>CAKAOJ020000386.1:0-600000 GCA_916701645.2 Sebastolobus alascanus | reverse complement strand
TTTTTGCCATATTTCGCTCACTTAGTACCTGGCGAGATAATACGGTGAGAGAGACCGGAGCACAAATAAGGAACTATACTTTAGAAACAAGCCCAAAAAAACACACAAACCGACTTTTCAAGAAAAGAAGCTCAAAGTTGCTGATAATAAGCAGACTTGGCAACTCTGGTTGAATACCTTTATCTGACAACAAAATCAGCTGGAGGAGTCTCCAGAATACAGACAATGATCCCCCCCCACCAGCAGCCCCCCAGCGAGGGTTTGGACCAAACACCTCCTATTGTTATGAGTGAAGCTACGGGCCGTCTGAAGCTCCTCACACCGACTCTCTTCTCATGTTAATGCAGCCGGCACAAAGGCAGGTGATGCTTTAACGGGGGGGGAAATGGGTCAAACTGGGTGTGTGTCTGCGGCTCTGTTCAGACCTGACATTAACATGTCCTCAGTGATCCCATCACAAGAGGACAGCTTTAACTATGTCTGTTCACACCTGGCATTACAACGCGTCTCCACATGACCACTTGGGATCCAATCTCACATGAATGTCAGCAGTGATATCCTACATATTCGTGAATTTAGGTACATTTCATTAACATTAAAAAATAAAAGCTTACCAGACAAGAAGCGGCGTACAGAGGTTCAGAGAGCCAGGGAGGAGAGCGAGCGGGCAGGCGGGTGTCAGCTCCGTGCAAAGCACTGGAACAAAAACACGACGCATCACCGACAGTATGATAATAATGCACTTTTTCTGTAGATATGTATGTTTTTTTGGGCGCTTGTTTCTAAAGTGTAGTTCCTTATTTGGGCTCCTGTCTCTCTCCTCTATACGGGTCTAGTTTGTCCTGCTGCAGGATCCGTACACAACCCCGATCTAAATTTAGATCTAATCTTGTGAAATTACAAGTTTAAAAATGGATGCAAAAATGACATAAAACGTTTAATATTAAGTTTATAACAAGAAAAATGTAAAGTCACAAGCTAAAAATGGGTGCAAAAATGACATAAAACGTTCAATTTTAAGTTGATAACAAGAAAAATGTAAAGTTACGAGTTAAAAATGGATGCAAAAATGCAATCTAATGCATGCAATCCAAAATAAATATGTATATATGAAGTGATCAAGCCTCTCTCTCACATATGGTAGGTAAGGTCGTTTGTTTTGGGCTTTTTTTGGGGGGGGGGTTGTGTTTATCACAACCCTAAAGTTTAAAGGTTTTTTACTGTGAAGCAGCTGCAGAAAGACTCAGTTTTGGTCTACAGTTCATTAAGACTTCGTTCCAGCTCTGATATAACTGTTTAAATGTCAGTCATATCTGTTAAACTACAGACATGACAACATGTTTGGCTCCCTGGAGGTGTTTCAGGTTTTACAAGGCTCACAGATGATCGCCCTGTTTTAGCTTCAGGTTGCAAATTCTGCGTCTTCATTTAAATTTGTGTTTTACGACTTTATTTTACGAGAATTTCACAGTTCTTTTTATGTCTTCCTCGAGGTCTTTTTTTTGATTTTCATCTGTGTTTAATAACTGGTACTCCGTTACAACCCCGACGGCAGGCCCATCCGCTATTCTGTCTTTCAGAGGTTGTTGCAGGCTGACCAATCATGTAATGGTATCATGTCGGGAAGATCGCTAAATAACGCCACGAATTTACGCAAGATTTTGGCGAGGAAAAACTGGCATGTCCATTTTCAAAGGGGTCCCTTGACCTCTGACCTCCAGATATGTGAATGTAAATGGGTTCTATGGTTACCCACGAGTCTCCCCTTTACAGACTTGCCCACTTTATGATAATCACATGCAGTTTATTGCATACTGGGGTCCCGAAACAGTGTTGACTTCCATACATTGTGTATCAGTGTAAAGCTGAGACTCTGGTGGATCCAATGAGCCCAACTGTATTCATGTGTGATGATGTTAGTCCCCATAGGACACATTTCATTGATCTCACTGTATAAAATGACCTATGGTGACCTCTAAGATAATCACAGCCTCATGAAACTTTACAGCCACAAACTAGAGACCTAGAGCATTCAGAGGATGGATGGATCAAACTAGAGACCTAGAGCATTCAGAGGATGGATGGATCAAACTAGAGACCTAGAGCATTCAGAGGATGGATGGATCAAACTAGAGATCTAGAACATTCAGAGGATGGATGGATCAAACTAGAGATCTAGAACATTCAGAGGATGGATGGATCAAACTAGAGACCGAGAGCATTCAGAGGATGGATGGATCAAACTAGAGACCTAGAGCATTCAGAGGATGGATGGATCAAACTAGAGACCTAGAGCATTCAGAGGATGGATGGATCAAACTAGAGACCTAGAGCATTCAGAGGATGGATGGCTTTCCTAGCTAGATTGACAATAAGGGGGTTTCTGAGCAGTTTACACAACACAAGTGCTCGCCATCCAATCGCCGCAAAAATGCAATTCTTGCAGAAATCTCCAAATGTCATAAGTTTTTGATCCCAAATCACAGCATGGCTTTTTCTCTGGTGTTCCTCAAGGTCTTGGTGTCTTAATGTGGTATTTTGGAGGGATTATTGATCATTTTTTATCAATTCTCCACTGGTAAAAAATGGTTTAATTTAGCACCAAATCTGTGTAACAAATGGTATCAACCCAAAAAATGCTGCAACAACTTATGAGACATAATAGAGCATGAGGATGGACATCATATACTTGAATAGTTTGACACACAGTGCTTAGCTGCATCTCAAATTAATCTTCAGGTTCCCAGCTTTCAGATGATGTACACCACTTCTATGTGACATCTACTGTTGACCTGCTATCTCCCCCTAAAGACCCCCTGGACCCCCCCCACCCAGTATTTGTTGTAGCAGGAATCTGACTCATGAACAGGTTAGTGGAGGAGGAGAGGAGGTCTGAGGAGAAGAGGAGGTCTGAGGAGAAGAGGAGGTCTGAGGAGAAGAGGAGGTCTGAGGAGAAGAGGAGGAGAAGAGGAGGTCTGAGGAGAAGAGGAGGAGAAGAGGAGGTCTGAGGAGAAGAGGAGGAGAAGAGGAGGTCTGAGGAGAAGAGGAGGTCTGAGGAGAAGAGGAGGTCTGGAGGAGGTCTGGAGGAGGATCAGCCGGGCTTTGAGCCCCTCACTGTCTCAGCTTGTTCTTTCAAACTGAATTCCAGCAGTAAATGTGAAGCCTCGGGCTACGAGCTCGTAAAGCTGCAGAGACGCCTTTAAAAACACAGTGTGTGCCTGAGACTTACATACAAGACATACATTACATACTTTACATGTATAACCATTACAACTATAACAGGACTTCCCTGTTAACACTCAAACTGTTTATCGATATCTGTTCTCCCTCCAGACTCCTGTGAATCCTCCAGAAATCGTCTGTAACTCCGAGTGGAAGTCCTCCTGGAACATGTTTGAACTGCTGCTGTTCCTGGATAGTATTCAGCATGCTGTAAGTACCACGGAGTTCTGAACTCATGATGAGATGTAAATATTATCACAATATATTACACCTACAGTATATTGTCAACATGTAAAGAGCTCTACAGGATCTAATGCTCACTTAAAAAGTGAAATCCTTTACATACATCACAGCGTTATGAGTTTACCAGTGAGGTGCAGACAACCTGGATTCATCTATACTTGTGAGGACCCTCATTGACTGTATTCCCTATAGCCCTAATGCTCATTATTGAGATTAATTGATTTTGATTTTAAACGCTGGCATGACTGAGTGTTTAGAGAATCACATAAAATGGGGGGAAGTAAACACAGTGAAGCGGTTTTGGAGAAAAAACCCTGGTTTGTACAAAGCACTACGATGTATTCGGCACTAAAGGGACATCATACAAAGACACCTCGAGGTGATAACCTCTCTCTCTCTCTCTCTCTCTCTCTCTCTCTCTCTCTCTCTCTCTCTCTCTCTCTCTCTCTCTCTCTCTCTCTCTCTCTCTCCTCCATGTAATGTCATACATCAGCGATAATGTCCTTGCTAGGCTAATCGATAAAGACAGAGAGAGAGAGAGAGCATTAATTCAAAGATAGGAAGTGAGAACAGGGGAGGGAGGGGTAGAGAGAGAGAGAGAGAGAGAGAGAGAGAGAGAGAGAGAGAGAGAGAGAGAGAGAGAGAGAGAGAGAGAGAGAGAGAGAGAGAGAGAGAGAGAGAGAGAGAGAGAGGTGATGGTGAATCAAGAGTGAAATCAAGCTGTGGGCGAGCGAGAAGGATGGCAGTCATGTGACCTGGTGGAGAAAGACGAAGAGGGAGACAGAGGAAGACTTTCATTGGCTGTTAAAGAGGACGACAGGATGAAGAAAAAACAACCTTTATCAGATTGAGATGAGATTTAGAAGTATGCTGAACATGTGACTGTGACTCTGTGATCTCTGACAGCCTCCGCTCTGCACACAGCAGCGTTAGTTTGACTTGTTCAGCCCTTAAATCATGAATCGGTCTCCGAGTTGCTCTGCAAGAGGCCCAACATATATGTCCTCAAAGAGCCGCGTGGCCTCCAGTGGTTTTCCTCCTCACCTGGCTGTAGTGATGTCACAGTGTACTTCAGCCATACTCGCCGACGCTCCCAAGTTTTTCATCGCCCTCTCCCGGTTTCCTCCCGGAGTCACAAAAATGTATTTTGCGCAACTTGTGATTTTTAGGTTGTAGTGGGCTCAGTTTTAAAGCTAGAGGGAAGAGTCTGGTATCATATGAAACTATACAACCTGATGAATCCATCGGTACCAACTATGTTATACTAGCTTGATGCAAAGGAGGCTAAATAACGCTCCAAACTTGTGCTAGATTTTGTCGGATAAACCTAACCTGATGTAGTGTGCCAATATGTTTTATAACTTCAACTTCATCGTTGAACATCAGGAAACAGAGTTAAGATATAAACACTCATTGTCCTTTCTTCCTCCAGGTGAAGGAGGTTGTGCTTAAAAGAGGAAAACGTCATCCCAGCGGATGTTTTGATTGTTGGCATTTGGTGAGTGCACTACAGACGTTTTTGTGATTTCACATTTTTACATGTTTCTGCTCATTCCCTTCATTACTCTTGAACGTTTTTACATTATCAGACATTTCTGTAATGCACACGTCATATAAAAACTGTTTTAGTTTCAGTTTTTTTTAAGCTAGAAGATACTGGTATCATATGAAACTAGTAAACCAGGTCATACTAGCTTGTCATGAAGGAGGTTAAATAACTCCGAACTTACGCAAAATTTTGGCGAGGAAAAACTGTCTTGTCCTTTTTAAAAGGGGTCCCTTGACCTCTGACCTCCAGATATATTTCGAACATTTTTCAGAATTTTATTTCTTTTTCTTTTTTTTTACATTTTTAGGACATTTTTCAATGTTTTCTTCGACATGATTAAATTTCTTTTTTCTTTTTTTTTTTTTTTCGGACATTTTTCAGACTTTAATTGTACATTTTTTTACATTTGTCAGACTTTTTTTGGGACATTTTCGAACTTTTTTTTAAAACATTTTTGGACATTTTGGACATCTCTGACCTCCAGATATGTGAATGTAAATGGGTTCTATGGGTACCCACGAGTCTCCCCTTTACAGACATGCCCACTTTATGATAATCACATGCAGTTTGGGGTCAAGTCATAGTCAAGTCAGCACACTGACACACTGACAGCTGTTGTTGCCTGTTGGGCTGCAGTTTGCCATGTTATGATTTGAGCATATTGTTTTATGCTAAATGCAGAACCTGTGAGGGTCTCTGGACAATATCTGTCATTGTTTTGTGTTGCTAATTGATTTCCATTTTTTTTTATATTTATTTATCTATCTATTTATTTATTTATTTTTTATCCATTCCATTTTTTCTTTTCCATTTTAATTTTTTTTTACATTTATTTATATATTTTTTATTTTCTATTTTTTATTTTTTTTATACGTATTTTTGATTTTCTACTTTTTCTATTTATTTATTTATTAATTTTTCCTTTTAATTTTTATTTTTTATATTTGTGTATTTATCTATTTATTTATTCATTTATTTATTTATTTATTTATGTATTTATATATTTTATTATACATAAGTTTCATTAACCTTTATTTAACCAGGTTAAGACCCATTGAGATTAAAATCTAAGTAAGTACATATACTACATATACTGTAGATTATACATAAGTACCTGTGAGGGTTTCTGGACAATATCTGTCACTTGACAGCCCTAGAATAAATAACGTGATTTCCCATCTCATTTAAAAGACTCCAGTCCAAATACTACAGTACCCATGAGCCTCAGCCCCTCAGCGTGCTCTGCGGTACAAACAATAAGAGACGGGGAGAGTTTCAGATCCGTCGCGGCGTTGAACAGGACAGATCAGAGCAGGAAACCAGGACTTCACACAATAAACCGGCTCACTTCTCCACCGTGTGTAACGGAGTTCAACGTGATGTTGAGACACCAGAGGAAGTCACAGTCAGACGAGCTCGCTGCACTTCCTCTTGTGCCAGATAACACAGGTTACCACACACTTCCACACACACCGTGCGTTCCATATCGCTGTTATTATCTTTTAACGTTAATGGTGCATTAAGTCAGTGCTTCCCAACTTATTTTCCTTGAAGCCCCCCCCCCCCCCTCCCCCACCTGTATCATCAAATCAAATCAAATCATTTTTCTTTAATGAATAGAACAGTTTTGTCAACATAAATAAAGTGATGACGTCTTAACGGATACATAATATGATCCGTTTGAAAACGACTTAATTAATTTACGATAACAGCGTTTGAGCCGAATTATTTTTTTTTTTTTTTTTAAATTGTGGTTAAATAAATATAATTTACGGTGCTGTTAGAGACCGCCTCGTTAATACAGGAGTGTGCCTCCCTTTGTGTGGGTCAAGCGGGATAGAAAATAGTTTTTTGACTGCAGTGGAAATGTTTTTGAAAGGCTAAACGCCAACAAATGTGGATTGAAGCAGAATATTTCGTTAGATTTTGCTACGAAGTAGGAAAAAAATATATATTTTTAAAATAGTTTTATACAGACTTTTGTAGAAATTATCTAGTAAGTGTGTTGTTGTGTTTTCAGTTATGTATCTGCAAATATAATTTTAACAACCTCAGACAAAGCCTGGCGCCATCCCCCCCCCCCTTAAGGGGTGACAAACGGTCACTAACATGAGTGAAGAAATACTTTATTTTGACTTATTGTGAATGAACTACAGACTCCGTTAAACAGTTAAATTAAGTGTCCAAAGTCTGTCTGTCTCCTCCTCTTCGTACACCACACAGACAAAAGTAAGTGGACGCTGTTTCTGCAGCAGCTTTGGGCTCCGTATAGTTGCGATGAAGAGAAATCTTAATGCTCCGGCAGACAATGATATTTTCGTGACCTGGTGGTTAAGAATCGTCTAGTGTACTGGGATCCTCGTGGTCCCCAGTTCACTTCCCAGCTGGAGACCTTTTTCTGCATGCAAAATGCTCCAAGAAATATTTTTTTTAAAAGTGAAGGGTAACATCTCTGTAACAGTGTGAGGGTCGCAGCAGCAGAATGTTTTAGTTTTTTTTATTTCACGTTTTTGCTTATTGAAATTTACACAGCTTACGAGGTTCAGCTTTTAAATTTCAATGCCGGACAGCTAAATATACTGTACATATGTAAATATCGCTATACATGGAGAGATACAGAGATAGTAATAATAAATATTAAGTAAAAAAAATAATTATAAATAATAATAATAATAATAATAATAATAATAATAATAATAAATAAAGGGATAAAAATAGAAATAAAAAAAGAAATAAAGAGATAGGAATGCTTATATTTAAAATCTAAGTAAAAAATTCATTAATTAAAAATAAGCAAAATAAATAAATAAAAATAAAAAGTAAAAATAGCAATAATAATAATAATAATAATAATAAATAAATCAAGAGATTAAAAAAATAGAAATAAAAAAAATAAATAAAGAGATAAGAATGCTGATATTAAAAATCTAAGTACAAAATTAATTAATTCAAAATAAGCAAAATAAATAAATAAAAATAAAAAGTAATAATAGCAATAAGAATAATAATAATAAATAAAGATATAAAAATAAAAAATGAAATAAAGAAATAAAAATGCTGATAATAAAAATCTAAGTAAAAATAAATTAATTCAAAATAAGCAAAATAAATAAGAAATAAAAAGTAATAATAGCAATAATAATAATAATAATAAATTAAGAGATAAAAAATAAAAAATATAAATAAAAAATGAAATAAAGAGAGATAAAAATGCTGATATTTAAAATGTAAGTAAAAATTAATTCATTCAAAATAAGCAAAATAAATAAATAAAAATAAATATACAATTTACAGTAAAAGATTATTAATACGGTACCTTATCTTAAAGGAAAGTGTTACATGTATACCCTGAGTTGCAGCAAAAAAAATGTAATACACAGAGAGATTAAATGTGCATTTTTTTCACCTCATTAACAGCACTGAAATAAATCCATCAGTTATCATCTCTTGTGCCCATAAAAATTAAATCAGCTTAAAAAAACTGCTAATGAGCTGATTGTTCCAGAGAAGATTCTTTTCATTTCTAATTCTAGTCTTTATTTACAGCGGAGCAGTCGTTCTCAGTAAAGTAACAGTAAACACAGTAAGAGGAAATAAAAAGATAAAAGGAAGCCGCAGCAGTCAAGAAGAAACATAAATAAATTATAAAATTTGACAATGAAATGTGATAATAAAAATATATATACAATAAATCTGTTTTAAGATGAAGAGCTGTACAGTTTTCAAAGTTCACAATATAAAGTTTAGAGAATATTATATGTGCAATGTACAGAGATGGTGATGTAACGCATTGGGACAGACGTGGAGACTTAACGTTAATCATTTAATCAATAGGCATCGATCGTCAATCAACCGAAACAATAACCCCTGCAGGAAGATCCTTCACTCCTCCAACCTACAAAAAAATAAGATATGCATTTAAAAAAAATATCATGAAGAAGGCAAAAAATATATATTAAAAGAAAAGAAATACAGATTTAAACGTATAATCGACTATCTCTATGAACATCCGTCTTTAAATATACTTTGAATATACTAAAACTTACAAATGTTGTATTTGGATAGACTGCAAAAATGCAAATCAGCAAACTGACATTTTTTGGATTATAAGGTGGTGGATTTTCTTTAGTTTTATTATACATACTTTTGTTCTTGTTTCTCTCCAGACGTTTATTTGCTGCGTTACTGTCAACCGAGCTTTCGGAGGTTGTAGCGGCTCAGTTTTAAAGCTAGAGTGAAGATACTGGTATCATATGAAACTATAAAACCTGATGAATCCATCGGTACCAACCAGGTCAGACTAGCTTGTCATGAAGGAGGTTAAATAACGCTCCAATCTTACGCTAAATTTTGGCGAGGAAAAACTGTCATGGCGATTTCCAAAAGGGTCACTTGACCTCTGACCTCCAGATATGTGAATGTAAATGGGTTCTATGGGTACCCACGAGTCTCCCCTTTACAGACATGCCCACTTTATGATAATCACATGCAGTTTGGGGCAAGTCATAGTGAAGTCAGCACACTGACACACTGACAGCTGTTGTTGCCTGTTGGGCTGCAGTTTGCCATGTTATGATTTGAGCATATTGTTTTATGCTAAATGCAGAACCTGTGAGGGTTTCTGGACAATATCTGTCATTGTTTTGTGTTGGTAATTGATTTCCATTTTTTATATTTATTTTTTATTTTCCATTTTTATTTTTTATATGTATTTTTCCATTTTTTTTATTTATTTATTTATTTATTCATTTTTCCTTTCAATTTCTATTTTTTATATTTATTTATTTATCTATTTATTCCTTTTTTTCTATTTATATACTGTATTATACATAAATAAGTACAGATCCTACATATATGTATATATATATACATTATACATAAGTACCTGTGAGGGTTTCTGGACAATATCTGTCATTGTTTTGTGTTGTTCATTGAATCCAATAATAAATATATACATACAATTGCATAAAGCAGCATATTTGTCCACTCACATGTTGATAAGAGGATTACATACTTGACAAATCTCCCTTTAAGGTTCATTTAGAACAGATAAAAATTGTGCGATTAATCCTGATTAACTATTTTAATCGACTGACAGCCCTAATATATATATATGCTATGATTTATTAAAATTGCTGTAATGTAACGTTACATTTTTGGGCCGACTTTACTAGAACAGGAAATGTAAGTCCTTTAGTTAATAAACCCTGAAGTCGCGCTGCTGTCAACGACAACCTTCCTGCATGTTTTATCTGGAACTCAACATTAACACAGTATTTATATTTAGCTATAAGTGAGCTTGTGTTGTATATTGTGTCTGCTGGAGGCGTGCGCTTCACTGCGTCGCTGCAGCAGGTTCCAACATGTCGGAGTAACGAAGCTCCTCACTTCATCTGCTGCTTCTCTCTTTCTTATTCCTGTGTTTTTGTCTCTCTGGTTTCCCCCTCAGTGAGGGGGAGGCTGGATGTCAGTCAGTGGGACAGAGCAGGAAAACCAGAAACAGAACCGACTTAAAGTGTCTCTTTTCTTGTTTGAGCAACGTCTAGTCGTTGTAGACCAAATGATCCCCTCCAGGGTGAGTTTGCACCAACGTCTGGATTAACTCTGAACCTGGATTAGTGTCAGCTGAGGCTCCAGATACTTAAACTCCAGTTTAAACACACTTTCATTCGTGGTGGTTTTAATTATTCAGAAGCGACTGCGTTTCTGAGGTATGGAGCAAAATGAGTTGTAACTTTCAGACGTATTTATTCAGATGAACTCATATGATGGATCATTGTTATAAATCTTTGATTTGAAGCAAAGTCGCGCCGTTCAACAGAGAAATTCACAGAGCTTTACAGGAGCCAGAAAAGACACACAATGTGATATAAAACATATATTTGGGTGTTTCTGCAAAAAAAATCAACCTCTATGAATTTTATCTTTTATATTTTTCATCACTAATTGTCCTTACTGCAACATTACAATAATGTTCATTTAATACATTTTGCTTTTTTAAATTTCTATTATATTTTTAAGGCTTTTAAATTAATTTTAAAACATTTTTAAAAAAATAAGAGATTTCATGATTTTCTCTACACCCTGAAAAATGTAGACAGAGATTTCAGTCTTCGTACACAAAGAGTATAAAATATGTTGTTTTTTATATTGCAATTCTAATGTTTAATGTCTTTAACACCTGACATTTTTACTAACAGGAGCATTTAGATGAAAAATCAAAGCATATAAATTATTTGTAAATAAATAAATAATGTTAATATGATGTTAAGTAATATGTGTATATAACAATTCCCTTTGAAATAATGTTATATTATAATTGAATTAGCTCATTTTACATATCTCAACATTGAGACCACAGCTGTGGGACATGAAGAAATCATCAAAATTATATTAAATCACATTATTTAGTAATTGTTTGTTTATGTGAAGATGGGTAATAACACTGTTTATATATTTATATAGCATTACACTGCAAATTAAAAATGCCCGTAGTTGCGGAAACACTCTTTTTAAAAGAGTAAGTTTGATTTAATGTTAAATTCAAATATGATTTTAGTTTAACGAAGTCTTCATCGTGGTTTTCTTTCCCCCTAAAACTGCCTGAATGCTCATTTAGTTTTAATTGTTTTTTTCTCACCGTTACACATGACAACACACGTCCTCTCAGATTGGTGATATTTAATTTTCAACAGAACTTTTCATTTAAAAAAAAAGAAAAATAAAAATAATTTGATTCGTTATTTAGCCCCATAATCCGAGGTTTGTCTTCAGGGAGCTGTGGCTGAGCGGAACGAGTTCAGCAGCTAATATTTACATATATTATTTACCGATAGCAAAGAACGTCTATTGATAAGAAGTGAAGGTCAATAGTTTGTTCCATTGCGACGTCAGCGTCCAGCAGCAGAGCTACGCCTCCGCCATTTTGGACTGAAAGCGACTACCAGACGCCGGTAAAACGTCCGCCTACAAAGAGGCGTACAAAAGTGAAACTAACTTATTTCTATTCTATAATTTTGACTTTAAAAAGTTATCTTTTAAACTGACAAACATCATATGTGTGTGATTCATGGAGCAATTCAAACGGGATCAAAAAAATAAACATTTTCTGAAAATTTGTTATTTAATAAATTTATTTTTTCCAAAATCAGGTCCCCTGGTGGTTCCACCACTTCGCCTCCCTATGCCGGCTGTGTTCTGGCTCTGGAGGACCAGACGCCGCCCAGCATGGCCAGATTAACCTGTTAAGGGGCCCACGGAGCAAAAATGTAATTGTTTGGCCCCAATGTTGCCTAAAATAACTACGGCCTTAAAGCCATGTTTAGGCACAGAGCCCCTCTACGGGACCGGGCCACGAGATCAAGTAGTGATCCAGGACCTGTCTTAGTTCACATTGTTCTTCAATGGTGCAAATTCCTAAACAAATCTGCAGTTAATCAAATTATGTCCAACCAATTGACACAGAGTGAACTTGAGGCTTTAGGGGGGGCCCCTCGGGGTCTGGGGGCCCCCGGGGCAGCTGACTGCTCTGCCCAGCTGGTAATCCAGCCTTGCCTCCTCGGACTGATTCTGGATTCAGATTCTGGCCACGCTTTTATTTTCCACTGCGGGAACTTAAAGGTTGAGGTTGTGAGAAGCTCCAGGTTTGTTAAGACCTTTGTGAGGCTCTGGTATGAGGTTCTTAATGTGTTTCACAAACACAGGATCAAAAATCAGATTAGTCATTTTAGTTTTCTAGATCAGGGGTCAGCGACCTTTACTATCAAAAGAGCCATTTTAGGCAAAAAAAAACAAACAAATCTGTCTGGAGCCGCAAAACATTTGATCATTGTGATGAAGGTAACACAGTTTATAGTCTAAGTATATAGAATATAAGTCTAATGCAGTGAGGGCCAAAGTGCAAATGTACTACGGAGTATTAGGGTCACATTGAGGGGAAATGCCAGTTTGCCATGTTATGATTGAGCATATTTTTTATGCTAAATGCAGTACCTGTGAGGGTTTCTGGACAATATCTGTCATTGTTTTGTGTTGGTAATTGATTTACAATAATAAATATATTCATACATTTGCTTCACGTTACTCCTCGTAGATTATAAACATTTGAATATAAAACAACTCGTTGAGATCGGTTGAGAAATGTAGACGTCAGCTCCCCAGTTCACTTGTTTAGGGTTACAGGCCAGTCTTGCCCTGTCCAAGATGGCGCCCATGTTGACGTACGATCCAGGAGTCAATGCAGCGTCTATTGGTGCCTTCAAATGGGGTCGTGTTTACCGTGTTTACGAGTTGGGCCCATATGAACGCCCCCTCATGTCGTATTCACAAACTCAGAAGAGGAAAGTTTCTGAAATTTCCGAGTTCGCGACTTGTGACGTGTTTGTTGACGTTTACAGAAAATGGCGGAGGCCATGGAGGTTCATTTTTCGATCGACAGTAAGTTTATATTGTAATTTTAGTCATTTTTCTTCCCAACGGCATCATCTTTTTTGTCCATTTCCTGCTTTAACCTTTAACGTTTAACATTAACGTTCCCCGCTTGCTAGCTTGCTAACTTGTTAGCCAACGGGAGAGGAGAGAAATGCAAGGAGTCTTCTTTTGGCGCCCATTGGGTTCTTCACGACTCAACCACTTGAACGCCACGTATGTCGTGTACACGACTTCCCGTGTGGTAAACACGAGTTCACAAGTTCCATTTGAGTGCACCATATGTACAGTATATATGTCTATGATTTGCTACCCGGGTACCCAGCTAGGCTAGTGACATCACTCAAGCTGCCTCTTTGGAACCCATATTACAATTAAAAAACTAAAAAACTCTTAAAAAAAAAAAAAAAATTGTGCCACCATTCACAATTAGCAGCTGTTTCCTGTCTCCTGTGTGTCATTATGCTGGTCGCAGCGTCACACTTATGGTACGTGTCCACAGAAGCGTTTGTTATCGCGAGGGATCGCCTCCCTTCCCAGCATTGGACGCTTGATGGGCCACCACTAGACACGAGGCTCCTGATTGGACGAACGCTTTCCCTCCGTGGGCTGCTGCTCCCAGCTTTGAAACCGGAACCAACATGGCGGCTCGTTTGGAAACTTTCTAATCTAATTTCACGAAAATAGTTCACCGAAATATGTTTCTGAAAACATTTTAAGTGAGAAATAATCTGTGTTTCTGAATCTATCTTTATTTAAGATCGACAACGTTTAGTTTAAAAGTTTCTCGTGAGTTTCCAGAGGTGGCGAGTCGCGTCGGACGCCCCTGATTTGCATAAAGTAGCCTAAATCACCGCCACGCTACCAGAATGCAATGCACGGCTGCTTTATAGACAATGAATGGGAAGCGTGGAAAGGACGGAGCCTGTGGACACGAACCATTACATGTAGAAATCATGCAATTTTAATCTGCATGTCTACAATTTAAAATAAGCATGTTTAATGTCCCAGCCTGAAAGTACCTCACACTCAAAACGTGGTCAGAGGGATGCAGGCGGGAGGCAGAGGCTGGTTCTGTTGGAGGATCACTGACTGCTCCCTCAGATAACCTGCTTTCATATCCTATCACTGGGACAGGAAGGCTTTCTCAAACACACGCACATAATGAGTGAGGCTCTCACAGATCATGGCGGGTAAAAGGCAACATGTGAAACACTGAAGTGAAACTCTACCCTGATGCTCCACTCAGTCCACTTCCAGGATCCGGACCCGCTGTTTGCGGCGCGCCGACGGAGCAGAGGTTTGAATTGACGGGCGTGCGCGGCGGCCAACCGGCGCGCGCCGTGCGCCAAAGCCGTGTTTATTCCACTAAGCCGACCAATCGGAGTCGGAGTGCGTCAGCAGAGCAGAATGTGAATGTGGGCTGCCTGTTACCGGACCGCACTCTGCTCCCATCCCCCCCATCCTGAGCGAGCAATGGCGGCTGCTTTTTTGTGCCGCTTTTGTCCTTCTCATGCTCAGCTTGTAAAAGCCATGTGTGCAAAACTCGGTAAGGAAATCAAATGCGTGTTTTGCCCTTGTGTTTCATAAGAATGCGTGTCGATTCATGAGCACAGAAGTATTTTTACGCACTTGTCTCATCGCATGTCTGTTGTGTCGCACTGCTTTTTTTTTTTTTTTCCTCCCTCCTCCTCTAACAATGGAGATGGAGGAAATGAGGCCACCGGCACTGTAGCACTGCAGCCTGCACACACACCTCCACCTTTCCTCCACCTTTACTAACACCAACACTGGCTGTTTATTCGTGCATCGACCTTGGAGCACCAATTTATGGGCTGTTATGTAAAAAAAAAAAAAAAAAACTCAAGAGCGTCAAGTGCGCACATCCAGAGATGAGTTTCAAACATGGGCGTCGGGGGGGGGGGGGGGGGGGGGGGGCTGTGATGATGAGATATGGCGGCGGTGCTCCACATCCACATCACTTCTATACCTTTATAATGTGATCGTGTTCATAAAGCGACTTTAGAGGTGACAGGAGCGTTATAAACAGCTTTAATCCACCAACACGGTCCGTGTCGTCGACACCCCCCCCCCCCCCTTCCCTGAAGACTTTGCCTTATTCCCTCGTCGCTCCGGTGGGCGGGAGAAGCGGCTCGTAGTCGCCTCCTGACTCGACCAGATGAACATCAATCAATCAAACTGTGACGCTCCGTCAGCCGGAGCGCTGCCTGCTCGGTGGACTTTGTGCGTAATTTGGATGAGAAATGAGTTTGCCGGTACCGGCTCAGGCGGTCCACATTCAGTCCGTTTAGTCCGGTTCACTCGGTGAGGTTTATTGTTTTTGTGGTGAAAGGACAGTTGCAGCGGCGCACAGGAGGGGGGGGGGGCGTGGCCTCCGGGTTTAGAAATTCTATCCATTGTTCCACTCCAACGCGCGCAGAGAACACCTCTGTGGAGCCATCAGCCAATCAGCGGCGGCCGACCTCCTCTCGGACGCCGCCCACCAGCCTATATTAAAGGCTCGGCCGTCAGCAGCAGTGGCCACTGGCACAATATAATACTGATTGATCCACTAACCGAGGAGAGGGATTTACTTTATTCAACCTTTCATTTCAGCCGTCCTTTATTTTATTCAACTAAAACAATGGCAGAGACACAAAGTAAGAAGAGCAGCAGCACGGATATTGCCAAGGTAAGTCCTTCACACCTTCTCTCTGAGCCACCAGCACAGTAAAGCTTCTCCAGGCAAGAAACTAGATTTCTTTTTTTTTTTTTTTTTTTAAAAACCTTTCGTCGTCGCTTCGCGCTCATTCGGACTCGGAGAAGTCGGAGCCAGTGGGACGCGCCGGAGGGGGGGGGGGGGGGGGGGGTAAAGAGAGGGAAAACACCGGTGTTCACGTCTTTTTTCTCTAAACACTTGATGGAAAATGTCCCAGATATGAAGCGGGGGGTCTCGGCACCGCATCATGGAAACGGGCTGCGTCTCCAGCGCCGTGTCTCATTGTCCGGAGAGGAACAGTCTGCGCGGGTTCTTTGTTTATACAAGCGGCTCGGTTCTCTCCCCGCAGAAACACGCACATCAAGTCCGGAGCGAGATAAACACGAGCCGCTCGGGCGCACACCGGACAGCCTCTCGGGCTCTTTATCCGCCGCTTCTTGTTGCTGGATTGACGCGCCTATTTCTTCCACATCTCGCAGGTTTGCTTAATGTCAATTAATTGGAGGACAGATCCCCGCTTCCAGTTCTGAGCTGATATATCCCGGGTTGTTTTATTCCTAGAGGAGCTGCTTGGAGCTGAGCAGCGGACTGAATGGGGGGGTTTGAGTCTCTCCAGCTGGGTTCGTAGTGTGAAGTTGGTCCGTTTGAATGGAGGACAGAGAGGCAGGCGGTGCGTAATTCACACCAATGTAAACTTTCGGGGCTCTCCACTCTCCACTTCCAGTGCTTTTACATTGTTTGTTGTTTAAAAGCACCGGCGGGCCTGCCTGCAGCGGCCCGAGCCGACCCGGTTTGTTTACCGACTCAGAAGGTCGTCTGCTGCTGCTGCTTGAACGGGCTCTGCCTCCGTGTACCGGAGAGTAATGATTCACAGAGAGAGAGACGCGGCTTCCGCTTCTTCTTCACTATTTTTGAGCATGTTCACAGAGCGCGTTTATGTCTCAGGGGAAAAGTTTTTCTTTCTTTTTCAGTAACGCAGCCCGCTTCTCTCTCCGTGTGTGTGTGTGTATGTGTGTGCGTGTGTTGTCCGGGCTGTGGAGGTGTGATGTGACGGTGCTGGTTTTCCCCTCTTTGTGGTCCGGCACCGTTTGGACTTTCTCTTTCTATCTGATCCTCTTGGTGCTGTTTTTAAAATGTTAATTTCCGTCCAGTCGGACTTTGGATCACATTGGGTAAAACTTTAATGTCCCCGCGGGGGGAGACGGGTCTCCGCAGCGGGGAGGACAGGATCCAGCGAGCCGCGGAGCTGAATAATTATGAGTGATTATAACATATGAACATATGGAGAAGGTGGAGAGGGGACCGTCGGGGCCTGGTATTAACTCTGATAATCCGGGGTGCCTGTTCAGACACTATTTATAGTTGTGGAGCATTTTTACGCACAAGCGCCTTTTTACGCACAGTCGGTGAGTGAGTGAGTGAGTGAGCGGAGCGGAGCTCAGCCTCATTCGTCTCCTGCCAACGAGCCGCCGATGCTCCTAAACAGCTTACTGGATTTTAAGCAATAAGATTATGTAAAGCAATTAATCAATATGTGCTTTGCGTGTGTGGGGCGTGCGTGCAGCGGGGATAATAGGCTGTGAACCGACGATGTCGACAAAAAGAAGAGACCGAGCGCTATTAATAGGCTCGGCGGGCGGTTTTCCGGTGTAAGTAGGTCGCAAAAAAGCCCTGAAGGTGTTTCTGCCGGTGTGTGAGCGGTGACCGGCCCCGCCGTGCGGTCACCGGCCCCTCCGTGAGACCGAATTTTTCGCTTTTCTGTCCGCTTTCCTCGCCTGCCATGTGTCGTCTTCTATTGTCCTCCGTTACACCGAGCGGCCAGCAGCAGCAGCAGCAGCGTGCACCGCGCTCGCCGCCGCCTCCTCCTCCTCCTCCATCACCCCCCCCCCACCCCCCCCCCCTCTCTCTTGCGCCCTCCTGTGTTATTTTAAATGAAGCGGTGCATCCTGGGTTTTGCAGTGCCTCTCCCGGGCGTGTCTCGTGACATACGGCGGCGACGGCAGCCCGCGAAAGACTACAATACCCAGCGTGCCCCGGGGGCCACATCAAAGTATCAGATTACAACACATTAGAGAGGGATGGAGTGGGAGGAGGACGATGGGGGAGGATCTGCGGAGACCAATATGGTGTTTAAATAGGAAGGTTTCATTCTGACAGGGAGAGGGCTGAAAAATGTGCAGCTCCCAGCAAGCACTGGGGCTCGTCTAACTAGGCCATCAGGTAGAAGGGCAGGTAGCAGCAGCCTGGAGAAGCTTTAATACAGCAGCTGGACACTGTGGAGAATATTTCTTTTAAGTTTTAAATGTCTTTTTTCTAATATTTGTGTTTGTTTCCATCAGGAACTGAAAGAGAAAGAGAAGAAGCTGGTGGAGGAGAAGGAGAACGGGAAAGATGCTGCCACCAACGGAAAGGTAACCTCCATCTCCGCTCAGACTCCGCTCTTCCTCCTGGGCTGCAACTTCTTCATCACTTTTGAAAAACTTCAAAAACTCACTTATATTCCCCCCCCAGGAGAACGAGGAGAACGGCGAGCCCGAGGTAGATGATGACGATGACGATGAGGTGGACGAGGAGGACGAGGAAGATGACGGAGAAGGTATATAGAAGACTTTTTATTTTTATGCATCATTTCCCCCCCCAAAAAAACGTGCAAAAGTCTCAGTCTTCTGCTCCTTCGTCCTGCAGGCGAGGAGGAAGAGGAGGAGGACGACGATGATGAGATTGGGGTCGGCACAAAACGGGCAGCTGAGGATGACGAAGACGACGACGAGGTGAGGCGCCGGTCACCTGACCTTTTACCGCCGAGAACCGGGTCACGACCTCGCCGTTCACTTAACTGACCTTCTTCTTCTTCTTCTTCTTCTTTCAGGACGACGTCGACACCAAGAAGCAGAAAACCGACGAAGACGATTGATGCGTTTCCCCCCGCGCCATCCTGCTGAACCACTTCCTGTTTCTTCACCTCTGACTGTTTTTATATGTCACAGGTGGGGGGGCTGGAGGACTGATTTAAAAGGAAAAATAATAATAAAAAAAAATCCAACATGGTCATTAGCAAGTAGAGTTCAACAAACATCTACCACGTCCACACACTCGATCTCCCCTCAAATCTGTAAAACAAATTTTCTAGAGGAACCCGCCACCACGTCGACGCAGATATCCGGCTTCTCTTCAACAACAACAACACGAAAGGAGAATTTGTTTGTATTTTTATTTACATTTTATATTTTTGTACATATTGTTAGGAGGGGGGGGGGTCAGTTTCTCTCTCGGCAGCGATCTCGTCAGACCAAATCGGTGCTTCTTTAACGAAAGATTTTACTTGGTTGACCATGTTACGATATCTCAACAGATACTAGAATAAAAAAACATGTAAAAACAGTAAAAAAAACCTGAAAGACAACCTCTTAAAGCCGTTGAACTCAGAGCATTCCAGTAAATTTAATGTATGTACTTTAGCTGTACCATAACTAGTTTGTTTGTATGGGAGGGTAAAGGCCAAAGAAAAGAGCCTCTTTTCTTTTTCCTTTTTATTTTGTTTTTGTCAGCGACTTTTTGTTTTATGACGGCCTGTTTTGATGTATGTGCGAAGTTTGTTGTTTGACAATAAACCGGACTTTTATTTTGTGAGTTGTACTTTGTATCTCTGCTTGTTTTTTCCCTGTCTGCTCGGCGGCCGCACGCCGAAGACTCTCAGGTAGAGGTGAACTCGCTTTCAGTCGCTGGGCTGCAGCTTTTACTCCTGCACAACTGTGAGGTCCACTTTCTGCTACTTTATACTTACTCTGCTATACTTTATACTAAAATATTGTATATTTTACTGCCTTCATTCACAGCTACAGTTTCTGGTTACTTTACATATAAAACATATGATGCATTGTTCTAAATTAGGGCTGTCTATCGATTAATATATTTAATCGCACATTTTTTATCTGTTCAAAATGTCCCTTAAAGGGAGATTTGTCAAGTATTTAATCGTTTTATCAACATGTGAGTGGACAAATATGCTGCTTTATCGACAGATGACAGATATTGTCCAGAAACCCTCACAGGTACTTATGTGTAATGTATATGTATAATCAATATATAAATAACTAAATTAAAAAAATAAAAATTGAAAGGAAAAATAAATATAAAACAAATGGAAAGTCAAAAAATACATATAAAAAATAAGAATGGAAAATAAAAAAAAATAGATAAATAAATGTAAAAAAAAAAAAATGAAAATGGAAAAGAAAAAATAAATAAATAGATGAATAAATAAATATAAAAATTGGAAATCAATTAACAACACAAAACAATGACAGATATTGTCCAGAAACCCTCACAGGTACTGCGTTTAATGTTTGTTGTACAACGTTGTTGTATAGGTATTTTTACTTGTAATGGAGTAGTTTCGTTCTGGTAGTAGGATAGCAGCAGTAGTACTAGCAGGCTGTAGTATTCACAGGAGTGTCAACCTGGCTGGAGATATTTTTTTTGTCTGGATAATGAAGGACTTGTACTTTTTACACTGTTGTACTGTTAGTTTTACTTAAGTAAAGGATGGAGGAGCAGCAGTCAGAATAATGCAGGAATTTTACTCGTAGTGGAGTATTTTTACATTATTTTGAAGTAAAGGATCTGAGAACTAGAATTTAAAATTAAAGTTCTGTGAGTTACAAAAAAACCCCAACTAATAATAATCTGAGTTACTAGATGTGGATCTGGAGTGTTGAATGTGTGAACGGTGAAGGTGTGAACGGTGAAGGTGCTCTGCTGTCGGTCCAGGACCGACATGACGGAGCCTGAACGAGTGCAGGAGGATCTGATCTGTGTTCAGTCATGTCAGCTGCAGCCTGCAGGGCCCAAAACCCAGAGAGGAAGTCCACACAAAGGAATGTTCAAAACATCACACACACCATCACACACACACACACACACACACACACACACACACACACACACGCACACACAACATGTGTTACTGATACACACTCACAGTGTTACTGTACAGGTGAGCTGCACAGGTGATGAGCTGCTGCTTGCTTTCATGTCATACAGAAACAGCTGAGAAGAGAAATCTGCTTTTTATCTAGATTTCTTTGAGACATTATTTTTTTATTATATATATATATATATATATATATATATATATATATATATAAAATATATATTATTCTAATATTATATTATATTATTTTTTCAAGGTTTTCAGGTTTATGTCCACACTTTATTTAAGCAAACAAGTGCAGAATTCTGTTTTTCATGTTTTTGAAAGAAGGAATACAAAAACATAAAAACAGCAAAGGTGACTTTATGGTAGTATGTTTGTTATTTATCATACAATTAAACAATACTTTAATATATTATAGTATTTAGTTGATATTATTATAAATAATATAATATTATAATATATATTATTATATATTGCATATATAGTATGTAATTGTAAGTATTTTTATGTGTATTTGTGTTATTTATTATAGAAATTTAATAAAAAATTAAATGTATTTAATTTAATATTTAATTTATATATATATATATATTCTCAAGTATATATTTATCTAGTATGTAATTGTAAGTATTTTTATGTGTATTTGTGTTATTTATTATAGAAATGTATTAAAAAATAAAATTTACTTAATTTAATATTTAATCATATATATATAATATCAAGTATATAATTATCTAGTGTGTAATTGTAAGTATTTTATGTGTATTTTTGTTATTTATTATAGAAATTTAATTAAAAAAAAAAAAAAATTTTGAATTTATATTTATATGTATATTTATATTTCTATATATATTTTCAAGTATATATTTATCTAGTCCGTAATTGTAAGTATTTTTATGTGTATTTGTGCTATTTATTATAGAAATTCTTCATGTTTTTGAAAGAAAATAAACAAAAAACATAAAAACAGCAAAGGTGACATTTGTATTATTTTTGTTATTGTTACAAATATTATACAAATTATATATATATATAAATTATTGTCATTGTTGTTGTTATTAATCTCTGCATTAGAGTTGAGTGCCACCCTCCCATTAAAGACACATTAAACATTCAACTTGAAAGGTAGAGGACATTAAGCTCATTTCTAATACGTTTTAAAAGCTGTGAATTTTAGATGGCTGCTATAGCGCCCCCATCAGGATCATTTTATTTATTTTCATATATTTTAGTATAAATCATTTGGGTCTTTTTGTTGGTGTTAGTCATGAAAGAACTAAATATGTTCATGTTTAAATCCTCTGAACACCCACACAGGTGTTCTCACTTCTTCTGGCTGATTAGACCGGTGCTCAGGTTGAAGGTGGGCGGAGCTTTGATGGGATTTTATTAGGTCACAAATCTTCATCTACCAATAAGATTGATGAAGGTGTGATTTGTCCCGCCCCTTCGGGTTCAACAAAACTAACAGGAAGATGTCACTCTAGTTTGAACACGCCCACACAGTCCTGAGAAGAGGTCCAACCAGACAGATTAACTGAAAACACCTGTGTGGTTGTTCAGGCTTTAAGCACCAAATAAGAAAACACCAGTGAAACCAGTATGTTTAACATACTCTGATCCTGGTTGTCTCACAGGTCAGCATCCCGGTGGTACTACAGTCTCACTCCGCTGTAACTTTAAGACCTGAAAAACCTCAAATCTGTCTCATGGCTCCCTGCAGGTCTCACATGGTTCATCCCAAACCAGAGGACCGGAGCTCGTGGAGCGGTCCATTACTGCAGGACGGAGGGGGGAGAGGTTCGGCAACGGGAAGCTGTTGGTGAGGTTTGTCCTGCATGTTTTACATTAATCTAAGGGATTGTATGACTATTGTTGACAGGGAGGGGGGCTAAACATCTCACTTTTTTATAAAGCAAGGCCCTCCCCAATTTATTACTAGACTTGTTCTGGATTAACTGCACCTTAAATCAGCTCCTGGCTGAACATGTTTTCTGGCTTTTCCACCTCAAACTCATGCACATCCTGACATAAAGAACTTCAATAGTGTAAATACACGGGGAGAAGAAAAGAAAGAAGTTACTGTCGGGGTTTCACATCCGTCTGTACTGATGATGTAATGTTCATATCTGTAATATTTTGTCGGCTTCTCTGGCTCGTAAAAGTCGCTGTCAATCGATCACAACATTCAGTCTGTTGACACAATAAAACTCCAGTTTCTGACCAATCAGCTCTCAGATCGGGAAGAGTCAGGTGTTGTTCAGAGCAGACAGAAAACTAACCGGCTGCATATGATTAACATGTCTGTAAATCCTGTAAGCTTCAAATCTTAAACATGTTGGTCTAAAGGTTGTTTCTCTGCACTACCAGGAGTGTTCGTCCCCCTTTCACTTGAATTCATTGCTTTACTTTTATTGTCTAGAAACAGACAGATTTGTGAAATATTTAATCTAAAGGTCAGAATCAGTCTTTAAAAAAACACAATATGTGCGTAAAAGTAAAACATAAAATCCTGTTTATGTCCAGAAGAGCGATGGACGACGAGACCTCTGTGACCTCTGTGACCTCTGTGACCTCTGTGACCTGTTGAAGCCTGTTTACCAAAAACTGTCGATAACTGCAGAGCTAAAAAACTGAGACACATAAACGTCTCACAGATTTATCCCTGCAGGCTTCAGCTCTCAGATCCTGCTGTTAACTCGTCGTTGAAGGGGAGAAAAGTCAAGTCAGGCCATGTTGAAAAAATCACTGGCATTTACCTGAAATAATCATTTACAAGGGCCAGGGCTGGACTGAGACAAAATATCGGCCCTGGCATTTTAACCCAGACCGGCCCAAAACGATCATAAAATGACCACAAGGATGTGCAAAACAACTTAAAATAGACACAAAACAACCACATAGAAACATAAAAAAGATTAAAGAAAGGTGCAAAACTACTCCAAGAAGATGCCAAACGGCTAAAAATAGATGCAAAACTACTCCATGAAGACATCAAACGCCAAAAAATAGATGCTAAACGACTACAAAAAGACGGCAAACATCTAAAAATAGATGTAAGACGACTCCAAGGAAACGTAAAACGACTAAAAATAGATGCAAAACGACTCCAAGGAGATGCCAAACGTCTAAAAATAGATGTAAAACAACTCCAAGGAAACGTAAAACGACCAAAAATAGGTGCAAAACGACTCCAAGGAAACGTAAAACGACTAAAAATAGATGCAAAACTACTCCAAGAAGACGCCAAACGTCTTAAAATAGATGTAAAACGACTACAGGAAAACGCAAACTACTACAACAAAATGCAAAATGATTCAAAATAGATGCAAAACCACTACAAGGAGACGCAAAACGACTACAAATAGATGTAAAACTCTTAAAAGGAGATGCAAAGCGACTACAAGGAGACGCCAAAGGGCTAAAAATAGATGCAAAACTACTACAAGAAAATGCAAAATGACTCAAAATAAATGCAAAACTACAAGGTGACGCAAAGCGACTAAAAATAGATGCAAAACTACTACAAGAAAATGCAAACTACTGCAAGAAAATGCAAAACAACTAAAAATATATGCCAAAACAACTACAAGGAAATGTAGAATGACTAAAAATAGATGCAAAACTACTACAAGAAAACTGAAAACGACTAAAAATAGATGCGAAACATAAGGAAGGGATGCAAAATGACTGTACGTAGACTCTTTGAGTTTGGATGTCTTGTTCCTATGTAGATGGGTGTCAGCTGGTAAAGGTGGAGCTCATTTTAATGACTTCATATACTGCTGGTAAAGGTGGAGCTCATTTTAATGACTTCATATACTGCTAGTAAAGGTGGAGCTCATTTTAATGACTTCATATACTGCTGGTAAAGGTGGAGCTCATTTTAATGACTTCATATACTGCTGGTAAAGGTGGAGCTCATTTTAATGACTTCATATACTGCTAGTAAAGGTCGAGCTCATTTTAATGACTTCATATACTGCTGGTAAAGGTGGAGCTCATTTTAATGACTTAATTTACTGCTAGTAAAGGTGAAGCTCATTTTAATGACTTCATATACAGTTGGTAAAGGTGAAGCTCATTTTAATGACTTCATATACTGCTGGTAAAGGTGGAGCTCATTTTAATGACTTAATTTACTGCTAGTAAAGGTGGAGCTCATTTTAATGACTTCATATACTGCTGGTAAAGGTGAAGCTCATTTTAATGACTTCATATACTGCTGGTAAAGGTGGAGCTCATTTTAATGACTTCATATACAGATGGTAAAGGTGGAGCTCATTTGAATGACTTCATGTTCAGTTGGTAAAAGTGGAGCTCATTTTAATGACTTCATATACTGCTGGTAAAGGTGGAGCTCATTTTAATGACTTCATATACTGCTGGTAAAGGTGGAGCTCATTTTAATGACTTCATATACAGATGGTAAAGGTGGAGCTCATTTTAATGACTTCATATTCAGTTGGTAAAGGTGGAGCTCATTTTAATGACTTCATATACTGCTGGTTAAGGTGGAGCTTTACCAGCTGACTTCATATACTGCTGGTAAAGGTGGAGCTCATTTGAATGACTTCATATACAGATGGTAAAGGTGGAGCTCATTTTAATGACTTCATATACTGCTGGTAAAGGTGGAGCTCATTTGAATGACTTCATATACAGATGGTAAAGGTGGAGCTCATTTTAATGACTTCATATACTGCTGGTACTTTAATCGGTGATAATACATAAGCTTTTATTGGTTGATTATATTTTGTATCTGTAAATTAACTAAATGTAGTGCAGTAAAAAGTACTATATTTCCCTCTGAGATGTAGTGGAGTAGAAGTATAAAGTGAAGTACCTTCATCAGTACAGTACTCAGTGAACGTGATGGTCTGTGAGTGAGCGCTGGCACAGATCCACAGATGAGTCCTGACTTGACATCAGATCAGAGCCGCAGGCTGGAAACAGGAAGTTAAAAACACAGAACAGTCAGCAGCTCCGTGCCGATTGGCTGTCTGAGCTGGAGCGCGACGACCGCCCATCCAATCAGGGCTCGGTGTGTGGAGTTTGAACCGGAGAGCCGCCGCTCTGCGGGTTCACCTCGTCTGAGTTCGAGGCAGTGCTGCTGTCGGCCAATCAGAGAGCAGTATTATCATCAGGTGTTCATTAAATTCAACTTTAACCTGAAGAGAACTTTAATCTGAACCTGAGTCAGAGGACAGTGCATACTTTAATACTACGAATACTACAACTAATACTGCTACTGTTACTACTGCCTCTGCTAAGTACTGTACTTAAGTACTCAAGTCAATTTTACTGATGTACTTAAGAAGAAACAATGCAGGACTTTTACTGTAACAGAATATTTGTTTATGTGGTGTTAGGATCTGAATACTTCCACCTGTATTTAAGTATGTTTTTGAGTAAATACTTCCCACCACTGACTACTGCTATCTTTACTGTATCTACTTTAAGTACTAGCAGTAACTACTGACAGTCGTAGTATTAGTACTAGTAGCCGTACTCCCTGGTAGTACTGACACTGTTGCTGTTACTGGCTCCACCCGCTGCATACCTGAGCAGGATAAACAGGTATAATAGATGAACGGTTTTCATGACTGTTGCTAATCTTACTGTGACTAATAGAGTCAGTGTTATGATTTATTATTCATTTAAATTAGTGAGACCATCCAGTACTGCTTCAGAAATACGACCAGGATCTGAATATGTATCTCAAAATGAACTATTATCTGTACTATTATTACTATTATACAGGACTACTGGACAAAAATAAAGGGACAAACCTTTTTCTGTCTGGTATATAAAAGGTATTTATTATTATTATTATTATTATTATTATCATTATTATTATTAATAATAATAATAATAATAATGATAATAATAATATGGTTTTATAAGCTGCTTGTGTTATATATAAAATAAAGAAAGAGAAGTAAATAAATAGATAAAAGAAAAGAAGTAATAATTATAAAAAAAATGTTCAAGACAAACCTGGCCAGTGACTGAAAAATTATTTATTTAACTGACTATTATTATTATTATTATGATAATAATAATAATAATAATAATAATAATAATAATATGGTTGTATAAGCTGCATGTGTTATATATGAAAGATAAGTAAATAAATAGATAAAAGGAATAATAATAATAATTGTAATTATAATAATAATAATAATAATACGTTAAATAATCAGTTTTCAGTCACTGGCCAGGTTTTTCTTAAAGTTTTTACAATTATTACTTCTTTTTTTGTCTATTTATTTATTTCTCTTTCATATATAACACATGCAGCTTATAAAACCTTATTATTATTATTATCATAATAATAATAATAATAATAATAATAGTCAGTTAAATAATCAGTTTTCAGTCACTGGCCAGGGCTTTCTTAAAGCTTTTATAATAATAAAAATAATTTGGTTTTTTAAGCTGCATGTGTTATATATGAAATAAAGAAAAAAGTAAATAAATAGATAAAAGAAAAGAAGTAATAATTATAAAAACTTTAAGAAAAACCTGGCCAGTGACTGAAAACTGATTGTTTAACTTATTATTATTATTATAATATTCATGATAATGATGATAATAATAATAATAATAATAATAATAAAAATAATATGGTTTTATAAGCTGCATATGTTATATATGAAATAAAGAAAGAAGTAAATAAATAGATAAAAGAAGCTGTGAATCACTGCACTAATATATCCAGACTGTCTTAGACCATAGGAATAACATAATATATGTACATCATTAGATTTTTTGCACATGAATAAAATATTGATTGGAGCTGAGGGCCAACAATAAGTGTGTATGTAGCGTATCATGGCTCCTGTACAGAGCAGTTTCCTCTCTGGTTGAACAGCAGCTTTCCCCCCCAGTGCTTCACTGCCCTCGTGTGACCAAACTCAGAGTTGCTGCATGTTGTTTCCTCTGCAGCCTCTTTGATGCTCACATCATATTTGGAGCTGATCAGATTTGATGCATCTGATTGCATTGCACATTAAGAACACACGTTTGATGAGATCTGCTGCTCAGGTGTGTCTGAAAACATGTTTTTCAAAAAGTTTTAACTTCCATTAATCAGTGATGGAAGTATTAGGGCTGTCGGTCAATTAAAATATTTAATCGCAATTGATCACAAATTAATCGCACTTCTTTTTTATCTGTTCAAAATATACCTTAAAGAAAGATTTGTCAAGTATTTAATACTCAGCATACTTTCAGCACAAACTTATTTGAACAATTTAACAAAGTATGAAGCTGCCGAACACGAATATACAAGAAAAATTACACCTAAAAATGTACAAATCTTTAGCGATAACCACTCAAAGTATTAATAATAACAGTTCAAGGTTGTAAAACATATAGTTAATTTATCTATACACACAAATACAGGATTAAAATGTAAGAAGTAAAACTATGATAAAGTCTATTTACATGTAAAATGATTTCATCCCAACTTGTTTTTGTGCTTTCTGTGTGTGTCTATAAATCACTGAAAATATTAATAATGAACAGTTTTTAAACGTTTTTAAAAACATTTTTCCAGATTTCTCAGGTTTTGTAGGTTAAAGCATATAAATAAAGTTATGTGCTATGTTGGATATATTAATATATAACAATGCATCATATTTTATAAGTTCATCATGTGTTTTATATGTAAAATCTTAATTTGTAATGTAACTATAGCTGTAGTAAATGTAGTGGGATATATAAAGTACGCCTACAAAGGGGCATGAAATAGAAATACTCAGGTAAAGTAAAAGTACTTGAAATTTGCACTCAAATACAGTACTTGTTGAGTAAATGTACTAAGTTACATTTCAACACTACGGAGCCCGAGAGTGGAAAGAAAAACGGATCAGTATCGCGTCATAATGGGAAAAGTTCATTATTATAACGAGATATTTTTCACGTTTTTACGACATACAAACGTATCACATTATAGCAAGAAATGTTCTTGTTATAACAGCACACTATTTATGTTGTTATAACGTAATGTATAACGTGATACTGATTTATTTTTTCTGGAGTGGCACCAACAGGCTTCTGTATATATTTTTTTCTAATAATTCATGGCCTCCATTTAATTTCACACCCAATCCCTATAGAAGTAACACACAGACACCAGACCATCAGGGGTCTATACATCGCCCCGGCAACCAGGGGCTCGCCTAGCAACAGCTGGTGTGTTAACAGGCTCCTAAAGCAGCAGTGATGCCTCACCTGTTTCTTCATGCCACAGTCTAAAAATACTGACTTTATTATTATCAGTATTTAGTATTATCAGCAAATATTAAACCTGGGGTGGCCAAACTACGGCTCGTGGGCCAACTGTGGCCCGCTGCCCGTGTTTAAATAACCTGCTAAAATAAAGTAGAATATGGCTTGAGCATAGTTCTAATAATTAGGAACAGCAATGACCATCAATAAAATAAGAATACAATAATAAAAGTCAAGTGTTCTTAAAGTTGTAAATAATACAGATAGTGCAAACAAATAAATACTGGATGGATGTACATGGACTGGATTATTGTGTACAGCATGTACATGTGAAGATGTCTGTATACTGTATGTACAGTGAGAAGAATTTATATTTAAATAGACAGATATGTGCATATTACAATATGTAAATAAAGTGACAGATGACATGTACATATTACAAAAAATGTGCATTAAAGACGAAATAATTATCTAAAATGTGCATTAAAGACTGTAAATAATGATCTAAAATGTGCAGTAAAGACTGTAAATAATGATCTAAAATTTGCATTAAAGACTGTAAATAATAATCTAAAATGTGTAAAAATGTGCATTAAAGACTGTCAATAATAATCTAAAATGTGTAAAAATGTGCATTACTGCTTTCTGATACTAAAAAACAAGTAATAGTCACTTAAAATAAGTAATTGATCAACTGAAATCTAACAGAAGCATCTCTTCCTTTCTGACATTAACCTGACAACAACATACAAAAAGCTGTACTAAGGCCTTTCAGTTCGCTCAGCCTCCACCAAAAGGCTCTGAACATTGTTGGAAATGACTCAGTTCCTTCTTGTGAGGAAACGCCCTCGTACTGTACGTGACATTGAGCTGTACAAATGGAGTTGGTTTGACTTGACCAGTAGTAGCAGAAGTAGCAGCAACAGTTGAAGATGTTGATGTTTGAAGCAGTGTGTTGTTGCAGCCACTAGAGGAAAGTATTGTACCGGTTTTAATCAGTGCTTGAAGTGGAAAAAAAATAAGTGGTACTCTCGTTATTCACGTTGGCGTGTGTATCAGCTGGTATCAACAGTTTCTTGCGACATATTCCGATTCATTCATTATTTCTTTAAGCATGTTAAACTGTGTCAGTCATAATCAGCTGTGATTTTATTGCTATATATACTTGGGCTATGCATCTTCTATAGTTGGCCTATAATACTCCAATAATATTCACACTGGAACCTTATAGGGTTAAGGTGGTGTGTTTGTATATAGTGTTAATAGTTAAAGTGCTTTACTGTGTTATTTGTAGCCTCTAGCATCACTCTATAATATATTACAGGATGTCTATAGGCTGGAATCAACAGCAGCCAGACAGACAGGCAGGTATACCTGCAGAGCTGAGGTGTGTGAGCTCTTCATGCAGGTTTTAGGAGCAGAGTCCCAGTCAGGATAATCCTACATATTATACATAGACACATTCTCAATTTTTACACTGAATAAAGACACTAGGAGATGTTGGGTTTGGGTGTCCTTCTGCAAGAAAATTTGAAGGTTTTTGACTTAAAACTACGCATTTTACATCATTTTGAACCATTATTATTATTATTTATCACAGCCGTCATCTGAACATTTAATTTTTCTGGAAATGTTTGTCCTGTAAAATCATATTCTATATAAATCAGAAGAGCAGATTCAGTAAACTTTTAAATGATGTTTCATTAACTATATTTGTTCACAAATAAAAAAATAGGTATGATGAACAGTTCACTAATTATTTTACAAAAAGGACGTGCACATTGTATTGATAAATTACATTCTGATACTGATGATATGATGAAACATCCATCCCACGAACGCCTTTGACTTCCGTCCCCTCTCTTCCTGCCACTATCTACTAGAAACAGCCTCGTGTCACTGCCGTTTGTGATCGTAGGTTTTGAATTACGTGTTTATTCCACATATGTGTCAGTTGTGTCTAAACAGAGAGAGAGAGGAGCAGACACACACAAGCAGACAGACACAGAGAGAGAGATGGATAGTGAACAGCAGAGGATCAGAGTCGCTTGTTGACCAGCACAGACAAATGTGCTTCTGATGTGAACACCAGGCTTCAGCTCGCGCGGCGATTAATAGCGCGGCGCTTCCGTTCCCTACATGAACTCACGCAGCGCAAATACACTGGTGCTGCGTCGTTATGAATCTCCCAGAGAACCTGAGATGGAGAGGGCAGAGGAGAGTACCGGCAGCTTGTGAGAAGCTCCGGTACGCATTAAAAAGTCACGGTACGCCAAGGACGTCACCACGTCATATCCGTTCCGTATCCGTCAACCAAAACAAACCACAGCTAGCTGAAAGGAGAAAGCAGAAAACGTTGGAGGGTCGTCGTGGATACGACCTGCACCCTCTCATGTTAAATCCAGCGTGGTAAACACTACACATCCAGTAAAGGATGGAAACACTTTGGGTTTCACACATTGCAGGAAAAGCAGAGCTAGACATCACGGCTAAAGCTGCATGCTAACTCTGTCACGGACAGGAAACGTTATCGGATCGCGGTAACGTGCGGTCGAGCCGGCCGTCGCTCTCGTCTCCGTGGTCAAATGGGCCGACGCTACAACTGTAGAGCACCCATATACTGACATTTATGTTAAATGCATTCAAACGGCCCCGATGGAGCTGACCATGGATGGATAAAGAGAAGGAGCTGACGGGAGAGCTAGAGACGGACTTGGAGAAGTTAGAGGAAGTAGACACGTGGGACTACGTCCGCTTTTCAAAATAAGGTGTTAACAAAGGGAACTGTATATACAAAATACATCTATGGAAATAAGATTGATTGGATTATATTCACCAGAAGTATAAAACATTACATGTCCCTTATAAATTAAAAAGAAAATACCACTAATTTGTGAGGGAAATGTCTTTATTCTTTGATTTTTGGGTCGCTGGAAATAATAAATAATTCCTGCCAATGATCCTGATATATTTGACTTCAGGACATCTCTGACTACATACTTGCTGAAAATCAAACATTTTTACAGGATTAATTTAGATATTTTCCAAAGTAAAAGTCTTTAGAAGTGTATGATTCAACTTTTCCCCTCATGGTCTAGTGTTAAAAAAGTTAACAACAATCACGATAAATCGCAATATCGAATCGCAATACTTAAAAATCGCAATATACTGGATATTGTAGTTTCCCGATCATCAGATGCTTTTGGCTGGTATTGAAAGCAGAGCTGAAGTCCACAAAGAGTATCCTAGCAAAGTCGCAACGGGAACCCAGATGCTGGAGGAGGAGGTGTAGCAGGCAGGCCACAGCGTCCTCCGTACCCCTCTCAGCCTTATAGGCGAATTGGAGGGGATCCAGTTGTGGGGCGACAACTGGCAGGATTAAGTTCAGCAGCAGCTTCTCCAGGCACTTCATTATTATGGATGTGAGGGCAATGGGGCGGTAGTGGTTTAGTTCTGTGGGCCGGGTTTTTTGGGTACAGGGATTATGGTGGCAGTTTTCCAGAGGGTTGGTACTGTGGCAGTATGGTAGGATTCACAGAAGTGTGAGTGGAGGATTGGTGAGAGTTCCTGGGCGCAGGTCTTCAACACCCTTTCTGGGATGCCGTCAGGCCCTGCGGCCTTGCCTGTCTTACACCGGCTAAGCTGGCGCCGTACATCCACCTCTGTAAAGGGGGCTGGTTCGTCTGGGTCTGGTAAAGGGAGGGCTCTCAAACATTCTCCACACTCAGCTGTGAAGTCCTCACCGTCAAAACGGGCGTAGAATGTGTTCAGTTGTTTTGCGAAGGATGCTGGGTCAGTTATTGCAGATAGGTTGGGTTTTGGTTCAAACCCAGTGAGGGTTCTCACCCTCTGGAATGCCTGCTTGGTGTTCATGTTGCCAAATTCAGATTCTAATCTGTCCTTGAATTTCAGTTTAGCCTTTAACACCTCATTTTGTATTTTCCTATTTGTCATTTTGAGGCTGGCCCAGTCTTTGAGCCTAAAGGCATCGTGCTTTTCCCTTAGGCTCTGTCTTATTTGAGGAGTGATCCAAGGTTTGGAGTTGGGATATTTCGTTATTGTTTTAACTGGAATGGTGGTTTTCATGGAAAAGGCTCCTCCTAACATGCTTTGATTCACTCACTCACTCACTCACTCACTCACTCACTCACTCACTCACTCACTCACTCACTCACTCACTCACTCATCTTCAACCGCTTATCCGGGGTCGGGTCTCGGGGGCAACAACTCGGGACACCAAACTTCCCTTTCCCGGGCCACATTAACCAGCTCTGACTGGGGGATCCCGAGGTGTTCCCAGGCCAGTGTGGAGATATAATCTCTCCACCTAGTCCTGGGTCTTCCCCGTGGCCTCCTCCCAGCTTATTGTGCCTGAAACACCTCCCACCTCCTTACTAGATGCCCGAACCACCTCAGCTGGCTCCTTTCAACGCAAAGGAGCAGCGGCTCTACTCCGAGTCCCTCTCGGATGACTGAGCTTCTCACCCTATCTCTAAGGGAGACGCCAGCCACCCTCCTGAGGAAACCCATTTCGGCCGCTTGTACCCGTGATCTAGTTCTTTGGGTCATGACCCAACACTCATGACCATAGGTGAGAGTAGGAACGAAGATTGACCTTTAGATCGTGAGCTTTGCCTTCCGGCTCGGCTCTCTCTTCGTCAAAACGGTGCGGTAAAGCGAATGCAATACCGCCCCCGCTGCTCCGATTTTCCATCCAATCTCATGTTCCATTGTCCCCTCACTCGCGAACAAGACCCCGAGGAACTTGAACTCCTTCACTTGGGGTAAGGACTCATTCCCTACCCGGAGTAGGCAATCCATCGGTTTCCTGCTGAGAACCACGGCCTCAGATTTAGAGGTGCTGATCCTCATCCCAGCCGCTTCACACTCAGCAGCAAACTGATCCAGTGAGTGCTGGAGGTCAGACACCAATGATGCCAACAGGACCACATCATCTGCAAAAAGCAGTGATGAGATCCTCAGCATCCTCCCCCCCGACTACGCCTCGATATCCTGTCCATGAATATCACGAACAGGATTGGTGACAAAGCGCAGCCCTGGCGGAGACCAACCACAGGAAACGAGTCCGACTTACTGCCGAGGATCCGAACACAGCTCTCGCTTTGGGCGTACAGAGATTGGACGGCCCTGAGAAGTGACCCCCTCACCCCGTACTCCCGCAGCACCCCCCACAGTATTTCCCAGGGGACCCGGTCATATGCCTTCTCCAAGTCCACAAAACACATGTAGACTGGATAGGCATACTCCCAGGCCCCCTCCAGGATCCTTGCGAGAGTGAGGAGGCTATGTTGTTAGCTAAGTTAGCCAACTAGCAAGCTGTGTGTTGTGTGGTGACATGAGTGTTTCTATATTTCTAGTAAAATCATTACTGAAGATGTATGTTCCAGAACAGTCCAGTGACTGCACTGTTTGTCTATTATCAGAATAATCCAACTCAACCGGAAATCCTGTCCTGTTGTGTCTTTATATCACAACGCAAGATCACACCAGCAGGACGACATTCCTAACAGCAGTCAGACAACAGGGAGTGCAACAAGACGACAGAAGTACAGTTTAGAGTTGAATTGACACTGACAATTGTTTTGTCCAAGTGAGCAATCGACACAATCAGATTGTCAAAATAGTTTTGTCACAACTGAAGTACAGTTCAAAGTTGAATAGACAGACAAATGTTTTGTCTCATGTTCAGTCGACACAGACAGACATTATTATTACATAGACGTGACATAATTTGGGCACAAATGGAACCCGATACTATGCGTTTTTTTGGGGAGATATTTTACCTGCTGCCTCTGCAGGTCTCTGACCCCCACCACGGTGAGGGAAGAGCAAATCTCTTTTCATTTGAAAGCAGCCCACTCCCTCCTGAGAGGTGGAGCAACACTGCAAGAGGAACTCTTCTACTTCACATTTCTTCCGAGGGAAGTGAAAGTTAGTCTCAGAGACAGCAGTGCTGCGGTCGAGACAAGTCTGAAGACAAATTCAACTGAATCCATCAAGTTTTTGTGAACAAAGCAGCAGAATATCTGCCAAACACTGGTGAGTACACTGTCCTACAACGCTAAAATACACTAAACTAAATCTTTGGTCAAATTTAGTTAAAACCAGTTTAAGACTTGTGATTTGTGATTTTTTGGGGGGGGGGCTATACAAATAAAAAATGACTATTTTATACCATGTAGTTCTTAAGATACTGAAAAACAAGTAACATTTTTTATTGACTGACATTAACCTGACAACAACATAAAAAGAGCTGTGGATTTGAGGCCTTTCAGTTCACTCAGCCTGTACAAACTTCCTGTTTTATTTAACACGTGACGAGCAGCAGCAACAGTTGTAGAAGTTGGTTGTGTTTGAAGCAGTGTGTTGTAGCAGCCACTAGAGGGAAGTATTGTACAGGTTTTAATCCTGACAGCAGCAGCACAGATGAAGGCTTCGTTCCAAATGTCATACTTTTTCTTTTTACTTTTAGTACATACTGCAGCTGCCCTTACAAAGTGCATATTGTTGCATGCAGTATGCAAACAATTGATTAAATACTACTTTGACCCTCTTGCTCATATATGATCATAGATGCTCATAGATTCATCCCCTGCAGAGCCGCAGAGCCACTGTTGTAGACGTACGCATGCACGACTTCAACAACAGCAGTTTTAGACGTACGTAGTACCAAAAGCAACGGAGATTGCTGAACTCTTATCAAGGCTGCCAACATTAAAATAATAGTCCAGTTTTCTACCCTTTTATAACATTAAAATAAATGAGGAATTTTTAAAATCAATATAAACCTTAATCTGTAAAAGCTGCATGCCTACATACCATAGACTGCACAGTCTGTTAAACACACAGATACACCATAGATATATATATAAGGCAACAGCACCTAACTTCAACCTTCTGATAAGCTTCTTAGTGGACACTCCAGGTGACTAGCTGCAGCAAATACATTATACCATACAACAGACATCTGATTTATGTAAGCAAGAACTTCCACCGATTATTGTCAGTCATTTGCATAGCTGTGTTTGCCCTGCTATATTGCATCTGTGAATAGATCTACTGATTAAGAATGATGCAAAATTGGTACCATATAAACACATTAAAACAAGTGAAATTGGCCATTAGGGCCAACACTTCCTGTGGAGAAAAACTGGCTTAATTCAATAGTGTAGGTCTGACACTGTGGGGTCTGCAATTCATTTTCCAGCTCAGTGGTTTTCAAACTCTGAGTTTTGACACACTAGTGGCTTGCAGCATCCGGACAGGTGTATTGTGGGAAGACTGTGATGGTTGTAATGCAGGGTTTAAGATGGAATCACACACAAAACTAATGAATACAACTGGACAGAATTTTTGGAAATTATTTATTTCCAGCTAATCCAAAAGTGATTTTAAACAGTTCATTAATCTCGGGCGCTTCTTTACTGGCCGGTATCCCTCTTGTCTTTGTCTCCTTCCCAATCTGTCTTCACTCACTCTGCTGCACATAGATGCATTTAAAATAGCTGGTCATAAAACTAAGCCTATAGTGTAAGCCTATATCTAACATAATGAACAAGAACAATGTGGATTAATATATTAACCCTAACCTAAATCCAGATAGGACCTTTAGGAAAACCTGCAAATTCTGTACAAAACTTTTAAAATAACAATGCTTGCATAACTAAAATAACCTTAAACCTTAAGTTTCACTGCCACCCGGTTGGCAGCGCACCCGACTCCAGCGGTTCCTCGAGCAGGTGGTGAGTCCATAGGATGGGGAGGAGGGGGGTGCCACGTTGCTTATTCGGAGTGTCCCCGGCCGGGCTCCGTAACAAGCCCGGCCACCAGACGTTTGCTGATGGGCCCTCCGTCTGGGCCTGGCTCGGGGGCCCCGGGCTTCCTCCGGGCCGGGTCACTCCTCTTCTGCCATGTTTAATCAAAGGGGTTTTATGAACCATTCTTAGTCTGGCCTATCACCTGAGACCAATTTGCCATGGGAGACCCAACCAGGAGCACCAGGCTCCAGACAACAAAGCTCTCAGGGTCACAGGGACACACAAACCTCTCAACCACGTTAAGGTGATGGTTCCCGGAGAGGTATGAATGAAATATTGCTCGCTATATCTAATTTTAGTCAGCGCTACATTTCAAAATAACGTTGTCTTATTAAATTTATCACTCATACACACAAATATTACCGTTCGCTGTCTCGCCATTTTCATGTGTTGTTTACACTGACCCATGCGTACGTCTAGAACTGCGGCTCTGCGGCTCTGCAGGGGGATGATATTGCATATATCTGATGTGCAGAGGATTGTGGGTAACACTTTATAATAACTTATATAATAATAAATGATAAATTGATAATTAATTAAAATTTAGTTAATAGTTATTTTACTGTTAAGAAACCATGAAATTATGATTATTGTTTTTCACTAATTATTAGTAATGTTATATGTTATTGTAACAGTTTATTGTTGCACACATTATAATATTTTATATACTATATTATAAATATGTGTTAATGATTATGAAATGATTTGTAAACCTTTAAGAAATTGTTTGTAAAACATCTATAAACATTACCTTATTAATGGTTAATTAATTGGTTTGTGAACCGTCTATAAACATTATTTTGATGGCTATAATAAAGTTACAACTGATGATTATAATACCTTGTTAAATGGTTAATAAATACTTTGTAAAGCATTTATGAACATTAGTAAGATAGTTAATACTATGGTATTGTCAATGGTTAATAATCGGTTTCTGGTTCATCTATCTAAGTAATGTTTATAGATGTTTTACAAACAATTTCTTAAAAGTTTACAAATCATTTGCTGATTATTAATACTTAATACTTAATATAGCATATAAGATGCTGTAATGTGTGCAACAATAAATTGTTAATAAATACTTAACTAATGTAATCAGAATGTAATTGTTATCGTCTCCTATCAGCTGTGATACAATATATAATTTAAAAACTAATTATTTCATATTCACAAACTGCTGATTAAAATAACATAAATTATAGCATTACAATGAGTAAACATTATTAACTATCATTTCATTGTTAACAGTAAAATAACTATTAATTATTATTATTATTAAGTATTATTAACTATCAATTTACAATTTATAAATGATGGTATTATAAAGTGTTACCCTAAATAGTATGGTAATATGGTATTGGAACACACAAGAAGTGTTAGTGAGGTTAAATAAAAATGCAGTAGTCAATGTGACATTGTCAGAAGTAGAATTACATCCAAGTAAATACAGAAGTAAGAAGCTTTAAAGACACTAATATGGACATAAAGATAGAAAATATACAGGTATTTTTGTAAAGACAACTGGCTGACAATAGATAAATAGATTTATGTACACATTAACAACGACTATACAACAATCTTTCTTTATCTATACAGGTTGAGTTGTTGACAGAGGTTTCAGTCTGGTTAGTAGTATGAAGTAATGCAAGAGTGTGTGGGATAAATATTTCTATTTATTGATGAATATATTTATATTTACAGTATAAATAGACTGACAAAAGATATTAAGTACATTATTGTATTGGTATTAACTTTAATCTATTTGCAGTTGTGTCTCAACAGATTATAGAAACCTAGTGACAGTAGGCGAGCAAGTAAAATTTATTTGTACAACAGTGCTTTACAGAAACAGACAAAGAGGGCGAGACAAGATAAGATCGAAAAACATGGAAACTTACCAACAAAAAAATAGTTTTGTCAATTTGTGGTTATTTTGCATCTCTGTAGGAGGAAAGGGGAGCATCATTGTGTGGGTTGGATATGATATTACCAAATATTTCATAATAATGATAAATATTTTAATATCACACAGACAAATAACAGGTTGGACAGCAGAAGAGTCAGAAAAGTGAACTGCTGTCCATTTTGTCCAGTTCTGACTGAGCGATGGCCTCTAAAGCCATGGAAGTGGCAGCGCTTGGCCGGCCTTTCAGCCTCGGGATGTTATACGACTGCCGAGAAGACTCACTCGTCCCTGGTAAGGATTTATATGTACATTTGAAAAAGTCATCAACAACATCTGTTTCCTGACACAATGTCCTGGATATTCTGGAGAAACTCCTAGAAATAAGATATGACCTCTATCCAAAATTGTGTTTGGCACATCCCCGACGCACTGCGGTTCAACAACAACAATGATGCTTTATAACAGTAATGACAATAGTCAACATAATAAAACGTATACACCTCATTTGTCTGGTAAGGAATAAGGGCTCTCTTTATTATCATACACCCTCTCGGAGGAATTATAAAACTGAAGAAACAATTCCACAATTTTCAAGTATGTTGAGCAGGATGCTGAGACATTCACCTTCAATTTAATTTTAAATGAGCATCTAATCTGTCTTGCATGACATAACAACACCTTCTCCTGTCTAGCTGGTTCTGGACGCTGATGTTTGCTTCTTCTTTTGCAGGAATGACACTGTGGGACCATGATGATCTAATGAGAAACATTAGCAACAGACCACAGAACTCTAATGATTTTGAGATAGTTGCATCTGAATCAATCGCAGATAAATCTTCAGCACTAAATGTTGAAGCCTCTCTGAAAGCAAGTTTCTTAGGTGGACTGGTTGAGGTTGGAGGATCGGCAAAATACCTGAACGATAGCAAGACTTCCAAAAATCAGGCCAGAGTAACACTGAAGTACAAAGCTACCACCAAGTTCCAGGAACTGTCGATGAATCATCTTGGAAGAGACAATGTGAAGCATCCGTATGTCTTTGATAAAGGATTAGCAACACATGTAGTCACTGGTATCCTTTATGGGGCACAAGCCTTCTTTGTCTTTGACCGTGAGGTGTCTGAAAAGGAAGATCATCAAGACATTCAGGGTAACTTGAAAGTCATGATCAAGAAGATTCCCAGCTTTGCGATAGAGGGTGAAGGTTCGCTGAAAATGGAAGACAAGGACAAAGAAAAAGTTGAGAAATTCTCCTGCAAATTCTTTGGAGACTTTTCCCTTCAGAAACCTCCTACATCCTTTCAGGATGCAGTGGAAGTCTACCAAAGTCTGCCAAAATTGCTGGGAGCCCACGGAGAAAACGCCGTACCGATGAAAGTCTGGCTGTTGCCACTGACAAATCTGGATTCTTCTGCTGCTAAACTCGTACGTCAGATAAGTATAAGATTAGTTCAAGAATCCCAGAGTGTCCTGGAGGACTTCAGTGAGCTGGAAATGAGGTGCAATGATGCATTAAAAACCACCACTGCACAGCAGTTCCCACAGATTGGCAAAAAGATTAAAACTTTCAAAGAGATGTGCTCTGAGTTCAGACTGGAACTCCAAGGAACCTTGGCAAAGAAACTTCCATTAATCCGAGGAGGAGGAGAAGAGGAGGCTGTGCTCGCTGAGATCTTGAAGAAGAGATACTCTTCTCCTTTCAACAGCAAAAACCTGAACGAGTGGATGGACTGTAAAGAGAGAGAAGTCGACACATTAAAGTCTTTCACCAACATGATGAAAAACACCAAGATCGTTCCATCTCAAAACAACCTGTATAAGGAAAGTCTCATAGCAGAGCACGCTGTGTGTTTTGTTTTCACCTCGCTGGGAAGTGCTGAACCATACCTCTCAACTTTATCAAACTACTTAAAACAAACACCAGACGACCTTCAGGATCCACGCACTCAGGACGTAGAGAAGGAACAATGGTACGCCTCAAAAGAAGTAGCAGATGCAATGAGGCATAAAGCAAAGCTCTTCAGTGATTTTGCAGAGGCCAACAAGGAGAACAAGAACATTAAGTTCTTGACAGTGGGATTAACAAATGAGACACAGAAAGGTTCAAGCATCTACCTTTATAAAGACGGCTTTCCAGTCAATGAGAACTTTGAGCCGCCTTCAAAGCCTGAAACAGTAACAGTAAGTGATATAAACCACAACAGGTTGACACTGAAGATTTCTCCACCCAGATTTGGAGCAGAGAACATCACCTCCTACTCCGTTGAGTACTGTGTCACTGGAGAGGATGGATGGAAACAGAAGACAGCATCAACAGCTGAAGAAGTCACAGTGAGCGATCTGAGTCCTGACACAGAGTATATGTTCAGATGCAGAGCAGTGACCTCAGCGGGTGTTGGGCCAGCCAATGAAGTCAGTGGTTCCATTAAAACCTTACCTTGCAGCCCTCCTGGAAAACCTCAAGTTGAACCAAACTCAAGTGAGATATCAGTTAGCTGGGAGAAACCTGCTGAGCTTGGACAAGATGTCCACATCTTGAGCTACATCGTGGAGTACGCCGTAAAGGACAACAGGATGAAAGAGGAAGATGTCCAATGGAGCCAAATGATGTCAAGAGCTGAAAAGGCAATCATTTCAGGGCTTCAGTCAGAGACAGAATATGTCGTCAGGGTCTCATGTGATTGTGGTGTAGCTGGCGGAAGCAAAGAAAGCGTCACTGTTAATGTCTGCACAACAACAGTTACGCTCACAGATTTCCTCAAAAGTACAAGCAAAAGGATGAATCCAGAATCACCCTCACTTTATCAACTGACCCTGACAGAAGAAGATGTGGACATCGATGGATGCCGGAGGTTTAACTTTGGCGAAGAAAGCACGAGACAAAATCGCACTATTGTGCTTTTTGGAGCGACCGGATCAGGAAAGTCCACTCTGATCAATGGAATGATCAACTACATCGTTGGTGCGGAGTGGAAGGACACTTTCAGATTTCAATTAATTGATGAGGATCAACTGAGATCACAAGCTGAAAGCCAGACCTCTGAAGTCACTGTGTACAAGATCAACCACCAGGATGGTTTTAAAATAGATCACTCACTGACCATTGTGGACACTCCAGGCTTTGGAGATACAAGAGGCATAGAAAGAGACAAAGAGATCATTGAACATCTGCGTAATCTCTTCTCTGCCGAGCACGGCGTCATTGAGATTGACGCTGTGTGTTTTGTAGCTCCGGCTGCTTTAGCGGAACTCACACCATCACAGAAATGTGTGTTTGATTCTGCGGTCTCAGTCTTTGGCAAAGATGTGGCGGAAAACATCCGGATTCTGGTGACATCGGCAGACGGCAAGCAACCACCAGTTCTAGAGGCAATCAATGCTTCAGGTGTCCCATGTCCTAAAACAAATGGCGGGCTGCCAATTCACTTCAAATTCAATAATTCAGCGTTGTTTGCAAACAACAAATCATCTGCAGCAGACACCATGAGTGATGAAGATGAAGAAGGAGACTTTGATCAGATGTTTTGGAACATGGGGACAAAAGGCATGAAGAGGTTCTTTGTGGCTTTGAATGTCATAGAAACCAAAAGCTGGGCAATGTCAAAGGAGCTCCACCTGGGAATACTTATGAGAATTATAAGCAGGAGGGTAGAATTGGGTTAGCTTGGCTTGAAGAGATAAATAAGACAGCTACAATACTTGAAAGTCATCAGGCAGAGATCATCAGAAATAAGAACATTGAATTTGAAGTTGCCTTCACAAGGCCTGTAAAAGTAGATATTTCTGGTACTGGATCTCAAAAGTACAGGTGGGAGTATGAGGAGGTTAAAGAAAAACGTACAGTAAAAGAGCTGAAAGAAAAGTACCTACAACCTTCAGAGGATAAGAAATCTGTTCAGGTGTTGGTTCTAAAACTGTCCGCTGAATACCAAGGTGTGAAGGATGAGGTGACGAAACTGATGGAGAGCTCTGCTGAGTGTTTAAACAGACTTAAAGAGAGAACACTGAAGCCAGATCCTCTCTAGAGTACTTTGACATGCTGATTGAGGAGAGAAATCTGAGGCCCAGTTAGGCTGGAAGCATCGAGTTTGGTACCTGAGAGACATACGAAGAAAATTTGAGTTCCAGAGAGTGGACTTATCTTCACAAATCCTTTACTGTGCACGATTCATGTTTCCAAAGGAAATACAATAACTAGACTCAAACAGATGCCATCATGTCAAAGAGGAGATCCATCCTGACACAGATAATACACAAAGAACAAAACAGTACAGAGAGTCTCAATACTGACACTAAATGTCTTTGACGAAGAAAACCTGAAGCATAAATGTGTTTGAGACAAAAAGTTACTTACAGTAACTTACAGTTTTCTTTTGTACAAACATATTCCTGCAGGAGTTATTTGCATGTTCTGTCTAACTTTAAACGTTTAAACCTGCAGCTCTATTAACTCAGCAAACCTGAACACTGAAAATGTGATAGTATTTTCTATTATGATCATTTAAACATTAATATTTTTACACTGCACCCAGTTTACATCGTTTTACTGCCAACATCATGAAAACTGTTTGTGCGCCTGTTGGCAACTGAAGTGGCGTTTTGCCCCAGCCATCCAGACAAGTATGCGAGCTTTAAATATTGAATTAAAACTGCTAACAGCATCAAAATGTCTGGCTGTTGCGCGTTCAGTATCTGAATCGATGTTCCAACAGCGAACTCAAGTTCTACAGAATTCCAACAGGATCACGACCGTTTCAAAAGAACTGGTGTTTCGATTTCACAAGTGACCTTGTTAACTGGTGATGTTCAGCCGAATGTGTCCGTGGTTGCTCGTAGTAACTTACGTAAATGGTCGGCGTAGATAATAAACAAGTCAAGTCAAGTCAATTTTATTTGTATGCCAAACAGTTAGAGCCAGAGCAACAGGACCTCCTCTCCATGCCAGATAGATAGAGCCAGAGCAACATGACCTCCTCTCCACGCCACATAGATAGAGCCAGAGCAACACGACCTCCTCTCCACGCCACATAGATAGAGCCAGAGCAACACTACCTCCTCTCCATGCCAGATAGATAGAGCCAGAGCAACACAACCTCCTCTCCGCGCCAGATAGAGCCAGAGCAACACGACCTCCTCTCCACGCCAGATAGATAGAGCCAGAGCAAAAAAGCCTCCTCTCCATGCCAGATAGATAGAGCCAGAGCAACACGACCTCCTCTCCACGCCAAATAGATAGAGCCAGAGCAACACAACCTCCTCTCCACCTTGGAACCTTGAGAGAGGTTTTAATTCACAGTTTCTTAGTAATGTAAACGAGACAGATGAGTAGGTATTTAAAATTGATTGAAGGCTTTTTCGAAGACACCTACATGTTTCTATTTTCAACAGCTACTGTTGCCAAAGAGTATAGAAGCAAAGAGATGAAACTTTGTTTTTTTTTTGACAACAGCCGCTGCCACCATTTTGGACTGAAAACGCTTATGTTATTTTTGTAATATTTTATTGGTCAACACAGACCATTTTGGGTAGAATGTGACAATAGAAAAGAAATCATTTTGTTTTACTTTAGTACGACACTTTGTAGGCGGATGTTTTACTGGTGTCTGGCAGTCACTTTCAGTCCAAAATGGCAGAAGCGTAGCTTTGCTGCTGTGCGCTGATGTTGCAATGGAACGAACAATTAACTTTCACCTCTTATCAATATAAGTTCTTTACTGTCAATATGAGCGACCACAGCGCGTTTGGCTGAGAGTCACCAGTTAACACGGTCACTCGTTAAACCGAAACACATCTATGGCTGCAAGCTATTAAATGTGTTGACTACCACTGGACTGAGGACACAATCAAAAAAATGCTCCTATTTGTATCGCCCATTTTAAAACTCAATAAACTAAAAAATCTGAGTCTATGTCATGGTATTTCACCACAGATAACATAGTTGGAAGCATCTACTGACTTGTATGCTCGTAATTTCTCGCTGGTGTAAACTTACACGCTGGTTTCTCCAACAAATATGTGTATATATCAGGCCACTGAACATTAGGCTATTTGCTAAAGTCTTCTACTTTCTCACTAATAGCACACAGACCTGGAAAGTCAATTTGTTTAGGTTGCATTCGCGATCTCTGGTGGTTATTGCATAGCTTGACGGTGTATTGCACTCCACCATATCTCCTTTGCCAAACTTCGTGTGCACACTTACATACGTTATCATTGTTTACAAACAGTAAAAGGGTCTATACAGGTTTTTAAACATGAATATCCGCTTCTTAAGTTTTTAAGCTTCATTTTTATGCTCTTCACTTTATTTGCTTTGAGATTTGAAAACATTATTAATGTGATTTATGTTAATTACTTATTATATTGATGTGTATTGAATTATGTTTTTCTTGTCCTGTAGTAATAAGGTGGCTCTTACTAAATGATGGAGAAGTTATTACATAATAAACAATGAATAAGGAAAATGTTACTGGAAAGTACATTTAAATCAGAAGTACAAATTTGAATAAAATGAACTTAAAGAACGAAGAAAATTACCTGAAAGCCTCAGAGGCTGAGACACCTGTTCATTGATTGTAAAAGCTCCAATCACAACAATAATAACTTGTTTTATTTTTGTATTTTTTACATAAAGGTCTAAATGTATTTCAATTGCACCCAGTTTACATTGTTCATATTTTTTACACTGGGTTATCAGCTTCCTGCTTAATTTAAGATTTTTATCTACTATTAAGTTTATTTTGTCTGAGATTTGAAAGCGAAAAATCATTTGAAGTACTCCTGATACTGATGAGTATTGACTTACTATTGTCCTGTGGGGTAATGCGATGGCTCCCACTGAAAGATGGAGAAATCATTAACTAATAAACAATCAATAAATGTTATTATTGCCTAAAGTGTTGTCTGTTGACCTCTAATGTGTCCATGTGGCCTTCTTTACCTTCTGCAGCTACGTTTTCTCTTCCGGGACCTTCCAGGTCACTCGTTGCACTGCTGACATTGACCTCAATCCATCCTGCTGCAGCGCTGGAGAGTAACTGAGTACATTTACTCCACTACTGTACTGAAGTACAGTTCTGAGGTACTTTTACTTTATTTGAGTATTTCCATTTTCTACTACTTTATACTTCCACTCAACATCTTTTGGAGACTGTTTTGTCAAGTGAGCAATCGACACAATCAGATTGTCAAAATAGTTTTGTCACAACTGAAGTACAGTTCAAAGTTGAATAGACAGACAAATGTTTTGTCTCATGTTCCGTCGACACAGACAGACATTTTTATTACATAGACACATAGACATGTGACATAATTTGGGCACAAATGGAACCCGATACCATGCGCTCTTTTTGGGGAGATATTTTACCTGCTGCCTCTGCAGGGCTCTGCGCCCTACCACGGTGAGGGAGGAGCACATCTCTTATTACGTGATGGAAGCCCCCTCCCTCCTGAGAGGTGGAGCAACACTGCAAGAGGAGAGCTTCTACGTCACATTTCCTCCGAGGAAAGTGAAAGTTAGTCTCAGAGACAGCAGTGCTGCGGTCGAGACAAGTCTGAAGACAAATTCAACTGAATCCATCAAGGTTTTGTCAACAAAGCAGCAGAATCTCTGCCAAACACTGGTGAGTACACTGTCCTACAACGTTAAAATACACTGAACTAAATGTTTGATCAAATTTAGTTAAAACCAGTTTAAGACTTGTGATTTGTGATTTTTTTGGGGGGCTATACAAATAAAAAATGACTATTTTATACCATGTAGTTCTTAAGATACTGAAAAACAAGTAACATTTTTTATTGACTGACTTTAACCTAACAACATAAAAAGAGCTGTGGACTTGAGGCCTTCAGAGTCAGTTCACTCAGCCTGTACAAACTTCCTGTGGTATGTAACACGTGACAAGCGGCAGCAACAGTTGTAGAAGTTGGTGGTGTTTGAAGCAGTGTGTTGTAGCAGCCACTAGAGGGAAGTATTGTACAGGTTTTAATCCTGACAGCAGCAGCACAGATGAAGGCTTCGTTCCAAATTTCATACTATTTTCTTTTTTTTTTTTACTTTTCGTACATACTGCAGCTGCCCTTACAAAGTGCGTACTGTTGCATGCAGTATGCAAACAATTGATTACATACTACTTTGACCCTCTTGCTCATATATGATCATAGATGCTCATAGATTCATCCCCTGCAGAGCCGCAGAGCCATTGTTGTAGACGTATGCATGCGCGACTTCAACAACAGCAGCTTTAGACGTACGTAGTACCAAAAGCAATGGAGATTGCCAAACTCTTATCAAGGCTGCCAACATTCAAATAATAGTCCAGTTTTCTACCCTTTTATAACATTAAAGTTGTGTATATTGTAATAAATGAGGAATTTTAAAAATCAATATAAACCTTAATCTGTAACAGCTGCATGCCTACATACCATAGACTGCACAGTCTGTTAAACACACAGATACATCATACATTTATATATATAAGGCAACAGCACCGAACTTCCACTGATTATTGTCAATCATTTGCATAGCTGTGTTCGCCCTGCTATATTGCATCTGTGAATAGATCTACTGATTAAGAATGATGCAAAATTGGTACCATATAAACACATTAGAACAAGTGAAATTGGCCATTAGGGCCAACACTTCCTGTGGAGAAAAAATGGCTTAATTCAATAGTGTAGGTCTGACACTGTGAGGTCTGCAATTCATTTTCCAGCTCAGTGGTTTTCAAACTCTGAGTTTTGACACACTAGTGGCTTGCAGCATCCGGACAGGTGTATTGTGGGAAGACTGTGATGGTTATAATGCAGGGTTTAAGATGGAATCACACACAACACTAATGAATACAACTGGACAGAAGTTTTGGAAATTATTTATTTCCAGCTAATCCAAGAGTGATTTTAAACAGTTCATTAATCTCGGGTGCTTCTTTACTGGCTGGTATCCCTCTTGTCTTAGTCTCCTTTCCAATCTGTCTTCACTCACTCTGCTACACATAGAGGCATTTAAAATAGCTGGTCATAAAACTAAGCCTATAGTGTAAGCCTATCTAACATAATGAACAAGAACAATGTGGATTAATATATTAACCCTAACCTAAATCTAGATAGGACCTATAGGAAAACCTGCAAATACTGTACAAAACATTTAAAATAACAATGCTTGCATAACTAAAATAACCTTAAACCTTAAGTTTCACTGCCACCCGTGTGGCAGCGCACCCGACTCCAGCGGTTCCTCCCGCAGGTGGTGAGTCCATGGGATGGGGAGGAGGGGGTTGCCACGTTGCTTATTCGGAGTGTCCCCGGCCGGGCTCCGTGACAAGCCCGGCCACCAGACGTTTGCTGATGGGCCCTCCGTCTGGGCCTGGCTCGGGGGCCCCGGGCTTCCTCCGGGCCGGGTTACTCCTCTTCTGCCATGTTTAATGATAGGGTGTTTAATGAACCATTCTTAGTCTGGCCTATCGCCTTAGACCAATTTGCCATGGGAGACCTTACCAGGAGCACCAGGCTCCAGACAACAAAGCTCTCAGGGTCACAGGGACACACAAACCTCTCAACCACATTAAGGTGATGGTTCCCGGAGAGGTATGAATGAAATATTGCTCGCTATATCTAATTTTAGTCAGCGCTACATTTCAAAATAACGTTGTCTTATTAAATTTATCACTCATACACACAGATATTACCGTTCGCTGTCTTGCCATTTTCATGTGTTGTTTACACTGACTCATGCGTACGTCTAGAACTGTGGCTCTGCGGCTCTGCAGGGGGATGATATTGCATATATCTGCTGTGCAGAGGATTGTGGGTAACACTTTATAATAACTTATATAATAATAAATGATAAATTGATAATTAATTAAAATTTAGTTAATAGTTATTTTACTGTTAAGAAACCATGAAATTATGATTATTGTTTTTCACTAATTATTAGTAATGTTATATGTTATTGTAACAGTTTATTGTTGCACACATTATAATATTTTATATACTATATTATAAATATGTGTTAATGATTATGAAATGATTTGTAAACCTTTAAGAAATTGTTTGTTAAACATCTATAAACATTACTTTATTAATGGTTAATTTATTGGTTTGTGAACAGTCTATAAACATTATTTTGATGGCTATAATAAAGTTACACCTGATGATTATAATACCTTGTTAAATGGTTAATAAATACTTTGTAAAGCATTTACGAACATTAGTAAGATAGTTAATACTATGGTATTGTCAATGGTTAATAATCGGTTTCTGGTTCATCTATCTAAGTAATGTTTATAGATGTTTTACAAACAATTTCTTAAAAGTTTACAAATCATTTGCTGATTATTAATACTTAATATAATATATAAGATGCTGTAATGTGTGCAACAATAAATTGTTAATAAATACTTAACTAATGTAATCAGAATGTAATTGTTATCGTCTCCTATCAGCTGTGATACAATATATAATTTAAAAACTATTTATTTCATATTCACAAACTGCTGATAAAATAACATAAATTATAGCATTACAATGAGTAAACATTATTAACTATCATTTCATTGTTAACAGTAAAATAACTATTCATTATTATTATTATTAACTATCAATTTACAATTTATAAATGACGGTTATTATAAAGTGTTACCCTAAATAGTATGGTAATATGGTATTGGATCACACAAGAAGTGTTAGTGAGGTTAAATAAAAATGCAGTAGTCAATGTGACATTGTCAGAAGTAGAATTACATCCAAGTAAATACAGAAGTAAGAAGCTGTCAAGACACTAATATGGACATAAAGACAAAAAAGATAGAAAATATACAGGTATTTTTGTAAAGACAACTGGCTGACAATAGATAAATAGATTTATGTACACATTAACAACGACTATACAACAATCTTTCTTTATCTATACAGGTTGAGTTGTTGACAGATGTTTCAGTCTGGTTAGTAGTGTGAAGTAATGCAAGAGTGTGGGATAAATATGTCTATTTATTGATGAATATATTTATATTTACAGTATAAATAGACTGACAAAAGATATTAAGTACATTAGTGTATTGGTATTAACTTTAATCTCTTTGCAGTTGTCTCAACAGATTATAGAAACCTAGTGACAGTAGGCGAGCAAGTAAACTTTATTTGTACAACAGTGCTTTACAGAAACAGACAAAGAGGGCGATCAGACTGAGCGATGGCCTCTAAAGCCAGCGGGATGAGAGGGCGAGACAAGATGAGATATAAAAACATGGAAACTTACCAACAAAAAAATAGTTTTGTCAATTTGTGGTTATTTTGCATCTCAGTAGGAGGAAAGGGGAGCATCATTGTGTGGGTTGGATATGATATTACCAAATATTTCATAATAATGATAAATATTTTAATATCACACAGAAAAATAACAGGTTGGACAGCAGAAGAGTCAGAAAAGTGAACTGCTGTCTATTTTGTCCAGTTCAGACTGAGCAATGGCCTCTAAAGCCAGCGGGATGATGGAAGTGGCAGCGCTTGGACGACCTTTCAGCCTCGGGATGTTATACGACTGCCGAAAAGACTCACTCATCCCTGGTAAGGATTTACATGTACATTTGAAAAAGTCATCAACAACATCTGTTTCCTGACACAATATCCTGGATATTCTGTAGAAAGTCTTAGAAATATGAAATAACCTCTATCCAAAAGTGTGTTTGGCACATCCCCGACGCACTGCGGTTCAACAACAATGATGCCTTCTAACAGTAATGATAATAGTCAACATCATAAAACGTATACACCTCATTTGTCTGGTAAGGAAGAAGGGCTCTCTTTATTATCATACACCCTCTCGGAGGAATTATAAAACTGAAGAAATAATTCCACAATTTTCAAGTATGTTGAGCAGGATGCTGAGACATTCCCCTTCAATTAAATTTTAAATGAGCATCTAATCTGTCTTGTATGACATAACAACACCTTCTCCTGTCTAACTGGTTCTGGACGCTGATGTTTGCTTCTCCTTTTGCAGGAATGACACTGTGGGACCATGATGATCTAATGAAAAACATTAGCGACAGACCACAGAACTATAATTATTTTGACATAGTTGCATCTGAAACAATTGCAGAAAAATCTTCAGCACTAAATGTTGAAGCCTCTCTGAAAGCAAGTTTCTTAGGTGGACTGGTTGAAGTTGGAGGATCGGCAAAATACCTGAACGATAGTAAGACTTCCAAAAATCAGGCCAGAGTAACACTGAAGTACAAAACTACCACCAAGTTCCAGGAACTGTCGATGAATCATCTTGGAAGAGGCAATGTGAAGCATCCGTATGTCTTTGATCAAGGATTAGCAACACATGTAGTCACTGGTATCCTTTATGGGGCCCAAGCCTTCTTTGTCTTTGATCGTGAGGTGTCTGAAAAGGAAGATCATCAAGACATTCAGGGTAACTTGAAAGTCATCATCAAGAAGATTCCTTGCTTTTCGATAGAGGGTGAAGGTTCGCTGAAAATGGAAGACAAGGACAAAGAAAATGATGATAAATTCTCCTGCAAATTCTTTGGAGACTTTTCCCTTCAGAAACCTCCTACATCCTTTAAGGATGCAGTGGAAGTCTACCAAAGTCTACCAAAATTGCTGGGAGCCGACGGAGAAAACGCCGTACCGATGAAAGTCTGGCTGTTGCCACTGACAAGTCTGGATTCTTCTGCTGCTAAACTCGTACGTCAGATAAGTATAAGATTAGTTCAAGAATCCCAGAGTGTCCTGGAGGACTTCAGTGAGCTGGAAATGAGGTGCAATGATGCATTAAAAACCACCACTGCACAGAAGTTCCCACAGATTGGCAAAAATATTACAACTTTTAAAGAGATGTGCTCTGAGTTCAGGCTGGAACTCCAAGGAACCTTGGCAAAGAAACTTCCATTAATCCGAGGAGGAGGAGAAGAGGAGGCTGTGCTCGCTGAGATCTTGAAGAAGAGATGCTCTTCTCCTTTCAACAGCAAAAACCTCAACGAGTGGATGGACTGTAAAGAGAGAGAAGTCGACACATTAAAGTCTTTCACCAACATGATGAAAAACACCAAGATCGTTCCATCTCAAAATCACCTGTATAAGGAAAGTCTCAGTGCAGAGCACACTGTGTGTTTTGTTTTCACCTCGTTGGGAAGTGCTGAACCATACCTCTCAACTTTATCAAACTACTTAAAACAAACACCAGACGACCCTCCAGATCCACGCACTCAGGATGTAGAGAAGGAACAATGGTACGCCTCAAAAGAAGTAGCAGATGCAATGAGGCATAAAGCAAAGATCTTCGGTGATTTTGCAGAGGCCAACAAGGAGAACAAGAACATTAAGTTCTTAACAGTTGGATCAACAAATGAGACACAGAAAGGTTCAAGCATCTACCTTTATAAAGATGGCTTTCCAGTCAATGAGAACTTTGAGCCGCCTTCAAAGCCTGAAACAGTAACAGTAAGTGATATAAACCACAACAGTGTGACACTGAAGATTTCTCCACCCAGATTTGGAGCAGAGAACATCACCTCCTACTCTGTTGAGTATTGTGTCACTGGAGAGAATGGATGGAAACAGAAGACAGCATCAACAGCTGAAGAAGTCACAGTGAGCGATCTGAGTCCTGACACAGAGTATATGTTCAGATGCAGAGCAGTGACCTCAGCGGGTGTTGGGCCAGCCAATGAAGTCAGTCGTCACATTAAAACCTTACCTTGCAGCCCTCCTGGAAAACCTCAAGTTGAACCAAACTCAAGTGAGATATCAGTTAGATGGGAGAAACCTGCTGAGCTTGGACAAGATGTCCACAGCTTGAGCTACATCGTGGAGTACGCCGTAGAGGACAACAGGGTGAAAGAGGAAGATCTCCAATGGAGCCAAATGATATCAAGAGCTGAAAAGGCGATCATTTCAGGGCTTCAGTCAGAGACAGAATATGTCGTCAAGATCCGTTGTGATTGTGGTGTAGCCGGTGGAAGCAAAGAGAGCATCACTGTCAATGTCTGCACAACAACATGTACACTCACAGAATTCCTCAAAAGTACAAGTGAAAGGATGAATCCCGAATCATCCTCAGTTTATCAACTGACCCTGACAGAAGAAGATATGGACATCGATGGATGCCGGAAGTTTAACTTTGGCAAAGAAAGCATGAGGCAAAATCGCACTATTGTGCTTTTCGGAGCGACCGGATCAGGAAAGTCCACTCTGATCAATGGAATGATCAACTACATCGTTGGTGCGGAGTGGAAGGACACTTTCAGATTTCAATTAATTGATGAGGATCAACTGAGATCACGAGCTGAAAGCCAGACCTCTGAAGTCACTGTGTACAAGATCAACCACCAGGATGGTTTTAAAATAGATCACTCACTGACCATTGTGGACACTCCAGGGTTTGGAGATACAAGAGGCATAGAAAGAGACGAGGAGATCATTTTACATCTGCTTAATCTCTTCTATGCTGAGCACGGCGTTAGTGAAATTGACGCTGTGTGTTTTGTAGCTCCGGCTTCTTTGGCACAACTCACACCATCACAGAAATATGTGTTTGATTCTGTGCTTTCGAACTTTGGCGAAGATGTGGTGGAAAACATCCGGATTCTGGTGACATTTGCAGACTGCAAACAACCACCAGTTCTAGAGGCAATCAATGCTTCAGGTATCCCATGTCCTAAAACGAAAGGCGGGCTGCCAATTCACTTCAAATTCAATAATTCAGCGTTGTTTGCAGACAATAAATCATCTGCAGCAGACACCATGAGTGATGGAGATAAAGATGAAGATGGAGACTTTGATCAGATGTTTTGGAACATGGGGACAAAAAGCATGAAGAGGTTCTTTGTTGCTTTGAATGTCATAGAAACCAATAGCTTGACAATGATAAAGGAGTTCCTCAGAGAATTAAAACGGCTTTAGAATACAAATGAGAATTAAGAGCTGCTGGTTAAAGATGAGTTAGCTAGGCTTCAAGAGATACAAGACACAGCTGAAAGACTTCGAGATCATGAGATCAACCTGTTGTGGAATTTCTGAATACTCAGGTTAACTCAGTCAATAGGAAGGAAGAGGCCCCGAAGCTGCTGATGTCTTACACAGAAGGTTTATTGAAGCTTGATCAAGGAGCAATTGTCAGGTCTCCACCATTGATGTGCTCTCTGCGTGAAGCCCTCACAACTCTGCCCTTTTCCCCTGGTGCTCAGTGTTTTACCCCTTATCATGTTTTGACTTACTCGGTTCCTCTGGCATCTCTGACCCTGGTTGCCACAAAGACTGGCTCCATAGTCCCTACTACAGACACAGCTGTAAAGATAATGGTCGAGCTCCTAGATAGGACTCCAACCCAATAACGTCAACAGAGGGACACTCTGACCTCTCGACCAAGGAGAGAGAGGAATAGTAGAAAATTCCATCACACAACCTAAATGAGAACTTTGTCTTTGAAGTCGCCTGGACAAGGCCTGTTAAAGTAAATATTTCTGGTACTGGATCTCAAAAGTACAGGTGGGAGTATGAGGAGGTTAAAGAAAAACGTACGGTGAAAGAGTTGAAAGAAAAGTACCTGAAAGACTCAGAGACTGAGACATTGGAGGCATTAGTTGTAAAACTGAAGGCTGAATCTCATCGTGTGAAGGATGAGGTGATGAAACTGATGGAGAGCTCTGCTGAGTGTTCAAACAGACTTAAAGGGAGAACACCGAAGCCAGTTCCTCTCTCCACTCTAGAGTACATTGACATGCTGATTGGGGGAGAGAAATCTGAGGCCCAGTTAGGCTGGAAGAATCGACATAAGTACCTCACAGCCATACGAAAAACATTTGTCAAAGGTAACATTTTTTCACGAGTCCATGCTTACTTTGGAGGACCATAACTAGACTTAAACAGATGCCATCATGTCAAAGAGGAGATCCATTCTGACACAGATAATACACAAAGAACAAAACAGGACAGAGAGTCTCAATACTGACACTAAATGTCTTTGACGAAGAAAAGCTGAAGCATAAATGTGTTTGAGACAAAAGGTTACTTACAGTAGCTTACAGTTTTCTTTTGTACAAACATATTCCTGCAGGAGTTATTTGCATGTTCTGTCTAACTTTAAACGTTTAAACCTGCAGCTCTATTAACTCAGCAAACCTGATCACTGAAAATGTGATAGTATTTTCTGTTATGATCATTTAAACATTAATATTTTTACACTGCACCCAGTGTACATCGTTCAATAGACCCTTTTACTGCCGACATCATGAAAAATGTTTGTGCGCCTGTAGCAACTGAAGTGGCGTTTTGCCCCAGCCATCCAGACAAGTATGCAAGCTTTAAATATTGAATTAAAACTGCTAACAGCATCAAAATGTCTGGCTGTTGCGCGTTCAGTATCTGAATCGATGTTCCAACAGCGAACTCAAGTTCTACAGAATTCCAACAGGATCACGACCGTTTCAAAGGAACTGGTGTTTCGATTTCACAAGTGACCTTGTTAACTGGTGATGTTCAGCCGAATGTGTCCGTGTTTGCTCGTAGTAACTTACGTAAATGGTTGGCGTAGATAATAAACAAGTCAAGTCAACTTTATTTGTATAGCCCAAAATCACAAATCACAAATTTGCCTCAGCGGGCTTTACAATCTGTACAGGATACTCCTCTCCACGCAAGATAGGTAGAGCCAGAGCAACACGACCTCCTCTCGACACCAGATAGATAGAGCCAGAGCAACACAACCTCCTCTCCATGCCAGATAGATAGAGCCAGAGCAACACGACCTCCTCTCCACGCCAGATAGATAGAGCCAGAGCAAAACTGCCTCCTCTCCATGCCAGATAGATAGAGCCAGAGCAACACAACCTCCTCTCCACCTTGGTACCTTGAGAGAGGTTTTAATTCACAGTTTCTTAGTAATGTAAACGAGACAGATGAGTAGGTATTTAAAATTGATTGAAGGCTTTTTTGAAGACACCTACATGTTTCTATTTTCAACACCTACTGTTGCCAAAGAGTATAGAAGCAAAGAGATGAAACTTTGTTTTTTTTTTGACAACAGCCGCTGCCACCATTTTGGACTGAAAACGCTTATATTATTTATAATATTTTATTGGTCAACGCAGACCATTTTGGGTAGAATGTGAAAATAGAATAGAAATAATTTTGTTTTACTTTAGTAGGGCACTTTGTAGGCGGATGTTTTACTGGTGTCTGGCAGTCACTTTCAGTCCAAAATGGCAGAAGCGTAGCTTTGCTGCTGTGCGCTGATGTTGCAATGGAACGAACAATTAACTTTCACTTCTTATCAATATAAGTTCTTTGCTGTCAATATGAGCAACCACAGCGCATTCGGCTGAGAGTCACCAGTTAACACGGTCACTCGTTAAACCGAAATACATCTATGGCTGCAAGCTATTAAACGTGTTGACTACCACTGGACTGAGGACACAATCAAAAAAATGCTCCTATTTGTATCGCCCATTTTAAAACTCAATAAACTAAAAAATCGGAGTCTGTGTCATGGTATTCACCACAGATAACGTAGTTGGAAGCATCTACTGACTTGTATGCTCGTAATTTCTCGCTGGTGTAAACTTACACGCTGGTTTCTCCAACAAATATGTGTATATATCAGGCCACTGAACATTAGGCTATTTGCTAAAGTCTTCTACTTTCTCATTAATAGCACACAGACCGGGAAAGTCAATTTGTTTAGGTTGCATTCGCGATCTCTGGTGGTTATTGCATAGCTTGAAGGTCTATTGCACTCCAACATTTCTCCTTTGCCAAACTGCGTGCGCACACTTACATACGTTATCATTGTTTACAAACAGTAAAAGGGTCTATACAGGTTTCTAAACAAGAATATCCGCTTCTTAAGTTTTTAAGCTTCATTTTTATGCTCTTCACTTTATTTTCTTTTAGTTTTGAAAAACATTATTAATGTGATTTATGTTAATTACTTATTATATTGATGTGTATTGAATTATGTTTTTCTTGTCCTGTAGTAATAAGGTGGCTCTTACTGAATGATGGAAAAGTTATTACATGATAAACAATGAATAAGGAAAATGTTACTGGAAAGTACATTTAAATCAGAAGTACAAATTTGAATAAAATTAACTTAAAGAACGAAGAAAAGTACCCGAAAGCCTCAGAGGCGGAGACACCTGTTCATTGATTGTAAAAGCTCCACTCACAACAATAATAACTTGTTTTTATTTTTGTATTTTTTACATAAAGGTTTAAATATATTTCAATTGCACCCAGTTTACATTGTTCATATTTTTTACACTGGGTTATCAGCTTCCTGCTTATTTTAAGATTTTGATCTACTATTAAGTTTATTTTGTCTGAGATTTGAAAGTGAAAAATCATTTGAAGTACTCCTGATACTGATGAGTATTGACTTACTATTGTCCTGTGGGGTAATGCGATGGCTCCCACTGAAAGATGGAGAAATCATTAACTAATAAACAATCAATAAATGTTATTATTGCCTCAAGTGTTGTCTGTTGACCTCTAATGTGTCCATGTGGCCTTCTTTACCTTCTGCAGCTATGTTTTCTCTGCCGGGACCTTCCAGGTCACTCGCTGCACTGCTGACATTCACTTCAATCCATCCTACAGCAGTGCTGGAGAGTAACTGAGTACATTTACTCAACTACTGTACTGAAGTACAGTTCTGAGGTACTTTTACTTTCTTTGAGTATTTCCATTTTCTGCTACTTTATACTTCTATTCAACATCTGTTGGAGACACAGGTCTTAGCTGGTCTGGTTATTATTAAACATTAAAGATAATATTAATATCAATTACATTCATGTTAATAAAATTATCAATATATATTAATAATAGCGTGGCCACCAAAATAATGTTGTTGCAGTAGTTCTCGCCACAATGCACTTGTTTGCAAGTACAGCTGGACATCTACTGCTGTGGCAGACTAGTGGTGTTGAATGTTAACACATTGGGCTAGTTTAAAAGTGGAATCTAAAATGTTGGTATTGAGAAAAATTATTAATATTGCACAATGATTAATAATTGGCAACAATACTGCACCTCACACGGGGCACCATGTATGTTTGGTATGCAGGTAGGACCTGGTGTTTTTATTATTTAATATTAAAGATAATTATTTATAGCAATAAAATTAATATTAATATAATTTGTGATATATATTAATAATAACGTGGGTACCAAAATTATGTTGGTGCAGTAGTTCTCTCCACAATGCGCTTGCCAAAATAATATGCCTCACACGTGGCACCATTATGTTGGGGACGCAGGTATGAGCTGGTCTGGTTATTAGCTAATATTAAAGATAATCATATCATTAAAATGAGTTTAAATAAAATTAGCAAAATATATCAATAATAACAGGATACCAAATTATGTTGGTGCCGTAGCTCAAAAAGGCTTTAAATGGCTAACGAAAGTAATTAGTAATTATCAAAATAATTATATTGAATAATATGACTTAAAGGGACGGTTTGTAAGAATCAGAAATTGGTTGTAACAGCGACACTTGTGGCTGCAATGTCAACGACAGTCAGCGTCCTGTTGCTCGCGTTGCTCGCGTGTGCTCGCGCTACCTGAATGTGAGCTAGCTTCCGTCAAAACAGTGAGACGACACACGTCAGCTAAAACCACAATATCACTCTATATTTCACCTGCTTGGCAGTAATGTTAGCTGACCAGACGAAGGTCTCTCCATGAATCAAGGCTGATCCTAGTGTTGGCTTTTCCTGCTACAGCCTCCCGACCGCGGCCGGAGGGAACACCGACACCCGGTCGGAGACGATAACGTAACTCGCTACGGAGCCCCGTCACTTCACAAGACACGGGAAACCTCTGTTGGTCTGGAGGAGCCGCAGCCTTTATTTCTGCATAAACGTCCACTATACATTCACTAGATATTCTCAGAGCTAAACTAACTCTTCTGCAGTGTGTAGTGTGGGCACGGGCAAATGGAGTTGGAGCGAACCGAGCGGGTGAGAACGAGTGCTGTGTGCAAGCAGGCAGGAGCAGAGCAGAGACTCCGGCCCTGGAAACTAAAGTTACGGTCTCCCCCGCGTCCTCCGACCGCGACCGGGGGGGCTAAGCAGGAAGAGCCGTATGAATGTCGTTACGACATGTCGTCTGACAGTGTCGTCTGACTATGTCGTTACGACATGTCGTCTGACTGTGTCGTTATGAATGTCGTCACAACATGTCTTCTGACTGTGTCGTTATGAATGTCGTCACGACGTGTCGTCTGACTGTGTCGTTAGGAATGTCGTCACGACATGTCGTCTGTCTGTGTCATTATGAATGTTGTCACAACGTGTCGTCTGACTCTGCCGTTATGAATGTCGTCACAACTTGTCTTCTGACTGTGTCGTATGAATGTCGTCACGACATGTCGTCTGACTGTGTCGTATGAATATCGTCACGACATGTCGTCTGACTGTGTCGTATGAATGTCGACACAACGTGTCGTCTGACTGTGTGTTCTGACTGTGTCTTCTGACTGTGTCGTATGAATGTCGTCACGACATGTCTTCTGACTGTGCCGTTATGAATGTCGTCACGACATGTCGTCTGACTGTGTCGTTATGAATGTCGTCACGACGTGTCGTCTGACTGTGTCGTATGAATGTCGTCACGACATGTCGTCTGACTGTGTCGTATGAATGTCGTCACGACGTGTCGTGTGACTGTGTCGTGTGACTGTGTCGTATGAATGTCGTTACGACATGTCGTCTGACTGTGTCGTATGTTCTCACGACGTGTCGTCTGACTGTGTCTTCTGACTGTGTCGTATGAATGTCGTCACAACGTGTCGTCTGACTGTGTCTTCTGACTGTGTCGTATGAATGTCGTCACGACATGTCGTCTGACTGTGTCGTATGAATGTCGACACAACGTGTCGTCTGACTGTGTCTTCTGACTGTGTCGTATGAATGTCGTCACGACATGTCGTCTGACTGTGTCGTATGAATGTCGTCACGACGTGTCGTGTGACTGTGTCGTGTGACTGTGTCGTATGAATGTCGTTACGACATGTCGTCTGACTGTGTCGTATGTTCTCACGACGTGTCGTCTGACTGTGTCTTCTGACTGTGTCGTATGAATGTCGTCACGACATGTCTTCTGACTGTGCCGTTATGAATGTCGTCACGACATGTCGTCTGACTGTGTCGTATGAATGTCGTCACGACATGTCGTCTGACTGTGTCGTGTGACTGTGTCGTATGAATGTCGTCACGACTTGTCGTCTGACTGTGTCGTATGAATGTCGTTACGACATGTCGTCTGACTGTGTCGTATGAATGTCGTCACGACGTGTCGTCTGACTGTGTCGTATGAATGTCGTCACGACGTGTCGTGTGACTGTGTCGTGTGACTGTGTCGTATGAATGTCGTCACGACGTGTCGTCTGACTGTGTCGTATGAATGTCGTTACGACATGTCGTCTGACTGTGTCGTATGAATGTCGTCACGACGTGTCGTCTGATTGTGTCTTCTGACTGTGTCGTTATAAATGTCGTCTGACTGTGTTATGAATGTCGTGACGACGTGTCGTCTGACTGTGTCGTATGAATGTCGTTACGACATGTCGTCTGACTGTGTCGTTTGATAGTGTCGTCTGACTGTGTCGTTATGAATGTCGTTGCGACGTGTCGTCTGTCTATGTCATTATGAATGTTGTCACAACGTGTCGTCTGACTGTGTCGTTATGAATGTCGTCACAACTTGTCTTCTGACTGTGTCGTTTGACTGTGTCGTCTGACTGTGTTGTTATGAATGTCGTCACGACGTGTCGTCTGACTGTGTCGTCTGACTGTGTTGTTATGAATGTCGACACGACGTGTCGTCTGTCTGTGTCATTATGAATGTTGTCACAACGTGTCGTCTGACTGTGTCGTTATGAATGTCGACACTAGGTGTCTTCTGACTGTGTTGTTATGAATGTCGTCACGACGTGTCGTCTGACTGTGTCGTCTGACTGTGTTGTTATGAATGTCGTCACGACGTGTCGTCTGTCTGTGTCATTATGAATGTTGTCACAACGTGTCGTCTGACTGTGTCGTTATGAATGTCGACACTAGGTGTCTTCTGACTGTGTCATTATGAATGTCGTCACAACGTGTCGTCTGACTGTGTCGTTATGAATGTCGTCACAACGTGTCTTCTGACTGTGTCGTTTGACTGTGTCGTCTGACTGTGTTGTTATGAATGTCGTCACAACGTGTCGTCTGACTGTGTCGTTATGAATGTCGTCACGACGTGTCGTCTGTCTGTGTCATTATGAATGTTGTCACAACGTGTCGTCTGACTCTGTCGTTATGAATGTCGTCACAACGTGTCTTCTGTCTGTGTCATAATAATGTCGTCACGACATGTCGTCTGACTGTGTCGCATGAATGTCGTCACGACGTGTCGTCTGACTGTGTCGTCTGACTGTGTCGTCTGACTGTGTCGTCTGACTGTGCCGCTATGAATGTTGTCACGACATGTCGTGTGACTGTGTCGTATGAATGTCGTCACAACATGTTGTCTGACTGTGTCATATGAATGTCGTCACGACGTGTTGTCTGACTGTGTCGTCTGACCGTGTCGATATGAATGTCGACATGACATGTCATTTGACTGTGTCGTTATAAATGTCGTCTGACTGCGTCGTATGAATGTCGTTACGACAGGTCGTCTGACTGTGTCGTTTGACTGTGTCGTCTGACTGTGTCGTTATGAATGTCATCACGACGTGTCGTCTGACTGTGTCGTCTGACTGTGTCGTCTGACTGTGTCGTCTGACTGTGTCGTCTGACTGTGTCGTTATTAATGTCGTCACAACGTGTCGTCTGACTGTGTTGTTATGAATGTCGTCTGACTGTGTTGTTACAAATCTCGTCACAACGTGTCGTCACAACGTGTCGTCTGATAGCATCGTCTGACTGTGTCGTTATGAATGTCGTCACGACGTGTCGTCTGACTGTGTCGTTATGAATGTCGTCACAACGTGTCGTCTGACTGTGTCGTTATTAATGTCGTCACAACGTGTCGTCTGACTGTGTCGTTATGAATTTCATCACAACGTGTCGTCTGACTGTCGTATGAATGTCGTCATAAAGTGTCGTCTGACTGTGTCGTACGAATGTCGTCACGACGTGTCGTCACGACGTGTCGTTATGAATGTCGTCACAATGTGTCGTCAACCCAGCAGGACGACATTCCTAACAGCACAGTCAGACAACAGAGAGTGCAACAAGATGACAGAAGTACAGTTTAAAGTTGAATTGACACTGACAATTGTTTTGTCCAAGTGAGCAATCGACACAATCAGATTGTCAAAATAGTTTTGTCACAACTGAAGTACAGTTCAAAGTTAAATAGACAGACAAATGTTTTGTCTCATGTTCAATTGACATAGACAGACATTATTATTACATAGTCACATAGACATGTGACATAATTTGGGCACAAATGGAACCCGATACTATGCTCTCTTTTTGGGGGAGATATTTTACCTGCTGCCTCTGCAGGGCTCTGCGCCCACCATGGTGAGGGAAGAGCAAATCTCTTATCATGGGAAGGAAGCCCACTCCCTCCTGAGAGGTGGAGCAACACTGCAAGAGGAGAGCTTCTACGTCACATTTCTTCCAATGAAAGTGAAAGTTAGTCTCAGAGACAGCAGTGCTGCGGTCGAGACAAGTCTGAAGACAAATTCAACAGAATCCATCAAGTATTTGTCAACAAAGCAGCAGAATCTCTGCCAAACACTGGTGAGTACACTGTCCTACAACGCTAAAATACACTGAACTAAATGTTTGGTCAAATTTAGTTAAAACCAAATTATGACTTGTGATTTGTGATTTTTGGGCGGGGCTATACAAATAATAATTGACTATTTTATACCATGTTGTTCTTAAAATACTGAAAAAATAGTAACATTTCTTATCAAATGACTTTAACCTGACAACAACATAAAAAGAGCTGTTGTCTTGAGGCCTTTCAATTCACTCAGCCTGTACAAACGTCCTGTGGTATATATCACGTGACAAGCAGCAGCAATAGTTGTAGAAGATGGTGGTGATGGAAGCAGTATGTTGTAGCAGCCACTAGAGGGAAGTATTGTACAGGTTTTAATCCTGAAAGCAGCAGCATAGATGAAGGCTTCGTTCCAAATGTCATACTTTTTCTTTTTACTTTTAGTACATACTGCAGCTGCCCTTACAAAGTGCGTAATGTTATTAAATATTGTTTATAAATGTACAGGTATTTTTTTATAAAGACAAGTGGTTAACAATAGATAAATAGATATACAGTATGTACCCCTTAACAATGACTATACAACAATCTTACTTTATCTATACAGGTGGAGTTGTTGACAGAGGTTTCAGTCTGGTTATTAGTGTGAAGTAATGCAAGAGTGTGTGGGATAAATGTCAATCTATTGATGAATATATTTATATTTACAGTAAATAGACTGACAAAAGATATTAAGTACATTATTGTATTGCTATTAACTTTAATCTCTTTGCAGTTGTGTCTCAACAGATTATAGAACACTAGTGACAGCAGGCGAGCAAGTAAACTTTATTTATACAACAGTGCTTTACAGAAACAGACAAAGAGGGCGAGACAAGATGAGATATAAAAACATGGAATCTTACCAACAAAAACATAGGTTGTCGTTATTCCACCTGTTTGTTTCTAACCTGTCTCACTGTGTTTCTTCTTTTTAGTGATGTCACCTTGTTCCCAGATCTCAGATATTAAATAGGTGAGTACAAAATTATTATAACTGATACAAATAATGGAAAAAACTACCAAAATTAAATGCAAGTTATAATAAATCAGAATGGTCCTTGAGGTGCGCTCTGCAGACTATAGGCTTCAGGATGAATTAGAGCAAGTGTTTGTTGGATCAACATAAAAACTCTGAAATAAACTGAAGAGAATTTTACATCACAGACAAATAACAGGTTGGACAGCAGAAGAGTCCGAAAAATGAACCGCTGTCTATTTTGTCCAGTTCAGACTGAGCGATAGGCTCTAAAGCCAGCGGGATGATGGAGGTGGCAGCGCTTGGCCGGCCTTTCAGCCTCGGGATGTTATACGACTGCCGTGAAGACTCACTCATCCCTGGTAAGGATTTATATGTAAAGATACTTAATGCTTCACAACGACAATTCAGTATTTAAATTTATATTGAACAATGTTTCACACAGACAAAGATCTGTTGATCAGTTTTGCTCCTTTTTTTTTATTAGTTATCCACTTTATATCCAAGCCATGAAATCCTTTCAATATTATTGTTGTAATCACCCACGGCTGTGGGGTGGCTGCGGCTCAGAGGGTAGAGCAGCAGGTCGGTGTTTCGATCCCCGGCTGCTCCGGGTCACATGTCGATGTGTCCTTGAGGCATTCAAAGATTACATTTTTGAAAAAGTCATCAACAACTTCTGTTTCCTGACACAATGTCCTGGATATTCTGGAGAAACTCCTAGAAATAAGAAATAAACTATATTCAAAAGTGTGTTTGGCACATCCCTTACGCACTACGCCGCACTGCGGTTCAACAACAACAATGATGCCCTATAACAGTAATGATAATAGTCAATATCATAAAATGTATACACCTCATTTATCTGGTAAGGAATAAGTGCTCTCTTTATTATCATACACCCTCTCGGAGGAATTATATAACTGAAGAAATAATTCCACAATTTTCAAGTATGGTGAGCAGGATGCTGAGACATTCACCTTCAATTTAATTTTTATGAGCATGTTATCTGTCTTGTATGACATAACAACACCTTCTCCTCTCTAGCTGGTTCTGGACGCTGATGTTTGCTTCTTCCTTTGCAGAAATGACACTGTGGGACCATGATGATCTAATGAAAAACATTAGCGACAGACCACAGAACTACAATGATTTTGAGATAGTTGCATCTGAATCAATTACAGATAAATCTAAAGCACTAAATGTTGAAGCATCACTGAAGGCAAGTTTCTTAGGTGGACTGGTTGAGGTTGAAGGATCGGCAAAATACCTGAACGATAGTAAGACTTCCAAAAATCAGGCCAAAATGACACTGAATTACAAAGCTACCACAAAGTTCCAGGAACTGTCGATGAATCATCTTGGAAGAGACAATGTGAAGCATCCGTATGTCTTTGATAAAGGATTAGCAACACATGTAGTCACTGGTATCCTTTATGGGGCACAAGCCTTCTTTGTCTTTGATCGTGAGTTGTCTGAAAAGGAAGATCATCAAGACATTCAGGGTAACTTGAAAGTCATGATCAAGAAGATTCCTTGCTTTGCGATAGAAGGTGAAGGTTCCCTGAAAATGGAAGACAAGGACAAAGAAAATGTTGAGAAATTCTCCTGCAAATTCTTTGGAGACTTTTCCCTTCAGAAACCTCCTACATCCTTTCAGGATGCAGTGGAAGTCTACCAAAGTCTGCCAAAATTGCTGGGAGCCCACGGAGAAAACGCCGTACCGATGAAAGTCTGGCTGTTGCCACTGACAAATCTGGATTCTTCTGCTGCTAAACTCGTACGTCAGATAAGTATAAGATTAGTTCAAGAATGCCAGAGTGTCCTGGAGGATTTCAGTGAGCTGGAAATGAGGTGCAATGATGCATTAAAAACCACCACTGCACAGCAGTTCCCACAGATTGGCAAAAATATTAAAACTTTTAAAGAGATGTGCTCTGAGTTCAGACTGGAACTCCAAGGAACCTTGGCAAAGAAACTTCCATTAATCCGAGGAGGAGGAGAAGAGGAGGCTGTGCTCGCTGAGATCTTGAAGAAGAGATGCTCTTCTCCTTTCAACAGCAAAAACCTCAACGAGTGGATGGACTGTAAAGAGAGAGAAGTCTGCATTTTAAAGTCTTTCACCAACATGATGAAAAACACCAAGATCGTTCCATCTCAAAATCACCTGTATAAGGAAAGTCTCAGTGCAGAGCACGCTGTGTGTTTTGTTTTCACCTCGCTGGGAAGTGCTGAACCATACCTCTCAACTTTATCAAACTACTTAAAAACGTCACCAGACGACCCTCAGGATCCACGCACTCGGGATTTAGAAAAGGAACAATGGTACGCCTCAAAAGAAATAGCAGATGTGATGAGGCATAAAGCAAAGATCTTCAGTGATTTTGCAGAGGCCAACAAGGAAAACAAGAACATTAAGTTCTTGACAGTGGGATTAACAAATGAGACACAGAAAGGTTCAAGCATCTACCTTTATAAAGACGGCTCTCGAGTCAATGAGAACTTTGAGCCGCCTTCAAAGCCTGAAACAATAACAGTCAGTGATATAAACCACAACAGTGTGACACTGAAGATTTCTCCACCCAGATTTGGAGCAGAGAACATCACCTCCTACTCTGTTGAGTACTGTGTCACTGGAGAGGATGGATGGAAACAGAAGACAGCATCAACAGCTGAAGAAGTCACAGTGAGCGATCTGAGTCCTGACACAGAGTATATGTTCAGATGCAGAGCAATGACCTCAGCGGCTGTTGGGCCAGCCAATGAAGTCAGTGGTTCCATTAAAACCTTACCTTGCAGCCCTCCTGGAAAACCTCAAGTTGAACGAAACTCAAGTGAGATATCAGTTAGCTGGGAGAAACCTGCTGAGCTTGGACAAGATGTCCACATCTTGAGCTACATCGTGGAGTACGCCGTAAAGGACAACAGGGTGAAAGAGGAAGATGTCCAATGGAGCCAAATGATGTCGAGAGCTGAGAAGGCGATCATTTCAGGGCTTCAGCTAGAGACAGAATATGTGGTCAGGGTCCGATGTGATTGTGGTGTAGCCGGTGGAAGCAAAGAAAGCATCACTGTCAATGTCTGCACAACGACAGTTACGCTCACAGATTTCCTCAAAAGTACAAGCAAAAGGATGAATCCAGAATCACTCTCAGTTTATCAACTGACTCAGACAGAAGAAGATATGAACATTTATGGATGCCGGAGGTTTAACTTTGGCAAAGAAAGCACGAGAAAAAATCGCACTATTGTGCTTTTTGGAGCGACCGGATCAGGAAAGTCCACTCTGATCAATGGAATGATCAACTACATCGTTGGTGTAGAGTGGAAGGACACTTTCAGATTTCAATTAATTGATGAGGATCAACTGAGATCACAAGCTCACAGACAGACCTCTGAAGTCACTGTGTACAAGATCAACCACCAGGAAGGTTTTAAAATAGATCACTCACTGACCATTGTGGACACTCCAGGCTTCGAAGATACAAGAGGCATAGAAAGAGACGAGGAGATCATTGAACATCTGCGTAATCTCTTCTCTGCTGAGCACGGCCTCAGTGAAATTGACGCCATGTGTTTTGTAGCTCCGGCTGCTTTAGCACAACTCACATCATCACAGAAATATGTGTTTGATTCTGTGCTTTCGATCTTTGGCGAAGATGTGGTGGAAAACATCCGGATTCTGGTGACATTTGCAGACGGCCAGCAACCACCAGTTCTAGAGGCAATCAATGCTTCAGGTGTCCCATGTCCTAAAACGAAAGGCGGGCTGCCAATTCACTTCAAATTCAATAATTCAGCGTTGTTTGCAGACAACAAATCATCTGCAGCAGACAACATGAGTGATGAGGATGAAGATGGAGATTTTGATCAGATGTGTTGGAACATGGGGACAAAAGGCATGAAGAGGTTCTTTGTTGCTTTGAATGTCATAGAAACCAAAAGCTTGGCAATGACAAAGGAGGTCCTCAGAGAAAGAAAGCAGCTCGAGGATACATATGAGAACTTACAGCAGGAGGTTAAAGTTGGGTTAGCTAGGCTTGAAGAGATAAAAGAGACAGCTGCAATACTTAGAAGTCATGGGGCAGAGATCAGCAGAAATGAGAACTTTGACTTTGAAGTCGCCTTCACAGGGCCTGTTAAAGTAGATATTTCTGGTACTGGATTTCAAAAGTACAGGTGGGAGTATGAGGAGGTTAAAGAAAAACGTACAGTTAAAGAGCTGAAAGAAAGGTACCTACAACCTCCAGAGGATAAGACATCTGTTTGGTTATTGGTTCTAAAACTGTCCGCTGAATACCAACGTGTGAAGGATGAGGTGGCGAAACTGATTGAGAGCTCTGCTGAGTGTTTAAACAGACTTAAAGAGAAAACACTGAAGCCAGATCCTCTCTCCACTCTAGAGTACTTTGACATGCTGATTGAGGGAGAGGAATCTGAGGCCAAGTTAGGCTGGAAGCAACGAGTTTGGCGCCTGAGTGTCATACGAAGAAAATTTGACTATATTTCACAAATCGCTGAAGGCGTACGAATTTCCATACGAAGAGCATATATGATACCATCATTTCATTGAGGAGGTCCATTCTGACAGATAATACACAAAGAACAAAACAGGACAGAGAGTCTCGATACTGACACTAAATGACTTTGACGAAGAAAAGCTGAAGCATAAATGTGTTTGAGACAAAGAGTTACTTACAGTAACTTACAGTTTTATTTTGCACAAACATTTTCTTGCAGGAGTTATTTGCTTGTTCTGTTTACCCAAAAGGAAAACACACATTTACCATGTGTGATGATAAATGTTTAAGTATGACCGTATTTTGTGTTGAAACCATTAACTTGGGGGGGGGGGGGGTTATCTGCTTCCTGCTTATTTTAAGATTATCTATTAAGTGTATTTTGTCTGAGATTTGAATGCATGAATCATGTTAATCATGCAGGATACTGATGTGTACTGACATACATTTAATTGTCCTGTGGGGTAATGCGGTGGCTCCCACTGAAAGATGGAGAAATCATTAACTAATAAACAATCAATAAATGTTATTATTGCCTCAAGTGTTGTCTGTTGACCTCTAATGTGTCCATGTGGCCTTCTTTACCTTCTGCATCTATGTTTTCTCTTCCGGGACCTTCCAGGTCACTCGCTGCACTGCTGACATTCACTTCAATCCATCCTGCTGCAGCGCTGGAGAGTAACTGAGTACATTTACTCAACTACTGTACTGAAGTATAGTTCTGAGGTACTTGTACTTTATTTGAGTATTTCCATTTTCTGCTACTTTATAATTCTACTCAACATCTGTTGGAGACTGTTTTGTCAAGTGAGCAATCGGCACAATCAGATTGTCAAAATAGTTTTGTCTCAACTGAAGTAGAGTTCAAAGTTGAATAAAAATACAAATATACAAATGTTTTGTCTCATGTTCAGTCGACATAGACAGACATTATTATTACATAGACATGTGACATAATTTGGTCACAAATGGAATCCGATACTATGCGCTCTTTTGAGGGAGATATTTTACCTGCTGCCTCTGACCCCTACCACGGTGAGGGAAGAGCAAATCTTTTATCATGTGAAGTAAGCTGGCTACCACCTGAGAGTTGGAGCAACACTGCAAGAGGAGAGCTTCTACTTCACATTTCCTCCGAGGAAAGTGAAAGTTAGTCTCAAAGACAGCAGTGCTGCGGTCGAGACAAGTCTGAAGACAAATTCAACTGAATCCATCAAGTTTTTGTCAACAAAGCAGCAAAATCTCTGCCAAACACTGGTGAGTACACTGTCCTACAACGCTAAAATACACTGAACTAAATCTTTGGTCAAATTTAGTTAAAACCAGATTATGACTTGTGATTTGTGATTTTTGGGGGGGGCTATACAAATAATAATTGACTATTTTATACCATGTAGTTCTTAAGATACTGAAAAACAAGTAACATTTATTTTATGAACTGACATTAAACTGACAACAACATAAAAAGAGCTGTGGACTTGAGGCCTTTCAGTTCACTCATCCTGTTCAAACTTCCTGTGGTATGTAACAAGTAACAAGCAGCAGCAATAGTTGTAGAAGATGGTGGTGTTTGAAGCAGTGTGTTGTAGCAGTCTCTAGAGGGAAGTATTGTACAGCTTTTAATCCTGACAGCAGCAGCACAGATGAAGGCTTCGTTCCAAATGTCATACTTTTTCTTTTTACTTTCAGTACATACTGCAGCTGCCCTTACAAAGTGCATATTGTTGCATGCAGTATGCAAACAATTGATTACATACTACTTTGACCCTCTTGCTCATATATCCGCTGCGCAGAGGATTTATAATAAAAACACTTTATAATAACCATCATTTATAAATCGTAAATTGATAGTTAATTAAACTTAGTTAATAGTTATTTTACAGTTAACAACGAAATTATAGTTAATAATGTTTACTATTGGTAATGCTATAATTTTTTTTATTTTATCAGTAGTTGGTGAATATGAAATAATTAGTTTATAAATTATATATTGTGTCATAGGTGATAGGAGACGATAACAATTACATTCCGATTACATTAGTAAAGTATTTATTAACCTTTTATTGTTGTACCTATTTTATATACTATATTAAGTATTAATGATTACCAGATGATTTGTAAACTTTTAAGAAATAGGTTGTAAAACATCTCTAAACATTACATAGATAGATGGACCAGAAACCAACTATTAACCATTGACCAAGTATTAACTATCTAAATAATGTTCATAGATGCTTTACAAAGTATTTATTAACCATTTAACAAGGTATTATAATCATCAGTTGTAACTTTATAACAGCCATCAAATAATGTTTATAGACGGTTCACAAACCAATTAATTAACCATTAATAAAGTAATGTTTATAGATGTTTTACAAACAATTTATTAAAGGTTTACAAATCATTTCATAATCATTAACATATTTATTAAATGGTATATAAAATATTATAATGTTTGCAACAATAAACTTTTACAATAACATATATTATAGCATTACTAATAATTGGTGAAAACAATTAATCATAATTAACATTTCATGGTTTCTTAACAGTAAAATATCTATAAACTACATTTTAATTAATTATCAATTAAGCATTTATAAATGATGGTTATTATAAAGTGTTACCCTAAATAGTATGGTAATATGGGTATTGGAACACACAAGAAGTCTTACTGAGGTGATTATCAAAAAATTGTTTTATGTCAATATCTGGTCATTTTGCATCTCTGTAGGAGGAAAGGGGAGCATCATTGTGTGTGTTGGATATGATTTTACCAAATATTTCATAATGATGATAAATATTTTTTATATCACACAGACAAATAACAGGTTGGACAGCAGAAGAGTCAGAAAAGTGAACTGCTGTCCATTTTGTCCAGTTCAGACTGAGCGATGGCCTCTAAAGCCAGCGGGATGATGGAAGTGGCAGCGCTTGGCCGACCTTTCAGCCTCGGGATGTTATACGACTGCCGAAAAGACTCACTCATCCCTGGTAAGGATTTACATGTAAAGATACTTAATGCTTCACAACCACAATTCAGTATTTAAATGTATATTCAACAGTGTTTCACACAGACAAAGATCTGTTGATCAGTTTTGCTCCTTTTTTTTTTATTAGTTATCCACCTTATATCCAAGCCATGAAATCCTTTCAATATTTATTGTTGTAATCACCCACTTGTAACTGTTTCCTGAGACACCAATAAGCAGAGGAAGGACAGGTAGACAGTTAACATAAGATCAAGGCTGAAGGTATTCAAAGATTATATATGAAAAAGTCATCAACAACATCTGTTTCCTGACACGTTGTTCTGGATATTCTGGAGAAACTCCTGGAAATAAGAAATAACCTCTATCCAAAAGTGTGTTTGGCACATCCCCGACGCACTGCGGTTCAACAACAACAATGATGCCTTATAACAGTAATGACAATAGTCAACATCATAAAATGTATCCACCTCATTTATCTGGTAAGGAAGAAGGGCTCTCTTTATCATCATACACCCTCTCGGAGGAATTATAAAACTGAAGAAATAATTCCACAATTTTCAAGTATGTTGAGCAGGATGCTGAGACATTCACCTTCATTAAATGTGTATGAGCATCTAATCTGTCTTGTATGACATAACAACACCTTCTCCTGTCTAGCTGGTTCTGGACGCTGATGTTTGCTTCTTCTTTTGCAGGATTGACACTGTGGGACTGTGATGCCCTGGGAAAAGATACAAGAGAAAGACCAAAACCTAGCAATGACTTTGAGATAGTTGCATCTGAATCAATTGCAGATAAATCTTCAGCACTAAATGTTGAAGCCTCTCTGAAAGCAAGTTTCTTCGGTGGACTGGTTGAGGTTGAAGGATCGGCAAAATACCTGAACGACAGTAAGACTTCCAAAAACCAGGCAAGAGTAACACTGAATTACAAAACTACCACAAAGTTCCAGGAACTGCCGATGAATCATCTTGGTAGAGACAATGTGAAGCATCCGTATGTCTTCGATCAAGGATTAGCAACACATGTAGTCACTGGTATCCATTATGGGGCACAAGCCTTCTTTGTCTTTGATCGTGAGTTGTTTGAAAAGGAAGATCATCAAGACATTCAGGGTAACTTGAAATGCATGATCAAGAAGATTCCCAACTTTGCGATAGAGGGTGGAGGTTCGCTGAAATTGGAAGAAAAGGATAGGGAAAATATTGAGAAATTCTCCTGCAGATTCTTTGGAGACTTTTCCCTTCAGAAACCTCCTACATCCTTTCAGGATGCAGTGGAAGTCTACCAAAGTCTACCAAAATTGCTGGGAGCCAACGGAGAAAACGTTGTACCGATGAAAGTCTGGCTGTTGCCACTGACAACTTTAGATTCTTATGCTGCTAAATTCGTCTGTCAGATAAGTATAAGATTAGTTCAAGAATCCCAGAGTGTCCTGGAGGACTTCAGTGAGCTGGAAATGAGGTGCAATGATGCATTAAAAACCACCACTGCACAGAAGTTCCCACAGATTGGCGAAAAGATTAAAACTTTCAAAGAGATGTGCTCTGAGTTCAGACTGGACCTCCAAGGAACCTTGGCAAAGAAACTTCCATTAATCCGAGGAGGAGGAGAAGAGGAGGCTGTGCTCGCTGAGATCTTGAAGAAGAGATGCTCTTCTCCTTTCAACAGCAAAAACCTGAACGAGTGGATGGACTGTAAAGAGAGAGAAGTCGACACATTAAAGTCTTTCACCAACATGATGAAAAACACCAAGATCGTTCCATCTCAAAACCACCTGTATAAGGAAATTCTCAGTGCAGAGCACGCTGTGTGTTTTGTTTTCACCTCGCTGGGAAGTGCTGAACCATACCTCTCAACTTTATCAAACTACTTAAAACAGACACCAGCTGACCATCAAGATCCACGCACTCAGGGTGTAGAGAAGGAACAATGGTACGCCTCAAAAGAAGTAGCAGATGTGATGAGGCATAAAGCAAAGATCTTCAGTGATTTTGCAGAGGCCAACAATAAAAAAAAGACGATTTGGAGCAGAGAACATCACCTCCTACTCCGTTGAGTACTGTGTCACTGGAGAGGATGGATGGAAACAGAAGACAGCATCAACAGCTGAAGAAGTCACAGTGAGCGATCTGAGTCCTGACACAGAGTATATGTTCAGATGCAGAGCAGTGACCTCAGCGGGTGTTGGGCCAGCCAATGAAGTCAGTGGTTCCATTAAAACCTTACCTTGCAGCCCTCCTGGAAAACCTCAAGTTGAATGATCAACTACATCGTTGGTGTGGAGTGGAAGGACACTTTCAGATTTCAATTAATTGACGAGGATCAACTGAGATCACAAGCTGAAAGCCAGACCTCTGAAGTCACTGTGTACAAAATCATCACATCATCGTCATTGTGGACATGTGACATAATTTCTGCAAAAATGGAACCCGATACTATGCGCTCTTTTGAGGGAGATATTTTAGCTGCTGCCTCTGCAGAGCTCTGCGCCCTACCACGGTGAGGGAAGAGCAAATAACTTATCATGGGATGGAAGCCCCCTCCCTCCTGAGAGGTTGAGCAACACTGCAAGAGGAGAGCTTCTACTCCACATTTCTTCGGATGAAAGTGAAAGTTAGTCTCAGAGACTGAAGTCTGAAGACAAATTCAACTGAATCCATCAAGTTTTTGTCAACAAAGCAGCAGAATCTCTGCCAAACACTGGTGAGTACACTGTCCTACAACGCTAAAATACACTCAACTAAATGTTTGGTCAAATTTAGTTAAAACCAGATGATGACTTGTTATTTGTGATTTTTGGGCGGGGCTATACAAATAATAATTGACTATTTTATACCATGTAGTTCTTAAGATACTGAAAAACAAGTCAAACTTTTTATCAACTGACATTAACCTGACAACAACATAAAAAGAGCCGTGGACTTGAGGCCTTTCAGTTCACTCAGCCTGTGAAAACGTCTTGTTTTATGTATCACGTGACAAGCAGCAGCAACAGTTGTGGAAGATGGTGGTGTTTGAAGCAGTGTGTTGTAGCAGCCACTAGAGGGAAGTATTGTACAGGTTTTAATCCTGACAGCAGCAGCACACATGAAGGCTTCGTTCCAAATGTCATACTTTTTCTTTTTACTTTCAGTACATACTGCAGCTGCCCTTACAAAGTGCATACTGTTATTAAATATTGTTTATAAATATACAGGTATTTTTGTAAAGACAAGTGGTTGACAACAGATAAATAGATTTATGTACACATTAACAATGACTATACAACAATTTTACTTTATCTATACAGGTTGAATTGTTGACAGAGGTTTCAGTCTGGTTAGTAGTGTGAAGTAATGCAAGAGTGTGTGGGATAAATATGTCTATCTATTGATGAATATATTAATATTTACAGTATAAGTAGACTGACAAAAGATATTAAGTACATAATTGTATTGGTATTAACTTTAATCTCTTTGCAATTGTGTCTCAACAGATTATAGAAACCTAGTGACAGTAGGCGAGCAAGTAAACTTTATTTATACAACAGTGCTTTACAGAAACAGACAAAGAGGGTGAGAGAAGATGAGATATAAAAACATGGACCTTAACAACAAAAAAATAGTTTTATGTCAATTTGTGGTCATTTTTCATCTCAGTAGGAGGAAAGGGGAGCATCATTGTGTGGGTTGGATATGATATTACCAAATATTTTATAATAATGACAAAATGTGTGGGGGATATGATTATTTTTGATGTCAAGACCTGAGAAGGCGATCATTTCAGGGCTTCAGTCAGAGACAGAATATGTCGTCAGAGTCCGATGTGATTGTGGTGTAGCCGGCAGAAGCAAAAAAAGCATCACTGTCAATGTCTGCACAACAACATTTACACTCACAGAATTCCTCAAAAGTACAAGTGAAAGGATGAATCCTGAATCACCCTCAGTTTTTCAACTGACTCTGACAGAAGACGATAAGGACATCGATGGATGCCGCAGGTTTAACTTTGGCAAAGAAAGCACGAGGCAAAATCGCACTATTGTGCTTTTTGGAGCGACCGGATCAGGAAAGTCCACTCTGATCAATGGAATGATCAACTACATCGTTGGTGTGGAGTGGAGGGACACTTTCAGATTTCAATTAATTGATGAGGATCCGTCTAGATCGCAAGCTGAAAGCCAGACCTCTGAAGTCACTGTGTACAAGATCAACCACCAGGATGGTTTTAAAATAGATCACTCACTGACCATTGTGGACACTGGAGGCATAGAAGGAGACGAGGAGATCATTGTACATCAGCTTAATCTCTTCTCTGCTGAGCACGGCCTCAGTGAAGTTGACGCTATGTGTTTCGTAGCTCAGGCTTCTTTGGCACAACTCACACCATCACAGAAACGTGTGTTTGATTCGGTGCTCTCAGTCTTTGGCGAAGATGTGGCGAAAAACATCCGGATTCTGGTGACATTTGCAGACGGCCAGCAACCACCAGTTCTAGAGGCAATCAATGCTTCAGGTGTCCCATGTCCTAAAACAAAAGGCGGGCTGCCAATTCACTTCAAATTCAATAATTCAGTGTTGTTTGCAGACAACAAATCATCTGCAGCAGACACCATGAGTGATGAAGATGAAGATGAAGATGGAGACTTTGATCAGATGTGTTGGAACATGGGGACAAAAGGCATGAAGAGGTTCTTTGTTGCTTTGAATGTCATGGAAACCAATAGCTTGACAATGACAAAGGAGCTCCTTGAGAAACAGCTTGAGAATACAAATGAGAATTTACAGCAGGAGGTTAAAGTTGGGTTAGCTAGGCTTGAAGAGATAAATGAGACAACTGAAATACTTCGACGTCATGACGCAGAGATCAACAGAAATGAGAACTTTGACTTTGAAGTCGCCTTCACAATGCCTGTTAAAGTAGATATTTCCGGTACTGGATCTCAGAAGTACAGGTGGGAGTATGAGGAGGTTAAAGAAAAACGTACGGTGAAAGAGCTGAAAGAAAAGTACCTGGAAGACTCAGAGGCTAAGACATTGGAGGCATTAGTTGTAAAACTGAAGGCTGAATCTCTTCGTGTGAAGGATGAGGTGATGAAACTGATGGAGAGCTCTGCTGAGTGTTTAAACAGACTTAAAGGAGAACACCGAAGCCAGATCCTCTCTCCACTCTAGAGTACATTGACATGCTGATTGGGGGAGAGAAATCTGAGGCCCAGTTAGGCTGGAAGAATCGACATAAGTACCTGAGAGACATACGAAAAACATTTGTCAAAGGTAACATTTTTTCACGAGCCCATTCCTACTTTGGAGGACCATAACTAGACTTAAACAGATGCCATCATGTCAAAGAGGAGATCCATTCTGACACAGATAATACACAAAGAACAAAACCGGACAGAGAGTCTCAATACTGACACTAAATGTCTTTGACGAAGAAAACCTGAAGCATAAATGTGTTTGAGACAAAAAGTTACTTACAGTAACTTACAGTTTTCTTTTGTACAAACATATTCCTGCAGGAGTTATTTGCATGTTCTGTCTAACTTTAAACGTTTAAACCTGCAGCTCTATTAACTCAGCAAACCTGAACACTGAAAATGTTATAGTATTTTCTGTTATGATCATTTAAACATTACTATTTTTACACTGCACCCAGTTTACATCGTTCAATAGACCCTTTTACTGCCGACATCATGAAAAATGTTTGTGCGCCTGTTGGCAACTGAAGTGTCGTTTTGCCCCCGCCATCCAGACAAGTATGCAAGCTTTAAACATTGAATTAAAATTGCTAACAGCATCAAAATGTCTGGCTGTTACGCGTTCAGTATCTGAATCGATGTTCCAACAGTGAACTCAAGTTCTACAGAATTCCAACAGGATCACGACCGTTTCAAAAGAACTGGTGTTTCGATTTCACAAGTGACCTTGTTAACTGGTGATGTTCAGCCGAATGTGTCCGTGGTTGCTCGTAGTAACTTACGTAAATGGTCGGCGTAGATAATAAACAAGTCAAGTCAAGTCAATTTTATTTGTATGCCAAACAGTTAGAGCCAGAGCAACAGGACCTCCTCTCCATGCCAGATAGATAGAGCCAGAGCAACACGACCTCCTCTCCACGCCACATAGATAGAGCCAGAGCAACACGACCTCCTCTCCACGCCACATAGATAGAGCCAGAGCAACACGACCTCCTCTCCATGCCAGATAGATAGAGCCAGAGCAACACAACCTCCTCTCCGCGCCAGATAGATAGAGCCAGAGCAACACGACCTCCTCTCCATGCCAGATAGATAGAGCCAGAGCAAAAAAGCCTCCTCTCCATGCCAGATAGATAGAGCCAGAGCAACACGACCTCCTCTCCACGCCAAATAGATAGAGCCAGAGCAACACAACCTCCTCTCCACCTTGGAACCTTGAGAGAGGTTTTAATTCACAGTTTCTTAGTAATGTAAACGAGACAGATGAGTAGGTATTTAAAATTGATTGAAGGCTTTTTCGAAGACACCTACATGTTTCTATTTTCAACAGCTACTGTTGCCAAAGAGTATAGAAGCAAAGAGATGAAACTTTGTTTTTTTTTTGACAACAGCCGCTGCCACCATTTTGGACTGAAAACGCTTATGTTATTTATAATATTTTATTGGTCAACACAGACCATTTTGGGTAGAATGTGACAATAGAAAAGAAATCATTTTGTTTTACTTTAGTACGACACTTTGTAGGCGGATGTTTTACTGGTGTCTGGCAGTCACTTTCAGTCCAAAATGGCAGAAGCGTAGCTTTGCTGCTGTGCGCTGATGTTGCAATGGAACGAACAATTAACTTTCACCTCTTATCAATATAAGTTCTTTACTGTCAATATGAGCGACCACAGCGCGTTTGGCTGAGAGTCACCAGTTAACACGGTCACTCGTTAAACCGAAACACATCTATGGCTGCAAGCTATTAAATGTGTTGACTACCACTGGACTGAGGACACAATCAAAAAAATGCTCCTATTTGTATCGCCCATTTTAAAACTCAATAAACTAAAAAATCTGAGTCTATGTCATGGTATTTCACCACAGATAACGTAGTTGGAAGCATCTACTGACTTGTATGCTCGTAATTTCTCGCTGGTGTAAACTTACACGCTGGTTTCTCCAACAAATATGTGTATATATCAGGCCACTGAACATTAGGCTATTTGCTAAAGTCTTCTACTTTCTCACTAATAGCACACAGACCTGGAAAGTCAATTTGTTTAGGTTGCATTCGCGATCTCTGGTGGTTATTGCATAGCTTGACGGTGTATTGCACTCCACCATATCTCCTTTGCCAAACTTCGTGTGCACACTTACATACGTTATCATTGTTTACAAACAGTAAAAGGGTCTATACAGGTTTTTAAACATGAATATCCGCTTCTTAAGTTTTTAAGCTTCATTTTTATGCTCTTCACTTTATTTGCTTTGAGATTTGAAAACATTATTAATGTGATTTATGTTAATTACTTATTTATTGATGTGTATTGATTATGTTTTTCCTGAAATTTTCCAAAAACAAAGTTCCAGGAACTGTCTATGAATCATCTTGGAAGAGGCAATGTGAAGCATCCCTATGTCTTTGAAAAAGGATTAGCAACACATGTAGTCACTGGTATCCTTTATGGGGCCCAAGCCTTCTTTGTCTTTGATCGTGAGTTGTCTGAAAAGGAAGATCATCAAGACATTCAGGATAACTTGAAAGTCATGATCAAGAAGATTCCTTACTTTGCGATAGAGGGTGAAGGTTTGCTGAAAATGGAAGACAAGGATAGGGAAAATGTTGAGAAATTCTCGTGCAGATTCTTTGGAGACTTTTCCCTTCAGAAACCTCCTACATCCTTTCAGGATGCAGTGGAAGTCTACCAAAGTCTGCCAAAATTGCTGGGACCCAACGGAGAAAACGCCGTACCGATGAAAGTCTGGCTGTTGCCACTGACAACTTTAGATTCTTCTGCTGCTAAACTCGTACGTCAGATAAGTATAAGATTAGTTCAAGAATCCCAGAGTGTCCTGGAGGTCTTCAGTGAGCTGGAAATGAGGTGCAATGATGCATTAAAAACCACCACTGCACAGCAGTTCCCACAGATTGGCGAAAAGATTAAAACTTTCAAAGAGATGTGCTCTGAGTTCAGACTGGAACTCCAAGGAACCTTGGCAAAGAAACTTCCATTAATCCGAGGAGGAGGAGAAGAGGAGGCTGTGCTCGCTGAGATCTTGAAGAAGAGATGCTCTTCTCCTTTCAACAGCAAAAACCTGAACGGGTGGATGGACTGTAAAGAGAGAGAAGTCGACACATTAATGTCTTTCACCAACATGATGAAAAACACCAAGATCGTTCCATCTCAAAATCACCTGTATAAGGAAAGTCTCAGTACAGAGCATGCTGTGTGCTTTGTTTTCACCTCGCTGGGAAGTGCTGAACCATACCTCTCAACTTTATCAAACTACTTAAAACAGACACAAGCTGACCATCAAGATCCACGCACTCAGGATGTAGAGAAGGAACAATGGTACGCCTCAAAAGAAGTAGCAGATGTGATGAGGAAAAAAGCAAAGCTCTTCAGTGATTTTGCAGAGGCCAACAAGGAGAACAAGAACATTAAGTTCTTGACAGTTGGATCAACAAATGAGACACAGAAAGGTTCAAGCATCTACCTTTATAAAGACGGCTTTCCAGTCAATGAGAACTTTGAGCCGCCTTCAAAGCCTGAAACAGTAACAGTAAGTGATATAAACCACAACAGTGTGACACTGAAGATTTCTCCACCCAGATTTGGAGCAGAGAACATCACCTCCTACTCTGTTGAGTACTGTGTCACTGGAGAGGATGGATGGAAACAGAAGACAGCATCAACAGCTGAAGAAGTCACAGTGAGCGATCTGAGTCCTTACACAGAGTATATGTTCAGATGCAGAGCAGTGACCTCAGCGGGTGTTGGGCCAGCCAATGAAGTCAGTGGTTCCATTAAAACCTTACCTTGCAGCCCTCCTGGAAAACCTCAAGTTGAACCAAACTCAAGTGAGATATCAGTTAGCTGGGAGAAACCTGCTGAGCTTGGACAAGATGTCCACATCTTGAGCTACATCGTGGAGTACGCCGTAAAGGACAACAGGATGAAAGAGGAAGATCTCCAATGGAGCCAAATGATGTCAAGACCTGAGAAGGCGATCATTTCAGGGCTTCAGTCAGAGACAGAATATGTCGTCAGAGTCCGATGTGATTGTGGTGTAGCCGGCAGAAGCAAAAAAAGCATCACTGTCAATGTCTGCACAACAACATTTACACTCACAGAATTCCTCAAAAGTACAAGTGAAAGGATGAATCCTGAATCACCCTCAGTTTTTCAACTGACTCTGACAGAAGACGATAAGGACATCGATGGATGCCGCAGGTTTAACTTTGGCAAAGAAAGCACGAGGCAAAATCGCACTATTGTGCTTTTTGGAGCGACCGGATCAGGAAAGTCCACTCTGATCAATGGAATGATCAACTACATCGTTGGTGTGGAGTGGAGGGACACTTTCAGATTTCAATTAATTGATGAGGATCCGTCTAGATCGCAAGCTGAAAGCCAGACCTCTGAAGTCACTGTGTACAAGATCAACCACCAGGATGGTTTTAAAATAGATCACTCACTGACCATTGTGGACACTGGAGGCATAGAAGGAGACGAGGAGATCATTGTACATCAGCTTAATCTCTTCTCTGCTGAGCACGGCCTCAGTGAAGTTGACGCTATGTGTTTCGTAGCTCAGGCTTCTTTGGCACAACTCACACCATCACAGAAACGTGTGTTTGATTCGGTGCTCTCAGTCTTTGGCGAAGATGTGGCGAAAAACATCCGGATTCTGGTGACATTTGCAGACGGCCAGCAACCACCAGTTCTAGAGGCAATCAATGCTTCAGGTGTCCCATGTCCTAAAACAAAAGGCGGGCTGCCAATTCACTTCAAATTCAATAATTCAGTGTTGTTTGCAGACAACAAATCATCTGCAGCAGACACCATGAGTGATGAAGATGAAGATGAAGATGGAGACTTTGATCAGATGTGTTGGAACATGGGGACAAAAGGCATGAAGAGGTTCTTTGTTGCTTTGAATGTCATGGAAACCAATAGCTTGACAATGACAAAGGAGCTCCTTGAGAAACAGCTTGAGAATACAAATGAGAATTTACAGCAGGAGGTTAAAGTTGGGTTAGCTAGGCTTGAAGAGATAAATGAGACAACTGAAATACTTCGACGTCATGACGCAGAGATCAACAGAAATGAGAACTTTGACTTTGAAGTCGCCTTCACAATGCCTGTTAAAGTAGATATTTCCGGTACTGGATCTCAGAAGTACAGGTGGGAGTATGAGGAGGTTAAAGAAAAACGTACGGTGAAAGAGCTGAAAGAAAAGTACCTGGAAGACTCAGAGGCTAAGACATTGGAGGCATTAGTTGTAAAACTGAAGGCTGAATCTCTTCGTGTGAAGGATGAGGTGATGAAACTGATGGAGAGCTCTGCTGAGTGTTTAAACAGACTTAAAGGGAGAACACCGAAGCCAGATCCTCTCTCCACTCTAGAGTACATTGACATGCTGATTGGGGGAGAGAAATCTGAGGCCCAGTTAGGCTGGAAGAATCGACATAAGTACCTGAGAGACATACGAAAAACATTTGTCAAAGGTAACATTTTTTCACGAGCCCATTCCTACTTTGGAGGACCATAACTAGACTTAAACAGATGCCATCATGTCAAAGAGGAGATCCATTCTGACACAGATAATACACAAAGAACAAAACCGGACAGAGAGTCTCAATACTGACACTAAATGTCTTTGACGAAGAAAACCTGAAGCATAAATGTGTTTGAGACAAAAAGTTACTTACAGTAACTTACAGTTTTCTTTTGTACAAACATATTCCTGCAGGAGTTATTTGCATGTTCTGTCTAACTTTAAACGTTTAAACCTGCAGCTCTATTAACTCAGCAAACCTGAACACTGAAAATGTTATAGTATTTTCTGTTATGATCATTTAAACATTACTATTTTTACACTGCACCCAGTTTACATCGTTCAATAGACCCTTTTACTGCCGACATCATGAAAAATGTTTGTGCGCCTGTTGGCAACTGAAGTGTCGTTTTGCCCCCGCCATCCAGACAAGTATGCAAGCTTTAAACATTGAATTAAAATTGCTAACAGCATCAAAATGTCTGGCTGTTACGCGTTCAGTATCTGAATCGATGTTCCAACAGTGAACTCAAGTTCTACAGAATTCCAACAGGATCACGACCGTTTCAAAAGAACTGGTGTTTCGATTTCACAAGTGACCTTGTTAACTGGTGATGTTCAGCCGAATGTGTCCGTGGTTGCTCGTAGTAACTTACGTAAATGGTCGGCGTAGATAATAAACAAGTCAAGTCAAGTCAATTTTATTTGTATGCCAAACAGTTAGAGCCAGAGCAACAGGACCTCCTCTCCATGCCAGATAGATAGAGCCAGAGCAACACGACCTCCTCTCCACGCCACATAGATAGAGCCAGAGCAACACGACCTCCTCTCCACGCCACATAGATAGAGCCAGAGCAACACGACCTCCTCTCCATGCCAGATAGATAGAGCCAGAGCAACACAACCTCCTCTCCGCGCCAGATAGATAGAGCCAGAGCAACACGACCTCCTCTCCATGCCAGATAGATAGAGCCAGAGCAAAAAAGCCTCCTCTCCATGCCAGATAGATAGAGCCAGAGCAACACGACCTCCTCTCCACGCCAAATAGATAGAGCCAGAGCAACACAACCTCCTCTCCACCTTGGAACCTTGAGAGAGGTTTTAATTCACAGTTTCTTAGTAATGTAAACGAGACAGATGAGTAGGTATTTAAAATTGATTGAAGGCTTTTTCGAAGACACCTACATGTTTCTATTTTCAACAGCTACTGTTGCCAAAGAGTATAGAAGCAAAGAGATGAAACTTTGTTTTTTTTTTGACAACAGCCGCTGCCACCATTTTGGACTGAAAACGCTTATGTTATTTATAATATTTTATTGGTCAACACAGACCATTTTGGGTAGAATGTGACAATAGAAAAGAAATCATTTTGTTTTACTTTAGTACGACACTTTGTAGGCGGATGTTTTACTGGTGTCTGGCAGTCACTTTCAGTCCAAAATGGCAGAAGCGTAGCTTTGCTGCTGTGCGCTGATGTTGCAATGGAACGAACAATTAACTTTCACCTCTTATCAATATAAGTTCTTTACTGTCAATATGAGCGACCACAGCGCGTTTGGCTGAGAGTCACCAGTTAACACGGTCACTCGTTAAACCGAAACACATCTATGGCTGCAAGCTATTAAATGTGTTGACTACCACTGGACTGAGGACACAATCAAAAAAATGCTCCTATTTGTATCGCCCATTTTAAAACTCAATAAACTAAAAAATCTGAGTCTATGTCATGGTATTTCACCACAGATAACGTAGTTGGAAGCATCTACTGACTTGTATGCTCGTAATTTCTCGCTGGTGTAAACTTACACGCTGGTTTCTCCAACAAATATGTGTATATATCAGGCCACTGAACATTAGGCTATTTGCTAAAGTCTTCTACTTTCTCACTAATAGCACACAGACCTGGAAAGTCAATTTGTTTAGGTTGCATTCGCGATCTCTGGTGGTTATTGCATAGCTTGACGGTGTATTGCACTCCACCATATCTCCTTTGCCAAACTTCGTGTGCACACTTACATACGTTATCATTGTTTACAAACAGTAAAAGGGTCTATACAGGTTTTTAAACATGAATATCCGCTTCTTAAGTTTTTAAGCTTCATTTTTATGCTCTTCACTTTATTTGCTTTGAGATTTGAAAACATTATTAATGTGATTTATGTTAATTACTTATTATATTGATGTGTATTGAATTATGTTTTTCTTGTCCTATAGTAATAAGGTGGCTCTTACTGAATGATGGAGAAGTTATTACATAATAAACAATGAATAAGGAAAATGTTACTGGAAAGTACATTTAAATCAGAAGTACAAATTTGAATAAAATGAACTTAAAGAACGAAGAAAATTACCTGAAAGCCTCAGAGGCTGAGACACCTGTTCATTGATTGTAAAAAAGCTCGTAAAGCTCCAATCACAACAATAATAACTTGTTTTATTTTTGTATTTTTTACATAAAGGTCTAAATGTATTTCAATTGCACCCAGTTTACATTGTTCATATTTTTTACACTGGGTTATCAGCTTCCTGCTTAATTTAAGATTTTTATCTACTATTAAGTTTATTTTGTCTGAGATTTGAAAGCGAAAAATCATTTGAAGTACTCCTGATACTGATGAGTATTGACTTACTATTGTCCTGTGGGGTAATGCGATGGCTCCCACTGAAAGATTGAGAAATCATTAACTAATAAATAATCAATAAATGTTATTATTGCCTCAAGTGTTGTCTGTTGACCTCTAATGTGTCCATGTGGCCTTCTTTACCTTCTGCAGCTACGTTTTCTCTTCCGGGACCTTCCAGGTCACTCGTTGCACTGCTGACATTGACTTCTATCCATCCTGCTGCAGCGCTGGAGAGTAACTGAGTACATTTACTCCACTACTGTACTGAAGTACAGTTCTGAGGTACTTGTACTTTATTTGAGTATTTCCACTTTCTAATACTTTATACTTCCACTCAACATCTTTTGGAGACTGTTTTTTCAAGTGAGCAATCGACACAATCAGATTGTCAAAATAGTTTTGTCACAACTGAAGTACAGTTCAAAGTTGAATAGACAGACAAATGTTTTGTCTCATGTTCCGTCGACACAGACAGACATTTTTATTACATAGACACATAGACATGTGACATAATTTGGGCACAAATGGAACCCGATACCATGCGCTCTTTTTGGGGAGATATTTTACCTGCTGCCTCTGCAGGGCTCTGACCCTACCACGGTGAGGGAGGAGCACATCTCTTATTACGTGATGGAAGCCCCCTCCCTCCTGAGAGGTGGAGCAACACTGCAAGAGGAGAGCTTCTACGTCACATTTCCTCCGAGGAAAGTGAAAGTTAGTCTCACAGACAGCAGTGCTGCGGTCGAGACAAGTCTGAAGACAAATTCAACTGAATCCATCAAGGTTTTGTCAACAAAGCAGCAGAATCTCTGCCAAACACTGGTGAGTACACTGTCCTACAACACCAAAATACACTAAACTAAATGTTTGATCAAATTTAGTTAAAACCAGTTTAAGACTTGTGATTTGTGATTTTTTTGGGGGGCTATACAAATAAAAAATGACTATTTTATACCATGTAGTTCTTAAGATACTGAAAAACAAGTAACATTTTTTATTGACTGACTTTAACCTAACAACGTAAAAAGAGCTGTGGACTTGAGGCCTTCAGAGTCAGTTCACTCAGCCTGTACAAACTTCCTGTGGTATGTAACACGTGACAAGCGGCAGCAACAGTTGTAGAAGTTGGTGGTGTTTGAAGCAGTGTGTTGTAGCAGCCACTAGAGGGAAGTATTGTACAGGTTTTAATCCTGACAGCAGCAGCACAGATGAAGGCTTCGTTCCAAATTTCATACTTTTTTCTTTTTTTTTTTTAACTTTTCATACATACTGCAGCTGCCCTTACAAAGTGCGTACTGTTGCATGCAGTATGCAAACAATTGATTACATACTACTTTGACCCTCTTGCTCATATATGATCATAGATGCTCATAGATTCATCCCCTGCAGAGCCGCAGAGCCATTGTTGTAGACGTATGCATGCGCGACTTCAACAACAGCAGCTTTAGACGTACGTAGTACCAAAAGCAATGGAGATTGCCAAACTCTTATCAAGGCTGCCAACATTCAAATAATAGTTCAGTTTTCTACCCTTTTATAACATTAAAGTTGTGTATATTGTAATAAATGAGGAATTTTAAAAATCAATATAAACCTTAATCTGTAACAGCTGCATGCCTACATACCATAGACTGCACAGTCTGTTAAACACACAGATACATCATACATTTATATATATAAGGCAACAGCACCTAACTTCAACCTTCTGATAAGCTTCTTAGTGGACACTCCAGGTGACTACCTGCAGCAAATACATTATACCATACAACAGACATCTGATTTATGTAAGCAAGAACTTCCACTGATTATTGTCAATCATTTGCATAGCTGTGTTTGCCCTGCTATATTGCATCTGTGAATAGATCTACTGATTAAGAATGATGCAAAATTGGTACCATATAAACACATTAGAACAAGTGAAATTGGCCATTAGGGCCAACAATTCCTGTGGAGAAAAACTGGCTTAATTCAATAGTGTAGGTCTGACACTGTGGGGTCTGCAATTCATTTTCCAGCACAGTGGTTTTCAAACTCTGAGTTTTGACAAACTAGTGGCTTGCAGCATCCGGACAGGTGTATTGTGGGAAGACTGTGATGGTTGTAATGCAGGGTTTAAGATGGAATCACACACAAAACTAATGAATACAACTGGACAGAATTTTTGGAAATTATTTATTTCCAGCTAATCCAAGAGTGATTTTAAACAGTTCATTAATCTCTGGCGCTTCTTTACTGGCTGGTATCCCTCTTGTCTTAGTCTCCTTCCCAATCTGTCTCCACTCACTCTGCTGCACATAGATGCATTTAAAATAGCTAGTCATAAAACTAAGCCTATAGTGTAAGCCTATCTAACATAATGAACAAGAACAATGTGGATTAATATATTAACCCTAACCTAAATCCAAATAGGACCTTTAGGAAAACCTGCAAATTCTGTACAAAACATTTAAAATAACAATGCTTGCATAACTAAAATAACCTTAAACCTTAAGTTAAATCTGTCTTTATTTTGGATCGACAACGTTTATATTAAAAGATTTTCGGGAGTTTCGAGAGGCGGCGCGTCGCGTCGGACGCCTGCGATTTGCATAAAGTAGTTAGCTAACTACTTCATGCAAATCGCAGGCGTCCGACAAGACGCGCCGCCTCTCGAATCTCGACGCGACGCTACCAGAATGCATTGCGTGGCCGTTCACATAGACAATGAATGGCAAGCGTCGAAACGACGGAGCCTGTGGACACGTACCATCAGTAATGTTTATAGATGTTTTAAAAACAATTTCTTAAAAGTTTACAAATCATTTGCTGATTATTAACACTTAATACTTAATATAGCATATAAAATGTTGTAATGTGTGCAACAATAAATTGTAAATAAATACTTAAAGTGGCAGTAGGCAACAATTTTTTGGCATAATTTGGCAAAAATTCCATAATAACCTTTCAGCATATTGTAATTCAAGTGTTCTGAGAGATAACTAGACTTCTACTCCTCATCATGTCTCTGTTTTCAGGCTTTAGAAAATCTAGCCTGTGACGGCAGATTTTGACCAATCACAGGTTATTTCAGAGAGAGAGAGAGCGTTCCTATTTGCTGTGCTCCGGTCATGTGACCAGAACTTTTTTAAATCATATTTGCGCCGATCTCGCATACTGCAGCTTTAACTAATGTAATCAGAATATAATTGTTATCGTCTCCTATCAGCTATGATACAATACATCATTTATAAACTAATTATTTCATATTCACAAACTACTGATAAAATAACATAAATTATAGCATTACAATTAGTAAACATTATTAACTATCATTTCATTGTTAACAGTAAAATAACTATGAACTAAGTTTTATTAACTATCAATTTACCATTTGTAAATGATGGTTATTATAAAGTGTTACCCTAAATAGTACGGTAATATGGTATTGGAACACACAAGAAGTGTTACTGAGGTTAAATAAAAATGCAGTAGTCAATGTGACATTGTCAGAAGTAGAATTACATCCAAGTAAACACAGAGGTCAGAAGCTGTCAAGACACTAATATGGACAGAAAGACAAAAAAGATAGAAAATATACAGGTATTTTTGTAAAGACAACTGGTTGACAATAGAAAAATAGATTTATGTACACATTAACAACGACTATACAACAATTTTACTTTATCTGTACAGGTTGACTTGTTGAAAGAGGTTTCAGTCTGGCTAGTAGTGTGAAGAAATGCAAGAGTGTGTGGGATAAATATGTCTATCTATTGATGAATATATTTATATTTACAGTATAAATAGACTAACAAAATATATTAAGTACATTATTGTATTGGTATTAACTTTAATCTCTTTGCAGTTGTGTCTCAACAGATTATAGAATACTAGTGACAGTAGGCGAGCAAGTAATCTTTATTTGTACAACAGTGCTTTACAGAAACAGACAAAGAGGGCGATCAGACTGAGCGATGGCCTCTAAAGCCAGCGGGATGATGGAAGTGGCAGCGCTTGGACGACCTTTCAGCCTCGGGATGTTATACGACTGCCGAAAAGACTCACTCATCCCTGGTAAGGATTTATATGTACATTTGAAAAAGTCATCAACAACATCTGTTTCCTGACACAATGTCCTGGATATTCTGTAGAAAGTCTTAGAAATAAGAAATAACCTCTATCCAAAAGTGTGTTTGGCACATCCCCGACGCACTGTGGTTCAACAACAATGATGCTTTATAACAGTAATGACAATAGTCAACATAATAAAACGTATACACCTCATTTGTCTGGTAAGGAAGAAGGGCTCTCTTTATTATCATACACCCTCTCGGAGGAATTATAAAACTGAAGAAATAATTCCACAATTTTCAAGTATGCTGAGCAGCATGCTGAGACATTCACCTTCAATTTAATTTGTACGAGCATCTAATCTGTCTTGTATGACATAACAACAACTTCTCCTGTCTAGCTGGTTCTGGACGCTGATGTTTGCTTCTTCTTTTGCAGGATTGACACTGTGGGACTGTGATGCCCTGGGAAAAGATACAAGAGAAATACCAAAACCTAGCAATGAATTTGAGATAGTTGCATCTGAATCAATTGCAGATAAATCTTCAGCACTAAAGGTTGAAGCCTCTCTGAAAGCAAGTTTCTTAGGTGGACTGGTTGAGGTTGAAGGATCGGCAAAATACCTGAACGATAGTAAGACTTCCAAAAACCAGGCCAGAGTAACACTGAAGTACAAAGCTACCACCAAGTTCCAGGAACTGTCGATGAATCATCTTGGTAGAGGCAATGTGAAGCATCCGTATGTCTTTGATCAAGGATTAGCAACACATGTAGTCACTGGTATCCTTTATGGGGCACAAGCCTTCTTTGTCTTTGACCGTGAGGTGTCTGAAAAGGAAGATCATCAAGACATTCAGGGTAACTTGAAAGTCATCATCAAGAAGATTCCTTGCTTTTCGATAGAGGGTGAAGGTTCGCTGAAAATGGAAGACAAGGACAAAGAAAATGTTGATAAATTCTCCTGCAAATTCTTTGGAGACTTTTCCCTTCAGAAACCTCCTACATCCTTTCAGGATGCAGTGGAAGTCTACCAAAGTCTGCCAAAATTGCTGGGAGCCCACGGAGAAAATGCCGTACCGATGAAAGTCTGGCTGTTGCCACTGACAAATCTGGATTCTTCTGCTGCTAAACTCGTACGTCAGATAAGTATAAGATTAGTTCAAGAATCCCAGAGTGTCCTGGAGGACTTCAGTGAGCTGGAAATGAGGTGCAATGATGCATTAAAAACCACCACTGCACAGCAGTTCCCACAGATTGGCAAAAATATTAAAACTTTCAAAGAGATGTGCTCTGAGTTCAGACTGGAACTCCAAGGAACCTTGGCAGAGAAACTTCCATTAATCCGAGGAGGAGGAGAAGAGGAGGCTGTGCTCGCTGAGATCTTGAAGAAGAGATGCTCTTCTCCTTTCAACAGCAAAAACCTCAACGAGTGGATGGACTGTAAAGAGAGAGAAGTAGACACATTAAAGTCTTTCACCAACATGATGAAAAACACCAAGATCGTTCCATCTCAAAATCACCTGTATAAGGAAAGTCTCAGTGCAGAGCACGCTGTGTGTTTTGTTTTCACCTCGCTGGGAAGTGCTGAACCATACCTCTCAACTTTATCAAACTACTTAAAACAGACACCAGACGACCCTCAAGATCCACGCACTCAGGATGTAGAAAAGGAACAATGGTACGCCTCAAAAGAAGTAGCAGATGCAATGAGGCATAAAGCAAAGATCTTCAGTGATTTTGCAGAGGCCAACAAGGAGAACAAGAAAATTAAGTTCTTGACAGTTGGATCAACAAATGAGACACAGAAAGGTTCAAGCATCTACCTTTATAAAGATGGCTTTTCAGTCAATGAGAACTTTGAGCCGCCTTCAAAGCCTCAAACAGTAACAGTAAGTGATATAAACCACAACAGTGTGACACTGAAGATTTCTCCACCCAGATTTGGAGCAGAGAACATCACCTCCTACTATGTTGAGTACTGTGTCACTGGAGAGGATGGATGGAAACAGAAGACAGCATCAACAGCTGAAGAAGTCACAGTGAGCGATCTGAGTCCTGACACAGAGTATATGTTCAGATGCAGAGCAGTGACCTCAGCGGGTGTTGGGCCAGCCAATGAAGTCAGTGGTTCCATTAAAACCTTACCTTGCAGCCCTCCTGGAAAACCTCAAGTTGAACCAAACTCAAGTGAGATATCAGTTAGCTGGGAGAAACCTGCTGAGCTTGGACAAGGTGTCCACATCTTGAGCTACATCGTGGAGTACGCCATAAAGGACAACAGGGTGAAAGAGGAAGATGTCCAATGGAGCCAAATGATGTCAAGGGCTGAAAAGGCGATCATTTCAAGGCTTCAGTCAGAGACAGAATATGTCGTCAGGGTCTCATGTGATTGTGGTGTAGCTGGCGGAAGCAAAGAAAGCATCACTGTCAATGTCTGCACAACAACATTTACGCTCACAGAATTCCTCAAAAGTACAAGTGAAAGGATGAATCCCGAATCATCCTCAGTTTATCAACTGACCCTGACAGAAGAAGATATGGACATCGATGGATGCCGGAAGTTTAACTTTGGCAAAGAAAGCATGAGGCAAAATCGCACTATTGTGCTTTTCGGAGCGACTGGATCAGGAAAGTCCACTCTGATCAATGGAATGATCAACTACATCGTTGGTGCGGAGTGGAAGGACACTTCCAGATTTCAATTAATTGATGAGGATGAACTGAGATCACGAGCTGAAAGCCAGACCTCTGAAGTCACTGTGTACAAGATCAACCACCAGGATGGTTTTAAAATAGATCACTCACTGACCATTGTGGACACTCCAGGGTTTGGAGATACAAGAGGCATAGAAAGAGACGAGGAGATCATTTTACATCTGCTTAATCTCTTCTATGCTGAGCACGGCGTTAGTGAAATTGACGCTGTGTGTTTTGTAGCTCCGGCTTCTTTGGCACAACTCACACCATCACAGAAATATGTGTTTGATTCTGTGCTTTCGAACTTTGGCGAAGATGTGGTGGAAAACATCCGGATTCTGGTGACATTTGCAGACTGCAAACAACCACCAGTTCTAGAGGCAATCAATGCTTCAGGTATCCCATGTCCTAAAACGAAAGGCGGGCTGCCAATTCACTTCAAATTCAATAATTCAGCGTTGTTTGCAGACAACAAATCATCTGCAGCAGACACCATGAGTGATGAAGATAAAGATGAAGATGGAGACTTTGATCAGATGTTTTGGAACATGGGGACAAAAAGCATGAAGAGGTTCTTTGTTGCTTTGAATGTCATAGAAACCAATAGCTTGACAATGATAAAGGAGGTCCTCAGAGAATTAAAACGGCTTTAGAATACAAATGAGAATTAAGAGCTGCTGGTTAAAGATGAGTTAGCTAGGCTTCAAGAGATACAAGACACAGCTGAAAGACTTCGAGATCATGAGATCAACCTGTTGTGGAATTTCTGAATACTCAGGTTAACTCAGTCAATAGGAAGGAAGAGGCCCCGAAGCTGCTGATGTCTTACACAGAAGGTTTATTGAAGCTTGATCAAGGAGCAATTGTCAGGTCTCCACCATTGATGTGCTCTCTGCGTGAAGCCCTCACAACTCTGCCCTTTTCCCCTGGTGCTCAGTGTTTTACCCCTTATCATGTTTTGACTTACTCGGTTCCTCTGGCATCTCTGACCCTGGTTGCCACAAAGACTGGCTCCATAGTCCCTACTACAGACACAGCTGTAAAGATAATGGTGGAGCTCCTAGATAGGACTCAAACCCAATAACGTCAACAGAGGGACACTCTGACCTCTCGACCAAGGAGAGAGAGGAATAGTAGAAAATTCCATCACACAACCTAAATGAGAACTTTGTCTTTGAAGTCGCCTGGACAATGCCTGTTAAAGTAGATATTTCTGGTACTGGATCTCAAAAGTACAGGTGGGAGTATGAGGAGGTTAAAGAAAAACGTACGGTGAAAGAGTTGAAAGAAAAGTACCTGAAAGACTCAGAGACTGAGACATTGGAGGCATTAGTTGTAAAACTGAAGGCTGAATCTCATCGTGTGAAGGATGAGGTGATGAAACTGATGGAGAGCTCTGCTGAGTATTCAAACAGACTTAAAGGGAGAACACCGAAGCCAGTTCCTCTCTCCACTCTAGAGTACATTCACATGCTGATTGGGGGAGAGAAATCTGAGGCCCAGTTAGGCTGGAAGAATCGACATAAGTACCTCACAGCCATACGAAAAACATTTGTCAAAGGTAACATTTTTTCACGAGTCCATGCTTACTTTGGAGGAGCATAACTAGACTTAAACAGATGCCATCATGTCAAAGAGGAGATCCATTCTGACACAGATAATACACAAAGAACAAAACAGGACAGAGAGTCTCAATACTGACACTAAATATCTTTGACGAAGAAAAGCTGAAGCATAAATGTGTTTGAGACAAAAAGTTACTTACAGTAACTTACAGTTTTCTTTTGTACAAACATATTCCTGCAGGAGTTGTTTGCATGTTCTGTCTAACTTTAAACGTTTAAACCTGCAGCTCTATTAACTCAGCAAACCTGAATACTGAAAATGTGATAGTATTTTCTGTTATGATCATTTAAACATTACTATTTTTACACTGCACCCAGTTTACATCGTTCAATAGACCCTTTTACTGCCGACATCATGAAAACTGTTTGTGCGCCTGTTGGCAACTGAAGTGGCGTTTTGCCCCAGCCATCCAGACAAGTATGCAAGCTTTAAATATTGAATTAAAACTGCTAACAGCATCAAAATGTCTGGCTGTTGCGCGTTCAGTATCTGAATCGATGTTCCAACAGCGAACTCAAGTTCTACAGAATTCCAACAGGATCACGACCGTTTCAAAGGAACTTGTGTTTCGATTTCACAAGTGACCTTGTTAAATGGTGATGTTCAGCCGAATGTGTCGGTGGTTGCTCGTAGTAACTTACTTAAATATTCGGCGTAGATAATAAACAAGTCAAGTCAAGTCAATTTTATTTGTATGCCAAACAGTTAGAGCCAGAGCAACAGGACCTCCTCTCCATGCCAGATAGATAGAGCCAGAACAACACAACCTCCTCTCCAAGCCAGATAGATAGAGCCAGAGCAACACAACCTCCTATCCACGCCAGATAGATAGAGCCAGAGCAACACGACATCCTCTCCATGCCACATAGATAGAGCCAGAGCAACACAACCTCCTCTCCACCTTGGAACCTTGAGAGAGGTTTTAATTCACAGTTTCTTAGTAATGTAAACGAGACAGATGAGTAGGTATTTAAAATTGATTGAAGGCTTTTTTGAAGACACCTACATGTTTCTATTTTCAACAGCTACTGTTGCCAAAGAGTATAGAAGCAAAGAGATGAAACTTTTTTTTTTTTTTGACAACAGCCGCTGCCACCATTTTGGACTGAAAACGCTTTTGTTATTTATAATATTTTATTGGTCAACACAGACCATTTTGGGTAGAATGTGACAATAGAATAGAAATAATTTTGTTTTACTTTAGTACGGCACTTTATAGGCGGATGTTTTACTGGTGTCTGGCAGTCACTTTCAGTCCAAAATGGCAGAAGCGTAGCTTTGCTGCTGTACGCTGATGTTGCAATGGAATGAACAATTAACTTTCACTTCTTATCAATATAAGTTCTTTACTGTCAATATGAGCAACCACAGCGTGTTCGGCTGAGAGTCACCAGTTAACACGGTCACTCGTTAAACCGAAACACATCTATGGCTGCAAGCTATTAAACGTGTTGACTACCACTAAACTGAGGACACAATCAAAAAAATGCTCCTATTTGTATCGCCCGTTTTAAAACTCAATAAACTAAAAAATCTGAGTCTATGTCATGGTATTTCACCACAGATAACGTAGTTGGAAGCATCTACCCACTTGTATGCTCGTAATTTCTCGCTGGTGTAAACTTACACGCTGGTTTCTCCAACAAATATGTGTATATATCAGGCCACTGAACATTAGGCTATTTGCTAAAGTCTTCTACTTTCTCACTAATAGCACACAGACCGGGAAAGTCAACTTGTTTAGGTTGCATTCGCGATCTCTGGTGGTTATTGCATAGCTTGACGGTCTATTGCACTCCAACATATCTCCTTTGCCAAACTGCGTGCGCACACTTACATACGTTATCATTGTTTACAAACAGTAAAAGGGTCTATACAGGTTTCTAAACAAGAATATCCGCTTCTTAAGTTTTTAAGCTTCATTTTTATGCTCTTCACTTTATTTTCTTTTAGTTTTGAAAAACATTATTAATGTGATTTATGTTAATTACTTATTATATTGATGTGTATTGAATTATGTTTTTCTTGTCCTGTAGTAATAAGGTGGCTCTTACTGAATGATGGAGAAGTTATTACATGATAAACAATGAATAAGGAAAATGTTACTGGAAAGTACATTTAAATCAGAAGTACAAATTTGAATAAAATTAACTTAAAGAACGAAGAAAAGTACCTGAAAGCCTCAGAGGCGGAGACACCTGTTCATTGATTGTAAAAGCTCCACTCACAACAATAATAACTTGTTTTAATTTTTGTATTTTTTACATAAAGGTTTAAATATATTTCAATTGCACCCAGTTTACATTGTTCATATTTTTTACACTGGGTTATCAGCTTCCTGCTTATTTTAAGATTTTTATCTACTATTAAGTTTATTTTGTCTGAGATTTGAAAGCGAAAAATCATTTGAAGTACTCCTGATACTGATGAGTATTGACTTACTATTGTCCTGTGGGGTAATGTGATGGCTCCCACTGAAAGATGGAGAAATCATTAACTAATAAACAATCAATAAATGTTATTATTGCCTCAAGTGTTGTCTGTTGACCTCTAATGTGTCCATGTGGCCTTCTTTACCTTCTGCAGCTATGTTTTCTCTGCCGGGACCTTCCAGGTCACTCGCTGCACTGCTGCCATTCACTTCAATCCATCCTACAGCAGTGCTGGAGAGTAACTGAGTACATTTACTCAACTACTGTACTGAAGTACAGTTCTGAGGTACTTTTACTTTCTTTGAGTATTTCCATTTTCTGCTACTTTATACTTCTATTCAACATCTGTTGGAGACACAGGTCTTAGCTGGTCTGGTTATTATTAAACATTAAAGATAATATTAATATCAATTACATTCATGTTAATAAAATTATCAATATATATTAATAATAGCGTGGCCACCAAAATTATGTTGATGCAGTAGTTCTCGCCACAATGCACTTGTTTGCAAGTACAGCTGGAAATCTACTGCTGTGGCAGACTAGTGGTGTTGAATGTAAACACATTTGGCTAGTTTAAAAGTGGAATCTAAAATGTTGGTATTGAGTAAAATTATTAATATTGCACAATGATTAATAATTGGCAACAATACTGCACCTCACATGGGGGCACCATGTATGTTTGGTATGCAGGTAGGACCTGGTGTGGTTATTATTTAATATTAAAGATAATTATTTATAGCAATAAAATTAATATTAATATAAATTGTGATATATATTAATAATAACGTGGGTACCAAAATTATGTTGGTGCAGTAGTTCTCTCCACAATGCGCTTGCCAAAATACTATGCCTCACACGGGGCACCATTATGTTGGGGACGCAGGTATGAGCTGGTCTGGTTATTAGCTAATATTAAAGATAATCATATCATTAAAATGAGTTTAAATAAAATTAGCAAAATATATCAATAATAACGGGATACCAAATTATGTTGGTGCCGTAGCTCAAAAAGGCTTTAAATGGCTAACGAAAGTAATTAGTAATTATCAAAATAATTATATTGAATAATATGACTTAAAGGGACGGTTTGTAAGAATCAGAAATTGGTTGTAACAGCGACACTTGTGGCTGCAATGTCAACGACAGTCAGCGTCCTGTTGCTCGCGTTCGCCTGTGTGCACGCGCTACCTGAATGTGAGCTAGCTACCGTCAAAACAGTGAGACGACACACGTCAGCTAAAACCACAATATCACTATATTTCACCTGCTTGGCAGTAATGTTAGATGACCAGACGAAGGTCTCTCCATGAATCAAGGCTGATCCTAGTGTTGGCTTTTCCTGCTACAGCCTCCCGACCGCGGCCGGAGGGAACACCGACACCCGGTCGGAGACGATAACGTAACTCGCTACAGAGCCCCGTCACTTCACAAGACACGGGAAACCTCTGTTGGTCTGGAGGAGCCGCAGCCTTTATTTCTGCATAAACGTCCACTATACATTCACTAGATATTCTCAGAGCTAAACTAACTCTTCTGCAGTGTGTAGTGTGGGCACGGGAAAATGGAGTTGGAGCGAACCGAGCGGGTGAGAACGAGTGCTGTGTGCAAGCAGGCAGGAGCAGGCAGCAGGAGCAGGCAGGAGCAGAGCAGAGACTCCGGCCCTGGAAACTAAAGTTACGGTCTCCCCCGTGTCCTCCGACCGCGACCGGGGGGGCTAAGCAGGAAGAGCCGTATGAATGTCGATACGACATGTCGTCTGACAGTGTCATTATGAATGTTGTCACAACGTGTCGTCTGTCTGTGTCATTATGAATGTTGTCACAACGTGTCGTCTGACTCTGCCGTTATGAATGTCGTCACAACGTGTCTTCTGACTGTGTCGTATGAATGTCGTCACGACATGTCGTCTGACTGTGTCGTATGAATATCGTCACGACATGTCGTCTGACTGTGTCGTATGAATGTCAGCACGAGGTGTCGTCTGACTGTGTCGTCTGACTGTGCTGTTATGAATGTCGTCACGACATGTGTGACTGTGTCGTATGAATAATGTCACGACATGTCGTCTGACTGTGTCGTATGAATGTCGTCACGACGTGTCGTCTGACTGTGTCTTCTGACTGTGTCTTCTGACTGTGCCGTTATGAATGTCGTCACGACATGTCGTCTGACTGTGTCGTATGAATGTCGTCACAACGTGTCTTCTGACTGTGTCGTTTGACTGTGTCGTCTGACTGTGTAGTTATGAATGTCGTCACGACGTGTCGTCTGACTGTGTCGTTATGAATGTCGTCACGACGTGTCGTCTGACTGTGTCGTTATGAATGTCGTCACAACGTGTCGTCTGTCTGTGTCATTATGAATGTTGTCACAACGTGTCGTCTGACTCTGCCGTTATGAATGTCGTCACAACGTGTCTTCTGACTGTGTCGTATGAATGTCGTCACGACATGTCGTCTGACTGTGTCGTATGAATATCGTCACGACATGTCGTCTGACTGTGTCGTATGAATGTCAGCACGAGGTGTCGTCTGACTGTGTCGTCTGACTGTGCTGTTATGAATGTCGTCACGACATGTCGTGTGACTGTGTCGTATGAATAATGTCACGACATGTCGTCTGACTGTGTCGTATGAATGTCGTCACGACGTGTCGTCTGACTGTGTCTTCTGACTGTGTCTTCTGACTGTGCCGTTATGAATGTCGTCACGACATGTCGTCTGACTGTGTCGTATGAATGTCGTCACAACGTGTCTTCTGACTGTGTCGTTTGACTGTGTCGTCTGACTGTGTAGTTATGAATGTCGTCACAACGTGTCGTCTGACTGTGTCAGTATGAATGTCGACACGAGGTGTCGTCTGACTCTGTCTTTATGAATGTCGTCACAACGTGTCTTCTGTCTGTGTCATAATAATGTCGTCACGACATGTCGTCTGAGTGTGTCGCATGAATGTCGTCACGACTTGTCGTCTGACTGTGTCGTCTGACTGTGCCGCTATGAATGTCGTCACGACATGTCGTGAGACTGTGTCGTATGAATGTCGTCAAAACGTGTTGTCTGACTGTGTCATATGAATGTCGTCACGACGTGTTGTCTGACTGTGTCGTCTGACTGTGTCGATATGAATGTCGACATGACATGTCATCTGACTGTGTCGTTATAAATGTCGTCTGACTGCGTCGTATGAACGTTGTTACGACAGGTCGTCTGACTGTGTCGTTTGACTGTCGTCTGACTGTGTCGTTATGAATGTCGTCACGACGTGTCGTCTGACTGTCGTTATTAATGTCGTCACAACGTGTCGTCTGACTGTGTCGTTATGAATGTCGTCACAACGTGTCGTCTGACTGTCGTTATGAATTTCATAACAACGTGTCGTCTGACTGTGTTGTTATGAATGTCGTCTGACTGTGTTGTTACAAATCTCGTCACAACATGTCGTCACAACGTGTCGTCACGACGTGTCGTCTGACTGTGTCGTTATGAATGTCGTCACGACGTGTCGTCTGACTGTGTCGTTATGAATGTCGTCACAACGTGTCGTCTGTCTGTGTCATTATGAATGTTGTCACAACGTGTCGTCTGACTCTGCCGTTATGAATGTCGTCACAACGTGTCTTCTGACTGTGTCGTATGAATGTCGTCACGACATGTCGTCTGACTGTGTCGTATGAATGTCAGCACGAGGTGTCGTCTGACTGTGTCGTCTGACTGTGCTGTTATGAATGTCGTCACGACATGTCGTGTGACTGTGTCGTATGAATAATGTCACGACATGTCGTCTGACTGTGTCGTATGAATGTCGTCACGACGTGTCGTCTGACTGTGTCTTCTGACTGTGTCTTCTGACTGTGCCGTTATGAATGTCGTCACGACATGTCGTCTGACTGTGTCGTATGAATGTCGTCACAACGTGTCTTCTGACTGTGTCGTTTGACTGTGTCGTCTGACTGTGTAATTATGAATGTCGTCACGACGTGTCGTCTGACTGTGTCGTTATGAATGTCGTCACGACGTGTCGTCTGACTGTGTCGTTATGAATGTCGTCACAACGTGTCGTCTGTCTGTGTCATTATGAATGTTGTCACAACGTGTCGTCTGACTCTGCCGTTATGAATGTCGTCACAACGTGTCTTCTGACTGTGTCGTATGAATGTCGTCACGACATGTCGTCTGACTGTGTCGTATGAATATCGTCACGACATGTCGTCTGACTGTGTCGTATGAATGTCATCACGAGGTGTCGTCTGACTGTGTCGTCTGACTGTGCTGTTATGAATGTCGTCACGACATGTCGTGTGACTGTGTCGTATGAATAATGTCACGACATGTCGTCTGACTGTGTCGTATGAATGTCGTCACGACGTGTCGTCTGACTGTGTCTTCTGACTGTGCCGTTATGAATGTCGTCACGACATGTCGTCTGACTGTGTCGTATGAATGTCGTCACGACATGTCGTCTGACTGTGTCGTATGAATGTTGTCACAACGTGTCGTCTAACTGTGTCGTTATGAATGTCGACACGAGGTGTCGTCTGACTCTGTCGTTATGAATGTCGTCACAACGTGTCTTCTGACTGTGTCGTATGAATGTCGTCACGACATGTCGTCTGACTGTATCGTATGAATATCGTCACGACATGTCGTCTGACTGTTTCGTATGAATGTCGTCACGACGTGTCGTCTGTCTTTGTTATTATGAATGTTGTCACAACGTGTCTTCTTACTGTGTCAGTATGAATGTCGACACGAGGTGTCGTCTGACTCTGTCTTTATGAATGTCGTCACAACGTGTCTTCTGTCTGTGTCATAATAATGTCGTCACGACATGTCGTCTGAGTGTGTCGCATGAATGTCGTCACGACGTGTCGTCTGACTGTGTCGTATGAATGTCATCACGAGGTGTCGTCTGACTGTGTCGTCTGACTGTGCTGTTATGAATGTCGTCACGACATGTCGTGTGACTGTGTCGTATGAATAATGTCACGACATGTCGTCTGACTGTGTCGTATGAATGTCGTCACAACGTGTCTTCTGTCTGTGTCATAATAATGTCGTCACGACATGTCGTCTGACCGTGTCGCATGAATGTCGTCACGACTTGTCGTCTGACTGTGTCGTCTGACTGTGCCGCTATGAATGTCGTCACGACATGTCGTGAGACTGTGTCGTATGAATGTCGTCAAAACGTGTTGTCTGACTGTGTCATATGAATGTCGTCACGACGTGTTGTCTGACTGTGTCGTCTGACTGTGTCGATATGAATGTCGACATGACATGTCATCTGACTGTGTCGTTATAAATGTCGTCTGACTGCGTCGTATGAACGTTGTTACGACAGGTCGTCTGACTGTGTCGTTTGACTGTCGTCTGACTGTGTCGTTATGAATGTCGTCACGACGTGTCGTCTGACTGTGTCGTTATTAATGTCGTCACAACGTGTCGTCTGACTGTGTCGTTATGAATGTCGTTACAACGTGTCGTCTGACTGTCGTTATGAATTTCATAACAACGTGTCGTCTGACTGTGTTGTTATGAATGTCGTCTGACTGTGTTGTTACAAATCTCGTCACAACATGTCGTCACAACGTGTCGTCACGACGTGTCGTCTGACTGTGTCGTTATGAATGTCGTCACGACGTGTCGTCTGACTGTGTCGTTATGAATGTCGTCACAACGTGTCGTCTGTCTGTGTCATTATGAATGTTGTCACAACGTGTCGTCTGACTCTGCCGTTATGAATGTCGTCACAACGTGTCTTCTGACTGTGTCGTATGAATGTCGTCACGACATGTCGTCTGACTGTGTCGTATGAATATCGTCACGACATGTCGTCTGACTGTGTCGTATGAATGTCAGCACGAGGTGTCGTCTGACTGTGCTGTTATGAATGTTGTCACGACATGTCGTGTGACTGTGTCGTATGAATAATGTCACGACATGTCGTCTGACTGTGTCGTATGAATGTCGTCACGACGTGTCGTCTGACTGTGTCTTCTGACTGTGTCTTCTGACTGTGCCGTTATGAATGTCGTCACGACATGTCGTCTGACTGTGTCGTATGAATGTCGTCACAACGTGTCTTCTGACTGTGTTTGACTGTGTCGTCTGACTGTGTAGTTATGAATGTCGTCACGACGTGTCGTCTGACTGTGTCGTTATGAATGTCGTCACGACGTGTCGTCTGACTGTGTCGTTATGAATGTCGTCACAACGTGTCTTCTGTCTGTGTCATTATGAATGTTGTCACAACGTGTCGTCTGACTCTGCCGTTATGAATGTCGTCACAACGTGTCTTCTGACTGTGTCGTATGAATGTCGTCACGACATGTCGTCTGACTGTGTCGTATGAATATCGTCACGACATGTCGTCTGACTGTGTCGTATGAATGTCATCACGAGGTGTCGTCTGACTGTGTCGTCTGACTGTGCTGTTATGAATGTCGTCACGACATGTCGTGTGACTGTGTCGTATGAATAATGTCACGACATGTCGTCTGACTGTGTCGTATGAATGTCGTCACGACGTGTCGTCTGACTGTGTAGTTCTGACTGTGTCCGTATGAATGTCGTCACGACATGTCGTCTGACTGTGTCGTAGAATGTCGTCAACATGTCGTCTGACTTGTCGTATGAATGTTGTCGTCAACGTGTCGTCTGACTGTGTCGTTATGAATGTCGTCACGACATGTCGTCTGACTGTGTCGTATGAATGTGTCAACTGTGTCTCTGACTGTTGTCGTCACGACATGTCGTCTGTCCTCACTGTGTCGTTATGAATCTCTCACGTGTCGTCTGACTGTGTCGTTATGAATGTCGTCACGACGTGTCGTCTGACTGTGTCTTATGAATTCGTCACGTGTCTTGACTGTGTCGTTATGAATTCGTCAGTGTGTCTAATGTTACGTTCCAGACGTGTCTTGCTGTGCTGTTATGAATGTCGTCACGACTGTCGTCTGACTGTGTCGTATGAATGTCGTCACGACTGTGTCTGATGTGTGTATAATGTGTCGTACGTGTCTTATGAATTCTCAAGTGTCCGATGTGTCTTAATGTCGTATGAATGTGTCACATGTCGTCTGACTGTGTCGTATGAATGTCGTCACGACATGTGTCTGACTGTGTCGTATGAATTGTCGTCTGACGTGTGTTGAATGTCGTCCTATGTCTTGACTGTGTCGTTGAATGTGTCACATGTTTGATGTGTCGTATGATGTCTGACTGTGTCGTTGAATGTGTCACGACTGTCGTCTGACTGTGTCTTGAATGTCGTCACGACGTGTCGTCTGACTGTTTGTACGACTGTTCTGTCGTGATGTCGTCTGACTGTGTCATTATGAATGTCGTCACACGTGTCGTCTGACTGTGTCGTTATAATGTCGTCACGACGTGTCTCTGACTGTGTCGTATGAATGTCGTCAACATGTTCTGACTGTGTCTATGAATGTCGTCACGACTGTCTGTCTGTGTCTGTATGAGTGTCGTCACAACGTGTCGTCTGACTGTGTCTATGAATGTCGTCACGACTGTCGTCTGACTGTGTCGTATGAATGTCGTCACGACATGTCGTCTGACTGTGTCGTATGAATGTCGTCACGTGTCGTCACTGTGTCTTGATTGTTGAAGTGTCGGACTGTGTCGTATGTGTCTATGAATGTCGTACGATGTCGTCTGACTGTGTCGTCTGACTGTGTCATAATGTCGTCACACTGTGTCTTATGTCGTTTGAATGTCGTCACAACTGTCTCTGCTGTTAATGTCGTCACACGTGTGTCTGACTGTGTCGTTGAATGTGTACACTGTCGTTGATGTGTCGTTGTGATTCAACGTCTTGATGTGTTTGAATGTCGTCACGACGTGTCGTCTGATGTGTCGTATGAATGTCGTCAACTGTCGTTGATGTTCGTCAGACGTTCTAGTGTCGTCTACTGTGTTGATATAACGTGTCTCTATGTGTCTTGATGTGTCTACAACTGTCGTCTGACTGTGTCGTATGAATGTCGACGATGTCGTCTGACTGTGTCGTATGAATGTCGTCACACTGTCGTCTGACTGTGTCTATGAATGTCGTCACGACGTGTCGTCTGACTGTTATGATGTGTCACACTGTCGTCTGACTGATGAATGTCGTAGAAGTGTCGTCTGACTGTGTCTATGAATGTCGTCACACGTGTCTACGTCTGTCTGACTGTCGTCTGATTGCAATGTCGTCTGACTGTCGTCTGACTGTCGTCTGACTGTCGTCGTAGAATGTCGTCAAGTGTCGTCTGACTGTGTCGTTTGATGTGTCTGACTGTGTCGATTGAATGTCGTCGACGTGTCGTCTGATGTGTCGTCAATGTCGTAACTGTGTCTGACTGCGTTATGAATGTCGTCACGTCGTCTGACTGTCGTTATCATCGACGTGTCGTCTGACTGTGTCGTATGAATGTCGTCCGACTGTGTCTGTCTGATGTCGTCACAACTGTCGTCGACTGTCGTCTGATCTGATGTCGTCGACTGTGTTATGTGTCGTCGACTGTGTCGTTACTGTGTCGTCATGAATGTGCAACTGTCGTTGCTTGTCTATGAATTTCAGTGTCGTTCGACTGTCGTATGTGTCGTATGTGTCTGACTGTGTTGTCGTAGCTGTCGTCGACGTGTCGTATGATTTGTCTCACTGTCGTTGATGTCGTCATGTCTGATGTCGTGTCTGACTGTGTTGTCGTCCTGACGTGTGTCGACTGTCGTCAGTGTCTGATGTCTCAGACTGTCGTCGTTTGACTGTGTCGTCTGAGGTTGTCTGTTTCATATGTTGTCACAACGTGTCGTCTGACTCTGCCGCCTTATGAATGTCGTCACACATGTCTTCTGACTGTGTCGTATGAATGTCGTCACGACATGTCGTCTGACTGTGTCGTATGAATAGCGGTCACGACATGTCGTCTGACTGTGTCGTATGAATGTCATCACGAGGTGTCGTCTGACTGTGTCGTCTGACTGTGCTGTTATGAATGTCGTCACGACATGTCGTGTGACTGTGTCGTATGAATATGTCACGACATGTCGTCTGACTGTGTCGTATGAATGTCGTCACGACGTGTCGTCTGACTGTGTCTTCTGACTGTGCCGTTATGAATGTCGTCACGACATGTCGTCTGACTGTGTCGTATGAATGTCGTCACGACATGTCGTCTGACTGTGTCGTATGAATGTTGTCACAACGTGTCGTCTAACTGTGTCGTTATGAATGTCGACACGAGGTGTCGTCTGACTCTGTCGTTATGAATGTCGTCACAACGTGTCTTCTGACTGTGTCGTATGAATGTCGTCACGACATGTCGTCTGACTGTGTCGTATGAATATCGTCAAGACATGTCGTCTGACTGTTTCGTATGAATGTCGTCACGACGTGTCGTCTGTCTTTGTTATTATGAATGTTGTCACAACGTGTCTTCTGACTGTGTCAGTATGAATGTCGACACGAGGTGTCGTCTGACTCTGTCTTTATGAATGTCGTCACAACGTGTCTTCTGTCTGTGTCATAATAATGTCGTCACGACATGTCGTCTGAGTGTGTCGCATGAATGTCGTCACGACGTGTCGTCTGACTGTGTCGTATGAATGTCATCACGAGGTGTCGTCTGACTGTGTCGTCTGACTGTGCTGTTATGAATGTCGTCACGACATGTCGTGTGACTGTGTCGTATGAATAATGTCACGACATGTCGTCTGACTGTGTCGTATGAATGTCGTCACGACGTGTCGTCTGACTGTGTCTTCTGACTGTGCCGTTATCAATGTCGTCACGACATGTCGTCTGACTGTGTCGTATGAATGTCGTGACGACATGTCGTCTGACTGTGTCGTATGAATGTTGTCACAACGTGTCCTCTAACTGTGTCGTTATGAATGTCATCACGAGGTGTCGTCTGACTGTGTCGTCTGACTGTGCTGTTATGAATGTCGTCACGACATGTCGTGTGACTGTGTCGTATGAATAATGTCACGAAATGTCGTCTGACTGTGTCGTATGAATGTCGTCACGACGTGTCGTCTGACTGTGTCTTCTGACTGTGCCGTTATGAATGTCGTCACGACATGTCTTCTGACTGTGTCGTATGAATGTCGTCACAACGTGTCTTCTGACTGTGTCGTTTGACTGTGTCGTCTGACTGTGTAGTTATGAATGTCGTCACGACGTGTCGTCTGACTGTGTCGTTATGAATGTCGTCACGACGTGTCGTCTGACTGTGTCGTTATGAATGTCGTCACAACGTGTCGTCTGTCTGTGTCATTATGAATGTTGTCACAACGTGTCGTCTGACTCTGCCGTTATGAATGTCGTCACAACGTGTCTTCTGACTGTGTCGTATGAATGTCGTCACGACATGTCGTCTGACTGTGTCGTATGAATATCGTCACGACATGTCGTCTGACTGTGTCGTATGAATATCATCACGAGGTGTCGTCTGACTGTGTCGTCTGACTGTGCTGTTATGAATGTCGTCACGGCATGTCGTCTGACTGTGTCTTCTGACTGTTCCGTTATGAATGTCGTCACGACATGTCGTCTGACTGTGTCGTATGAATGTCGTCACGACATGTCGTCTGACTGTGTCGTATGAATGTTGTCACAACGTTTCGTCTAACTGTGTCGTTATGAATGTCGACACGAGGTGTCGTCTGACTCTGTCGTTATGAATGTCGTCACAACGTGTCTTCTGACTGTGTCGTATGAATGTCGTCACGACGTGTCGTCTGACTGTGTCTTCTGACTGTTCCGTTATGAATGTCGTCACGACATGTCGTCTGACTGTGTCGTATGAATGTCGTCACGACATGTCGTCTGACTGTGTCGTATGAATGTTGTCACAACGTTTCGTCTAACTGTGTCGTTATGAATGTCGACACGAGGTGTCGTCTGACTCTGTCGTTATGAATGTCGTCACAACGTGTCTTCTGACTGTGTCGCATGAATGTCGTCACGACATGTCGTCTGATTGTGTAGTATGAATATCGTCACGACATGTCGTCTGACTGTTTCGTATGAATGTCGTCACGACGTGTCGTCTGTCTTTGTTATTATGAATGTTGTCACAACGTGTCGTCTGACTGTGTCAGTATGAATGTCGACACGAGGTGTCGTCTGACTCTGTCTTTATGAATGTCGTCACAACGTGTCTTCTGTCTGTGTCATAATAATGTCGTCACGACATGTCGTCTGAGTGTGTCGCATGAATGTCGTCACGACGTGCCGTCTGACTGTGTCGTATGAATGTCATCACGAGGTGTCGTCTGACTGTGTCGTCTGACTGTGCTGTTATGAATGTCGTCACGACATGTCGTGTGACTGTGTCGTATGAATAATGTCACGACATGTCGTCTGACTGTGTCGTATGAATGTCGTCACGACGTGTCGTCTGACTGTGTCTTCTGACTGTGCCGTTATGAATGTCGTCACGACATGTCGTCTGACTGTGTCGTATGAATGTCGTGACGACATGTCGTCTGACTGTGTCGTATGAATGTTGTCACAACGTGTCCTCTAACTGTGTCGTTATGAATGTCGACACGAGGTGTCGTCTGACTCTGTGGTTATGAATGTCGTCACAACGTGTCTTCTGACTGTGTCGTATGAATGTCGTCACGACATGTCGTCTGACTGTGTCGTATGAATATCGTCATGACATGTCGTCTGACTGTTTCGTATGAATGTCGTCACGACGTGTCGTCTGTCTTTGTTATTATGAATGTTGTCACAACGTGTCGTCTGACTGTGTCAGTATGAATGTCGACACGAGGTGTCGTCTGACTCTGTCTTTATGAATGTCGTCACAACGTGTCTTCTGTCTGTGTCATAATAATGTCGTCACGACATGTCGTCTGAGTGTGTCGCATGAATGTCGTCACGACTTGTCGTCTGACTGTGTCGTCTGACTGTGCCGCTATGAATGTCGTCACGACATGTCGTGAGACTGTGTCGTATGAATGTCGTCAAAACGTGTTGTCTGACTGTGTCATATGAATGTCGTCACGACGTGTTGTCTGACTGTGTCATCTGACTGTGTCGATATGAATGTCGACATGACATGTCATCTGACTGTGTCGTTATAAATGTCGTCTGACTGCGTCGTATGAACGTTGTTACGACAGGTCGTCTGACTGTGTCGTTTGACTGTCGTCTGACTGTGTCGTTATGAATGTCGTCACGACGTGTCGTCTGACTGTGTCGTTATTAATGTCGTCACAACGTGTCGTCTGACTGTGTCGTTATGAATGTCGTCACAACGTGTCGTCTGACTGTCGTTATGAATTTCATAACAACGTGTCGTCTGACTGTGTTGTTATGAATGTCGTCTGACTGTGTTGTTACAAATCTCGTCACAACATGTCGTCACAACGTGTCGTCACGACGTGTCGTCTGACTGTGTCGTTATGAATGTCGTCACGACGTGTCGTCTGACTGTGTCGTTATGAATGTCGTCACAACGTGTCGTCTGTCTGTGTCATTATGAATGTTGTCACAACGTGTCGTCTGACTCTGCCGTTATGAATGTCGTCACAACGTGTCTTCTGACTGTGTCGTATGAATGTCGTCACGACATGTCGTCTGACTGTGTCGTATGAATATCGTCACGACATGTCGTCTGACTGTGTCGTATGAATGTCAGCACGAGGTGTCGTCTGACTGTGTCGTCTGACTGTGCTGTTATGAATGTCGTCACGACATGTCGTGTGACTGTGTCGTATGAATAATGTCACGACATGTCGTCTGACTGTGTCGTATGAATGTCGTCACGACGTGTCGTCTGACTGTGTCTTCTGACTGTGTCTTCTGACTGTGCCGTTATGAATGTCGTCACGACATGTCGTCTGACTGTGTCGTATGAATGTCGTCACAACGTGTCTTCTGACTGTGTCGTTTGACTGTGTCGTCTGACTGTGTAGTTATGAATGTCGTCACGACGTGTCGTCTGACTGTGTCGTTATGAATGTCGTCACGACGTGTCGTCTGACTGTGTCGTTATGAATGTCGTCACAACGTGTCGTCTGTCTGTGTCATTATGAATGTTGTCACAACGTGTCGTCTGACTCTGCCGTTATGAATGTCGTCACAACGTGTCTTCTGACTGTGTCGTATGAATGTCGTCACGACATGTCGTCTGACTGTGTCGTATGAATATCGTCACGACATGTCGTCTGACTGTGTCGTATGAATGTCATCACGAGGTGTCGTCTGACTGTGTCGTCTGACTGTGCTGTTATGAATGTCGTCACGACATGTCGTGTGACTGTGTCGTATGAATAATGTCACGACATGTCATCTGACTGTGTCGTATGAATGTCGTCACGACGTGTCGTCTGACTGTGTCTTCTGACTGTGCCGTTATGAATGTCGTCACGACATGTCGTCTGACTGTGTCGTATGAATGTCGTCACGACATGTCGTCTGACTGTGTCGTATGAATGTTGTCACAACGTGTCGTCTAACTGTGTCGTTATGAATGTCGACACGAGGTGTCGTCTGACTCTGTCGTTATGAATGTCGTCACAACGTGTCTTCTGACTGTGTCGTATGAATGTCGTCACGACATGTCGTCTGACTGTGTCGTATGAATATCGTCACGACATGTCGTCTGACTGTTTCGTATGAATGTCGTCACGACGTGTCGTCTGTCTTTGTTATTATGAATGTCGTCACAACGTGTCTTCTGACTGTGTCGTATGAATGTCGTCACGACATGTCGTCTGACTGTGTCGTATGAATATCGTCACGACATGTCGTCTGACTGTGTCGTATGAATGTCAGCACGAGGTGTCGTCTGACTGTGTCGTCTGACTGTGCTGTTATGAATGTCGTCACGACATGTCGTGTGACTGTGTCGTATGAATAATGTCACGACATGTCGTCTGACTGTGTCGTATGAATGTCGTCACGACGTGTCGTCTGACTGTGTCTTCTGACTGTGTCTTCTGACTGTGCCGTTATGAATGTCGTCACGACATGTCGTCTGACTGTGTCGTATGAATGTCGTCACAACGTGTCTTCTGACTGTGTCGTTTGACTGTGTCGTCTGACTGTGTAGTTATGAATGTCGTCACGACGTGTCGTCTGACTGTGTCGTTATGAATGTCGTCACGACGTGTCGTCTGACTGTGTCGTTATGAATGTCGTCACAACGTGTCGTCTGTCTGTGTCATTATGAATGTTGTCACAACGTGTCGTCTGACTCTGCCGTTATGAATGTCGTCACAACGTGTCTTCTGACTGTGTCGTATGAATGTCGTCACGACATGTCGTCTGACTGTGTCGTATGAATATCGTCACGACATGTCGTCTGACTGTGTCGTATGAATGTCATCACGAGGTGTCGTCTGACTGTGTCGTCTGACTGTGCTGTTATGAATGTCGTCACGACATGTCGTGTGACTGTGTCGTATGAATAATGTCACGACATGTCATCTGACTGTGTCGTATGAATGTCGTCACGACGTGTCGTCTGACTGTGTCTTCTGACTGTGCCGTTATGAATGTCGTCACAACGTGTCGTCTGACTGTGTCGTATGAATGTCGTCACGACATGTCGTCTGACTGTGTCGTATGAATGTTGTCACAACGTGTCCTCTAACTGTGTCGTTATGAATGTCGACACGAGGTGTCGTCTGACTCTGTGGTTATGAATGTCGTCACAACGTGTCTTCTGACTGTGTCGTATGAATGTCGTCACGACATGTCGTCTGACTGTGTCGTATGAATATCGTCACGACATGTCGTCTGACTGTTTCGTATGAATGTCGTCACGACGTGTCGTCTGTCTTTGTTATTATGAATGTTGTCACAACGTGTCTTCTGACTGTGTCAGTATGAATGTCGACACGAGGTGTCGTCTGACTCTGTCTTTATGAATGTCGTCACAACGTGTCTTCTGTCTGTGTCATAATAATGTCGTCACGACATGTCGTCTGAGTGTGTCGCATGAATGTCGTCACGACGTGTCGTCTGACTGCGTCGTATGAACGTTGTTACGACAGGTCGTCTGACTGTGTCGTTTGACTGTCGTCTGACTGTGTCGTTATGAATGTCGTCACGACGTGTCGTCTGACTGTGTCGTTATTAATGTCGTCACAACGTGTCGTCTGACTGTGTCGTTATGAATGTCGTCACAACGTGTCGTCTGACTGTCGTTATGAATTTCATAACAACGTGTCGTCTGACTGTGTTGTTATGAATGTCGTCTGACTGTGTTGTTACAAATCTCGTCACAACATGTCGTCACAACGTGTCGTCACGACGTGTCGTCTGACTGTGTCGTTATGAATGTCGTCACGACGTGTCGTCTGACTGTGTCGTTATGAATGTCGTCACAACGTGTCGTCTGTCTGTGTCATTATGAATGTTGTCACAACGTGTCGTCTGACTCTGCCGTTATGAATGTCGTCACAACGTGTCTTCTGACTGTGTCGTATGAATGTCGTCACGACATGTCGTCTGACTGTGTCGTATGAATATCGTCACGACATGTCGTCTGACTGTGTCGTATGAATGTCAGCACGAGGTGTCGTCTGACTGTGTCGTCTGACTGTGCTGTTATGAATGTCGTCACGACATGTCGTGTGACTGTGTCGTATGAATAATGTCACGACATGTCGTCTGACTGTGTCGTATGAATGTCGTCACGACGTGTCGTCTGACTGTGTCTTCTGACTGTGTCTTCTGACTGTGCCGTTATGAATGTCGTCACGACATGTCGTCTGACTGTGTCGTATGAATGTCGTCACAACGTGTCTTCTGACTGTGTCGTTTGACTGTGTCGTCTGACTGTGTAGTTATGAATGTCGTCACGACGTGTCGTCTGACTGTGTCGTTATGAATGTCGTCACGACGTGTCGTCTGACTGTGTCGTTATGAATGTCGTCACAACGTGTCGTCTGTCTGTGTCATTATGAATGTTGTCACAACGTGTCGTCTGACTCTGCCGTTATGAATGTCGTCACAACGTGTCTTCTGACTGTGTCGTATGAATGTCGTCACGACATGTCGTCTGACTGTGTCGTATGAATATCGTCACGACATGTCGTCTGACTGTGTCGTATGAATGTCATCACGAGGTGTCGTCTGACTGTGTCGTCTGACTGTGCTGTTATGAATGTCGTCACGACATGTCGTGTGACTGTGTCGTATGAATAATGTCACGACATGTCATCTGACTGTGTCGTATGAATGTCGTCACGACGTGTCGTCTGACTGTGTCTTCTGACTGTGCCGTTATGAATGTCGTCACGACATGTCGTCTGACTGTGTCGTATGAATGTCGTCACGACATGTCGTGAGACTGTGTCGTATGAATGTCGTCACGACGTGTTGTCTGACTGTGTCGTTATGAATGTCGACACGAGGTGTCGTCTGACTCTGTCGTTATGAATGTCGTCACAACGTGTCTTCTGACTGTGTCGTATGAATGTCGTCACGACATGTCGTCTGACTGTGTCGTTTGACTGTAGTCTGACTGTGTCGTTATGAATGTCGTCACGACGTGTCGTCTGTCTTTGTTATTATGAATGTTGTCACAACGTGTCTTCTGACTGTGTCAGTATGAATGTCGACACGAGGTGTCGTCTGACTCTGTCTTTATGAATGTCGTCACAACGTGTCTTCTGTCTGTGTCATAATAATGTCGTCACGACATGTCGTCTGAGTGTGTCGCATGAATGTCGTCACGACGTGTCGTCTGACTGCGTCGTATGAACGTTGTTACGACAGGTCGTCTGACTGTGTCGTTTGACTGTCGTCTGACTGTGTCGTTATGAATGTCGTCACGACGTGTCGTCTGACTGTGTCGTTATTAATGTCGTCACAACGTGTCGTCTGACTGTGTCGTTATGAATGTCGTCACAACGTGTCGTCTGACTGTCGTTATGAATTTCATAACAACGTGTCGTCTGACTGTGTTGTTATGAATGTCGTCTGACTGTTGTTACAAATCTCGTCACAACATGTCGTCACAACGTGTCGTCACGACGTGTCGTCTGACTGTGTCGTTATGAATGTCGTCACGACGTGTCGTCTGACTGTGTCGTTATGAATGTCGTCACAACGTGTCGTCTGTCTGTGTCATTATGAATGTTGTCACAACGTGTCGTCTGACTCTGCCGTTATGAATGTCGTCACAACGTGTCTTCTGACTGTGTCGTATGAATGTCGTCACGACATGTCGTCTGACTGTGTCGTATGAATATCGTCACGACATGTCGTCTGACTGTGTCGTATGAATGTCAGCACGAGGTGTCGTCTGACTGTGTCGTCTGACTGTGCTGTTATGAATGTCGTCACGACATGTCGTGTGACTGTGTCGTATGAATAATGTCACGACATGTCGTCTGACTGTGTCGTATGAATGTCGTCACGACGTGTCGTCTGACTGTGTCTTCTGACTGTGTCTTCTGACTGTGCCGTTATGAATGTCGTCACGACATGTCGTCTGACTGTGTCGTATGAATGTCGTCACAACGTGTCTTCTGACTGTGTCGTTTGACTGTGTCGTCTGACTGTGTAGTTATGAATGTCGTCACGACGTGTCGTCTGACTGTGTCGTTATGAATGTCGTCACGACGTGTCGTCTGACTGTGTCGTTATGAATGTCGTCACAACGTGTCGTCTGTCTGTGTCATTATGAATGTTGTCACAACGTGTCGTCTGACTCTGCCGTTATGAATGTCGTCACAACGTGTCTTCTGACTGTGTCGTATGAATGTCGTCACGACATGTCGTCTGACTGTGTCGTATGAATATCGTCACGACATGTCGTCTGACTGTGTCGTATGAATGTCATCACGAGGTGTCGTCTGACTGTGTCGTCTGACTGTGCTGTTATGAATGTCGTCACGACATGTCGTGTGACTGTGTCGTATGAATAATGTCACGACATGTCATCTGACTGTGTCGTATGAATGTCGTCACGACGTGTCGTCTGACTGTGTCTTCTGACTGTGCCGTTATGAATGTCGTCACGACATGTCGTCTGACTGTGTCGTATGAATGTCGTCACGACATGTCGTCTGACTGTGTCGTATGAATTTTGTCACAACGTGTCGTCTAACTGTGTCGTTATGAATGTCGACACGAGGTGTCGTCTGACTCTGTCGTTATGAATGTCGTCACAACGTGTCTTCTGACTGTGTCGTATGAATGTCATCACGACATGTCGTCTGACTGTGTCGTATGAATATCGTCACGACATGTCGTCTGACTGTTTCGTATGAATTTTGTCACAACGTGTCGTCTAACTGTGTCGTTATGAATGTCGACACGAGGTGTCGTCTGACTCTGCCGTTATGAATGTCGTCACAACGTGTCTTCTGACTGTGTCGTATGAATGTCGTCACGACATGTCGTCTGACTGTGTCGTATGAATATCGTCACGACATGTCGTCTGACTGTGTCGTATGAATGTCATCACGAGGTGTCGTCTGACTGTGTCGTCTGACTGTGCTGTTATGAATGTCGTCACGACATGTCGTGTGACTGTGTCGTATGAATAATGTCACGACATGTCATCTGACTGTGTCGTATGAATGTCGTCACGACGTGTCGTCTGACTGTGTCTTCTGACTGTGCCGTTATGAATGTCGTCACGACATGTCGTCTGACTGTGTCGTATGAATGTCGTCACGACATGTCGTCTGACTGTGTCGTATGAATTTTGTCACAACGTGTCGTCTAACTGTGTCGTTATGAATGTCGACACGAGGTGTCGTCTGACTCTGTCGTTATGAATGTCGTCACAACGTGTCTTCTGACTGTGTCGTATGAATGTCATCACGACATGTCGTCTGACTGTGTCGTATGAATATCGTCACGACATGTCGTCTGACTGTTTCGTATGAATGTCGTCACGACGTGTCGTCTGTCTTTGTTATTATGAATGTTGTCACAACGTGTCTTCTGACTGTGTCAGTATGAATGTCGACACGAGGTGTCGTCTGACTCTGTCTTTATGAATGTCGTCACAACGTGTCTTCTGTCTGTGTCATAATAATGTCGTCACGACATGTCGTCTGAGTGTGTCGCATGAATGTCGTCACGACGTGTCGTCTGACTGTGTCGTATGAATGTCATCACGAGGTGTCGTCTGACTGTGTCGTCTGACTGTGCTGTTATGAATGTCGTCACGACATGTCGTGTGACTGTGTCGTATGAATAATGTCACGACATGTCGTCTGACTGTGTCGTATGAATGTCGTCACGACGTGTCGTCTGACTGTGTCTTCTGACTGTGCCGTTATCAATGTCGTCACGACATGTCGTCTGACTGTGTCGTATGAATGTCGTGACGACATGTCGTCTGACTGTGTCGTATGAATGTTGTCACAACGTGTCCTCTAACTGTGTCGTTATGAATGTCATCACGAGGTGTCGTCTGACTGTGTCGTCTGACTGTGCTGTTATGAATGTCGTCACGACATGTCGTGTGACTGTGTCGTATGAATAATGTCACGAAATGTCGTCTGACTGTGTCGTATGAATGTCGTCACGACGTGTCGTCTGACTGTGTCTTCTGACTGTGCCGTTATGAATGTCGTCACGACATGTCGTCTGACTGTGTCGTATGAATGTCGTCACAACGTGTCTTCTGACTGTGTCGTTTGACTGTGTCGTCTGACTGTGTAGTTATGAATGTCGTCACGACGTGTCGTCTGACTGTGTCGTTATGAATGTCGTCACGACGTGTCGTCTGACTGTGTCGTTATGAATGTCGTCACAACGTGTCGTCTGTCTGTGTCATTATGAATGTTGTCACAACGTGTCGTCTGACTCTGCCGTTATGAATGTCGTCACAACGTGTCTTCTGACTGTGTCGTATGAATGTCGTCACGACATGTCGTCTGACTGTGTCGTATGAATATCGTCACGACATGTCGTCTGACTGTGTCGTATGAATATCATCACGAGGTGTCGTCTGACTGTGTCGTCTGACTGTGCTGTTATGAATGTCGTCACGACATGTCGTGTGACTGTGTCGTATGAATAATGTCACGACATGTCATCTGACTGTGTCGTATGAATGTCGTCACGACGTGTCGTCTGACTGTGTCTTCTGACTGTTCCGTTATGAATGTCGTCACGACATGTCGTCTGACTGTGTCGTATGAATGTCGTCACGACATGTCGTCTGACTGTGTCGTATGAATGTTGTCACAACGTTTCGTCTAACTGTGTCGTTATGAATGTCGACACGAGGTGTCGTCTGACTCTGTCGTTATGAATGTCGTCACAACGTGTCTTCTGACTGTGTCGTATGAATGTCGTCACGACATGTCGTCTGATTGTGTAGTATGAATATCGTCACGACATGTCGTCTGACTGTTTCGTATGAATGTCGTCACGACGTGTCGTCTGTCTTTGTTATTATGAATGTTGTCACAACGTGTCGTCTGACTGTGTCAGTATGAATGTCGACACGAGGTGTCGTCTGACTCTGTCTTTATGAATGTCGTCACAACGTGTCTTCTGTCTGTGTCATAATAATGTCGTCACGACATGTCGTCTGAGTGTGTCGCATGAATGTCGTCACGACGTGCCGTCTGACTGTGTCGTATGAATGTCATCACGAGGTGTCGTCTGACTGTGTCGTCTGACTGTGCTGTTATGAATGTCGTCACGACATGTCGTGTGACTGTGTCGTATGAATAATGTCACGACATGTCGTCTGACTGTGTCGTATGAATGTCGTCACGACGTGTCGTCTGACTGTGTCTTCTGACTGTGCCGTTATGAATGTCGTCACGACATGTCGTCTGACTGTGTCGTATGAATGTCGTGACGACATGTCGTCTGACTGTGTCGTATGAATGTTGTCACAACGTGTCCTCTAACTGTGTCGTTATGAATGTCGACACGAGGTGTCGTCTGACTCTGTGGTTATGAATGTTGTCACAACGTGTCTTCTGACTGTGTCGTATGAATGTCGTCACGACATGTCGTCTGACTGTGTCGTATGAATATCGTCATGACATGTCGTCTGACTGTTTCGTATGAATGTCGTCACGACGTGTCGTCTGTCTTTGTTATTATGAATGTTGTCACAACGTGTCGTCTGACTGTGTCAGTATGAATGTCGACACGAGGTGTCGTCTGACTCTGTCTTTATGAATGTCGTCACAACGTGTCTTCTGTCTGTGTCATAATAATGTCGTCACGACATGTCGTCTGAGTGTGTCGCATGAATGTCGTCACGACTTGTCGTCTGACTGTGTCGTCTGACTGTGCCGCTATGAATGTCGTCACGACATGTCGTGAGACTGTGTCGTATGAATGTCGTCAAAACGTGTTGTCTGACTGTGTCATATGAATGTCGTCACGACGTGTTGTCTGACTGTGTCGTCTGACTGTGTCGATATGAATGTCGACATGACATGTCATCTGACTGTGTCGTTATAAATGTCGTCTGACTGCGTCGTATGAACGTTGTTACGACAGGTCGTCTGACTGTGTCGTTTGACTGTCGTCTGACTGTGTCGTTATGAATGTCGTCACGACGTGTCGTCTGACTGTGTCGTTATTAATGTCGTCACAACGTGTCGTCTGACTGTGTCGTTATGAATGTCGTCACAACGTGTCGTCTGACTGTCGTTATGAATTTCATAACAACGTGTCGTCTGACTGTGTTGTTATGAATGTCGTCTGACTGTGTTGTTACAAATCTCGTCACAACATGTCGTCACAACGTGTCGTCTGACTGTGTCGTTATGAATGTCGTCACGACGTGTCGTCTGTCTTTGTTATTATGAATGTTGTCACAACGTGTCGTCTGACTGTGTCAGTATGAATGTCGACACGAGGTGTCGTCTGACTCTGTCTTTATGAATGTCGTCACAACGTGTCTTCTGTCTGTGTCATAATAATGTCGTCACGACATGTCGTCTGAGTGTGTCGCATGAATGTCGTCACAACGTGCCGTCTGACTGTGTCGTATGAATGTCATCACGAGGTGTCGTCTGACTGTGTCGTCTGACTGTGCTGTTATGAATGTCGTCACGACATGTCGTGTGACTGTGTCGTATGAATAATGTCACGACATGTCGTCTGACTGTGTCGTATGAATGTCGTCACGACGTGTCGTCTGACTGTGTCTTCTGACTGTGCCGTTATGAATGTCGTCACGACATGTCGTCTGACTGTGTCGTATGAATGTCGTGACGACATGTCGTCTGACTGTGTCGTATGAATGTTGTCACAACGTGTCCTCTAACTGTGTCGTTATGAATGTCGACACGAGGTGTCGTCTGACTCTGTGGTTATGAATGTCGTCACAACGTGTCTTCTGACTGTGTCGTATGAATGTCGTCACGACATGTCGTCTGACTGTGTCGTATGAATATCGTCATGACATGTCGTCTGACTGTTTCGTATGAATGTCGTCACGACGTGTCGTCTGTCTTTGTTATTATGAATGTTGTCACAACGTGTCGTCTGACTGTGTCAGTATGAATGTCGACACGAGGTGTCGTCTGACTCTGTCTTTATGAATGTCGTCACAACGTGTCTTCTGTCTGTGTCATAATAATGTCGTCACGACATGTCGTCTGAGTGTGTCGCATGAATGTCGTCACGACTTGTCGTCTGACTGTGTCGTCTGACTGTGCCGCTATGAATGTCGTCACGACATGTCGTGAGACTGTGTCGTATGAATGTCGTCAAAACGTGTTGTCTGACTGTGTCATATGAATGTCGTCACGACGTGTTGTCTGACTGTGTTGTCTGACTGTGTCGATATGAATGTCGACATGACATGTCATCTGACTGTGTCGTTATAAATGTCGTCTGACTGCGTCGTATGAACGTTGTTACGACAGGTCGTCTGACTGTGTCGTTTGACTGTCGTCTGACTGTGTCGTTATGAATGTCGTCACGACGTGTCGTCTGACTGTGTCGTTATTAATGTCGTCACAACGTGTCGTCTGACTGTGTCGTTATGAATGTCGTCACAACGTGTCGTCTGACTGTCGTTATGAATTTCATAACAACGTGTCGTCTGACTGTGTTGTTATGAATGTCGTCTGACTGTGTTGTTACAAATCTCGTCACAACATGTCGTCACAACGTGTCGTCACGACGTGTCGTCTGACTGTGTCGTTATGAATGTCGTCACAACGTGTCGTCTGACTGTGTCGTTATTAATGTCGTCACAACGTGTCGTCTGACTGTGTCGTTATGAATTTCATCACACCGTGTCGTCTGACTGTCGTATGAATGTCGTCATAAAGTGTCGTCTGACTGTTGTTACGAATGTCGTCACAACGTGTCGTCTGAATGTGTCGTACGAATGTCGTCACGACGTGTCGTCACGACGTGTCGTCACGACGTGTCGTTATGAATGTCGTCACAATGTGTCGTCAACCCAGCAGGACGACATTCCTAACAGCACAGTCAGACAACAGGGAGTGCAAAAGATGACAGAAGTGCAGTTTAGAGTTGAATTGACACTGACAATTGTTTTGTCCAAGTGAGCAATCGACACAATCAGATTGTCAAAATAGTTTTGTCACAACTGAAGTACAGTTCAAAGTTAAATAGACAGACACATGTTTTGTCTCATGTTCAATTGACATAGACAGACATTATTATTACATAGACACATAGACATGTGACATAATTTGGGCACAAATTGAACCCGATACTGTGCTCTCTTTTTGGGGGACATATTTTACCTGCTGCCTCTGCAGGGCTCTGCGCCCTACCACGGTGAGGGAAGAGCAAATCTCTTATCATGGGAAGGAAGCCCACTCCCTCCTGAGAGGTGGAGCAACACTGCAAGAGGAGAGCTTCTACGTCACATTTCCTCCAATGAAAGTGAGAGTTAGTTGAAGAGACAACAGTGCTGCGGTCGAGACAAGTCTGAAGACAAATTCAACAGAATCCATCAAGTATTTGTCAACAAAGCAGCAGAATCTCTGCCAAACACTGGTGAGTACACTATCCTACAACGCTAAAATACACTGAACTAAATGTTTGGTCAAATTTAGTTAAAACCAAATTATGACTTGTGATTTGTGATTTTTGGGGGGGGCTATACAAATAATAATTGACTATTTTATACCATGTTGTTCTGAAAATACTGAAAAAATAGTAACATTTCTTATCAAATGACTTTAACCTGACAACAACATAAAAAGAGCTGTTGTCTTGAGGCCTTTAAATTCACTCAGCCTGTACAAACGTCCTGTGGTATATATCACGTGACAAGCAGCAGCAATAGTTGTAGAAGATGGTGGTGTTTGAAGCAGTGTGTTGTGGCAGCCACTAGAGGGAAGTATTGTACAGGTTTTAATCCTGAAAGCAGCAGCACAGATGAAGGCTTCGTTCCAAATGTCATACTTTTTCTTTTTACTTTTAGTACATACTGCAGCTGCCCTTACAAAGTGCGTAATGTTATTAAATATTGTTTATAAATGTACAGGTATTTTTTTATAAAGACAAGTGGTTGTGAATAGATAAATAGATATACAGTATGTACACCTTAACAACGACTATACAACAATCTTACTTTATCTATACAGGTGGAGTTGTTGACAGAGGTTTCAGTCTGGTTAGTAGTGTGAAGTAATGCAAGAGTGTGTGGGATAAATGTCAATCTATTGATGAATATGTTTATATTTACAGTAAATAGACTGCCAAAAGATATTAAGTACATTATTGTATTGCTATTAACTTTAATCTCTTTGCAGTTGTGTCTCAACAGATTATAGAACACTAGTGACTGCAGGCGAGCAAGTAAACTTTATTTATACAACAGTGCTTTACAGAAACAGACAAAGAGGGCGAGACAAGATGAGATATAAAAACATGGAATCTTACCAACAAAAACATAGGTTGTCGTTATTCCACCTGTTTGTTTCTAACCTGTCTCACTGTCTTTCTTCTTTTCAGTGATGTCACCTTGTTCCCAGATCTCAGATATTAACTAGGTGAGTACAAAGTTATTATAACTGATACAAATAATGGACAAAACTACCAAAATTAAATGCAAGTTATAATAAATCAGAATGATCCTTGAGGTGCGCTCGGCAGACTATAGGCTTCAGTATTAATTAGAGCAAGTGTTTGTTGGATCAACATAAAAACTCTGAAATAAACCAAAGAGAATTTTACATCACAGACAAATAACAGGTTGGACAGCAGAAGAGTCAGAAAAATGAACCGCTGTCTATTTTGACCAGTTCAGACTGAGCGATGGCCTCTAAAGCCAGCGGGATGATGGAGGTGGCAGCGCTTGGCCGGCCTTTCAGCCTCGGGATGTTATACGACTGCCGTGAAGACTCACTCGTCCCTGGTAAGGATTTATATGTAAAGATACTTAATGCTTCACAACGACAATTCAGTATTTAAATTTATATTGAACAATGTTTCACACAGACAAAGATCTGTTGATCAGTTTTGCTCCTTTTTTTTTATTAGTTATCCACTTTATATCCAAGCCATGAAATCCTTTCAATATTATTGTTGTAATCACCCACGGCTGTGGGGTGGCTGCGGCTCAGAGGGTAGAGCAGCAAGTCCATTCCATTTACCATTTACCCACTGGTAACTGGTTCCTGAGGCACTAATAGGCAGAGGAAGGACAGGTAGACAGTTAACATAAGATAAAGGCTGAAGGCATTCAAAGATTACATTTTTGAAAAAATCATCAACAACTTCTGTTTCCTGACACAATGTCCTGGATATTCTGGAGAAACTCCTAGAAATAAGAAATAAACTATATTCAAAAGTGTGTTTGGCACATCCCTTACGCACTACGCCGCACTGCGGTTCAACAACAACAATGATGCCCTGTAACAGTAATGATAATAGTCAACATCATAAAATGTATACACCTCATTTATCTGGTAAGGAATAAGGGCTCTCTCTATTATCATACACCCTCTCGGAGGAATTATATAACTGAAGAAATAATTCCACAATTTTCAAGTATGGTGAGCAGGATGCTGAGACATTCACCTTCAATTTAATTTTTATGAGCATGTTATCTGTCTTGTATGACATAACAACACCTTCTCCTCTCTAGCTGGTTCTGAACGCTGATGTTTGCTTCTTCCTTTGCAGGATTGACACTGTGGGACCATGATGATCTAATGAAAAACATTAGCGACAGACCACAGAACTACAATGATTTTGAGATAGTTGCATCTGAATCAATTACAGATAAATCTAAAGCACTAAATGTTGAAGCATCACTGAAGGCAAGTTTCTTAGGTGGACTGGTTGAGGTTGAAGGATCGGCCAAATACCTGAACGATAGTAAGACTTCCAAAAATCAGGCCAAAATGACACTGAATTACAAAGCTACCACAAAGTTCCAGAAACTGTCAATGAATCACCTTGGAAGAGACAATATGAAGCATTCGTATGTCTTTGATAAAGGATTAGCAACACATGTAGTCACTGGTATCCTTTATGGGGCACAAGCCTTCTTTGTCTTTGACCGTGAGTTGTCTGAAAAGGAAGATCATCAAGACATTCAGGGCAACTTGAAAGTCATGATAAAGAAGATTCCCAACTTTGCGATAGAGGGTGAAGGTTTGCTGAAAATGGAAGACAAGGACAAAGAAAATGTTGAGCAATTCTCCTGCAGATTCTTTGGAGACTTTTCCCTTCAGAAACCTCCTACATCCTTTCAGGATGCAGTGGAAGTCTACCAAAGTCTACCAAAATTGCTGGGAGCCAACGGAGAAAACGCCATACCAATGAAAGTCTGGCTGTTGCCACTGACAACTTTAGATTCTTCTGCTGCTAAACTCGTACGTCAGATAAGTATAAGATTAATTCAAGAATCCCAGAGTGTCCTGGAGGACTTCAGTGAGCTGGAAATGAGGTGCAATGATGCATTAAAAACCACCACTTCACAGCAGTTCCCACAGATTGGCAAAAAGATTAAAACTTTCAAAGAGATGTGCTCTGAGTTCAGACTGGACCTCCAACGAACCTTGGCAAAGAAACTTCCATTAATCCGAGGAGGAGGAGAAGAGGAGGCTGTGCTCGCTGAGATCTTGAAGAAGAGATGCTCTTCTCCTTTCAACAGCAAAAACCTCAACGAGTGGATGGACTGTAAAGAGAGAGAAGTCTGCATTTTAAAGTCTTTCACCAACATGATGAAAAACACCAAGATCGTTCCATCTCAAAATGGTCTTCATGAAGAAATTCTCAGTGCAGAGCACGCTGTGTGTTTTGTTTTCACCTCGCTGGGAAGTGCTGAACCATACCTCTCAACTTTATCAAACTACTTAAACCAAACACCAGACGACCCTCAGGATCCACGCACTCAGGATGTAGAGAAGAAACAATGGTACGCCTCAAAAGAAGTAGTAGATGCAATGAGGAATAAAGCAAAGCTCTTCAGTGATTTTGCTGAGGCCAACAAGGAGAACAAGAACATTAAGTTCTTGACAGTGGAATTAACAAATGAGACACAGAAAGGTTCAAGCATCTACCTTTATAAAGACGGCTTTCCAGTCAATGAGAACTTTGAGCCGCCTTCAAAGCCTGAAACAGTAACAGTAAGTGATATAAACCACAACAGTGTGACACTGAGGACTTCTCCACCCAGATTTGGAGCAGAGAACATCACCTCCTACTCTGTTGAGTACTGTGTCACTGGAGAGGATGGATGGAAACAGAAGCCAGCATCAACAGCTGAAGAAGTCACAGTGAACGATCTGAGTCCTAACACAGAGTATATGTTCAGATGCAGAGCAGTGACCTCAGCGGATTGGGTTAGGCCAGCCAATGAAGTCGGTGGTTCCATTAAAACCTTACCTTGCAGCCCTCCTGGAAAACCTCAAGTTGAACCAAACTCAAGTGAGATATCAGTTAGCTGTGAGAAACCTGCTGAGCTTGGACAAGATGTCCACATCTTGAGCTACATCGTGGAGTACGCCGTAACAGACAACAGGGTGAAAGAGGAAGATGTCCAATGGAGCCAAATGATGTCAAGAGCTGAGAAGGCGATCATTTCAGGGCTTCAGTCAGAGACAGAATATGTCGTCAGGGTCTCATGTGATTGTGGTGTAGCTGGCGGAAGCAAAGAAAGCGTCACTGTTAATGTCTGCACAACAACAGTTACGCTCACAGATTTCCTCAAAAGTACAAGCAAAAGGATGAATCCAGAATCACTCTCAGTTTATCAACTGACTCAGACAGAAGAAGATATGAACATTTATGGATGCCGGAGGTTTAACTTTGGCAAAGAAAGCACGAGGCAAAATCGCACTTTTGTGCTTTTTGGAGCGACCGGATCAGGAAAGTCCACTCTGATCAATGGAATGATCAACTACATCGTTGGTGTAGAGTGGAAGGACACTTTCAGATTTCAATTAATCGATGAGGATCAACTGAGATCACAAGCTGAAAGCCAGACCTCTGAAGTCACTGTGTACAAGATCAACCACCAGGATGGTTTTAAAATAGATCACTCACTGACCATTGTGGACACTCCAGGCTTTGGAGATACAAGAGGCATAGAAAGAGACGAGGAGATCATTGAACATCTGCGTAATCTCTTCTCTGCTGAGCACGGCCTCAGTGAAATTGACGCCATGTGTTTTGTAGCTCCGGCTGCTTTAGCACAACTCACACCATCACAGAAATATGTGTTTGATTCTGTGCTTTCGATCTTTGGCGAAGATGTGGTGGAAAACATCCGGATTCTGGTGACATTTGCAGACAGCCAGCAACCACCAGTTCTAGAGGCAATCAATGCTTCAGGTGTCCCATGTCCTAAAACGAAAGGCGGGCTGCCAATTCACTTCAAATTCAATAATTCAGCGTTGTTTGCAGACAACAAATCATCTGCAGAAGACAACATGAGTGATGAGGATGAAGATGGAGACTTTGATCAGATGTGTTGGAACATGGGGACAAAAGGCATGAAGAGGTTCTTTGTTGCTTTGAATGTCATAGAAACCAAAAGCTTGGCAATGACAAAGGAGGTCCTCATAGAAAGAAAGCAGCTTGCGGATACATATGAGAACTTACAGCATGCGGTTAAAGTTGGGTTAGCTAGGCTTGAAGAGATAAAAGAGACAGCTGCAATACTTAGAAGTCATGGGGCAGAGATCAGCAGAAATGAGAACTTTGACTTTGAAGTCGCCTTCACAGGGCCTGTTAAAGTAGATATTTCTGGTACTGGATTTCAAAAGTACAGGTGGGAGTATGAGGAGGTTAAAGAAAAACGTACAGTTAAAGAGCTGAAAGAAAGGTACCTACAACCTTCAGAGGATAAGACATCTGTTTGCTTATTGGTTCTAAAACTGTCCGCTGAATACCAATGTGTGAAGGATGAGGTGGCGAAACTGATGGAGAGCTCTGCTGAGTGTTTAAACAGACTTAAAGAGAAAACACTGAAGCCAGATCCTCTCTCCACTCTAGAGTACTTTGACATGCTGATTGAGGGAGAGGAATCTGAGGCCAAGTTAGGCTGGAAGCAACGAGTTTGGCGCCTGAGTGTCATACGAAGAAAATTTGACTCTATTTCACAAATCGCTGAAGGCGTACGAATTTCCATACGAAGAGCATATATGATACCATCATTTCAATGAGGAGGTCCATTCTGACAGATAATACACAAAGAACAAAACAGGACAGAGAGTCTCGATACTGACACTAAATGACTTTGACGAAGAAAAGCTGAAGCATAAATGTGTTTGAGACAAAGAGTTACTTACAGTAACTTACAGTTTTATTTTGCACAAACATTTTCTTGCAGGAGTTATTTGCTTCTTCTGTTTACCCAAAAGGAAAACACACATTTACCATGTGTGATGATAAATGTTTAAGTATGACCGTATTTTGTGTTGAAACCATTAACTTGGGGGGGGGGGGGTTATCTGCTTCCTGCTTATTTTAACATTATCTATTAATTGTATTTTGTCTGAGATTTGAATGCATGAATCATGTTAATCATCCAGGATACTGATGTGTACTGACATACATTTAATTGTCCTGTGGGGTAATGCGGTGGCTCCCACTGGAAGATGGAGAAATCATTAACTAATAAACAATCAATAAATGTTATTATTGCCTCAAGTGTTGTCTGTTGACGTCTGATGTGTCCATTCGGCCTTCTTTACCTTCTGCATCTATGTTTTCTCTTCCGGGACCTTCCAGGTCACTCGTTGCACTGCTGACATTCACTTCAATCCATCCTGCTGCAGTGCTGGAGAGTAACTGAGTACATTTACTCCACTACTGTACTGAAGTACAGTTCTGAGGTACTTGTACTTTATTTGAGTATTTCCATTTTCTGCTACTTTATACTTTTACTCAACATCTTTTGGAGACTGTTTTGTCAAGTGAGCAATCGACACAATCAGATTGTCAAAATAGTTTTGTCACAACTGAAGTACAGTTCAAAGTTGAATAAAAAATACAAATATACAAATGTTTTGTATCATGTTCAGTCGACATAGACAGACATTATTATTACATAGACACATAGACATGTGACATAATTTGGGCACAAATGGAACCCGATACTATGCTCTCTTTTTGGGGAGATATTTTACCTGCTGCCTCTGCAGGGCTCTGCGCCCTACCACCGTGAGGAAAGAGCAAATATCTTATCATGTGAAGGAAGCTGGCTACCACCTGAGAGGTGGAGCAACACTGCAAGAGGAGAGTTTCTACATCACATTTCCTCCGATGAAAGTGAAAGTTAGTCTCAGAGACAGCAGTGCTGCGGTCGAGACAAGTCTGAAGACAAATTCAACTGAATCCATCAAGTTTTTGTCAACAAAGCAGCAGAATCTCTGCCAAACACTGGTGAGTACACTGTCCTACAACGCTAAAATACACTAAACTAAATGTTTAGTCAAATTTAGTTAAAACCAGATTATGACTTGTGATTTGTGATTTTTGGGGGGGGCTATACAAATATTAATTGACTTTTTTACACCATGTAGTTCTTAAGATACTGAAAAACAAGTAACATTTATTTTATTAACTGACATTAACCTGAAAACAACATAAAAAGAGCTGTGGACTTGAGGCCTTTCAGTTCGCTCATCCTGTTCAAACTTCCTGTGACTTCCTGTGGTATGTAACAAGTAACAAGCAGCAGCAATAGTTGTAGAAGATGGTGGTGTTTGAAGCAGTGTGTTGTAGCATTCTCTAGAGGGAAGTATTGTACAGGTTTTAATCCTGACAGCAGCAGCACAGATGAAGGCTTCGTTCCAAATGTCATACTTTTTCTTTTTACTTTCAGTACATACTGCAGCTGCCCTTACAAAGTGCATATTGTTGCATGCAGTATGCAAACAATTGATTACATACTACTTTGACCCTATTGCTCATATATCTGCTGCGCAGAGGATTTATAATAAAAACACTTTATAATAACCATCATTTATAAATCGTAAATTGATAGTTAATTAAACTTAGTTAATAGTTATTTTACAGTTAACAACGAAATTATAGTTAATAATGTTTACTATTTGTAATGCTATAATTTATTTTATTTTATCATTAGTTTGTGAATATGAATTAATTAGTTTATAAATTATATATTGTGTCATAGGTGATTGGAGACGATAACAATTACATTCCGATAACATTAGTAAAGTATTTATTAACCTTTTATTGTTGTACCTATTTTATATACTATATTAAGTATTAATGATTACCAGATGATTTGTAAACTTTTAAGAAATAGGTTGTAAAACATCTCTAAACATTACATAGACAGATGGACCAGAAACCAACTATTAACCATTGACCAAGTATTAACTATCTAAATAATGTTCATAGATGCTTTACAAAGTATTTATTAACCATTTAACAAGGTATAATAGTCATCAGTTGTAACTTTATAACAGCCATCAAATAATGTTTATAGACGGTTCACAAACCAATTAATTAACCATTAATAAAGTAATGTTTATAGATGTTTTACAAACAATTTCTTAAAGGTTTACAAATCATTTCATAATCATTAACATATTTATTAAATGGTATATAAAATATTATAATGTTTGCAACAATAAACTTTTACAATAACATATATTATAGAATTACTAATAATTAGTGAAAACAATTAATCATAATTAACATTTCATGGTTTCTTAACAGTAAAATATCTATTAACTACATTTTAATTAATTATCAATTTAGCATTTATAAATGATGGTTATTATAAAGTGTTACCCTAAATAGTATGGTAATATGGGTATTGGAACACACAACAAGTCTTACTGAGGTGATTATAAAAACAATAGTTTTATGTCAATATCTGTTCATTTTGCATCTCTGTCGGAGGAAAGGGGAGCATCATTGTGTCGGTTGGATATGATTTTACCAAATATTTCATAATGATGATAAATATTTTTTATATCACACAGACAAATAACAGGTTGGACAGCACAAGAGTCAGAAAAGTGAACTGCTGTCCATTTTGTCCAGTTCAGACTGAGCGATGGCCTCTAAAGCCAGCGGGATGATGGAGGTGGCAGCGCTTGGCCGGCCTTTCAGCCTCGGGATGTTATACGACTGCCGAGAAGACACACTCGTCCCTGGTAAGGATTTACATGTAAAGATACTTAATGCTTCACAACCACAATTCAGTATTTAAATGTATATTCAACAGTGTTTCACACAGACAAAGATCTGTTGATCAGTTTTGCTCCTTTTTTATTAGTTATCCACCTTATATCCAAGACATGAAATCCTTTCAATATTTATTGTTGTAATCACCCACTGGTAACCGTTTCCTGAGGCACCAATAAGCAGAGGAAGGACAGGTAGACTGTTAACATAAGATCAAGGCTGAAGGTATTCAAAGATTATATTTGAAAAAGTCATCAACAACATCTGTTTCCTGACACGTTGTTCTGGATATTCTGGAGAAACTCCTCGAAATAAGAAATAACCTCTATCCAAAAGTGTGTTTGGCACATCCCCGACGCACTGCGGTTCAACAACAACAATGATGCCTTATAACAGTAATGACAATAGTCAACATCATAAAAGGTATCCACCTCATTTATCTGGTAAGGAAGAAGGGCTCTCTTTATCATCATACACCCTCTCGGAGGAATTATAAAACTGAAGAAACAATTCCACAATTTTCAAGTATGCTGAGCAGCATGCTGAGACATTCACCTTCAATTTAATTTGTACGAGCATCTAATCTGTCTTGTATGACATAACAACACCTTCTCCTGTCTAGCTGGTTCTGGACGCTGATGTTTGCTTCTTCTTTTGCAGGATTGACACTGTGGGACTGTGATGCCCTGGGAAAAGATACAAGAGAAAGACCAAAACCTAGCAATGACTTTGAGATAGTTGCATCTGAATCAATTGCAGATAAATCTTCAGCACTAAAGGTTGAAGCCTCTCTGAAAGCAAGTTTCTTCGGTGGACTGGTTGAGGTTGAAGGATCGGCAAAATACCTGAACGATAGTAAGACTTCCAAAAACCAGGCAAGAGTAACACTGAATTACAAAACTACCACAAAGTTCCAGGAACTGTCAATGAATCATCTTGGTAGAGGCAATGTGAAGCATCCGTATGTCTTCGATCAAGGATTAGCAACACATGTAGTCACTGGTATCCTTTATGGGGCCCAAGCCTTCTTTGTCTTTGATCGTGAGCTGTCTGAAAAGGAAGATCATCAAGACATTCAGGGTAACTTGAAATGCATGATCAAGAAGATTCCCAACTTTGCGATAGAGGGTGGATGTTCGCTGAAATTGGAAGAAAAGGATAGGGAAAATATTGAGAAATTCTCTTGCAGATTCTTTGGAGACTTTTCCCTTCAAAAACCTCCTACATCCTTTCAGGATGCAGTGGAAGTCTACCAAAGTCTGCCAAAATTGCTTGGAGCCAACGGAGAAAACGCCGTACCGCTGAAAGTCTGGCTGTTGCCACTGACAACTTTAGATTCTTCTGCTGCTAAACTCGTACGTCAGATAAGTATAAGATTAGTTCAAGAATCCCAGAGTGTCCTGGAGGACTTCAGTGAGCTGGAAATGAGGTGCAATGATGCATTAAAAACCACCACTGCACAGAAGTTCCCACAGATTGGCAAAAAGATTAAAACTTTTAAAGAGATGTGCTCTGAATCCAGACTAGAACTCCAAGGAACCTTGGCAAAGAAACTTCCATTAATCCGAGGAGGAGGAGAAGAGGAGGCTGTGCTCGCTGAGATCTTGAAGAAGAGATGCTCTTCTCCTTTCAACAGCAAAAACCTCAACGAGTGGATGGACTGTAAAGAGAGAGAAGTCTGCATTATAAAGTCTTTCACCAACATGATGAAAAACACCAAGATTGTTCCATCTGAAAATTGTCTTCATGAAGAAAGTCTCAGTGCAGAGCATGCTGTGTGTTTTGTTTTCACCTTGCTGGGAAGTGCTGAACCATACCTCTCAACTTTATCAAACTACTTAAAACAAACACCAGACGACCCTCAAGATCCACGCACTCAGGATGTAGAGAAGGAACAATGGTACGCCTCAAAAGAAGTAGCAGATGTGATGAGGCATAAAGCAAAGCTCTTCAGTGATTTTGCAGAAGCCAACAAGGAGAACAAGAGCATTAAGTTCTTGACAGTTGGATTAAGAATTGAGACACAGACAGGTTCAAGCATCTACCTTTATAAAGATGGCTTTTCAATCGATGAGAACTTTGAGCCGCCTTCAAAGCCTAAAACAGTAACAGTAAGTGATATAAACCACGACAGTGTGACACTGAAGATTTCTCCACCCAGATTTGGAGCAGAGAACATCACCTCCTACTCCGTTGAGTACTGTGTCACCAGAGAGGATGGATGGAAACAGAAGACAGCATCAACAGCTGAAGAAGTCACAGTGAGCGATCTGAGTCCTAACACAGAGTATATGTTCAGATGCAGAGCAGTGACCTCAGCAGGTTGGGTTGGGCCAGCCAATGAAGTCAGTGGTTCCATTAAAACCTTACCTTGCAGCCCTCCTGGAAAACCTCAAGTTGAACCAAACTCAAGTGAGATATCAGTTAGCTGTGAGAAACCTGCTGAGCTTGGACAAGATGTCCACATCTTGAGCTACATCGTGGAGTACGCCGTAACAGACAACAGGGTGAAAGAGGAAGATGTCCAATGGAGCCAAATGATGTCAAGAGCTGAAAAGGCGATCATTTCAGGGCTTCAGTTAGAGACAGAATATGTCGTCAGAGTTCGATGTGATTGTGGTGTAGCCGGTGGAAGCAAAGAGAGCATTACTGTTAATGTCTGCACAACAACACTCACAGAATTCCTCAAAAGTACAAGCAAAAGGATGAATCACAAATCACCATCAGTTTATCAACTGTCTCTGACAGAAGAAGCTATGGAAGAAGATATGGACATCGATGGATGCCACAGGTATAACTTTGGCAAAGAAAGCACGAGGCAAAATCGCACTATTGTGCTTTTTGGAGCAACTGGATCAGGAAAGTCCACTCTGATCAATGGATTGATCAACTACATCGTTGGTGTGGAGTGGAAGGACACTTTCAGATTTCAATTAATTGATGAGGATCAACTGAGATCACAAGCTGAAAGCCAGACCTCTGAAGTCACTGTGTACAAGATCAACCACCAGGATGGTTTTAAAATAGATCACTCACTGACCATTGTGGACACTGGAGACATAGAAAAAGACAAGGAGATCATTGTACATCTGCTTAATCTCTTCTATGCTGAGCATGGTGTCCGTGAAATTGACGCAATGTGTTTTGTAGCTCCGGCTGCTTTAGCACAACTCACACCATCACAGACATATATGTTGAAATCGGTGCGCTCAGTCTTTGGCAAAGATGTGGCGGAAAACATCCGGATTCTGGTGACATTTGCAGACGGCCAGCAACCACCAGTTCTAGAGGCAATCAATGCGTCAGGTGTCCCATGTCCTAAAACAAAAGGCGGCCTGCCAATTCACTTCAAATTCAATAATTCGGTGTTGTTTGCAAACAACAAATCATCTGCAGCAGACAACATGAGTGATGAAGATGAAGATGTGGGCTTTGAACAGATGTGTTGGAACATGGGGACAAAAAGCATGAAGAGGTTCTTTGTTGCTTTGAATGTCATAGAAACCAAAAGGTCCCATTTCTGGTACTGAATCTCAAAAGTACAGGTGGGAGAATGAGGTGGTTAAACAAAATTAAAAAAAAAATAAAAAAATTGGTTGGGGGTGGGGGGGGGGGGGGGTATCTGCATCCTGCTTATTCTAACATTATCTATAAAGTATATTTTGTCTGAGATTTGAATGCATGAATCATTTTAATCATTCCTGATACTAATGTGTACTGACAGACATTTTTTGTTCTGTGGGGTAATGTGATGGCTCTCACTGAAAGATGTAGAAATCATTAACTAATAAACAATCAATAAATGTTATTATTGCCTCAAGTGTTGTCTGTTGACCTCTAATGTGTCTGTGTGGCCGTCTTTACCTTCTGCAGCTACGTTTTCTCTTTCGGGACCTTCCAGGTCACTCGTTACACTGCTGATATTCACTTCAATCCATCCTGCTGCAGCGCTGGAGAGTAACTGAGTACATTTACTCAACTACTGTACTGATGTACAGTTCTGAGGTACTTTTACTTTCTTTGAGTATTTCCATTTTCTGCTACTTTATACTTCTATTCAACATCTGTTGGAGACACAGGTCTTAGCTGGTCTGGTTATTATTAAACATTAAAGATAATATTAATATCAATTACATTCATGTTAATAAAATTATCAATATATATTAATAATGGCGTGGCCACCAAAATTATGTTGATGCAGTAGTTCTCGCCACAATGCACTTGTTTGCAAGTACAGCTGGACATCTACTGCTGTGGCAGACTAGTGGTGTTGAATGTAAACACATTTGGCTAGTTTAAAAGTGGAATCTAAAATGTTGGTATTGAGAAAAATTATTAATATTGTACAATGATTAATAATTGGCAACAATACTGCACCTCACACGGGGCACCATGTATTTTTGGTATGCAGGTAGGACCTGGTGTGGTTATTATTTAATATTAAAGATAATTATTTATAGCAATAAAATTAATATTAATATAATTTGTGATATATATTAATAATAACGTGGGTACCAAAATTATGTTGGTGCTGTAGTTCTCTCCACAATGCGCTTGCCAAAATACTATGCCTCACACGGGGCACCATTATGTTGGGGACGCAGGTATGAGCTGGTCTGGTTATTAGCTAATATTAAAGATAATCATATCATTAAAATTAGTTTAAATAAAATTAGCAAAATATATCAATGATAACGGGGCACCAAATTATGTTGGCGCAGTTGCTCAAAAAGGCATTAAATGGCTTACGAAAGTAATTATTAATTATCAAAATAATTATATTGAATAATATGACTTAAAGGGACTGTTTGTAAGAATCAGAAATTGGTTGTAACAGCGACACTTGTGGCTGCAATGTCAACGACATTCAGCGTCCTGTTGCTCGCGCTCGCCCGTGTGCACGCGCTACCTGAATGTGAACTATCTTCCGTCAAAACAGCGAGACAACACATGTCAGCTAAAACCACAATATCACTCTATATTTCACTTGCTTGGCAGTATTGTTAGCTGACCAGACGAAGGTCTCTCCATGAATCAATGCTGATCCTAATGTTAGCTTTTCCTGCTTCAGCCTCCCGACTGCAGCCGGAGGGAACGCCGACACCAACACCCGGTCGGAGACGATAACGTAACTCGCTACGGAGCCCCGTCACTTCACAAGACACGGGAAACCTCTGTTTGTCTGGAGGAGCTGCAGGCTTTATTTCTGCACAAACGTCCGCTGTACATTCAATAGATATTCTCAGAGCTAAACTAACTCTTCTGCAGTGTGTAGTGTGCGCGCGTGCACATGGAGTTGGAGCTAGCCGAGCAGGTGAGAACAAGCGCTGTGTGCAAGCAGGCAGGAGCAGGCAGCAGGAGCAGGCAGGAGCAGAGCAGAGACTCCGGCCCTGGAAACTAAAGTTACGGTCTCCCCTGCGTCATCCGACCGCGGTCGGGGGGGCGAAGCAGGAAGAGCCAACACTGTTTTGCAAGACAGGCTTCACTAGATATAACTTTGCAGTTTTGGTGCTTCCGTGTAGTTTGTGTTGGAGTCTGAGTCTGAATAGCGTACCCACACGCGAGCGCGCATGGGACACCGACCCGCAATGATTTACACGTGTAAGAAGTTGCAAACAGTCCCTTTAATTTATATTAAGCCAACTTGTGGGGCACCACTCTTTGTGACAAAGATAAAATGATGTGAGTGGAAACTTCTGAATTTCCCCTTTGCTGTATATCTCTGTATGAGGCCAATTCAGAGTATACGTGATTGTAATATGTGTAGGATAATACGCTGGGTTAGAAAATATGGTTAGTGTACATGTGAGACTCTGTTTGTCTCTGTGCATAACTCATACATCAACTATGGTGCTCGAAGCCGAATATCCTGTCCACAAACATTCATCAAATCAGTACATGTACAATAGCAAAGTAAAACAGTCCTGTGCTTAGCAGTGTACTGTTAAGATATGCTGATGGCCAGTTAATGTTACAGTCCATTACTTAGTGTTAGCGTTGTTAGATTAGCTGTTAGCGGGTGCCGGTTTCATCATTGCGGTGGATGAGCAAGAGCAGAGCTGTGGTTACAAGTGTCTAATGCAGTCTTTGCTGCTGTGCTGTGTTCAGATGGTGCAGATTGAAAGAAACTGGTCGCTTCAGTTTTTGTATCTTTGCTAAGTCCAGTTAGCTCGGCACTAATTTGGCTTCGTAGCTCCGGTGGTTTTACCCTTAGCAGGCAGACTGTTTCATAGCCACTACTAAACTTGTTTACTCTGTTAGCGGAGCGTACTTAGCTAACAAGAGTCGTTTTCAGACAGGCTTGTGTCGCTGCATGAAAGGAGTCCGGTTCGTCTGCTCCAAGCAGACTGCATGGTGGTCAGAGCCATCAGCCACCTGAGAGCTGTGCTGTGTTCAGTTCCTTCTGCACCAGAGAAGAGGGAGAAGAGAGCAAACAAAACCGCTGTGCTGGGTTGCTGACCTGGGGACGTTGTGGGTCATGGGTTACAGTAGCCTATAGTTACTGTAAACATTGAGTCCATAGGGGATGATGAGAGTTAAGGACTCAAGGATTCTGAGAAACTGATTTAAATGGCTATACCGCCATTTTAAGTCGTGAGTCCCAACACTCAGAGGGAACTATAATTGCTATAATTACGTTATTAGTTACTTTACAGGGATCCACCAATACCACTTTTTTTCAGACCAAATACAGGTAAAAGTACTTACATTTGGATACTTGCCTATTCCGAGTACCGATATGAGTACTTAATAATACCATTACCATTGCTAGCAGATAATATTCATGAGCGGAACGTGGCATGGGCTAAGGCAAGGACAACAACTACTGCAACTGATTGCCTTGTCTTTAAACAGCTAAGAAACAAGTGATCCTCTTTTATTAGAAAAGCCAAATCAGAATATCATTTGTCTGTTACCACTGAAAATATAAATGATCCTAGGAGATTTTGGAAAGCTATAAAATTCCTTTTTGTGAGCAAACACTCTCAAGCTGTACCTTCCTTTATTATGAAAGGTTCTGTTGTAGTAAATGACAAAATGGAGATACAGAATTGTTTTAACAGACATTTTATGTCTTCTGGCTCTCTGTTTAAATCGAATTGCTCGACGACGATTGCTATATTTCCGTGCAGGAAGTTCATAATGCCCTAAAACATTTAGATCCTAGAGAAGCCTCAGGACCTGATCTTATTGATCCTTACTTTTTGAAATTGGCAGCTGATTTTGTTGCAGAGCCCCTTTCATATCTTTTTAATCTTACACTGGAAAATAAGGAAATTCCTAGGATTTGGAAATATGATTTTGTTCTCCCTTTATTAAAATGGGGGCAGACCCAGCTCCTCAATATAAATATAATAAATATAGGCCAATATCTATTTTGTCAGTTTTGGCTAATATTCTAGAAGCTCCTGTGAGTTTTCAACTAACGGAGGTTTTATACACCAATGCTACTTTATCAACATATCTATCAGGCTTCAGTTGGAAATGACATTTCTGTTACACTTGACAAGAAGCAACATTGTGTATCACCCTTTATTGAATGTCGTCACGTGTCGTATGAATTTCGTTACGACGTGTAGTATGACTGTGTCGTATGAATGTCGTCACGACGTGTCATCTGTCTGTGTCATTATGAATGTCGACACAACGTGTCGTCCGACTGTGTTATTATGAATGTAGTCACAACGTGTCGTCTGACTGTGTCGTCTGACTCTGTCGTTATGAATGTCGTCACGACGTGTCGTCTGACTGTGTCGTTATGAATGTCGACACGACGTGTCGTCTGACTGTGTTATTATGAATGTAGTCACAACGTGTCGTCTGACTGTGTCGTCTGACTGTTGTATGAATGTCTTCATAAATTGTCCTCTGACTGTGTTGTTACGAAAGTCGTCACAACGTATCATCTGACTGTGTCGTCTGACTGTGTCGTACGAATGTCGTCACGACGTGTCGTCTGACGTGTCGTTATCAATATCGTCACAATGTGTCGTCGACCCAGCAGGACGAAATTCATAACCGCACAGTCAGACAACAGAGAGTGGAACAAGATGACAGAAGTGCAGTTTAAAGTTGAATTGACACTGACAATTGTTTTGTCGACACAATCAGATTGTCAAAATAGTTTTGTCCCAACTGAAGTACAGTTCAAAGTTGAATAGTCAGAAAAATGTTTTGTCGCATGTTCAGTTGACATAGACATACATTATTATTACATAGACACATAGACATGTGACATAATTTCTGCACAAATGGAACCCGATACTATGCGCTCTTTTGAGGGAGATATTTTACCTGCTGCCTCTGCAGGGCTCTGCGCCCTACCACGGTGAGGGAGGAGCAAATCTCTTATCATGGGAAGGAAGCCCGCTCCCTCCTGAGAGGTGGAGCAACACTGAAAGAGGAGAGCTTCTACTCCACATTTCTTCCGATGAAAGTGAAAGTTAGTCTCAGAGTCAGCAGTGCTGCGGTCGAAGACAAATTACACTGAATCCATCAAGTTTTTGTCAACAAAGCAGCAGAATCTCTGCCAAACACTGGTGAGTACACTGTCCTACAACGCTAAAATACACTTAACTAAATGTTTGGTCGAATTTAGTTAAAACCAGATTATGACTTGTGATTTGTGATTTTTTTGGGGGGGGCTATAAAAATAAAAATTGACTATTTTATTCCATGTAGTTCTTAAGATATTGAAAAACAATAAAACACTTTTTATTAACTGACATTAACCTGACAACAGCATAAAAAGAGCTGTCGACTTGAGGCCTTTCAATTCACTCAGCCTGTACAAACTTCCTGTTTTATTTAACACGTGACAAGTAGCAGCAATAGTTGTTGAAGATGGTGGTGTTTGACGCAGTGTGTTGTAGCAGCCACTAGAGGGAAGTATTGTACAGGTTTTAATCCTGACAGCAGCAGCACAGATGAAGGCTTTGTTCCAAATGTCATACTTTTTCTTTTTACTTTTAGTACATACTACAGCTGCCCTTACAAAGTGCGTAATGTTATTAAATATTGTTTATAAATATACAGGTATTTTTGTAAAGACAACTGGTTGACAGTAGATAAATAGATTTATGTACACATTAACAACGACTATACAAAAATCTTACTTTATCTATACAGGTTGAGTTGTTGACAGAGGATTCAGTCTGGTTAGTAGTGTGATGTAATGCAAGATTGTGTGGGATAAATATGTCTATCTATTGATGAATATATATATATTTACAGTAAATAGACTGACAAAATATATTAAGTACATTATTATATTGGTATTAACTTTAATCTCTTTGTAGTTGTGTCTCAAAAGATTATAGAATACTAGTGACAGTAGGCGAGCAAGTAAACTTTATTTATACAACAGTGCTTTACAGAAACAGACAAAGAGGGCGAGACAAGATGAGATCGAAAAACATGGAAAAATACCAACAAAAAAATAGGATGTTGTTATCCCACCTGTTTGTTTCTAACCTGTCTCACTGTGTTTCTTCTTTTTAGTGATTTCACCTTGTTCCCAGATCTCAGATATTAACTAGGTGAGTACAAAGTTATTATAACTGATACAAACAATGGACAAAACTACCAAAATGAAATGCATGTTATAATAAATCAGAGTGATCCTTGAGGTGCACTCTGCAGACTATAGGTTTCAGTATTAATTAGAGCAAGTGTTTGTTGGATCAACATAAAAACTCTGAAATAAACTAAAGATAATTTTATATCACACAGACAAATAACAGGTTGGACAGCAGAAGAGTCTGAAAAGTGAACTGCTGTCTATTTTGTCCAGTTCAGACTGAGCGATGGCCTCTAAAGCCAGTGGGATGATGGAGGTGGCAGCACTTGGCCGGCCTTTCAGCCTCGGGATGTTATACGACTGCCGTGAAGACTCACTCATCCCTGGTAAGGATTTACATGTAAAGATACTTAATGCTTCACAACCACAATTCATATACAATGTTTCACACAGACAAGATCTGTTGATCAGTTTTGCTCCTTTATTTATTATTAGTTATCCACCTTATATCCAAGCCATGAAATCCTTTCAATATTTATTGTTGTAATCACCCACTGGTAACTGTTTCCTGAGGCACCAATAAGCAGAGGAAGGACAGGTAGACAGTCAACATAAAATCAAGGCTGAAGGCATTCAAAGATTATATTTGAAAAAGTCATCAACAACTTCTGTTTCCTGACACAATGTCCTGGATATTCTAGAGAAACTCTTAGTAATAAGAAATAACCTATATCCAAAAGTGTGTTTGGCACATCCCCGACGCACTGCGCCGCACTGATGCCTTATAACAGTAATGACAATAGTCAACATCATAAAATGTATCCACCTCATTTATCTAGTAAGGAAGAAGGGCTCTCTTCATTATCATACACCCTCTAGGAGGATTTATATAACTGAAGAAACAATTCCACAATTTTCAAGTATGGTGAGCAGGATGCTGAGACATTCACCTTCAATTAAAATTTAAATGAGCATCTAATGTCACCTTCTCCTGTCTGGCTGGTTCTGGACGCTGATGTTTGCTTTTTCTTTTGCAGGCTTGACACTGTGGGACCATGATGATCTAATGAAAAACATTAGCGACAGACCACAGAACTATAATGATTTTGAGATAGTTGCATCTGAATCAATCGCAGATAAATCTTCAGCACTAAATGTTGAAGCCTCTCTGAAAGCAAGTTTCTTAGGTGGACTGGTTGAGGTTGAAGGATCGGCAAAATACCTGAACGATAGCAAGACTTCCAAAAATCAGGCCAGAATGACACTGAAGTACAAAGCTACCACAAAGTTCCAGGAACTGTCGATGAATCATCTTGGAAGAGGCAATATGCAGCATCCATATGTCTTTGAAAAAGGATTAGCAACACATGTAGTCACTGGTATCCTTTATGGGGCACAAGCCTTCTTTGTCTTTGATCGTGAGGTGTCTGAAAAGGAAGATCATCAAGACATTCAGGGTAACTTGAAAGTCATGATCAAGAAGATTCCCAACTTTGCGATAGAGGGTGAAGGTTCGCTGAAAATGGAAGACAAGGACAAAAAAAATGTTGAGAAATTCTCCTGCAGATTCTTTGGGGACTTTTCCCTTCAAAAACCTCCTACATCCTTTCAGGATGCAGTGGAAGTCTACCAAAGTCTGCCAAAATTGCTGGGAGCCAACGGAGAAAACGCCGTACCGCTGAAAGTCTGGCTGTTGCCACTGACAACTTTAGATTCTTCTGCTGCTAAACTCGTACGTCAGATAAGTATAAGATTAGTTCAAGAATCCCAGAGTGTTCTGGAGGACTTCAGGGAGCTGGAAATGAGGTGCAATGATGCATTAAAAACCAACACTGCACAGCAATTCCCACAGATTGGCAAAAATATTAAAACTTTCAAAGATATATGCTCTGAGTTCACACTGGAACTCCAAGGAACCTTGGCAAAGAAACTTCCATTAATCCGAGGAGGAGGAGAAGAGGAGGCTGTGCTCGCTGAGATCTTGAAGAAGAGATACTCTTCTCCTTTCAACAGCAAAAACCTGAACGAGTGGATGGACTGTAAAGAGAGAGAAGTCTGCATATTAAAGTCTTTCACCAACATGATGAAAAACACCAAGATCGTTCCATCTCAAAATGGTCTTCATGAAGAAAGTCTCAGTGCAGAGCACGCTGTGTGTTTTGTTTTCACCTCGCTGGGAAATGCTGAACCATACCTCTTAACTTTATCAAACTACTTAAAACAGACACCAGCTGAGCATCAAGATCCACGCACTCAGGATGTAGAGAAGGAACAATGGTACGCCTCAAAAGAAGTAGCAGATGCAATGAGGCATAAAGCAAAGATCTTCGGTGATTTTGCAGAGGCCAACAAGGAGAACATGAACATTACATTCTTGACAGTGGGATTAACAAATGAGACACAGAAAGGTTCAAGCATCTACATTTATAAAGACGGCTTTCCAGTCAATGAGAACTTTGAGCCGCCTTCAAAGCCTGAAACAGTAACAGTAAGTGATATAAACCACAACAGTGTGACACTGAAGATTTCTCCACCCAGATTTGGAGCAGAGAACATCACCTCCTACTCTGTTGAGTACTGTGTCACTGGAGAGGATGGATGGAAACAGAAGACAGCATCAACAGCTGAAGAAGTCACAGTGAGCGATCTGAGTCCTGACACAGAGTATATGTTCAGATGCAGAGCAGTGACCTCATCGGGTGTTGGGCCAGCCAATGAAGTCAGTGGTTCCATTAAAACCTTACCTTGCAGCCCTCCTGGAAAACCTCAAGTTGAACCATACTCAAGTGAGATATCAGTTAGCTGGGAGAAACCTGCTGAGCTTGGACAAGATGTCCACATCTTGAGCTACATCGTGGAGTACGCCGTAAAGGACAACAGGGTGAAAGAGGAAGATGTCCAATGGGGCCAAATGATGTCAAGAGCTGAAAAGGCGATCATTTCAGGGCTTCAGTTAGAGACAGAATATGTCGTCAGAGTCCGATGTGATTGTGGTGTAGCCAGTAGAAGCAAAGAGAGCATCACTGTCAATGTCTGCACAACAACAGTTACGCTCACAGAATTCCTCAAAAGTACAAGCGAAAGGGTGAATCCAGATTCACCCTCAGTTTATCAACTGACTCTGACAGAAGAAGATATGGAAATCGATGGATGCCGGAGGTTTAACTTTGGCAAAGAAAGCACAAGACAAAATCGCACTATTGTGCTTTTTGGAGCGACCAGATCAGGAAAGTCAACTCTGATCAATGGAATGATCAACTACATCGTTGGTGTGGAGTGGAGGGACACTCTCAGATTTCAATTAATTGATGAGGATCAACTGAGATCACAAGCTGAAAGCCAGACCTCTGAAGTCACTGTGTACAAGATCAACCACCAGGATGGTTTTAAAATAGATCACTCACTGACCATTGTGGACACTCCAGGGATAGGAGATACAAGAGGCATAGAAGGAGACGAGGAGATCATTGTACATCTGCTTAATCTCTTCTATGCTGAGCACGGCGTCAGTGAAATTGACGCTGTGTGTTTTGTAGCTCCGGCTGCTTTGGCACAACTCACACCATCACAGAAATATGTGTTGGAATCTGTGCTCTCGGTCTTTGGCGAAGATGTGGCGGAAAACATCCGGATTCTGGTGACATTTGCAGACGGCCAGCAACCACCAGTTCTAGAGGCAATCAATGCTTCAGGTGTCCCATGTCCTAAAACAAAAGGCAGGCTGCCAATTCACTTCAAATTCAATAATTCAGCGTTGTTTGCAGACAACAAATTATTTGCAGCAGACAACATGAGTGATGAAGATGAAGATGTGGGCTTTGAACAGATGTGTTGGAACATGGGGACAAAAGGCATGAAGAAGTTCTTCGTGGCTTTGAATGTCATAGAAACCAAAAGCTCCTTCCTTCATGATGCCCGTTAAAGTAGATATTTCTGGTACTGGATCTCAAAAGTACAGGTGGGAGTATGAGGAAGTTAAACAAATCGTACAGTAAAAGAGCTGAAAGAAAAGTACCTACAACCTTCAGAGGCTAAGAAACCTGTTGAGGCATTGGTTGAAAAACTGTCGGCTGAATATTATCGTGTGCAGGCTGATGTGGTGAAACTGATGGAGAGCTCTGCTGAGTGTTTAAACGGACTTAAAGAGAGAACACTGAAGCCAGCCTTCTCTCCACTCCACAGTACATTGACATGCTGATTGAGGGAGAGAATTCTGAGGCCAAGTTAGGCTGTAAGCATCAAGTTAGGTCCCTGAGAGCCATACGAAGAAAATGTCTTGAGATGGCTCTCAGTCATGCTTTCAGAAATTTGTGAACACGTACGATTCTACTTACTACTTACAGTAAATGACTTTGAAAAAAAAACCTGAATCATTGAAACATTATTATTTTTACACTGAACCCAGTTTATATTCTTAAATACAGCTTTTTAAACGAAATATCAGCTTTTTGTTCAGAAATTAATTTTTTTTTGGGGGGGGTGGGGGGCATCTGCTTCCTGCTTATTTTAACATTATCTATTAAGTTTATTTTGTGTGAGATTTGAATGTATGAATCATTTGAATCATTCCTGATACTGATGTGCACTGACATACATTTAATTGTTCTGTGGGGTAATGCGATGGCTCCCATTGAGAGATTGAGAAACCATTAACTAATAAACAATCACTAAATGTTATTATCGCCTCAAGTGTTGTCTGTTGACCTCTAATGTGTCTGTGTGGCCTCCTTTACCTTCTGCAGCTACGTTTTCTCTTCCGGGACCTTCCAGGTCACTCGTTACACTGCTGACATTCACTCTCAATCCATCCTGCTGCAGCGATGGAGAGTAACCGAGTACATTTACTCAACTACTGTACTGAAGTACAGTTCTGAGGTACTTTTACTTTATTTGAGTATTTGCATTTTCTGCTACTTTATAATTCTACTCAACATCTGTTGGAGACACAGGTCTTAGCTGGTCTGGTTATTATTAAACATTAAAGATAATATTAATATCAATTACATTAATATTAATAGAATTATCAATATATATTAATAATAACATGGACATCAAAATTTTGTTGATGCAGTAGTTCCCGCCACAATGCACTTGTTTGTAAGTACAGCTGGACGTCTACTGCTGTGGCAGACTAGTGGTGTTGAACGTAAACACATTTGGCTAGTTTAAAAGTGGAATCTAAAATGTTGGTATTGACCACAATTATGCTGAAAATTAATATTGCACAATGATTAATAATTGCCAACAATACTGCACCTCACACGGGGCACCATGTATGTTGGGTATGCAAGTAGGACCTGGTCTGGTTATTAGTTAATATTAAAGATAATTATTTATTGCAATAAAAGTAATATAATTGTCAATACATATTAATAATAACGTGGACACCAAAATTATGTTGGTGCAGTAGTTCTCTCCACAATGCACTGGCCAAAATACTATGCCTCACACGGGGCACCATTATATTGGGGACGCAGGTATGAGCTGGTCTGGTTATAAGCTAATATTAAAAATAATTAATCATATCATTAAAATTAGTATAAATAAAATTTGCGAAAATATATCAATAATAACAGGGCATCAAATTATGTTGGTGCCATAGCTCAAAAAGGCATTAAATGGTTGTGTGTAGGATAATACGCCGGGTTAGAAAAGATGGTTAGTGTACATGTGTGACTCTGTTTGTCTCTGTGCAGAACTCATACATCAACTATGGTGCTCGAAGCCGAATATCCTGTCTACAAACATTCATCAAATCAGTACATGTACAATAGCAAAGTAAAACAGTCCTGTGCTTAGCCGTGTACTGTTAAGATATGCTGATGCCCAGTTAATGTTACAGTCCATTACTTAGTGTTAGCTTTGTTAGCTTAGCTGTTAGCTGGTGCCGGTTTCATCGTTGTGGTGGGTGACCCAGAGCTGAGTTGTGGTTACAAGTGTCGAATGCAGACTTTGCTGCTGTGTTGTGTTCAGATGGTGCAGATTGAAAGAAACTGGTCGCCTCAGTTTTTGTATCTTTGCTAAGTCCAGTTAGCTCGGCGCTAATTTGGCTTCGTAGCTCCGGTGGTTTTACCCTTAGCAGGCAAATTATATCATAGCCACTACTAAACTTGTTTACTCTGTTAGCGGAGCATACTTAGCTAACAAGAGTCGTTTTCAGACAGGCTTGTGTCGCTGCATGAAAGGAGTCCGGTTCGTCTGCTCCAATCAGACTGCATGGTGGTCAGAGCCATCAGCCACCTGAGAGCTGTGCTGTGTTCAGTTCCTTCTGCACCAGAGAAGAGGGAGAAGAGAGCAAACAAAACCGCTGTGCTGGGTTGTTGACCTGGTGACGTTGTGGGTCATGGGTTACAGTAGCCTATAGTTACTGTAAACATTGAGTCCATAGGCAGAGTTAAGGACTCAAGGATTCTGGGTAACTGAGTTAAATGGCTAAACCGCCATTTTAAGTTGTGAGTCCCAACACTCAGAGGGAACTATAATTACTATAATTACGCTATTAGTTACTTTACGGGTTAAGAGTTTCTATAAAACCTAAATAAGCTTATAAAATACAATGTTGATGTTGTTTTGGCTGTTAAAGATTAAACCAGTTGATGACACCCTTATTTTTAAGCCACATGTGCAATACCTGGTGAAAAAGCTGTGACTAAAATTAGGTTTTTATTTTCGACATAAGTTGTGTTTTTCTTTTAATGTAAAAAAGCGACATGTTGCCATTTTGTTGGAGTATTTTTACATTGTTGTACTTTTACTTAATGGACCAGTGTCTAACATTTAGAGGGATCTATTGGCAAAAAAGGAATATGATATTAATAAGTATTTTTTCTTGAGTGTATAATCACCTAAAAATAGGAATCGTGTTACCTTAGAATGAGCCCTTCATATCTAAAGAGGGAGCAGGTCCTCTTCACAGAGCCGGCTGCCATGTTTCTACAGTAGCCCAGAACGGACAAACCAAACACTGGCTCTAGAGCGGGCCATTTTGACATTTTCGCATCGGCCACCGCAGTTCTCCTACACGCTTGGCACACGGGAGAAGTTTCAATTAGTTGCAATCTGCAACCTCACGGCTAGATGCCACCAAATCCTACACACTGCAGCTTTTAAGCATAGGTTTTGAGTTGGTTATTCTATCAGAATGTCATGGTGTTCCACCCTCTTAGCACCAGTTGATGCATTCAAAATGTTGCTTAAGTAAAAGTACTGGAGAGAGAGAGAGTATGGCAAGCCATTTTAACATTTAATAGCTAGACAGGATATTTATTAGAGATATCTGTAACGTCATTTTGCCTTGTCAAAACTCTAATTCAAGATATCCCTGATTCTATTTTGACTCAGCAGAACTCTAATTTTAGATATCCGTAATTAAATTTTGACTCGTATGATTCAAACTACTTTTGCCATTCATGTGTATGGGGTTTGTCATTACGGATACCCACAATTCATTTGCGGATATCCGCAATGTGAATTGTGGATATCCAGCTTCAGATATCTACAACTTAATTTTGACTAGTGATAATTCCACTTCAAGATATCTTTAATTCCCCCTCAATTGTAGATATCTACATTGTACTTTTTAGATATCTAAAATTGCATTTTGACTAGTCAAGATGACGTTATAGATATCTGAAATAAAAACTCTGACTAGTCACAATGTAATTACGACTAGTCAAAATGCAGTTGTGGATATCTCTAATGTTAATTCCAGATAGTCAAGCTTAGCTATTAAATGTTAAAACAGCTTCCCATAGAGAGAGAGAGAGAGAGAGAGAGACGGGGTGGGAGAGGAACATCGGTGTGACTGTGAGTGACAAAAGCTCCGTTGTTGAAGCTCCAATACGCTGATTCACCGGAGTGACGGCGGGTCAGCTGACAGAGGGAGCGCTTGTTTAACAACACACACTCCGTCCCAACGGGGTCCTCAGTAACTGTAGAGCCCTGCACACACACACACACACACACACACACACATACACACACACACACACCCTGGAATAGTTTATGTCAAGACACACTGTTGTACCATTGTGGTTCAGATGAGACAATGCGCAGACTTTGTCCACTCTGTCTGTGTGTATCTGGGCTATTATACAACTGCTCTCCATGCAGTGAAAGGAATGATTCCAGACTCCAATCACAGTTCCGATTGGCTGCCAGGTGTCTGTTAAGAGTTGTGAAGTGCGAGAAGTTACTTCAGGCGTAAAGCTAAAGCTCACAAATTACAATTACAATTAACATCTTGTTTGTTTAATAAAATACAAAATCTGAAATGTAGAAAACCCACCATCAAGTGCTGGAACAATTTCTTGACGAACCAGACTGAGGGCACAAACATGATCCACGCAAGTAGGTGAATGCAAACATGTGACCAGGTGAACATACTCAACGTGTGCTGTTACGGACTGGTGGAGGTAACAAACATCGGTCCTCAGGGGGGCGATATAGAGCTAATCAGATCGTGTCCTTGACCATTTTCTTTATCTGTGGTCAGGAATGTACTCAAGTATTGTACTTAAGTACAATTGAGGGGTACTTGTATTCTATGGTCTATCTGACTCTAATGGGACCCTAATTTACTAAATGAACATCATGCTGTATTGAAGAAGACTTGAAACTAGCGATTGAGACCATAAACTCATGTTTACAATGTTTACTGAAGTAATAAATCAAGAGAGAAGTAGGCTCATTTTCTCATTGACTTCTATACAACCAGAAGAGTCGCCCCCTGCTGGCTGTTAGAAAGAACGCAGGTTTAAGGCACTTCAGCCAAAGAGTAAATAAGCAAAAAGATGAAACTCTGGTGCTTTTTTGACAACAGCTGCTGCCATTTTGGACTGAAAACGCCAATGAGTCCATGGCTATGGATGTATAAAGAAACAGACCCACGGCATCGCCCTGTCTGGGTTTCTTTCACAACAATGACCGGCTCGCTGTACATTATCCCTTACACATAATTTAAATCAGAATTCAAGATGTTGGAAGGTGGATTTTTTCTCTTTTAATGGAGTTAGGTTAGCAGTTTCCCCCCGCTTCCAGCCTTTGTGCTAAGCTAGGCTAAACACACTGTGTGCCTATCTCTGTCTTGGATTCTCAAAGATGAAACTGATATTGAAAATCAACTTTTCACGTTTGCTTGTTTGAGGATGCCAAAGAGGCACGTTTCCTAAAATTCCTTTAACTTCTGCGCACGTTTGGCAGTTTTTGCAGGTGTTAATTTAAAGTGCCACCACCACAACACCTCGACATAAACACAACTGAGCCTTCAGACCTGCAGCGGCTGCAGCTCACAGTGACGCTGCGTGTCGAACATGAGGAGAGCAGGATTTATCCGCCCATCTGCATCATAACCTGCAGTGTGTGAACGCTGCTGTCTGACACTGTAATGTGATTACTGCACATGTCATGTCAGTTTTCATCCCGATCTGGACAACATGCTCATAATTAATCTTGGCATAAATCTGGACTTTGGCAGCCTGAGCCTGTGACACATGTTGCAACACACACTCACACACACACAACCATAGTGTGAATACACAAATATGAGGCTTGAACACTCATAGCTACACACAAAAAACACACACACGCACACTCTTATGACACACACACACACACACACACACACACACACACACACACACACACACACGCACACAGCATGAGGTTCAGACACTCGTCATAAGCATTAATACGGCTGGTCTGGCTCTTACTTACATTACACAACATCACATTTACTGAAAACATGAAAACTTGTTAGCACTAAAATTAAATACAATATAAGTTAAAATACAACATAAAAGTAAAATACAAAAAAAATTTGTAATCCAAAGAAAAACACTTTGTCTAAAGTGATAAAAAAAAAAAAAGAATTATCATTTAACCCCTTAAAACTCTGATTGCCCAGTAAAGGAAAGATAGGGATGATATCATATGAAACTAGAAAACCTGAGGAATCCATCGGTACCAACCATGTCATACTTGCTTGTCAGAAAGTAAATAACGCTACGAAGTTAGTCCAAATTTTGGCGAGGAAAAACTGTCATGGCATTTTCAAAGGGGTCCCTTGACCTCTGACCTCCAGATATGTGAATGAAAATGGGTTCTATGGGTACCCACGAGTCTCCCCTTTACAGACATGCCCACTTTATGATAATAACATGCAGTATAAATGTGTTATTTTTATTGTAAAATGGTGTATCTGAATATTTCTGAATACTGGGGTCCTTAAACAGTGTTGAATTCCATAAATGTGGTATCACTGTAAAGCTGAGACTCTTGTGGATCCAATGAGCCCAACTGTATTCATGTGTGATGATGTTAGTCCCCATAGGAGACATTTCATTGACCTCACTGTATAAAATGACCTGTGGTGACCTCTAGGATAATCACAGCCTCATGAAACTCTACAGCCACAAACTAAAGACCTAGAGCATTCAGAAGATGGATGGATCAAACTATAGACCTAGAGCATTCAGAGGATGGATGGATCAAACTAGAGACCTAGAGCATTCAGAGGATGGATGGATCAAACTAAAGACCTAAAGCATTCAGAGGATGGATGGATCAGACTAGAGACCTAGAGCATTCAGAGGATGGATGGATCAACCTAGAGACCTAGAGCATTCAGAGGATGGATGGATCAAACTAGAGACCTAGAGCATTCAGAGGATGGATGGATCAAACTGGAGACCTAGAGCATTCAGAGGATGGATGGATCAAACTACAGACCTAGAGCATTCAGAGGATGGATGGCTTTCCTAGCTAGATTGTCAATAAGGGTTTTTTTTAACAGTTTACCCAACAGGAAGTTCTCGCCATCCAATCGCCGAAAAAATGCAATTCTTGCAGAAATCTCCAAAAGTTTTTGATCCCAAATCACAGCATGACTTTTTCTCTGGTGTTCCTCAAGGTCTTGGTGGCTTAATGTGGTATTTTGGAGGGATTATTCTCCAGTGGTAAAAAAAAAATGGTTAAATTTAGCACCAAATCTGTGTAACAAATGGTACCAACCCAAAAATTGCTGCAAAAACTTATGAGACATAATAGAGCATGGGGATGACCATCATATACTTCTATCATCATGTTTTAAGCCTTTATACACTTTTACAATTTATTCTAATTAATTAATTAATTAATTAATTCATGTTTATGTCTGATTTATGACTAGAACAACTTGACTTCTACTGTTGATCTGCTATCTCCCCCTAAAGACGAAAACGTGTCTATTGTGGGTCTCAGAGGGTTAATAAGAATCAGCTTTTTCCACTCTTCCCGTTTCACCAAAATATATATTTCTCTTATCGACTGTTTTGATCAGCTGTCATCAGCAGCAGAACATCTCTCTGTCCCGTCACATTTTGCCACATTTTGATCCGTCTCGCTGTCAGGAGGTGACTGATGGCGTGAGATCAGAGCAGACCTCTCCTTCTCTTCTTTATAATACGACGAGCCCAAGACTCAAGGCAAGGTCATTCATTAAACATGACCGTCTAAAAATAAAGGCCTCCTCCGTTCACCGGAACTGCTCTCTTTAATCTGGGCCAGAGCTTCGAGTGGTTTGCATCAGCACATGAGAGAGGCGACGACATGAGAGACAAAGAGAGACAAAGAGAGACAAAGAGGGGATGTTTCACACACACAGAGGAGGAGGAGGGTGTTTCATCTTCATCGTGACCAAAGGATGGATTTGTGCTGCAGGAGGGTTCATTGCATGACCTCTGACCTTTCTGTTGGATTCTCCTCCAACTAACTAAAGTCTCTCAGAAACTCTTTTTAATTAGTGCACTGATTACATTTCGGTGGCTTATGATTATTTTAAAAAATTGTGCAAAAATGTATACAAAAAAATCGATTAGAGTTTATTATTATAGCTAACATGACGTGTTTCATTGCAGAAGCGCCTGTTTACATATGAGACAGAAAATCAACAGAAAAACAAAAAACAAACTGGAGTATATGCACAGACACCAACATATTCCTAATAAATAAAACAATGTGCAGCATATTACATCACCGTAAGAGATATTAAGTGTCTCTGGGAATTATAGAATAAGAAAGAAAAGGGAGAATAAAAAGAATAAGGACAATATATCTAAACCAAATACCACAAAAAAAAAAAATGGGGAAATAAAATAATCCCACTCCAGCATGACAGGAGAGCAACCTACAATTTAGTCCAGCAGCACAACAATAATATAATAAATAAAAGGTTTTATTTTCTGGATTATCTGCTGTATTAGTTTGATATTATGCAGCTTAGTTTGGAAAAAGGAATGAAGGCGGGTCCATCCACAAACAAGCATTAATATACTTTTTTAATAATAAATAGACAGATTAAGAATAGGAGTTTTGTTAAATAGTAAAACTGACTGTTGTTAATCTTTTACGTCTTGCAGAAACACTTTTATGTCTCAATCTGTCAGTTTGAAATCAATTTAACCTGTTGTTTTAAATTCAAACGACCACATTAATGTTCATATGATGAAATTACAAAACTAGTGCTGTCACAGTTAACGTGATAATAATGCGTTAACACAAATTTGTTTTAACGCCACTAATTTCTTTAACACAACTTGTGATTTTTAGGTTGTAACGGCTCAGTTTTAAAGCTAGAGTGAAGATACTGGTATCATGTGAAACTAGAAAACCTGATGAATCTATCAGTACCAACCAGGTCATACTAGCTTGACGCCAAGGAGGCTAAATAAAGCTCCAAACTTACGCTAAATGTTGGTGAGGAAAAACTGTCATGCCCATTTTCAAAGGGGTCCCTTGACCTCTGACCTCCAGATATGTGAATGTAAATGAGTTCTATGGGTAGCCACGAGTCATGTTATGATCTGAGCATATATTTTATGCTAAATGCAGTACCTGTGAGGGTTTCTGGACAATATCTGTCATTGTTTTGTGTTGTTAATTGATTTCCAATAATAAATATATACATACATTTCCATAAAGCAGCACATTTGTCCACTCCCATGTTGATAAGAGTGGTAAATACTTGACAAATCTCCCTTTAAGGTACATTTTGAACAGATAAAAAAAAAAAAATGTGTGATTAATTTGCATTAATGGTCTTTTTTTTGTGCACCTAAAGATCTTTAAAGGAATAGTTTGACATTTTGGGAAGTACAGATTAAAACAAACATTAATCAGTGAGCTTTAGAGCTGCTGATAGGTGGATTTTTGTTTAACCTTTGGACAGAACCAGGCTAGCAGTTTCCCCCTGTTTCCAGTTTTTATGCTAAGCTAAGCTAACCTAGCCGATTACTGGCTGTAGCTTTACATTTACTGTACAGACATGAGAAATGTGAAACTATAATATGATCAAGTGATAATACTTTGTCTGTATTACTATAGAAATATAATACTTAATGTAAAAAATATAACATTTCAACATAATATAGTATAATATTAAATACAGTGGAGTAAAAGTATAAATACCACAGTGTAAAAATACTCCGTTACATGTAAGTGAGGATTAGCATCATATTATATTTAAAGTACCAAAAGTAAAAGTACTCATTATGTAGAATAATATATATATATATGTATTACTGTATTATATAATTATTGATGCATTAATGTGTCTGGTAAAGGTGGAGCTTATTTTAATTATACTCGATTAATATATAATAACATTTATTTGATTAGTTTATTATATTTTATATTAATAATATAAAGCTAATATTGTCAAATAAATGTAGTGGAGTAAAAAGAACAATATTTCCCTCTGAGTGGAGTAGAAGTAACAGAAAATGGAAATACTCAAGTAAAGTACCACAAAATTGTAGTTAAGTACAGTACTTGAGTAAATGTACTTAGTTACATTCAATCACTGATAAAATATAATGTGAGGTGAAATGTAATCTAGTATAACATAATATATAGTTCAGCAATATAGCATAGAATATAAAAGATAACATATAATAAATACATAAATATAACAGTTTTTCTTCTTCATCACCAACCCTTCCTCTTCCTCCAAACTCCACCTCCTCTCTCTTCTCCTTCCTTACTCCTTATTACTGTACTGTAATTAAAATAAGCTCCACCTTTACCAGATTAAAGTGATGAACACATGGATGCATCAATAATTATATAATACAGTATTATATATATTATTCTGCATAATGAGTACTTTTACTTTTGTCACTTTAAATATAATATGATGCTACTCCTCACTTACATGTAACGGAGTATTTTTACACTGTGGTATTTCTACTTTTACTCCACTGTATTTCATATTATACTATATTATGTTGAACTGTTATACTATTTTTTTACATTAAGTATTATATTTCTATAGGAATACAGGTAAAGTATTATAACTTGATCATATTATAGTTTCACATCGTTTTTTTAACCTCTCCCTCGTCCTCCTCATCCAACTTTTCCTCCTCCTTTAATCAGATTTAACCCCAACTTTTTTTTCCTCATCTTTCACCTCATCTTCCTCCCCTTCTTTTTTCTACTTTTACATCTCTTCTTTCCATCTTTCACCTACATCCATTTTTTTTTTTTTTACCTCTTCTCCTTTTTTTCTGGGCTATTTCTCCTTCTCCACCTTTAATCCGATTTAACCCCCCTCTTCATCTTTCACCTCCTCTCTCTCTTTTCTCCTTCCCTTTCTCTTAATCCAAAACTTTTTTTTTTTTTCTTCTTCCTCCACCCTGACCCTCCTCCTCCTCCCCCTCCTCTTCCTCGGCTCTTTATAGGTGAGCTGCATGATTGGGCGGCAGGTTGGAGGGGGGGGGGGGGGGGGTAGGCTTTTGGAAATCACATGGTTCACATTTGCAGCTCCCTGAGACGCCATTTTGGAGGAAAGTTTGGAATTTGTAGACCTGGGGAGGTGGAGGAGGAGGAGGAGGAGGAGGAGGAAGAAAAGAGGAGAAGGAGGAATAAAGAGGAAGTGGAAGGAAAAGAGAGGAGGGATTTACACTGTAGAGAAGTTTGACACGAATGCAGCCTGTGCTGGGAATAATACACACATAAAGCGTGCGGGATAAATCAGTCTGGGTTTGGCACGGCTTTGAGTTTAGGTGTGCCACCAGGCTGGACTTTGAAGTTTTTTTAATTTCTGGAATAAGCATCAGGAGCTGATCACTTCCCTCCACAGCAGCAGCAGCAGCTCATGCATGCACCGCCTGTGTGTGTGTGGTTTTTTTACATGGAGTTTTGCGCACGGCAGCTCACCAGTTGGTGAGAGCTAGATTTCCCACTTTTGTTTTGCGAACCGCCACCGCCGGTCAGCCTTGCGCGGTGCACGCCGGGGCAGGAAGCCTCTCTGGCGGGGGAAGTACAGCACGGACTGTCGGTAACGGACCCGGAGCTTTTTTTTTTTTTTTTTCCTTCCTTCTTCTCCTCCTGGATCTTGCTCTCTGCTTTTTGTGATATTACTTCTAACCGGGACTCCTGGTGTGTTTTTGTATCACTTGTGACAGTTAGTTTGTTTTGTTGCAACTTGGTGTCGTCGTGCAGGATCCGAGCGCTGACAGCGTGGCTTCCACTGGCGCAATAATCAATAAAATAAAAACACACCGTCCTGTGTGTATGTGGCTAACACGGAACTAGCTCCGAGCCGAGCCGAGCCGAGCCAGACGCTACCATGCCAGTCAGAAAGAAAGGTAAGCCGCTCTCTCATATATTAACCCAGCAAGCTAGCACGGCTAACACAGTAACACGGATATAACTCGACATAAAAAAACACACACACAGCGGCTTATTTCGGCCTTACTGGGCCGTGCCGTGCCGGGTCAGGTAAAAGTGAGTTAAAGTAGGGCTAGCCGCCGGTTAGCCGCTGTTGTTTGCTAACCCAAGTTGTATATGGGGCACCTTGTCTGGAGACGAGCCCTAAACTAAAAATAAAACTCTTAATATTAATAAAATATTTACAACAGTCACCACAGCGTACTAAGAGTAGGTTAACTGCATAGAAAAAAATCAGAAAAAATCTTATATATTTGTGATATTAATAAACTTGTGTACTTTCACTTTTTTCCTTGAAAAAAAAAATTCCTAAATTGTGTCAAAGTGTAAATAGTGAGTTAATTGCAGCCTAATTATACTTAGTAATTATACTTCAACTCCCATAGTATCACTACAGTACAGTACTTTAACTGGGACACACAGTTTAGCAGTGATATACTTTTTAAAAGTGAATTTAATCTAGTTTCTCTTCTGCATTAGGGCTGCTTCTAAAGACTGTTTTGATGATCTGTCATTTATTTATTTATTTATTTATTAACAACATAACATATAAAATGTCAATAACATCCAAAAGTGGTCTAAATGTGTTTTTTTTTGTTTGATCAAAAGATAAAAACAAAAAAGTACACCAAATTATTTTAAAAGCAAATAAATAAATAAAATAAAATTGTGTTTTACCAAGGTCAATTACTTAAATGATTGATTTTTTTTAAGAACTCCCATCAATTCAATTAAATATCTGTGCTCTCAGTGCCTTATTGTGGAGTTTTTATTTTTTTTAGATTAGTATATTTGACTTTAAATCATACATGACTACAAAAAAACCCACAGTTAAGTCCACAATTTATCTCCATTGGGTGATAATTGATGTATAGATGGCAAGTTAAACATCCAAAACATTACATAAAATTTTAACTAGAAAAATATATACTTCAAGTTTTCCATAAACCATAATTTAACTTTTTAAAGTTAAGGCAATTATATTTAATCCTCTTTTTTTTTGTTTTTTCAATTAACAAGTTACTTCTTTAGTCAATAAATTGTCAAAGGTCAAGTTCCCAGAATCTAAAGGGACAAAAACCCAAAGATTTTTAGTTTACGATGCGATAAATAAGAGAAAAGAAGAAAAACGTAACATTTGAGAAGCTGGAACCAGAGGACGTTTTTGGTATTTTAGCTTAAAAAATGACTTAAATGATTAATTGTTAATTGAAGTTGTTGACTTATCAAGTAATTGTCTCAGCAGTATTTGATTATCTGTTAACTATGTCTCAATTGCATGTTTACCTGCTGTGTTTAATAGCAGAGGCCTTAAAGTCCTTAAAAAGTCTTAAAATGGTAACATGGTCATTTAGAAGAGGTACGACGACCTATTTTCATCATTTTACCTGAGTTCTTTTAGTTTGTTTTGGTCAGATTTCTTCTTCAGAATCGGACGTTTTGATATAAACCCAAATCTGACCTGATGCTTCCCTCTGTGCTGAGCCTGAAACACTGACCTTTTATTTAGAGCTGATCTCTCACTTAATCTATTAGTCGATCAACAGAAAATTATTAACAAAAACAAACGATTAATCGCTTTGAACCATTTCTTGAGCAGAAATATCAAACAGTCTCTGGTTCGAGCTTGTGAAATGTGAGGATTTGTTTCTTCTCTCTGTTGTGTGGTAAAATCAGTTATATTCTATTGTCATATTCTACTGAAATGGCCTGTGATGAACAATAAAGTATTATAAATATAATAAGCGTTATCGAATCAAGCGCTCCCTAAACTAACAGCCAGCCGGTGATCCAGATGTTTTGGCTTCACTTTTTGGTCGATATTATCTATACAACCAATGTGTTTATGATTAAATTAAGAGCATAAAATTGTTTATCTAGCTCTTATTGATGCTACTTTTGCTCTCAAAGTGCACCAGATTGAAGCATTTTACAGCATGAAGGTGAAAGCAGTTTATTTGAATGTAAAAGTGCAATAGTTGTCGCTAAAATCAATGAATCTTGATAAATAGTCATGATATCAATATTGATCAAAATAATCGTGATTATCATTTTGGCCATAATCATGCAGCCTTAAGTCAGTCACTCCGTGTTTGTAAGGCTCTGTGGTCCAGCCAAAAAGTAATTTTTAAAAACAACATCAGGCCATTGAATTATCTTTTATTACTTTTTAATATCAACATGAGCATTTCATCTGATTTCCTTTTAGTTTTGGTTGAGTGAGAAAACGTTTCTTCAGCTGCAGAATCAGAAGTTTTGATGCTTTGTAAACTCATCTGACCTGATGTGTCGCTCTCTGCTTTGTTTCTTTGGTTCTCCATCGATATTGACATAAAACCTTCCAGCATTCTTGAATTTCTTGTGTGTTTTTTTTTTTTTTAAAGTATTACACTCAAGAGGGGGGGGGGGAGAGATTATTGCAGCAGTAAAGCAGCTGTTCATTCAGACCGGTGCGACGCTTGTCTGCCGTCGTGTCTCAGATCAGTTTTCATCAGTGGTCGAGGCCCAGAGTGAACCGGCAGCAGCGACTGCTCCGCTGTATCCCCGACTAACCTCTGCTGCTTCCTGTTCCAGATGCACAGCGAGCCCTGCTGCTGCTGGAGGAGTACCGGGCCAAGCTGCACCACGCCGAGGACCGGCAGCTCCGACACTCCATCCAGAGGGTCATCGACATCTTCCAGAGCAACCTCTTCCAGGCTCTCATAGGTACGAACGCCTCTCTCTGATCTTATTTAACAAAGGGTCACCCACACATCCTGGAAAAATCCTGGGGCTCCTACTTACCACGCAGCTTTCATTCCATGGAAGGTCTTGGAAAAATGACAAGATTGTTTAAAAAAAAATCCTGTAAAGCAAGGAGCTGTCCTGCAAAAGTTTGATGTGGTCCTTTAGTTAAACTGCTGTAGGTGTCACAAGAACACAAATTCATTTCAGAGACATAAAGTCTCAAACACGAAATTAAGAAAAGTTTTTATTTTTCATCCGAACAAGCACTTTTCTTTGACACATAAATCTGAATTTATGGGACATAAATGGCATCAAGAAGTACACAAACACCTGTATCTACGTGCACAGTCCAAGATCCGAAACAGCAACAACCATAAGATAAATTTGTAAGGGTTGAATGTGCTCTGATTCAATGATATTTCTAAATATATAATAAAAAAAGAAATCCGTTTTTATTTCAAATACTATATCAGAACTACGATACTGTAGAAAAGTATGTCCTCTGCCAACAGTAGTAAAAGATATATATATTTTTATTTTTTTATTTTTAATAATGAGCTCATGTCCCTGCAAGTGCGAAGTGAGGCTCACCGCTATGATTACATTTTTCTGCGGCAGCGAGGCGTGTTCATCTGTTTCAGGCGGGAATAAATTCTTTGTAACACAGGTCAACATGTCACAGGAGTCAGAGGATCTGTTTACTGATTGGTTGCGGGTATTCTCTGGCCGCACTTTGCCGCTAAAAGTTAAACTCTTCCCAGCTTTTGTTTGGCCGCACTTCACCGCAGAATCAACCGTTACCCGCCTTGTTTTTTCTGTTTCTGTCTGTAACTTCACACACATAAGCTTCTGAAATCAGCAGTGAGGTGTGTGTGCTTCTGTCAGCATGTTCTTTATTTATGATCGGGTGGGAAAAACAATCGACCTACCTATGCATTGCTATTTTTTTTTTTTTTTATGTTTTTTTAAAGCCAGAATCGATATATTTCCTTCATCTGAGTCTATGTGGAGTAAGAGGGAAGTTACCGCTTTTATTTTTGTAGTCTGAGTAACCTGACGTCATATCCGTTCCGTATCCGTCAACCAAAACAAACCACAGCGAGCCGAAACAACAAAGTAGGAAACCGCGGAGAAACCTGTGTTTTCTGTTTAAAAACAAACCCATAAATGTCAGAGGATAGCAAGTACTACTCACCCATCATTTAAGTCTGATCTGGAGCGCACAGCTGATACGTACGTGGTTTGTGTACATGGTGTAACAGAAAGTGCATATTTAACGGTGTGTGGACAGAAATCTATTTACCACAAATCTATCTTCTTATCTTGTTGGCTTCTTATTCTGTCAATAAGGTTGACATTATTCATCAATACAATAAATCATTAGTTCTAAGTTATTATAAAAAATATAAGATGCATTTCTAAGGGATTCAGTGAGCTCCCTGAACCAGCGCAGACTGCGCCGGTGGTTCGTACATCTGCAGGAAAGAGTCGGCCATCATGGCCGCAGCCGTCCTCGTGTTTGTTTGAGCCGTGGCAGCGTGGCGAGAGGTCATAAAGTGTGTCGGTGTGACCGTCCCGTTCGGGGGCCGAGAGTTAGAGCGCACATACAACACAAACAGCAGCAGGAGCATCTGGTAGAAAAAGTCCTGAGAAGATGAGAAAACGGCAGCGGAGAGGATGATTGTGGTGACGGGAGAAGTTAGACGATGCTCACTGTGATCTAATGTTGGAGAGGAGAGATGGATGGATTTCCACTAAGTGTGTGTTCCATCAGTAATTCTGGGTGTTTTGGTATCAAGTTTGCAAAACTGACTGAAAGTTGTATTCTTTATTCTTATCAGATAGTTCCTGATTTTAATCATCATTTTAACAGTTTTAGTTTATTTAGACAAAGTTTTTGTACGGCTGCTTGTTTTGAGACAACATCTAACATTTGACTACTTCTTCTTGTTTTTTGATTGAATAACATGTTTATATTTCTCAGAGTAAACTTGGAAAAAAGTATCGGTCTGGTAACTTGAAGTGCTGAAACTAGGGTTAAAGTTAACGCGATAACAATGTGGAGAATGAGCATGAAATAGAGATGCTAATTATGAATTCATTCATTCAGCTCAAGACCCGAGCCAACTTTCTGTATCCGATAGCATTAATTGGTTAAAATTCTTGATGTTGGTTAATTATTAACATCCCTGGCATGAATGCTGTCATCGTGTCTGTAGCTTTGAGCGTCTTTCTCTGTGACATTAAATAAATGTGCGATAAATCACAGCGTAACGAGGCTGACAGCTCTTAACGAGCTCCTGGTCTGTGGACGCTTAGTCACTGTGTTGGTCCTGTTGTTGGTGTTTAGTGTAATTTGTCAATCTGTTTGTGTGCTGTGCAGAGACATACTGTAACAGTGGTGTGGCAATATGCTTTTTTTTTTTTTATCCATTTGATTATGAAGTGAGGATTCTCCACTTTTACCTACAAATATTTGACTCAAAGTCACGTTCATGAGCGCAAAAAACAAACAAACAAATATATAAACCAGTTATTTAACTTGTTTGGCTGCCAGCTAACGGGACCAGAGGAAACTGAGACGCTGCTGCAGGGTTAACGGACGCCGAGCAGCTGGAATGTGGTCCGATCTGTTTGAGTTTCTCAGGACTGACTGACTGACTGACTGACTGACTGACTTGGTGTCTGGCACAGTTTCAGCTCTCTGACTGTGAAAGTGTAGCCGACGGGTGAATTCGCAAAGAATGGATTGCGGCTGATGATAGCACCAAGAATTACATATCACTGCAACCGCTATCTGCCCCATCTCAAGTTCTGATTCACTAAATACTAGGGGTGGGAAAAAAAAAAATCGATTCACCTACAGTATGTATCGCGATTCTTTTTTAATGCCAAAATCGATATATTTGCTTCATCTGAGTCTATGTGGAGGTAGAAGGAAGTTACCGCTTAACGTGTTAACGTGACGTCACATCCGTTCCGTATCCGTCAACCAAAACAAACCTCAGAAAGTATAAAACGTTGGAGGGTCGTCGTGGATACGACCTGCACCCTCACGTGTTAAATCCAAAGTGGTAAACACTACACATCCAGTAAAGGATGGAAACACTTTGGGTTTCACACATTGCAGGAAAAGCAGAGCTAGACATCACGGCTAAAGCTGCATGCTAACTCTGTCACGGACAGGAAACGTTATCGTATCGCGGTAACGTGCGGTCCAGCCGGCCGTCGCTCTCGTCTCCGTGGTCAAATGGGCCGACGCTACAACTGTAGAGCACCCATATACTGACATTTATGTTAAATGCATTGAAACGGCCCCGATGGAGCTGACCATGGATGGATAAAGAGAACGGAGCTGACGGGAGAGCTAGAGACGGACTTGGAGAAGTTAGAGGAAGTAGACACGTGGGACTACGTCCGCTTTTCAAAATAAGGTGTTAACAAAGGGAACTGTATATACAAAATACATCTATGGAAATAAGATTGATTGGATTATATTCAACAGAAGTATAAAATATTACATGTCCTTTATAAATTAAAAAGAAAATACCACTAAACTGTGAGAATGACTGATATATTTGACTTCAGGACATCTCTGACTACATACATGCTGAAAATCAAACATTTTTACTTGATCAATTTAGGGATTTTCCAAAGTAAAAGTCCCTAGACGTGTATGATTCAACTTCTTCCGTTCATGGTCTAGAGTTAAAAAAGTTAACAAAAATCACACAAAAAATGGCAATACATATCGAATCGGCACCCAGGTATTGGGATCGTATCAAATCAGGAAATAGGTGAATATATACCAATATATTACAGCGCAAACATGCACACAACGTTTTGCAGCTGAGGACCACCGTAGTTCTCCGACATGCTTGTAAAAGTATCTGTATACTTCCTCCACCTCTGATACGGACATTCAAACCAATCCAAGTGCTTATGTAAAGGATGCACTTTGCAAACAATAGTACTCACTGGATTTATGTAATCACTTAACCTGTCATGTGTTATAAGGGGAAACTAATGTAAAAGAAACTAGTGTCACTGATGAAATATTTATGGAGCTGAATGTACGAGAACAAGTATCAGCTCACATCCTCTATTCACCATCTCCATGTATGTATGTATGTATGTGTATATATATATATAGTATATATAGTATATATATATATATATTATATCATATCATCAGCAGACTGGTTCAGGAGGGAAAGTGTTTCTTCAGCGACGGCTCGATTCCTTCAGTTTTCTGTTCATCCTGCAAACATCCAGTTCAGGTTCCTCCTCTCAGCATCTTCATCACTAATAGATGAGTGGAGATCATCGGTGTGAACTCAGTGACCTGCTTTCTGCTCATCTTCATCGTCATCCTTCCTCTGTTTGTCATTTTTCTGCCTTTATCATCAACGGTAGAGAGGCAACAAACGTCTTAACCTTTAAAGGCATCGTTGGTAGTGCCGTTCAACCACTTTTTTTGTTATATTAGTTGAAATTCTCATTACATCCCGACAGCAATCAATAAATCATATGCTCTGACAAAAACAATAAAAGAAAGAATCTGGTATCTGTGGCTGTAGCAGGACTGTAATAAACCCATCAAAGCATTTCATTTGGCCCAAATGTAATGATTGGATGGATTGGATTGAGTCTTCCACAAGCTGTGAGTACTAAGTTTACATTCATGATGATCTTAGTGGGGGAGTGAGGGAGGCCTGAAGCGACGGGCTGTCAGGGTAGTGGCGACTTTCTCTTTATATTCAGGGGCTTCTGGAGCTAATGCTGCTAGTTACCGTCACTGGAAAAGTCTTTAACGCATTAAGGCAACAGTTTTTAAAGCTAGAGTGAAGATACTGGCACCATATGAAACTATAAAACCTGATGAATCCATCGGTACCAACCAGGTCAGACTAGCTTGTCATGAAGGAGGTTAAATAACGCTCCAAACTTACAGTAAATGTTCGCGAGGAAAAGCTGTCATGTCCGTTTTCAAAGGGGTCCCTTGACCTCTGACCTCCAGATATGTGAATGTAAATGGGTTCTCTGGGTACCCACGAGTGTCCCCTTTACAGACATGCCCACTTTATGATAATCACATGCAGTTTGGGGCAAGTCATAGTCAAGTCAGCACACTGACACACTGACAGCTGTTGTTGCCTGTTGGGCTGCAGTTTGACATGTTATGATCTGAGCATATTGTTTTATGCTAAATGCAGTACCTGAGAGGGTTTCTGGACTATATCTGTCATTGTTTTGTGTTGTTAATTTAGTTCCATTTTTTATAATTATTTATTTTTTATCTATTCCATCCATTCTATTTTTTTCTTTTCCTTTATTTATCTACTTTTTATTTTCCATTTTTATTTTATTTTTATATTTATTATTTATCTATTCATTTTTCCTTTCAATTTTTATTCTTTATATTTAATTGTTTATTTATTTATGCATAAATAAGTACATATACTACATATACATTATACATAAGTAGCTGTGAGGGTTTCTGGAAAATATCTGTCATTGTTTTGTGTTGTTAATTGATTTCCAATATTAAATATAAACATACTTTTGCATAAAGCAGCATATTTGTCCACTTCACAAATCTCCCTTTAAGGAACATTTTGAACAGATAAAAAATGTGTGATTAATCGTGATTAACTATAGACAATCACGCGATTAATCACAATTAAATATTTTAATCGATTGACAGCCTAATTAGACTAATAAGAATACCTTCCAATTTTGATATCACAATATGGCAAATGTGTGCAAAAATCACTTGGAAAATAAAAAACAATTTGATGTCCAGTTCAACTTTTCACAAATGTTTTTGGATAAAATCATTAATAAAGTAAATATCAGAATTATAACATTATTATGATCGTATAATCAGAATATGATTCCATTCAAGGACAATGAATTATAATATTGAATCATCAGTCGTGCTTCATTGTGGGCTTCGACTCCTCTAATATAAAATGATAATTTATCTAATGTGGTGACGCTGCAGCCTGTCTCGGCCTCGGTGCGTTTGTCACGCTCACCCTGACGTCCCAGCATCGGATGAAAAAATAGATTTCTGCCACACAGTTTCCAATCTGCCAAACCCCCCCAAAAAGAGATGTCTGCAGCCGACCGAGCACAGTGTAATCCCTCTGTGGACACGACGATTACCCCCAGTCCATAATCCCAACCCCCCCCCCCCCCACCACCACTGCTGATTTATACAGAGAGAGAGCCACAGTTTCTGTTTTTCTTCTCATTCTTTCAGTTCAGACTGGCCTGATTCCTCTCAGAGAAACAGATGGCGTCCATTGAGTCTTTTCAATTTAATAAATCAACATTCAGTTTTTCAGGCCTAAAGATTTGGATGTTACTCTGCTAATTGCAGTGTGTCTGAACCACAGGAACAGCACATGCAGCATTGTGAGCGCTGTAGCGTAACTTCCGTTTAAACTAAACCGATTCTCAGCAAGTCGCGGACTCACCGAGGTGAGGTTTTACAGTAAGGACTAAACGAGCAGTGGAGTAGCAACGTTACGAAGCATAGAGAGTGAATGAGTAACGTTTAAAGGGACTCTATGTAAGAATCAGCAGGTGAGAACGAGCGCGGTGTGTGAGTGAAGGCAAGCAGGCAGGCAGAGGAGCAGAGTACAGCAGAGACTCCGGACCTGGAGACCAAAGCTACGGTCTTTGCAGGACGGGCTGAAAACTAGATATAACTTTGAGGTTTTGGTGCTTCCGTGTAGTTTGTGTTTGTGTCTGAACAGCGTAGCCACACGCGAGCGCGCATGGGACACCCACCCGCAATGATTTATAGTGTAAGAAGTTACAAACAGTAACTTTTAACAACTTTAAAGGTGCTAAATTTGATATTTAGAGCTTTAATATATCATCAACAGCTCCATACGGGGCAGTGGAAGCTAGCGGTTCTTGCTAGGAAGGATCCGTCTTGTTTAAAACTCTCACAAGAGTTTTTATGTGTTTGCTAGAGTTGATGTATTTACCTTCTGCAGGTATCCTGTATCTCTACACTTGTGGGAAGGTTGCATTTGCAGTTCTGTGTGACATGTTGACTGGGACGATACACTCATCTCCTGATTCGATTCTTCGGTGCCGATCTGATTTGTATTACGAGTCAATATTACGATTTATTGCGATTTTTGTTGAATTTTTTAACACTAAACCATGAAGGGAAAAAGTTAAATCATACACTTCTAGGGACTTTTACTTTGGAAAATCTCTAAATTAATCCAGTAAAAATGTTTGATTTTCAGCATGTATGTAGTCAGAGATAGCAGGATAAGACATCATCTCAAAAGGAATCTTGTTGTAGTCTTTGCAAAATATTATAGTCTGTGACTAAAAGCTCTGTGACTTACTGAATTATTCAGTTTTTGGAAAGTAAAATTAAAAGTAGGTCTATTATTTTGTTATTTTCATTCTTTAATAGTCTCTGAAACCTTCTCTAAATCTATATTTTTGAGTGAAGGATGTGAATACCACCACTGTGTATTATATACTGTATATATATCCATATTTGTAACTTTTCCATCACCCCTTTCCCCTTATTTCCATGACAGTTTGGTTTACAGTGTGTTGCTGTCGACCTGCACTGCTTTGTGTGTTGGACGCTTTTACTGACAAAACAAGGTTTCTACAAGACTGACACACTTTAGATATGATAAAGTTTTACTTCTTGAATTCAGCTTTAAAAACTCTTAAAGTGTTCCAGTTATACCGGCTTTTATTAGTTGTAATTTAAAATGTTAAACCGGTGTTTGACCCCCGTTGTTGACCTGTGCACACACTCTGGGTGTGGTGGCTTCGTGCTGTACGTGTTATCCTAGAAGTTGTGTATGTCGTATATTCTGATAGCAACGGCAGTGTAAATAGGTGTGGTCTTTTATTAGACTTTAACAGAAGCTCTTGTGTCAGACGTGGCAGTCTAACTGGTTAATACGATCACAGAAAGGGCTGATCTGTGATCAGTCACTGGCTCTCGGTAGAGGCGCCAGATATCTGTCGACCACCTTTTAATTTGATTTAATTTCTGGAAGTTGATAATAACAAGTGAACTAAAGACTATTGTGGTCCTGTGATCTTTTAGTTCACATGGGAGTGGAGAAATATGCTGCTTTATGCAAATGTTTGTATTTATTTATTATTGGAAATCAGTTTACAACACAAAACAATGACAGATATTGTCCAGAAACCCTCACAGGTACTTATGTATAATGTATATGTACTTACTTATGTATAATACAATATATAAATAGATAATTAAATAAATATAAAAAATAAAAATTGAAAGGAAAGTGGAAAATAAAGAATACATATAAAAAATAAGAATGGAAAATAAAAAATGGATAAATAAATGTAAAAAAAAAATTAAAATGGAATAGATAAAGAATAAATAAATAGACTGATAAATAAATAAATATAAAAAATTGAAATCAATTCCCAACACAAAACAATGACAAATATTGTCCAGAAACCCTCACAGGTACTTATGTATAATGTATATGTAGTATTTGTACTTACTTATGTATAAATAAATAAATAAACAAATAAATATAAAGAATAAAAATTGAACGAAAAAATGAATAGATAAATAATAAATATAAAAATAAAATAAAAATGGAAAATAAAAAATAGATAAATAAACGGAAAAAAAAATGGAAAAGAAAAAAATAGAATGGATGGAATAGATAAAAAATGAATAATTACAAAAAATGGAAATCAATTACCAACACAAAACAATCACAGATATTGTCCAGAAACCCTCACAGGTTCTGCATTGAGCATAAAACAATAAGCTCAAATCATAACATGGCAAACTGCAGCCCAACAGGCAACAACAGCTGTCAGTGTGTCAGTGTGCTGACTTGACTATAACTTGCCCCAAACTGCATGTGATTATCATAAAGTGGGCATGTCTGTAAAGGGGAGACTCGTGGGTACCCATAGAACCCATTTACATTCACATATCTGGAGGTCAGAGGTCAAGGGACCCCTTTGAAAATGGACATGACAGTTTTTCCTCACCAAAAATTTAGCGTTAAGTTTGGAGCGTTATTTAACCTCCTTCACTAAAAGCTAGTCTGACCTGGTTGGTAGCGATGGATTCATCATGCAGCTTTCTCCTCCTTCTAATGATTATCTGAGGGACGATTAATCTTGTTTGATTGACTGAAATAAGTAAATCTTAACAGTATAATGACAAAAAGCCAGATGATGCCAAAGCTCCGTTAGACCTCTTAGCTTATAGTTGTTTCCTTGTCTGCTCTCTCCACAAACCGCCAAAATAAAATACTTATTTACGGACAGCAAATCTGTGGTGGGTAGAGCCAAATTAGCATGACCCGAGGCCGCGGCCACCAGCTGTAACATGAAGAATCAGCGTCTCCGTTCTCTAATAAAAACATGGCTCAGTCGTGTGTTCGGTCCACAGTGTGTGCTGCAGCAGAAGCTCTCTGTGGTCATTCTTATGGATCATGGTTGGTACCAATGAGTTATTTAGGTCAAACACAAACCTCTAACTGTGGAAACAGCTCACTGGTTTCACTGTAAAATGATCTCTTAACAGTCTCCCACAATTCCACAGAGGTCCCTTTTTTTATTGGACATCAATACGGTGCTGCTTTAAAGGTCGTCCTCCCCCGAGGACGCTCAGACTCGCACCACAACCAGTCCTCAGCATTTAGTCTGACGGGTAACGCTCAGATTTTAGGTCTCTCATGGTTTGGTTTGTCTCGTCTTTTAACGGCGCCCAGCAGTAGTCATCTGACGTTTGTAGCAGACAAATCACACGGAAAGCTAAACCATCAAATTTAGCAGTTTAGCATCCTCCTCTCGGGTCAGAGAAACAGATTTCTGAAAATTAGGTGCAGCAGATTTTTCATTTATCTCAATAAGTACTCTTCATTCTAATACATTATAAACTTGCAATAAGGTTATAGGTTGCATTTGCAGTTCTGTGTGACATGTTGACTGGAACCATACACCTATCTCCTGATCCGATACTATCACCATACTTGGGTGTCGATTCGATATGTATTGTGATTTTCGTTAACTTTTTTAACACTAGACCATGAAGGGAAGAAGCTGAATCATACACTTCTAGGGACTTTTACTTTGGAAAATCTCTAAATGAATCCAGTAAAATGTTTGATTTTCAGCATGTATGTAGTCAGAGACGTCCTGAAGTCAAATATATCAGTCATTCTCACAGATTAGTGGTATTTTCTTTTTAATTTATAAAGGACATGTAATGTTTTATACTTCTGGTGAATATAATCCAATCAATCTTATTTCCATAGATGTATTTTGTATATACAGTTCCCTTTGTTAACACCTTATTTTGAAAAGCGGACGTAGCCCCACGTGTCTACTTCCTCTAACTTCTCCAAGTCCGTCTCTAGCTCTCCCGTCAGCTCCGTTCTCTTTATCCATCCATGGTCAGCTCCATCGGGGCCGTTTCAATGCATTTAACATAAATGTCAGTATATGGGTGCTCTACAGTTGTAGCGTCGGCCCATTTGACCACAGAGATGAGAGCGACGGCCGGCTCGACCGCACGTTACCGCGATACGATAACGTTTCCTGTCCGTGACAGAGTTAGCATGCAGCTTTAGCCGTGATGTCTAGCTCTGCTTTTCCTGCAATGTGTGAAACCCAAAGTGTTTCCATCCTTTACTGGATGTGTAGTGTTTACCACTTTGGATTTAACATGTGAGGGTGCAGGTCGTATCCACGACGACCCTCCAACGTTTTATACTTTCTGAGGTTTGTTTTGGTTGACGGATACGGAACGGATGTGACGTGACGTTACTCAGACTACCACAATAAAAGCGGTAACTTCCTTCTACCTCCACATAGACTCAAATGAAGCAAATATATATCGATTCTGGCATTAAAATATCTATTTAGAAATCATAGAAAAAAAAATCATGATACATACAATAAAGATCTGAACTGAGAAAATCAAAGATTCTCAGTGGTAGATGAAGTATTCAGATTTATTTCAGTAAAAGTACTAATACCACACTGTGAAAATACTCCACTGAGAGTAAAAGTCCTGAATTCAAAACCTTACTGTAGTACAAGTATGTAATCAGATAAATGTACTTAAAGTATTCTACAGTATTGTAAGTATTGCTGTGTCAGTAAAATGTTCCCTGTATTTTCCTGCTGAGGGAAACATAAATGTCAACAGTAATACTTCAGTCTGGACCGACGTTACCGTACCGCACGCTGCTGCGGCTAAAACACCGAATTAATACAGTTATTATGAAGAGAGAAGAAACAATGAGACAGACGAGGGAACTTGGTATTTTTAGGTCTTACATTTGGAGCTATTTTCAGTCATCAAAGGGTATTACATAACATTTGATGATATCAGTGAAAAATCTTTGTTTGAGCCTTTTTATTTTCAGTGATTCGGCCGACGCCTCCTCAGCAGAGTGTCCGTTATATTACAGCATGTAGTGAAACATGCATGATTTTACGTACGATGGTGTGAAACGCTGTGACCTGCCTGCTGTCTGACTGTATTCTTCATCATGTTGTGTAGTCGGAGCAGAGTCGGTCTGAAGCTGCACACACGAGATTACAGAGTGGAGTTTCTGCAGCAGCTCCACGTGGCACTGAGACATGTTGGGCTTTTATTGTGAAAGAGCCGAGCTGAAGGAAGAATACTTCCTGACTATATTCAATGACTTTTACTTTAGTTTCCTGTGTGTGTCATCCTGATTTGTACTCACAGATAAGAAGTCTTGAGTGTGAATTTATCTTTTTAAAGCTTTTACTGAGAAACAAAGCAAAGAGAAAAGAAAAAGTCTGTCCCTTTTTCTACTAATGATATTGTGTTTATTGGACACTACTGTTGAAAAGTTAGTGATCAGCTGTTATATTGATGCTGTTCTTCTTTCCTTCAATAATAACTATTCTAACAGAGATCAAAACAGATTAATTCAGACACCAAATGTTTTATTTACATGTGATATAGTTTGAATGAAATGATTCATCGGTCAGCACCCGATGGAGCTGACCATGGATGGATAAAGAGAACGGAGCTGACGGGAGAGCTAGAGACGGACTTGGAGAAGTTAGAGGAAGTAGACACGTGGGACTACGTCCGCTTTTCAAAATAAGGTGTTAACAAAGGGAACTGTATATACAAAATACATCTATGGAAATAAGATTGATTGGATTATATTCACCAGAAGTATAAAACATTACATGTCCCTTATAAATTAAAAAGAAAATACCACTAATCTGTGAGGGAAATGTCTTTATTCTTTGATTTTTGGGTTCCTAGATAATAAATAATTCCTGACAATGACTGATATAAAAGATTTCTATTGCAATTTCACATTTAAATAAACAGAGCGCTGTTTTCTCTTCCATGTTGTGCTACATTTGAACCGTCAAAAATTATAAAAGTTCTCCTTTTACTTTGTTATTGTCATCTATAGTGGTTATTTGCATAAAAACGCACAATTCAAATGGTTAGGAAATAAATATATATTTTTTTTTATTATTTAAATATTTGCTTTGATTAAATAAATCTTGGCATTAGTAGTTCTTATTATTTTATATAATATAATTATATATTCTAAGCTGCTTAGAGCTAGATTTAGGAAGTTTAAAAGGTAATATTTCTCTCTCTAATATCTATTCTATATTGCTGTGAAAACATCTCCTTCTGACAACTGGATTTATTCAAGTTTCTCACCAAAAAATACATTTTGTTCATTTTATTGGGGAAAGCCAAAATCGTAATCGCGATTAATATTCGATTAATTGTGCAGCCCAACTTTCTACAAGCTAAAAGCATCACAGAACATTCAGACATGTAGAGTAGTCCTCTCTCACATCTGACTGTAGTATACTGTACGTCCTCTGTCAGTCTGTTTATATGCTCTTAGAAAATCAAGTTACACATGTTGTACGTCTGCACTCACACTCACTTTTCTTTGCCAATTTAAAAGACTCTGTGTTTGAGCTGTGCTCTATAAATAAAGCTGCCTTGCGTATGGATAAATAAATACATTGTAAGTTAAAGCTCGAGGAGCAGGAGTCCACTCACAGCGCTGCAGTCTGAAGGCTGATCAGGTTTAAAGGCCGGTAGCTGCAGCGATCGCCAGCGAGGAGCTGTTGAAGTGCTGATCCTGATGGTTTATGGGAAAACATCTGTGCCGGCCGGCGGTCAGCTGCCACGCGGCGAGCCAAAGAAAGCCCCGGTTATTTTAGATCTCCGCTCTGTGAGCCCTCCTCAGGATTGTGCGTCCAAAAATAAGATAGCATGTTGGATGTGACCGCTGGGCTGGAGGCTTTTTATAATATTGGCTTCATATAGACTCACTGTGGTCGTTACTGCAGGGACAGGCTCGTAATATCTGTCAATCAATCAATCAATCGATCGATCAATCAGGATTTATTGTCCTCTGAGGATGTGTTTAGTTTAATAACTTTTACACTTGTCATGAACATTTTTATCTTAATGAAAATTAACTAATGTTAATATTCTAATTAACATTATTTACAAAATAAAGATAAAAACAAACGCCAACAAAACAGGAGAACCAAGTGGGATAAAACATTTCTTCATATTGTCTTTATGTTTATATAAAATAATAATAAATAAAATAAATAAATACACCGTTATAATAGAACATATTACTAATAATAAACCTAACCTATAATAAATGAAATTATTAAATTAATAAAATAAAAATAAAGTAAACAAATACACACCTATACGTATATAACATATTGCTAATAATAATAATAAAATATGAACAAAATTAAATAAATAAAAAATTAATTAAAAAATTAAATAAATGCACACCCATAGATATACAAGATATATAACATTACTAATAATAAACCTAACCTATAAAAAAGACCATGAATAAAATAAATGAAATAATATATTTAAATATTAAATACATACAATAAAAATAAAGTAAATAAGAAATTTAGTTTTGTATTTAGTCCTAAAATATTTCTGACAGACAAATGAAAAACGTGAAGGATTATTTCAACCTTTTCTTTCTGATATTAATAAACCAGTTCCTTTAGAAACAACTGTAATTTATGTTGATTCTGTCTCAAGAAATTGACAGCAATTTCTAGGAAATATCTGAAACTGAGCTGCAGTGTGGACAACATGTGGTTTATGACCCCCCCCCCTCCACTGTTCATGAAGTGTTACCCCACATTTAGCGAAGTGTTTCTTATGAAGCTCAGGTTCGTTTATCGTGTTGATCATCTGTAGTTGGTAAAGTTGTTCCTTGATGACACAGAGGTCGAGTCCTGTTTGTTGTTGTTGTAGTATCTGCTCTCCTAACGTAACCTGATGAATGTTAGAACAGCTGAGACTGACCTTTAATGACCCCCCCGCCCCCCAGCACGGAGAGTCGCTGTCGATCCTCCCCTCAGGACAGACTCGCTCTGTTATGATTTATGGTCTAAAACAATGTGCCGCTGCTGATATCTTTTATCAAATCTTTTATAAAAGTATGAAAAAAATATTTCACAAAAAAAAATTTGTCAATCACTCGCGAACTCCGACCAAATGGTCAAACTAGGCAGCGCTGATCAAATATGAATCAATATTCTGTTACTGTAATGCCTATTTCTCGCCTCAAAAAATATAAAAATATTTGACAAAAAAAAATACTTGAAAAAAAAAATCCGTAAAGATACTTCACAAAAAAAATCCGGAAAATATTCTTGACAAAAACATTATTTGACCAAAAAAATTTGAAAAATATTCTTGACAACAACATTATTTGACAAAAAAAATTCTAAAAAATATTTGACAAAAGAAAATCCGAAAAAATACTTTACAAAAAAAAATCCGAAAAATATCCTAGACAAAATCATTATTTGACAACAAAAATTCGAAAAAATATTTGACAGAAAAAAAAGAAGCGAAAAAAATACTTGACAAAAAAAAATTTGAAAAAAAATTTGACAAAAAAAAATATTTGACAAAAAAATCCCCCAAAAATATTTGATAAAAAAAAATCCGAAAACAACAACATTATTTGACAAAATAAATCCGAAAAATATTTGACAAAATAAAAATCCGAAAAAATACTGGACAAAAACATTATTTGACAACAAAAAATTCGAAAAAATATTTGACAAAAAAAAAAGAAACAAAAACAATACTTGACAAAAAAAAATCCGAAAAAATATTAGACATAAAAAATATTTGACAAAATAATCCCCAAAAAATATTTGATAAAAAAAAATCCGAAAAAAATACTTGACAAAAAAAATCCGAAAAAATACTTGACAACAACAATTATTTGACAAAATAAATCCGAAAAGATATTTGACAAAATATATTCGAAAAAATATTTGACAAAAAAATCCCCAAAAAATATTTGATAAAAAAAAATCCGAAAAATATATTTGACAACAACATTATTTGCCAAAATAAATCCGATAAAATATTTGACAAAATAAAAATCCGAAAAAATACTGGACAAAAAAAAAATCAGAAAAAATACTTGACAACAACATTATTTGACAAAATAAATCCGAGAAATTTGACAAAAGAAAATCCGAAAAAAAGTCTTAACAAAAACATTATTTGACAACAAAACATTCGACAAAAATATTTGACAAAAAAAAGAAACAAAAACAATACTTGACAAAAAAAAATCCGAAAAAATATTTGACAAAAAAATCCCCAAAAAATACTTGACAAAAAAAAATCTGAAAAAATACTATACAACAACATTATTTGACAAAAATAAATCTGAAAAAATACTTGATAAAACAAATGTGACAAATTTTCTTGACAAAAACATTATTTGACAACAAAAATGCGAAAAAAAAATTCACAAAAAAAAAAAAGAAACGGATAAAATACTTGACAAAAAAAAAAAAAAAATATTTGACATAAAAAAATATTTGACAAAAAAATCCCCAAAAAATATTTGATAAACAAAAACACGCCTATTTAACGCCACCTTGAACATCATTAAAAATCCCTTGAATTTGCTGTCAGAGTGAGACCTCTTTGGTTTGATTAAAACGTGCTTCTTGTCCACTGTCGTTTCAGATATCCAGGAATTTTACGAAGTGACCTTATTGGACAGTCAGAGATGGGTGGAGTCCACAAAGGCGGCGGACCCCATGGCGCCCGTCCACCTGTGGGACTTCTCCAGCCTTCAAAGCACAACGGTGACCTCGGACACTCTGCCCAGCCTTAGCACCAGCATCGAGGTAAGAATCACACGTCAACTCACCTGTCACAGTTCAGACAAGGTCATCCAGGTGAGTGATGGCTTTGGGTCAGTGACAGGAAGTAAACACTGAAATGGTTTGCTGTTTCCGTCTGAACAGGTCTGCTCTGGTTAATGTTGTGTTTCTTGGTAACAGAAGCAGTAAAAATAGAGACTATTAAAATAGATCACACCTTTCAAAACTTTACAGGCTGATGACTGAAGGTGCTTTTCGCTTCTCACCACTGTCTGTTTGATATAAACCGCTTCAGGCTCCTGTGTGGATTTCACTAGTTTATATTGGAACTTTTTATCTGAACAACCAATGTGAAAACACACCTGTGTTGTTCAGGTGCTGAGTCCCAAAGAGCAGTGATTCTCAAAGTGGGATCCGGGGAAAGTTTTCCGATTTATTCATTTAAATTATCATTTTCTTTTACAAATGGCTTCATAGTTCAACGAATGATATTTCCATTTTTAAATCTGCAGTATAATCAGCTGAGCTTACGTAACGCTGTGTTGCGTAACGCTGTGTTGCGTAACGCTGTGTTGCGTAACGCTGTGTTACGTAGGGCTGTGTTACGTAGGGCTGTGTTACGTAACGCTGTGTTACGTAACGCTGTGTTGCGTAACGCTGTGTTGCGTAACGCTGTGTTGCGTAGCGCTGTGTTACGTAGCGCTGTGTTACGTAGCGCTGTGTTACGTAGCGCTGTGTTACGTAGCGCTGTGTTGCGTAACGCTGTGTTACGTAACGCTGTGTTGCGTAACGCTGTGTTGCGTAGCGCTGTGTTACGTAGCGCTGTGTTACGTAGGGCTGTGTTGCGTAGCGCTGTGTTACGTAGCGCTGTGTTACGTAGCGCTGTGTTGCGTAACGCTGTGTTACGTAACGCTGTGTTGCGTAACGCTGTGTTACGTAGGGCTGTGTTACGTAACGCTGTGTTGCGTAACGCTGTGTTGCGTAGCGCTGTGTTACGTAGCGCTGTGTTACGTAGGGCTGTGTTGCGTAACGCTGTGTTGCGTAACGCTGTGTTGCGTAACGCTGTGTTGCGTAGCGCTGTGTTACGTAGCGCTGTGTTACGTAGCGCTGTGTTACGTAGCGCTGTGTTACGTAGCGCTGTCTTGCGTAGCGCTGTCTTACGTAGCGCTGTGTTACGTAGCGCTGTGTTACGTAGCGCTGTGTTACGTAGCGCTGTCTTACGTAGCGCTGTAACGCTGTCTTACGTAGCGCTGATTTTTTTTCTGGGTTAAAAAATGATGTTATTAGATCGCTGCATAGACTGGCATACGTTATTTTGGGCGGTATCACACGTGTTTCGGACACTGGCATCGGTATCGGAACAACTCTACATATTTGTAACTATATCTCTGTTTTAAGCTACAACCCAGGCTGTTTGTGAACATGATGAGATTAGAGTAGGTAGGTAGCATCAACCTGTTGTATATTTTACAGGTGTAGAGCTTAAACGCTTCATTGATTGATTGATTGATTGATTGATTGATAAATAATCAGCCACCATTTTGATAATCGTTTAATTGTCAGTAATTTTTTTATAGCAAAAATACAAGAAATTCACTCTTAGTAAGAAGCTGTAAGTTTTGGTTACGATGAGTCAGAAATCTCCTCAGAGGGAAGATTAGAGGTCAGAAGAGTCCCGTTGCATTTACATCTACACAGGGATGATCACATGTGTTTATTTCTGGAGGAAAAATAGCAGTTATATATATATATATATATATTTCTTCTGGGACTTTACTGTAATCACGAAGTCTAGAATGTAAAAACTAGGTCTGTCAATCGATTAAAATAGTTTATCGCGATTAATCGCACATTTTTTATCTGTTCAAAATGTACCTTGACAAAAAATAACACGAAAAAAATCCTTGACAAAAAAAATAAAAAATACAGAAAAAATATTTGTCAAAAAAATTCTTGACAAAAAAAAATATTTGACAAAAAAAAAATCCGAAAAAATTACTTGACAAAATAAAATTCCGAAATAAATACTGGACAAAAAAAAAAATCCCAAAAACATTCTTGACAAAAAGAATTCGAAAAATTCTTGACAAAAAAACATATTTGACAAAAACAAAATCCAAAAGAATCCGAAAAAATTATTTGACAAAAACAAATAAAAAAAAAATGTACCTTAAAGGGAGATGTGTCAAGTATTTAATACTATTATCAACATAGGAGTGGACAAATATGCTGCTTTATGCAAATGTATGTATAGATTTATTATTGTAAATCAATTAACAACACAAAACAATGACAGATATTGTCCAGAAACCCTCAGAGGTTCTGCATTTAGCATAAAACAATATGCTTAAATCATAACATGGCAAACTGCAGCCCAACAGGCAACAACAGCTGTCAGTGTGTCAGTGTGCTGACTTGACTGCAAGTTTTTTCCTCAACAAAATTTGGCACAACTTTGAATTTTGGCGTTATTTGGCCTCCGTAGCGACGAGCTAGTATTACATGGTTGGTACCGATGGATTCATCAGGTTTTCTAGTTTCACATGATACCAGTATCTTCACTCTAGCTTTAAAACTGAGCTGCTACAACCTAAAAATCACAAGTTGTGTTAAAGAAATTAGTGGCGTTAAGATGAATTTGTGTTCATGCTTTATTATTGGTTTAACTTTGACAGCCTTTATTCTGGCAAATTAAAAAGTAACCGACCTCAGCGACCTGTACCGAAAGTGTCTCAGCACTAAATCCAGCTTGTATTGCATTAGTAAAAAGCAATATGATAACGAGATTAACATAATATTATGTTTGTTTATAAACGGATGAACGGAGCCACTAGTGTCTGACAGGCGGTGAGCCGAGGCCGACAACATGAAGATCACATTTCAGGAGAGGAGGCTGCATTAAAGCGTTAAAGAAATTAGCGGCGTTAACGCGTTATTATCACGTTAACGTTGACAGCCCTTGTAAAAACATGAGACGAACAGACTGTAAAAGTAAAGATGATCAGTTTGAGATGATGAAATCAACGTGATCTATTGTCTGTGTTCAGCAGAGGAGACTCTCTTACTGTCATTTCTCTGCAATCTCACGTGTTGATAGCAGTTTATGGGATTAGTCAGAAATTGGAAAATAATCCACAAAATGTAATTTTCTTGTCCTGGTATGAAATTGATTTTTAAAGCTAAAGTTTGCAAAGGAAACAGCAGTAAACAGCTTGTGTCTGGATCAGCCAAATGAACTGGATATAGGCTATGATGTATTATTATCAGACAGACAAAGAGGATTTTTTATATATTTATCCTAATCACGAAGTCTAGAATGTAAGAACTAGGGCTGTCAATCGATTAAAATAGTTCATCGTGATTAATCGCACATTTTTTATCTGTTCAAAATTTACTTCACAAAAAAAAACACGAAAAAAATCCTTGACAAAAAAAATTCCGAAAAAAATCCCAGACAAAAAAGATCCCAAAAAAATATTTGACAAAAAAAAAAATCCTAAAAATGTACTTCACAAAAAATCCCTAAAAATCGTACACTAAAAAATGTACTTCACAAAAAAAAAACAAATAATAAAATAAAATAAAATTCTGAAAAAAATACTGCACAAAAAAAATCCCAAAAACATTCTTGACAAAAAAATGAAAAATACGGAAAAAATATTTTACAAAAAAAATTCGAAAAAATATTTGGCAAAAAAAAAAAAACTTGACAAAAAAAAAAAATAAATCCGAAAAAAAGTTCTGTTTTTTGGGCAGGTTTACAAATGCTCGATTTAATCTTAATTTGACATATTTTCTATAATACATTTAACCTCCATCAGCAGACAGAAAATATAAAAATAACATGAAGAAGTTTAAATAAAAAAAAAAACAAAGCCAACACACATTTATCGTGCAGGACTTCTCTCATATTAAACTGTTTTGTTTGAATGTGTGACAGAAATCAGTTCTTGTGACCATCTCTAGAAACGAGGTGGCGTCGGCTTGTACTGTTCTCTGACAGCGCTGCATGTTCCTGCAGACTGCTGGTCTCTGAACGCAACGTATGTATTTATAGTTTGTAACATGTAAAGTTCTTTACACATCGGTGGCGATTTCTTTGTACGATTAATTCACACCTCAATATATTTTTTTTTAACTGTAGTTTTTGTCATGAATACGTTCACACAGAACGTGAATATTACGCGGCGAAAAAGCAATAATCATAATAAGCAGTAATTTAATCGGTGTGTGCCCGACCACCGTGTAACACCGACTACCGCGACAAGCCTTCAGAGTCGTGTCCAGCCAGCGGCTTCTTCTCTGAATCAGCAGCTGGTTACTGTTGTCCGAGACCGACTGCAAATAACCAACGCAACATTTAGCCGGCGCAAAATAGATGCAACACGACAGATTAACATCGGCCACTGCCATCGGCGAATGTCATCTTACTTGCAGGTAGTCCGATGGCAGTCAACAAGGCGAATACCGTCCGATAACTCGGTGCATCCCTAATTTTATTCCATGTGATGATCGTCAGCTTTGTGCTTTTCTGCTTAAGGATGAGCATCTTGTTGTTGAGTAAAAAGTTTGTGTTTTACTCTTTGTTGACTTCATCAAGTTCCCAAAACAAAGACAGACGCTGAGTCGGCTGCAGCTCAGTCGCTCTTTGGCTTCAGCTCACCGTACAGTACTCAGGTTTGGGTCAAAGGTCAACTGTTTGACCTGTTTGGAGTGCCAGATGAGTGGGTTCATGTAATGTCATTTATTCAGCCACACGAGGCTCGTGGGTTGGCAGTGTTGAAATATCTCTACCGGACGTAGTAGACGTACGACGACGGGACGTAGTAGGTGACGAAGGGACGTAAACAACGACGACGGGACGTAGTCAGCGACGACGTTGGTAATAAAGAGCGACGATGGGATGTAGGCGATGGAACGTAGTTGACGATAATGGGATGTCGGTAACGTAGGTGATGACAACAGGACGTAGGTTTTTAGTGTGGAGTTCTTTAATGCGCTCGCATCATTGCAGCGTGAAACCAGAACTAACCGGATCAAATGTGAACAGCATCACAAAACCAAGAACCTTGGTTTGGACTTTCAGGTGTGAAAAGGCTCTCGGACTATTCAGAAGGAGTCGGTTCAGTAACGAGGAAACTGGATTCACTCCAGAAACTGTCAAACTGTGTTGAACTGTTTGTGTTTTTACAGCCTCTGTGTTTTCTGCTGTAACTCCACCCGTCTGCCACTGAAACAGGCTCAAAACAAACCAGGTCCAGTTTGAGCCAGGTGTGTCTGTTTGCATTGAACTCCTTCTCTTTCTTCCCTCTTTCTCTGATTGTAAACGCACCTCGTCCCTCGTAGGACTCCCCCCTCCTAAATGAAATCCTGCACACGTTGGCGCAGGCCAAACGCCCGCCCGGCGCTGACGGACAAGTAAGTACTGGACGCCTGCTGTTGGTGGGGGGGGTGTCGGTGTCGTTCCACCCTCGCCGCATGTCCCATCCAGTCCTCATGTGCTTTGGCTCATCGGAGGGGGCGGGGGGGGGGGGGCGGGGGGGGGGGTTCTGGGTCCAGGGTCAGGGGTCAGGTTGGCCCAGATGGCCTCAAGGTGTCGCTGTAGTTCATTCACACTGACATAGAGACGGAGTCTGAAAGTGAAACCAGAGAGTTGTTGTGGAAGCAGCTGGAGAGAGAGACGAATAAATGTGTCATTCTGAAATAAAACAGGGTTCAGCTTTAAAGTCAAACGCTCAGAAAGATGCCTGCGATATCCTTATTTTGATTTTAAATGTTTTAAAAGGACTTTGTTGTATTTCTATACTATAACTATAACTATTTGGACAACGTGGAAACTTTCACGATGAATCTGATTTATTTGCAGAAAAGCGAAAACTGAGATAACTTTATTTTATTTATTTTGTGCTGTTTTAGCAACGGCTCTCTATAGGAACTAAACGACAGACTTACATAGAACGAAGATCTTTAAACAGGCAACAAAACAAAACAAATGCGTTAAAGAAATTAGTGGCGTTTAAATCATTTTGACGATTTTGATTAACGCGTTATTATCGCGTTAACTTTGACAGCCCTAATAATATCAACTGTGAATAAAATAACTTCTTACCATTGAATGTCCCTTAAAGGACAAACATAGAGATCTGAAGATACAAATAAACAGTGCTAAAATGCTGAACTGGAGAGGAAAGTATTTATATCTTTTGATTTGAGATTTGGTAAACAGTACTTGCCTCACTAAGTAGTTCTTAAACAGATGTGACTATCTAGTCTTCATTCTGCCAGACGTGCATTATAGGTAATCAGGTTCATTTAGACTTCATTATATTTAAAAGCTGATCATCTCTCAGAATCTTTTTGTTCCAGCTGCTTCCAACCGTCACTGGTTTTACATTAATTCATTAATAATAATAATAAAAGACTCGGCTAAATTGAGAAGAAACACAGCGAGACGTTGAGGTAGTTTGTGGCGGGTTCAGGGTTCATGGTTCATCGTGCTTCACTCATTTTGGTTCATGTTGTCGGGTCTGAACAGTACACCTCCTGTCCTACGTCTAGATACATGCTCAATCCACAATATCAGAGATAATAATTCTCACACCTGAAGCATTAAATACATGTTTGAATCAATCAAAGAAGACACACGATCAGATCTATCTTCATCTACAGATTCAACATTACCATCAGTGAAACACCACTGTTCTCACTCTCAACTTCAACCGTTTGGAGCAGCAGGCGTTTCGTTTTCTTAGTCGCAGGAAATGAATTAACTTCTTTGTTTTATTGTCTTTAAACGGACATTCTGTGGTTGATCCTTTATTAAATCCTACCAAAGAGCTCTATTCTATTCACCTTGTTCTCTACCTGAACTAGGGAGCTTCCGCATCGCCTCATGTTGTGTTCTCACTTCCGTTTAGAGCTGAAGTGCCATTATTTAGCTGAGCGTCGCCCAACGCCAGTGTTAACGCATCCATGGTTATCATCCTTTACTGGCCAAAAAGCTGTTTTTAAACCTTAAAAAAGCTGTTATTAAGCCAGCTTTAGCACGAGCTAGCCATCTAAACCATGAGACACTACAAATGTCCTCAGATGTGATTTCAGGACATGTTCGTACGTCGTCCTCCCAGTTAGTGATGGCTGATGGATGAGTTATTGTAAAACCGTCTCTGGTAAAACCATCCGATTGCTGTAGTGTAGCTGCTTTATAGCGTTGCTGGCGCTAAACCGGAAGAACTAACACAATTGCGGTCGAACCGGAAGTGAACAAAACTGGGTGGGGCTACATAAGGTGAATTAGTTTCTGTAAAATCAGCATTTTAATCCATCACAGCGAATCATTTCAGCTTAAAGTTTTGTCAAAGTTAGTTTAAATTTGTGTTGCTTTTGCCCCAAAATGTGTACTTATATGAAAAAAAAAATGCATAACGAACATAGTAACTACCTCAGCCTCTCACACCTCCACACACCCACTGACTTCATTATTATATACAAGAAAACAAATCCACATTAACTCGAGACAATTCAGAGCCCCCTAAATACACGTAACCTCACCAAAACTCGGCTACACTCTTCAGGCCAGTTTTAGGGGCCTTATAAATGAAGGTATGGAGCCGCCGAGGGGCCGTACTTTGGTCGTGTCTAGAAGGTAACCCTCAAATTGCGAAATCTGATCTGAGATCTGCAAAAACTTGCAAAAAATCGCCCTATCCTAAACTTAACCATTCGAGATCAATGCCTTACCTTCACCTTGCGAGATGCGAGAGTTTCCCTAACTCCCCTTCATCATAAATCCTGCACACTGTACCTTTAAGAACAGAAGGATCATTTAGAAAAAACATGATTTATAGTTAGTAGAATAAATGCAAAGATCCTTTAACTCACTTTTCTTTATGCTACAGGAGCTTTAACCAAAGTGAATGCTTGTAAAAGACCCTAACCAGTCCCTGACCCTGAGACCAACACATTAACACAGCACCTCCCTCCTCATCATCACGTTGACTGTGAAGGTTTTTGGGGTTCCCTCCGAGGGACTGGAGCTGTACTGGTGTTCAGGACCTTCATGGTGGTGGTTCATGTGGATTTCAGTTCTGGTTTTAACGTGCAGGTTGCAGTTCATACGAGGCTCCTGTTTGTGTTTTCATGGGTTTTTTTTAACGGGCGTCATCGCATCTGTTCATGTTTTGAGTTGTTTAGCAGAAATAAGTGAATGTGAAATGGAGTTGTGCTGACTCTGGTGTCCAGAGGAGGAGGAGAGGAAGACGTATTTGTACCAGCTGCAGGTTGTTCAGGAGGATATTTAATGACTCAACAACACTGTGACACAAATTATCACTATGAGGCTTTTAGCTGTGAGCAAACATCATCCACCACTTAAAGCTCTGTGATATCTGCAGCTCACAGTAACATCTGGAAGATTCATCTCTCACATTTTATAACAGTCGAGTGTATTGAAACTTCTATTAGACAGTTTATTTTGATGTTTGGCAGCTGATTACAGGTTTAATTTGCAGCTTGAAGAAGCATCGTTAGTATGGAAGATAAAATAAATAATATAATGTAGAGCTGCACGATTATGGCCAAAATGATTATTTGTCACAATTATTCATTGATTTTAGCAACAAATTTAGCATTTAAATAAACAGAGCGCTGCTTTCACTTCCATGTTGTGCTACATTCTTGCTAATGTACAAATTTAGGGCTGCAGGATGTTGGAAAAAAACTGTCATTTCAATATATTTTTAATGTAATGTACAGCAAGCCGGTCATTGTTGTGAAAGGCGGAGCGGTCTCTCATCGCCCTGAAGGGGATTCTTTCACTACAATGACCCGCTAGCTGTACATTATCCCGCTTATTACACGGCTACTTACTGAAGAAATCAATATTTTCACACAAAAACGGTCCTCCAGAGTCCGACATCTGAACTGCACCCATAGCAACGGTCTGTTATACATAGCAACGGACTGCTATACATAGCAACGGTCTGCTATACATAGCAACGGTCTGTTGTACATAGCAACGGTCTGCTGTACATAGCAACGGTCTATTGTACATAGCAACGGTCTGCGGTACATAGCAACGGTCTGCTGTACATAGCAACGGTCTGCTGTACATAGCAACGGTCTGCTGAACATAGCAACGGTCTGCTGTACATAGCAACGGTCTGTTGTACATAGCAACGGTCTGCTGTACATAGCAACGGTCTGCTGTACATAGCAACGGTCTGTTATACATAGCAACGGTCTGCTGTACATAGCAACGGTCTGCTGTACATAGCAACGGTCTGCTGTACATAGCAACGGTCTGCTGTACATAGCAACGGTCTGTTATACATAGCAACGGTCTGCTATACATAGCAACGGTCTGTTATACAGAAATTATAGACCGCGGAACGCTGTGATTGACGAATCAGAATCGAGTATTCAACACAGCCGTGTAATAAATTGTGATATGAAAAAATACAGCAATATTCACCCTAAATTTTGCAGACTACATTTTAAAGTTGAATGCTTCAATGTGGTGCACTTATGAGCAAAGAAATCCTGATTGTGATTAATATTCAATTAATTATGCAGCCCTAATATAATGCATAAAATAGATAAAAAAAAATATGTAATCAAATTGTATCTTCTATCAGTGTGGATATGATGTATGAAAGAATACAGATAAGTCCAGTTATCATTTTCATATTAGAAAATACATAATTACTGAAAAAGAAATTAAGTCCACTGAGAGATGGATAACAGTCAGCGGAGTCCATAATGTGAAGTTGACTTCAGACAATCCATTTCCTACGTGTGCATGCTCACAGGAGGTCGGGTTGAACAACGTGTCTCTATGCACTGTAGTAACCTGGAGTGTCTGCTGGTCGTCTGGCGTCTTCACAGTCCTGATGAGGCTCCTGGGAATCACTGCGCCCGACCAAGAAATAGTTCCAGCTCATAACCCTCCCGTAAAAAACACAACTTTGTCTTTTTAAAACAGGTGGAACGACGTCACCCTGTTTACGCATCTTTTATTTATTTATTTTTTTTTTGTGAGTAAAACGCCGGTTGCATCACTTCCTGCAGAGCGCTGAATGTTTTATAAGGAGGCATGACACGCCATATGATGACACACATGAGGAGGGGCAGCCACATGACAGATTCATGGAACTGTAAAATATTCATACTTTGTGATTCCCACCCGCCCACGCTGCCTCTTCTCCTGCTGCTGCTGCAGCGATGCACACTCCTCTTCCTCCTCCTCCTCCTCCTCCTCGGCCATTTGGTGTTGAGTCATACATGTAACAACAAGCAGTCAGTGTGTTTTTAAAGTGAAGTTCTTTGAGTTTAGAACAAAAGCTGAAGCAGGTTCTTGTGTGATGAAGCTGAAGACGTCAGCAGCGCCTTCACATGTTGCTCACTTGGTATATTTGTGATGAGTTTGAGGTCTGATGTCCAGTAGGACGCCTCGACGCTCCTTAGACACATGCATTGTCTGTGAAATCATAGTGATTTAAGCTGAAATAATTTGTCAATTAATTTGCTTATTGACAGAGAGTTAATTGGTAACTATATTTTTATGAATCCAAGAGATAAAAAGCAAACATATTTGCTGATTCCAGCCTCTCAGACGTAAGAATTTGTGGCTTTTCTTTGTCTTCTGTCACAGTAAACTGAATATTTTACAAAGCAAGTGACTTGAATACGGCTTTAAGCTCTTGGTTATCTGTGTTGGGACATTAAACTATTTTCTGATTGTTTGATTTATCGAGAAAATATTTGGCAAATTAATCAATAATGAAAATAAGTAGAAATAGTCCTGATCAGCCTCATTAGTTTGTACATTTGTATTAATATTCAACTCGATAATAGATAATGACATTTGAATGCAACATAAAGATTGAAGTAGAGGATGAGAGCTGAGAGGGGAGCTTTACAACATGTTTAATCATGGAATATAGATATTCAAGTGTAAAAGTTCTTATGGTAAGCTAAATTAACTGTTTTCTGTTGTCTCTGGTGTGTAGTTCAGTTATTTTTTTATTTTGAATTTTTTTAGTCTTTTAATTTGCTTTCTTTATGCTCATTATTAAGTTAAATGTGGTATTTTAATTACATATTTTTATATATAAATAAATCTTCTTGTATTACTCAATCATAAAGAACAGGTATTTTAATGTTGCCTTCACTTGCTGTTGGAATAAACACATTTTTATGATTGAAGGTCCACGAACAACTCAATTAAATAGCAAACAGGACTGGGTAAATGGGAGATGTACTAATGAAGCCTACATTACTGAGATGTCACTTTGAGAAAAACATAAAATAACTCATGTGATATTCCCCAAGCGCTGCTGTAGTACTCCATATAATACATGATGTAATTTAGTTTTTTAATATATTTTTTGTAAAGAGGGAGTCTTGCATACAATTTACTTTTAGTTACAAGAGAAATTGTACTTAATTACTTCTTCCTTCGGTCATTACTGCTCATGATAAGTGTCATAAGTGTAAAGAGAGGTGAGATTTCCCACAGCTCTTAAACGCAGCTTCGGGGGGTTCAGTGAGTCCTGCTCCCGCTGAGCTTCGGATACCGGGATGGAGGAGGACCGGGGGAGGGAGGAGGACCGGGGGAGGGAGGGGGGGAGGAGGACCGGGGGGAGGGAAGAGGACCGGGGGAGGGAGGAGGACCGGGGGAGGGAGGGGGGAGGGAGGAGGACCGGGGGAGGGAGGAGGACCGGGGGAGGGAGGAGGACCGGGGGGGGGAGGAGGACCGGGGGGGGGAGGAGGACCGGGGGAGGGAGGAGGACCGGGGGGAGGGAGGGGGGAGGGAGGAGGACCGGGGGAGGGAGGAGGACCGGGGGAGGGAGGAGGTGGCTCTCCGGTGAGCACACACTCTCAGTCGCCCGGTAGATAGTGGCTCTCTGTCGGTCGGTGTGTGAACGTGACGTTATTTCTGAAGACTTAATGAAAGCGTGAAGCTGCCCGGCTGGAGCTCGCGCAGCAGGAGGGGGACAGCACTCGATGAGATGTTCAGGGGCTTTACTCCCGGCTCGGAACGATGGACTGCATCTGTATTGTCACGACTAAGGTAACACCTTAAAAAACCTCCATTAAATACCAACACACAAACACTGTAGAGGGCGAGTTCACTCAACTGTGAGTCTGTGTTAAATTCGGCGTATGTCTGATCCACCTAACAGCATTTATTTCTTTAAAAAATCTACTTTTTTTGGAACTGTTCGCTTTTACAATCCATCGGTCTTTATCCCACTAAAATAGCGCAGCCAACCAATGGAGGCTGGTGATGAATTGTGGCGACGATGTCTAAAAAAAGTTAAGTTTGCAGGTGAATACAGTAAATAATTATGGATGATATCACTGCCGAATTATTGAAAAGACCACTGTCGACATATAAAGACTGATATCTTGTGATCTAACGTGATGCTTTTTTAAGGACAACTGAGGAATTGTTAATTTGTGATATTTCTCAATGGTAGTTTGGCATAGCGTTTATTACTGATGGTGGCTGATCAGCCCAATTAATCAGCTAATTGTGCTCAGTTTCTAACTCTGTGTTTGTTTTGATTAACTTCCCCAATTAAACATAGTTAATGTTGTTAAAGTGGCAGTAGGCAACAATTTTTTGGCATAATTTGGCAAAAATTCCATAATAATCTTTCAGCATATTGTAATTCAAGTGTTCTGAGAGAAAACTAGACTTCTGCTCCTCCTCATGGCTCTGTTTTCAGGCTTTAGAAAACTCTAGCCTGTGACGGCAGATTTTGACCAATCACAGGTCATTTCAGAGAGAGAGAGCGTTCCTATTGGCTGAGCTCCGGTCATGTGACCAGAACTTGGCTTCCTTCAACAGATTTTACAATGGCGGCGGCGTCACAAACTTTCTCATTTTACAGCTAAATAGTAACTACAAGATGATTCTGAGAACATCTGAGGAGAGAAATAGGCATTACAGTAACAGAATATTGATTCATATTTGATCAGCGCTGCCTAGTTTCACCGTTTGGTCAGAGATCGCGAGTGATTGACAGCCGGCTCTCATAGACTGCAGCTGGGCAGCGGACCTTGTTTTCCTCCGGTAAGTGAAATCCTTCAGATGCCGTTAGGAGCACCGGAGGACACAGTAGGACACAGAGGAACAGGATTTAACTCAGGTTACCTGTTTCATGTACTACTGTCACCATATAGCGGCCATTTTCTAAAAATAACTTTTTTAAATCATATTTGCGCCAATATCGCATACTGCAGCTTTAATTAATGACTAATGATGAAAAGCTCATCACCTTTTTGCTTCTCTTATTTGAAGTCACATTATCAACCTTTTATTCATCTAGAGAAAAAAAGATGATAATGTTGTGTATAATGTGATGTCATCTCTCTGTGGCTGCTGTGTGTCTTTAGTACTGAAGGAGGAAAAGTCCATCGTTCACCTCCCACACATTATTTCAGGTCAGGTGGGCGCCCTTGTGCCTCTCTATCATCCAGGATGCCGCTGGTATTATTCCATGATGGACGCACTCCTGGAAAAACCTTAGACTAATTTCTCAGATCTTGGAAATGTGAGATGAGAGAAAAGGTGAAATTAATGTCATGGAAAATAAACTGTTCAGGTCTATAGTGAGTTCAGATGGTTTTTAATGGTTAAAGGTGTTTTCAGTTAATGATCGTCTTAGCGGACATGATCCAAGAAATGTCCACCCAAAATAATTTTTATGTTATATTAATAAACTGGTTTATTAGGGAAACAGTTTTTCCCCGTTTTCTCTCTTCACAGTTAGATGTCCGAATAAATCAATTTACAGTTAACCATGTTTAACCATGACTTTATTTGTTCGTATTTTTACATATATAACAAAACTCCTTTTTTTTTTTACCATCTTGTAAGATAAATCATTTTTTTATCGTCTTGTAACATCAATACATTTTTTTTTTTTACCGCCATCACTTAACAAATATATATATTTTTTTTACCGTCTCGTAACATAAATACATATTTTTTTCTACCATCATGTAACATAGATAGTATTTATTTTACATGATAGTAAATACATATTTACCGTCCCGTAAAAAATATATATTTTTTTACCATCCTGTGACATAATTACATATTATTTTACAGTCATCTAACATAAATATGTTTTTTTACTGTCTTGTAACAAATATTTATTTTTTTACCGTCTCGTATATATATATTTTTTACCATCATCTAACATAAATAATTTTTTTTTTATCATCTTGTAACATAAATACATTATTTTTACTGTCTTGTAACAAATATATATTTTTTTACCGTCTCGTATATATATAATTCTTTACCATCATATAACATAAATACATATTTTATTACGTCTGGTACCATAAATATCTATTGTTTTTACCATCCCGTAACAATTTTTTTTTAAACGTCTCGTATATATTATATTTTTTTTACCATCATATAACATAAATACATAATTTGTTACCATCCCGTAACATAAATACATTTTTTTTACCGTATTGTAACAAATATTTTTTTTTACCGTATTGTAACACAATTTTTTTTTTTTTAACATCTTGTAACATAAATACATATTTTTTTACATATTTCTTTACCATATTGTAACATAAATAAAAAACATTTATCGTGTTGTAACATAAATATATTTTCTTTCCATCCAGTAACATAAATATTTTTTTAACCGTCTTGTAACATAAACACATCACTGCAGATGTAACAATGTGATAACTAGTGCAGTATTAATTTTGACCATATTGCCGAACATAAATACCATAAATAATAATAAACTAAAGAAGGCCTGTCCTGGAGGATGACTTCTCCAACAGATCAGGAGCTCTGCTGCGTGATGCAGGACGTGAACGTGACCTTTTTCACTCTGTTGTTAAATACGTGTTTACGTGTCTTTGACTCTGTGAGTTTGTCTGGCGGTTTACGAAGTTGTGTTGAGGCGAGGCGGCTGATGGTCGACCTTTTAATAATGTCAGCGTGTTCAGCTGTGATTCCCCTCGCTGTCTGATGTGGTTGGTTCGTGAGCAGTAACGTTGTCCTGAGACGAGACTGACCCCAAATTCACACCAGAAAACATTCACACCATATAAAAATGCCAAATATTTATTGATTACAACTGCTAAGATATTAATGTTAGGCTGCTTCTTTTGGTTCCATAACATGAAATCAATACTTTTCACATTAAGAAATCTGATCAGATTTATGCTCTGTTAGCTTCTAACAGGACATTTTATTATTATTATTATTATTATTATTATTATTATTATTGACCAAACAATAATCATTTAATGTAAAAATACTTTAGATGAATCAATGATGAGTTTCTATGTTGCAGTGTTTCATGTTTCATGTTTACTACTACTGGTATTACTCGTACTACAACCAACTACTACCAATAATAATAATAATAATAATTATGAATTTTATTTCTCTTATTTTGTAAAGACCTTGTGTTTAACGTCACCTGTTCTTCTGGACCAATCGCAGTCTCTGAACGCTCGGTGGAAAATCCCAACGACGTGTTCGTGTCCAGACAAACAGACACAATAACAAACTAATATTCAGTAAAGAGTCAGTCAGCTGTGATTTCAGTCCCTAAGTCCCTGATGTAGAGGCAGGCTGAGTCCTGGACCTCCTGCTGGTTCTGGATCAGATCCCCTGCAGGCCTTCATCTCTTCTCTAAAATCCCATTTTCCGTGCCGTGTCGTCGTCCTGCTCGCCTCTGATCTGCTCTCAGCTCCAAAATCCTCCCGTTCTGCCACTTTCTCCTGAACCCTTGTGCCTCGCTTTAAAAAAAAACAAAACCCGTTGCTCTGATGTCCTCACGCCGACCTTTAACCGAACAACTTTTCACGCAGTTTCACTGTCGCAGACATATCTCTAAAATAAAATCACGAGAGCTTTGTTAGAGTTGTGGCACGCTCTCCCTTGATCTCGATCGTTTAGTGTAAAGCTGGGGACACACCAAGCCGGCATCAAAGAATTAGCGAGCTCCGCCGCCGATTTCAACATGCTGAATCGGTCGGAAAACCTCCGTCACAGGCAGACTAGAGCTGACGATGCGGGACACACCGCAAAAACTAGACTGACAGACGCTCACCGACCGCCCCAGTTCAATGACGCGAATATTGTTAACAACCAATAGGAGCGCTCTCTTTCCAAACAGGAAGCAGCAAACGGGGTAGAAAGTAAACATGGAGGAACTGGTGGAGTTGTGGAGGGAACAAGAGCGTCTCTTTGACGTGTCCTCCCACTTGTACCACGATAGAGTGGAGGATTGTGATTGGCTCGTGGAATACAAGAACGCCCACTTTTCCTTCTTCTGTGCTTGGCATCCTTTTTGTCCATCTAGTGGCCATTTTCCACTGAAACAACTTTTCTGCAGATTTATTTCTGTGCAAAAGATAAATAAATTATTTAAATAATATTTTTTTGATTTTCAAAACTTGACAATTATCGTAATCTTAAATTTTTGCACATTTTATTTTATTTTACACAAACACGGTGGACGACGGGCAGGAAGAATTAGTGATGTTAGTTTTGTGTCTCATGGAGACACGTTAAATAAACACTAATCAACAAGTTGCTCCTCCGTCTCTGAGCTCCATCTCACTACTACTTTAAGCTTCACGTTTAGCATTAGCTCATGCGTTAGCCGCGGCCGCCATGACGACGGTGGTTGTCCTTCCTGGTTCTCTATTGGCTGTCGTTCTTTCCCACGTGACTGTGTCGGCTGTCCTCGGGTTCCTCACACACAACAGGATATCCCATCGTAGATATTTCAAAATATTTGAAATCGGTGCCGATCGGGGGATGCAAAAAACACCACACCACAGGAACATCTAGAAAGATAATGTTCAGAACCATCAAACAATCAGAGCTTTGCTGATTGTCAGGAGGAATCAGGACCAAATTCGTCTTGATTCTCGTGTAGTGTGGACACGACATTAGGCACTTGCGAGCGTGCATGACGTCACATTCGTTGTATTTTCCCTAAAAAACAGGCCCGAGTTTCTTCACATTAAAAGCAGTCTACAGGCTGATTGAGGAAACCCAGAAAGACATGGAAGGTCTCATTTTTTATATTACAACCTGTTCACAGTGTTAAAAGACGATTAAACACGTTTTATACGTGTAAAAACTTACATACAGTCCCTTTAAAGTTGGGATGTTTTTCTTCCCATACGTCTTCGTCTGTGCTAACCAGACAGACGTTGCTGCCTCAGGAGGTTTGAACCAACATGGTGCTCGTGTGTCGCCCCCCCGCCCCCCACAGACAAGGTGTTAGAGCCTCAGGTGCAGCCTGTGTGTTTGTAGGGCAGTGCCTCAGTGTTGGGACTATTTTCAGCTCCTTATTAAGTGTGTGCTGCAGCTCTGTGGCTCAGCAGGACCAAACACAGTCAGCTCAGTCTAAATAAAGTCGCTGTGCTGCTGCGGCTGCTGGTCACGTTCCTGCAGACACACCAACAGCTCAGGACGCCTCCACGCTGACGACTCACGGCTGAGGACACGGGTTACATGTTTAAACTAGGGCTGTCAGTCGATTCAAATATTTAATCGTGATTAATCAGACATTTTTTTATCTGTTCTAAATGTACCTTAAAGGGAGATTTGTCAAGTATTTGGAGTATCAGGGAAAGAAAATGTGCCACATGCAGCTGTTTTTATTTCGGTGGTTTGAGACGTGGGAGCGTTTTGTTGTGTTGTGTTGTGTTGTGTTGTGTTGTGTCCACCTGTTGAACGCTGCTCTGCTATCTGATGAGGTGATGGAGGACGTGCAGGTGTGATTAACTGCTGTAATAATCTTTGCACGTGTTTGTTTCCAGTTAGGACTGTTTTAGCCCAAATACTTTTCAGTTCTGCTGTTAAACCCACAGAAAGTTTGCAGACTAGGGAAAATTAGGGGTGGGAAAAAAATGTATCCTACTATGTATCGTGTTTTTTTTTTTTTTTACGATTTTAAAATAGATTTTTTTAATGCCAGAATCGATATATTTGCTTTATTTGAGTCTATGTGGAGGTAGAAGGAAGTTACTGCTTTTATTGTTGTAGTCTGAGTAACGTAACGTCATATCCGTTCCGTATCCGTCGACCAAAACAAACCGAAGTGATTGATTGATTCAACTTTTTCCCATGGTCTAGTGTTAAAAAAGTTAACAAAAACTGCATATAAACTATAAAATTAAGACAAAAATAAAAAAAATAAGATTAAATACACAAAACTGAAAAAATAAAACTATAAAAATAAATATATAATAAAAAAATAAAATAAATTTATATAATCAATAAAATAAAAAATAAATAATGTTACTAAAATAAAACATAAAAAATAATATGAAATACATAAAACAATAAAACTATAAAAATAAATAAAGTAAAATGCTGTTACAAAAATAAATATACAATAAAAAAATGTAATTTTATATAATCAATAAATAAATAAAAAATTGATTTGTTGATGTGTTAAATACGTTGATGATGTTACTTAAATATAAACATATGAAAAATAATAAAATTATATATAAACAATAAAATAAAAAATATAATACTGCTACTAAAATGAAAATATAATAAGAAATGTAATGGTATATGAACAAATAAAATACTCTTACTAAAATACAAATATAATTAAAATAAAATAAAAAAAATAAGACAACAATAGAAAATAAAATTAAATACATGAAACAGAAAAAATAAAACCTTAAAAATAATAAAATACTGTCACTAAAAAAGTAGATTTAGAAAACCAATTGTATAAGTCTAGCCATAAAATTATATGTTGAATAAATAATTATATAATAATAAAAACGACTAACATAACCCTCCCAAAGGGTGACGGGTGACTCCATGTTTTTACATTCTTTTTAAAGCAGCCGTCTCACCCTATAACTCACCGTGGCCTTCAGCTACAGCAGCCTGTAATTAACATAAATAATTAAGTCACGTTTCCCCACGAGAGCAGTGAGCTGCTGATCGGAGCAGAGAGCGGTGACGTGTGTTCATCCATCAACACACTGCAACAATAAAAAAAAACTGCTGCAGTGAGTGTGCTGTTGTTTCATGTATTAGAACGACATCTCAGCAGGTAAACAGCTCATCAACATTCCCATCAGCCCCTGCTGCTTTGTTTAGGGTCATTTCTCTGGAAACACTGGAGATTATCCCTTTAACCTCCAGCTGCTGCAGGCTGTGTGTGTGTGTGTGTGTGTGTGTGTGTGTCCTGGGTGTGTCTTTCTGTGGTCAGTGTTTCCAAACCCTTTTTTTCTGCCACGACATACTACTAAAAAAATCCACCAGTCACACCAGCCTCCCAGTAACCAGTAAATAAACTACAGCTTGTCCTTATAAACATGAAGCTGCTGGCGGTGATGATAAACAGCTGCTCTCAGAGGAACTACACACTAAATTACTTTTTGTTTTACTTCAACAAAACACACACTGTGTGTAAAAACATCAACTTTAGCTTTTTAGCCCCTCCCTAACTGAGACTTCTGTTACGTATAACAGCTGCAGCATCAACTATATAACAAAACTGTATGTAAAGTGTAAGAAAGTATAAAACTTGGCTATAATTTTGCCGTCTATTTTGGATTTGCACCTTATTGATATTGTGTATTAGCACTCTTTCCTACTTTATACTGCATCCGCTGCACAATAATGCAACTGTGCTGCATTCAAAATATTTAAAGGTGATGGACGGTAAGGCTGGGAAGATACACCTATCTCCTGATTCGATATTACAATTTATTGTAATTTTTGTTAACTTCTTTAACTCTAGACCATGAAGGGAAAAAGTTGAATCCTACACTTCTAGGGACTTTTAATTCGGAAAATCTCTAAATGAATCCAGTAAAAATGTTTGATTTTCAGCATGTATGTAGTCAGAGATGTCCTGAAGTCAAATATATCAGGATCATTGTCAGGAATTATTTATCCAGCAACCCAAAAATCAAAGAATAAAAAGAAATTTCCCTCACAGATTAGTGGTATTTTCTTTTTAATTTATAAGGGACATGTAATGTTTTATACTTCTGGTGAATATAATCCAATCAATCTTATTTCCATAGATGTATTTTTTACATACAGTTCCCTTTGTTAACACCTTATTTTGAAAAGCAGACGTAGTCCCACGTGTCTACTTCCTCTAACTTCTCCAAGTCCGTCTCTAGCTCTCCCGTCAGCTCCGTTCTCTTTATCCATCCATGGTCAGCTCCATCGGGGCCGTTTCAATGCATTTAACATAAATGTCAGTATATGGGTGCTCTACAGTTGTAGCGTCGGCCCATTTGACCGCGGAGATGAGAGCGACGGCCGGCTCGACCGCAATCCTTTCCATCCTTTACTGGATGTGTAGTGTTTACCACTTTGGATTTAACATGTGAGGGTGCAGGTCGTATCCACGACGACCCTCCAACGTTTTATACTTTCTGAGGTTTGTTTTGGTTGACGGATACAGAACGGATATGACGTCACGTTACTCAGACTACAACAATAAAAGCGGTAACTTCCTTCTACCTCCACATAGACTCAGATGAAGCAGATATATCACGGTCACACCAACACAACACCCTGCTCTGAGTGTGTGTGTGTGTGTGTGTGTGTGTGTGTGTGTGTGTGTGTGTGTGTGTGTGTGTGTGTGTGTGTGTGTGTGTGTGTGTGTGTGTGTGTGTGTGTGTGTGTGTGTGTGTGTGTGTGTGTGTTCAGAGTGTGTGTTGTAAGAGGCCGATGTGCCCTGAAGGAGGACACAAGCCAAGAGGAGCATCCATGCGTGTTAAACAAACACTCACACATACACAGAGAGAGCAGACTGCAGGAGGTGAGGAGAACAGAAGGAGAGGCTAGAGAACAGAGAGGATGCTGGGAAGGCGTGGGCGGGGCGCTCTCGGATGAAACAGAAAGGGAAGGAGGGGAGACTCTGTTTGATGTACAGTCTGGATGGCAGTGACCTTTGACCTCCGTCACGGTGTGATGTCGTCACTTGTTTTTCGTAGGACGAGCTAGAAGTTAAATTGGCAGGTTTTCAATGGAAGTTTCGTATTGTGATTTAATATTTTAATCTGGGACAGCTACACATGATAGCGGCTAAAAGTCGGTGTCAAGTCAACGTTATTAAGCTTCAAACTATTCGATACAGCTGTAAACAAGAGGGATGAATAAAAAGTGGCGACTCCTAACCTTTGAAGCGGTATTTGCGTAACTATAACCAACAATAACTCTAACCATAAAACGGATGAGATGTGCTTTCGTGTGTCTATAGCAATATGATCAAAATACTCATATATTATTCTAATGTATGACTATGTAATATTTATTTTATTTTATTCATGATTTGTTCAGTTTCATTTAACTTCACATATTTAGCTCTCTGTGGATCTCGTGTTTTTTCTCCTTTAAAGTTTTTTGCGGTGTGTAAACTGCTGTGGTTAAACAGACTTATTGTAGTTATAATAATAGTGTGATGGTTCATTCTGCAGGCGTTTATACAGCAGAGACTGATTCCTCTTCCTCCTCTGATCCTCTGTCTTTTATGGTCGTCTCCCCCGGGTCTTCTCTCTCCATTTGTATTCATGCTGATGGAGAATCTCTGTGGTTTTCCTGCATATTAAACTGAGCTGTCATATCTGCAGCAGCTCTCTGCCGCGCTGAATAATGCATCCGCCTTTGTGTTTCTGTGTGTTTTAGAGAGACAGACTGAGAGATGAAAAGGGGGAGAGAGAGAAAGAGAGAGAGAAAGAGAAAGAAATGTGAATTTTGTTAACATGATATGTTTCCATTATTAAACTGATCCTTTATAGGAGGGAACTTAAGGGACAAACATTAGATTTATAGAGGAAATGTTTGATTGAAGCCAGTTTCTCTGTGTTGGATTTATGAAGAAAGTTACAACCTTTAAGCCTTTTATCATATCAAACTTCTGTTTTACTTCTATTTTATAGCACTTTTATTTTCTGCAGTAGGAATTCACTGTCAAAGTTAAAGTGATAATAATGCAAATTTCTTTAACGCATTAACACAACTTGTGATTTTTAGGATTGTAGTTTTGTGTTGTTAATTGATTTCCAATAATAAATATATACATACGTTTGCATAAAGCAGCATATTTGTCCACTCCCATGTTGATAAGAGGATTAAATACTTGACAAATCTCCCTTTAAGGTTCATTTAGAACAGATAACACATGTGTGATTAAGGCTTCACACTTGTTTTTATTCCTGTAATACCCTCAGTTTTCAGAGCTTTATTCTGGATAAAAGTTGATAAACACTTACAAGAATTTAGGATAATATGAGCAGATTTGGTACACATGGGAGTAGAAAGTATTTATTGGATTAGTATAATGCAGTATTATTAGTACTATGAATAGATTCTGCTCTGCTGCAGTTGGAAAAAAAAAACGATCAAACATGGAAAAACCAGGAAGGAAGAGTATTTTCGGCTCCAGCTTGGAAAACAGAAAGTCATGGAAACCTCAGAGAAGAAGTTTGAAGCTGTGTGTGTGTGTGTGTGTGTGTGTGTGTGTCCGTGTGTGTCTGTGTGTGTGTGTCTGTGTGTGTGTGTCTGTGTGTGTGTGTCTGTGTGTGTCTGTGTCTGTGTGTGTCCGTGTGTGTGTGTGTGTGTGTGTGTGTGTGTGTGTGTGTGTGTGTGTGTGTGTGTGTGTCTGTGTCTGTGTGTGTCCGTGTGTGTGTGTGTGTGTGTGTGTGTGTGTCTGTGTGTGTGTGTCTGTGTGTGTCTGTGTCTGTGTGTGTCCGTGTGTGTGTGTGTGTGTGTGTGTGTGTGTGTGTGTGTGTCTGTGTGTGTGTGTGTGTCTGTGTGTCTGTGTGTGGTGGTATGCTGCCCCCTGCTGTAGATGTGTGGCGGTGTTTCTGTCCTCTTCCTTCAATGGTCTCTACTGGGTTCACTGGGATTTACTCAGACTTTCTTTCAATATCTTCAAGTAGCTACTCTCAGTGCTGAAGTAATGAGTTGTTTAATAGTGTTTGTCATCCCTTCATCACTTGTTGCTGCATAAACTTTAACCCCCTGAGACCTGCGGGATCTAGTCGGTTCAGTTTTAGGGCTCGAGTGATGACACTGATATCATATGAAACTAGAAAACCTAATGAATTTATTGGTACCAGCCAAGAGAAGGGCTGAATAACACTCCCTCCCCTTTACAGACATGCCCACTTTATGATAATCACATGCAGTATAAATGTGTTATTGTCTCCTATTCTAAAATGGTGTATCTGAATATTTCTGCATACTGGGGTCCATAAACAGTCTTGAATTCCATAAATTGTGTATCAGTGTAAAGCTGAGACTCTGGTGGATCCAATGAGCCCAACTGTATTTATGTGTGATGATGTTAGTCCCCATAGGAGACATTTCATTGACCTCACTGTATAAAATGACCTTGTGGTGACCTCTAGGATAATCACAGCCTCATGAAACTTTACAGCCACAAACTAGAGACCTAGAGCATTCAGAGGATGGATGGATCAAACTAGAGACGGAGCATTCAGAGGATGGATGGATCAAACTAGAGATCTAGAGCATTCAGAGGATGGATGGATCAAACTAGAGACCTAGAGCATTCAGAGGATGGATGGATCAAACTAGAGACGGAGCATTCAGAGGATGGATGGATCAAACTAGAGACCTAGAGCATTCAGAGGATGGATGGATCAAACTAGAGACCTAGAGCATTCAGAGGATGGATGGATCAAACTAGAGATCTAGAGCATTCAGAGGATGGATGGATCAAACTAGAGACCTAGAGCATTCAGAGGATGGATGGATCAAACTAGAGACCTAGAGCATTCAGAGGATGGATGGCTTTCCTAGCTAGATTGATAATAAGGGGGTTTCTGAGCAGAGCAACACAACAGAAGTGCTCGCCATCCAATCGCCGATAAAAAATGCAATTCTTGCAGAAATCTCCAAAATGTCAAAAGTTTTTGATCCCAAATCACAGCATGTCTTTTTCTCTGGTGTTCCTCAAGGTCTTAGTGTCTTAATGTGGTATTTTGGAGGGATTATTGATCATTTTTTTTTATCAATTATCGAGTGATAAAAAAATGGTTAAATTTAGCACCAAATCTGTGTAACAACTTATGAGACATAATAGAGCATGGGGATGACCATCATATACTTTTATCATGTTCTAAACCCTTATACACTTTTACAATTAATTTTAAATAATTAATTAATTCATGTTTATTTCTGATTTATGACTAGAACAAATTGACACACAGTGCTGAGCTGCTATCGCCCCCTGGACCCCCCTAAAACAGACAAAAACGGCTCTATTGTGGGTCTCAGAGGGTTAATATAAAGTGAATTGAGTTTCCCTGTAATGAAATGAGCCGTTTGATTCAGTTCTGAAGTGGGAAATGAACAAAATGTTAAACATGAACATGTTAAATTTGAACAAATTCAGTGCGACATCCTATTTGGGAACCAATATAACGACAGACACAAGTACAGTAGACATGAGAACAAGATCCCGTAAAAGCAAATGGAGATACTGCTATTCATTACAGACACGTTTAGTCTATATTATTTAGCATTTAGTCAAGTAGTCACCTTTAAAGATGTGCTGAATGATCTATGATCAGCTCCTGTCTGCGGTGTACTCGTGAATGTACAGACAACTATCACTGTGATACTAAAGAACACTTAAAAAAACGTTCTCAGGCAAGTTCTGCAGCATCTGTTCTTCTATAATGTCTAAGTTTATTCTGGAGGACATCAGAGATGATGATATCCTCTGGAAGAGGAAGTCACACTGACTGATATCAACAGGTGTTTCAGTGCAGTATCTTTGCCTCCCCGTCAACTCTCTGGCGCCGCCCTCTGGAGGCTTTTGGCGTTGTCCTGGTGAATATCCATGTCTATTATTCCTCTTTTATCTGACCCATATTCAACCCTCCTTTTGTCACTTCAAATCAGTAATCAATACACGTCTGATTAAAGAGAGAGGGGACGATAGTGGCGTCATCAATGTGTGCAAAAATGTCCCAGAATGATGCATGTTTTTGGGGGATAATATGTTGTAAATATAGTACATAGAGCATTTTCACCTTTGTGAATTGTTAAACTACGTCATGCTGTTACGTGAAGCTGTAATGTAGCCGACGCAAAAACATAGAGATTTACAGTATCTATCAATCATGTATGACTTTATTCTCGTTATATTCTGACTTTTTTTCTTGTAAAGTTATGACTTTATTCTCGTTATATTCTGACTTTTTTTCTTGTAAAGTTATGACTTTATTCTCGTTATATTCTGACTTTTTTTCTTGTAAAGTTATGACTTTATTCTCGTAATATTACGACTTTTTTTCTAGTAAAGTTATGACTTTAGTCTTGTAATATTACGACATTTTTACTCATAAAGTTATGATTTTATTCTCGTAATATTACGACTTTTTTCTCGTAAAGTTATGACTTAATTCTTGTTATATTACAACTTTTTTCTTGTAAAGTTATGACTTTATTTTCGTAATATTACAACTTTTTTTTTCTCGTAAAGTTATGACTTTATTCTCGTAATATTCTGACTTTTTTTCTCGTAAAGTTATGACTTTATTCTTGTAATGTTATGACTTTTTTTCTCGTAAAGTTATGACTTTATTCTCGTAATATTACAACTTTTTTTCTCGTAAAGTTATGACTTTATTCTTGTTATATTACGACTTTTTTTTTCTCGTAAAGGTATGACTTTATTCTAGTTACATTACGACTTTATTCTCATAATATTATGACTTTTTTTCAGGAAATCTCAGATGTTTTTTCCCTCAATGTGACCCTAATACTCCGTAGTACATTTTCACCTTGCCCCTCACTGCATTAGACTTATATTCTATATACTTAGACTATAAACTGTGTTACCTTCATCACAATGATCAAATGATTTGCGGCTCCAGACAGATTATTATTTATTTTTTTTTGCCTCAAATGGCACTTTTGACAGTAAAGGTCGCCGACCCCTGGGTTAACCCTTTCAAACACACAGTCAACCCTGGTTGATCCCTCGGTGTGAAAGGGGTATTACAGACCATAATAACCGAGGTTAAAAAGAAAAGATGTGACTCCTAAGTTAGCCGGTCGATACAAACATTTTGTTGACCTCCTTCATAAAATATTACTACTTTATTTTTTTAATTTATCCGTCTAGATTTTTTAGTTTATACATAATTTATAAAATAACAAATACTTAACAGAGCATGGAAACAACAAAAAAAAAGGAAATCTATCACTCAGCTGATGTGTCCAGTGGAGTCCAGCAGGGGGAGCCACCTTTGTGCTGTAAAATAACACCTGAGAGGAATGATAAGGAATACATGAATTTATAAGTCTCGTGTTAGACTTTAGTCCACAGTAAATAATATATGATCTCAAACCAAAACACAGAAATATAAAAACAAACACCTTTTAAATCATGTTTTCTATGTTGGAGAACCTGAGACAATCCTTTATTATTACCTGATGCCACAACCCCGGGAGGTACCAGAGACCGGGTCACGTCAGGTCCATCTGAGCACAGATAGAAGTCCACAGTGTGAGTCCTGGTGCTGCAGTGTGTGTGTGTGTGTGTGTGTGTGTGTGTGGTGTGTGTGTGTGTGTGTGTGTGTGTGTGTGTGTGTGTGTGTGTGTGTGTGTGTGTGTGTGTGTGTGTGTGTGTGTGTGTGTGTGTGTGTGTGTGTGTGTGTGTGTGTGTGTGTGTGTGTGTGTGTGTGTGTGTGTGTGTAGTGAGCGATGTGTAAAAAGCAGCAGGGTAAATTTAGAAGGAGGCCATCACATCTGAACCTGTCAGCTGCTATCACTGTCACTGCAAACACTCAGTCTGCACTGCTAGACTGCACTCTCTCTCTGTGTGTGTGCGTGTGTGTGTGTGTGTGTGTGTGTGCGTGTGCATGCAGCCTGACTCAGGCTTTGATAATGAGGCGCTCAAACAGCAGCAAACCCAGATGGAGGCTAATTGGTGCAAACTGTCCAAAATGTAATTCACTTTAATGGGAGCTTCTTCTGAGGCCAAAACAAACAGCTGGACTTCCATTTAAATGTCCTGCTCTCATTCCTGCTCTCCAGAGGATGAACCCTTTATATATTTAATGCAAACAGGGTACGGCTGGGACGATTCACCTATCTCCTGGTATGATACTATCACCAAACTTGGTTGCCGATTCGATATGTATTGCGATTTTTAAGTATTGCGATTTGATATTGTGATTTTTGTTAACTTTTTTTAACTCTAGACCATGAAGGGAAAAAGTGGAATCATACACTTCTAGGGACTTTTACTTTGGAAAATATCTAAATTAATCCAGTAAGAATGTTTGATTTTCAGCATGTATGTAGTCAGAGATGTCCTGAAGTCAAATATATCAGTTATTGTCAGGAATTATTTTTTATCCGGCAACCCAGAAATCAAAGAATAAGTATATGGTGCTCTACAGTTGTAGCGTCGGCCCATTTGACCACGGAGATGAGAGCGACGGCCGGCTCGACCGCCACGTTACCGCGATACGATAACGTTTCCTGTCCGTGACAGAGTTAGCATGCAGCTTTAGCCGTGATGTCTAGCTCTGCTTTTCCTGCAATGTGTGAAACCCAAAGTGTTTCCATCCTTTACTGGATGTGTAGTGTTTACCACGCTGGATTTAACATGTGAGGGTGCAGGTCGTATCCACGACGACCCTCCAACGTTTTATACTTTCTGAGGTTTGTTTTGGTTGACGGCTACGGAACGGATATGACCTCCCGTTACTCAGACTACCACAATAAAAGCGGTACCAATGGCTTCCTTAGGTTTTTCTATATTCATATGATACCAGTATCTTAACTCGAGCTTTAAAACTTAGCCGCTACAACCTCCAAAGATTGATTGCGTTGAAAGAAATTAGTGACGTTAAAACGAATGTGTTAACTTTGACGGCCCTAATATCTACACAACCAGTTTACAAGATTACATTTTTTACAACAGCACAAAGTTCACACATCATTTTTGCTCTTAAAGTGCACCAGTTTGATGCATTTACCTTGAATATTCCTGTATTTTTGTCAGTTTCTTCCAGTATTGTGCAGCAGCCCTAAAACAAACTTACCTGAAGCTGACACCTCGTCTAATTTACATTTTTCCCAACAGCTTTTTTTTTAGTCTGAGCTGTCAGTGAGTAGATTTTAATATTTGCTCGGTGTGATTACTGTTAAAATCAACATCTCCACGTGTCACATGTGGCTTTAAATGAGCAGCGGTCCTGTTTTATAAAGAGACTTTGAGTCATTATAATGTAATATACCGACACCGAGAGCTTCTCTTTCTTCTTCCTCCTCACTTCTCACATTTTCTCTCATCTCGTCTTCACCCTGAACGACTAACTCTCACCGACAGACGGTGGGTGGATGTGAGTGTGAAATAGTCCAATTAAAAGCCAGCAGAGAGACGGAACAGATAAAAGCGACTGACCGACTCACTTCTGTAGGTTTCTGTCGTCGGTCTCAGGAGGAATCATCTCAGCTTCCTGTCGTCTCCACCCGGGACGCACACACTGATCAGAGAGGTGGTGTTTGCTCCGCTGACTGTCTCGGAGGAGCTCCTCGCCATCCACACTGACCTCGTCCTCCAGCGGTTCAGACTACACGTTATAGTTACATTAAAATATATAATCACGATTAATCGCACATTTTTTATCTGTTCAAATTGTACCTTTAAAGGGAGATTTGTCAAGTATTTAATAATCTTATCAACATGGAAGTGGACAAATATGCTGCTTTATGCAAATGACCAGCATGGCTAGCTAACGTTAGCTTGAGTGGGAGGCTGCTGCAGTGATACCATTATAGAGCTGCTGGTTTCCTATTGGTCAGTCATTATAGAGCTGCTGGTTTCCTATTGCTCAGTCATTCTAGAGCTGCTGGTTTCCTATTGGTCGTCAGTATAGAGCTGCTGGTTTCCTACTGGTCAGTCATTATAGAGCTGCTGGTTTCCTATTGGTCAGTCATTGTAGAGCTGCTGGTTTCCTATTGGTCAGTCATTGTAGAGCTGCTGGTTTCCTACTGGTCAGTCATTATAGAGCTGCTGGTTTCCTACTGGTCAGTCATTATAAAGCTGCTGGTTTCCTATTGGTCAGTTAGTATAGAGCTGCTGGTTTCCTACTGGTCAGTCATTATAGAGCTGCTGGTTTCCTACTGGTCAGTCATTATAAAGCTGCTGGTTTCCTATTGGTCAGTTAGTATAGAGCTGCTGGTTTCCTATTGGTCAGTCATTGTAGAGCTGCTGGTTTCCTATTGGTCAGTCATTGTAGAGCTGCTGGTTTCCTATTGGTCAGTCGTTGTAGAGCTGTCTGTCTGTAGTCATGTTGTTATTGGTCGGTGGTCTGATGATACTGAAACATCTGGACTGATACCTGAGGCCTGATAATTACACTGATTCTCCAATTTTAATTCATTACTCCTCTTCCTCATCTCCTCCCTTTTCTCTCCTCTTCCTCTTTCTCTTTTCTTCCTCTCCTCTTCCTCATCTCCTCCCCTTTTCTCTCCTCTTCCTCTCCTCTTCCTCATCTCCTCCCCTTTTCTCTCCTCTTTCTCTTTTCTTACTCCCCTCTTCCTCATATCCCCCCTTTTCTCTCCTCTTTCTCTTTTCTTCCTCTCCTCTTCCTCATCTCCTCCCTTTTTCTCCTCCTCTTCCTCTGTCTCTTCCTTTCCCTCAGTTTCTCCTCCTCTTCCTCTCCCTCCTCCTCCTCTTCCTCTGTCTCTTCCTTTCCCTGTTTTTCCTCCTCTTCCTCATTCTCCTCCTTTCCCTCTGTTTTTCCTCCTCCTCTTCCTCTGTCTCTTCCTTTCCCTCTGTTTCTCCTCCTCTTCCTCTGTCTCCATCTCCTCTTCCTCTGTCTCTTCTTTTCCTTCTGTTTTTCCTCCTCTACCTCCTCCTCTTCTTCCTCTATCTCTTCCTTTTCCCTCAGTTTCTCCTCCTCTTCCTCCTCCTCTTTCTCCTCCTTTCCCTCTGTTTCTCCTCCTCCTCCTCTGTCACCTCTTCCTCTTCCTCTGTCTCTTCCTTACTCTCTGTTTCTCCTCCTCTTCCTCTTCCTCTTTCTCCTCCTCTGTCTCTTCCTTTCCCCCTGGTTCACATCCTCTTCCTCTTCCTCTTCCTCTCCTCCACATCACTGACTCTGTCCTACATCACTCTACCTTCCCTGAGGATACACCCCCACTCTCTCTCTCTCTCTCTCTCTCTCTCTCTCTCTCTCTCTCTCTCTCTCTCTCTCTCTCTCTCTCTCTCTCTCTCTCCCGATGAGTCATGTGACCAACCTCTCTCCCCCCACCCCCCTCTCCCTGGAGACCAATCACACCCCCACAGAGGAAAGCTTAACACACACACACACTAAACACAAGGACTGTCGCTCGCCCGGCTGTCTTCATCATCATCATCATCACTCTGTCAGTGTAGAGAGAGAGAGAGGGGAGGCAACAGGGAGAGAGAGAGAGAGGGAGAGAGGGGAGGCAACAGGGAGAGAGAGAGAGAGAGAGAGAGAGAGAGAGGGAAGGCAACAGGGAGAGAGGAGCAAAACAAGAGAACGAGGGAGAGAGGAGTCGAGGCGAACGCCTGAGAGGAGGTCAAGAGGGAGAGGAATATATTCTACCAGAAGAAGAAGAAGAAGAAGGAGGAAGAGGAGGAGGAGAAGGAGGAGGGGTCAGCGGAGAGGAGGAGGGGGGAGGAGGGGGGAGGTTCTCCCTGAATGAAGGAAGAGCTCTGGGAGTCGTTTCCTCCCCGCCGCGATGGAGCGACGCGAGGAATGAGGGCGGATGGTGAGAGCAGGGAGCAGCAGCAGCAGTGGAGGAGGAGGTGGAGAGGCTGGAGGTGGAGGCGGAGGAGGAGGTGCGAGGGGAGCCACGGCCGGAGCCGGGCGCCGCGGGAGGAGCCGGCAGCGCTCCCGGAGGAGGCGGCTGTCGGCCAACTGTCCCGGCGCCGACAAGATGTCCCCTGGCACGAAGAAAGTGGAGTGTTTCTCGCCCATGCTCTGCCACTGCAAGGTGGCGTGCACCAACAGCACCATCTCACTCATGTTCGGCTGCAAGGTGGGTGGAAACATCTGGAGGGAGCCGCCGGAGGGAGATCCTCGGCACAGTTTGGTGCTTCACGAGGGGGGGGGGCGAGTGTGAGGTCACGGCGTCGGGGGTGCGTTTGTTTATAAAGCTCTAATTACAGGACAGTAGAAGGCAGAGTTTTGGCAGAGTTGTGATTTTCTCTGAAGGTAAAGTTTGTTGTTAAAATGCTTAAAGGACTGAACTGGTTTAGTGTCAGAATCTTTCACTATTAATCGATTGGTATGTAAAATGTCACAAAAGTGCTCGTCTTCAAGTTGCTTATTTTGTCTAAAACTGAAATAAAGTCTGTTTTCTATCAGAGAAGACAAAGAAAAGCAGATCTTCACTCTGGAGGAGCTGAAACTAGAGAAGCTTTGGAGCTTTAGCTTGAAAACCGACTTCAACGATTAATCGATTATTGAAATAGTCGGTGATTATTGTTCTGTGGATCGACTGATCAGTTAATCGAATAATCCTTTCAGCTCTAATTAGTATATTTTGAGCATTAAAATATAACAGTCCAACAAAGAAATTAATGCTGATTCTTCAGTTTTCTTGACTGGCAGTTTTGAGTTAAATTATAATTTCTTTGTTTTATTTTGGTAGTTTTGACCGTCATTTCTGTCAGAAAATTTGCGGCGCATTTTTAAAAATCATTTTTAATTTGAAGCAGCAGACTTTTACTCTCTAGTACTGTATGGGCAAAACCCCGAAAACGCAGGATCCTACACTTCCCATGATGCATTGTAATTGCTGGTTTGTTTTGTTAAAGGCAGCGTCGTCCCCACAAAACATTTTCTGTGCAGGTAAACTAAAAGTTTGTCACTTCAAACCCCGAAAATACCTGAAACACTGAAGTTAATCAGAATGATCGATAATCCTTTTCTATCAGTAACAACAACAACAAGTTAATATCTGATATTTCTGAACACGGTGACGAGCAGTCAGACAATCAGACGCGGTGATTTAGCAATTAAGGCAAATAGAAAAATGTAATTTTGGGGTCAACATTGAAGCAGAAGAGGCCGAGATATCCTGATGTTTAGTCCATAGTTCGGAGCAAAATCCCAAAACACCACAAACGGTGTGTTGAAAAATGTAAAGCCTTTAAATTTGTCAGTTTACACGCAGCGTTTTCCACCAACACAACCTCTAAAACATTCACAGAAACAGGTTTATTCCTGCTGCTTCGGATAGATGAATTTCTTGGTGGTGCCAGAGCAGAGATGGACCGACACTCAACACGAAACAAAGCAGAGATGAGAGCTGTGTGGGTGAGACAGAGAAACACTGCAGGACAGTGAACGCATCACAGAGAGAGCAGAGAAACGTGTGATACAGAAACACAAACGAGCTGAGAATCACAAAACATTTCATTCAAACTTCCAAAATTGAGAGCAGATTGTGCTCTGCGCCTGTCAGACAGCAGCTGAGGGGGAAAAGCCCGTTAACCCGTCGTCACCGAGTGTTTACTGTTTGACCTGACGCGACACGATAGGCCGCCGCCATAGGCCGCCCGCGCCGCTTGTCATCTCTGCTTCAGTGAACCGACCAATCGGAGGCTCTGATTGCAGTAGCGAAGAGGCGTCATTGGCTGGCGGGGGGGGGGTCGCGTTGGTGGCATGCACGTGCATGTGTGGTCAACATGTGCTCTGCAGGGAAACACCAACGAACTGAAACCACATGAGATGTGCTGATGGAGAGAAGCTGAATGAGTGTTTGAGATGTTAACAGCAGAGAGCTGCTCACTTAAATGCTCCAGTGGATCTGTGATGAATATCTGGCCTCACAAAAGAGCCGGGATGGGCTCCATGGTGACCGTTTCAATTAAATAATAGCTAATAATTAAGATAAACATTAAGGTTGATGCTGTTCATCTCTTTCAAACATCTTCAATATTTCTGACTGTATTAATGCAACCGATCTTTCGGAGGTTGTTGCAGCTTACAACTTAAAAATCGCAAGTTGCGTTCATGCGTTAAAGAAATGAATGGCATATCTTATTATTACGTTAACTTTGACAGTCCTTTTCTTTTAATAACCACTTTTAACACAGTTCTGATCTGTGTGTTTATGTTTCTCTCGCTCTTGTTTTTCTGATACATATCTGTTATTCTCTACATCTCTACGGGTCAGTAAAGGCTGAGGGATGCTTCAGGTGTTTCTACCTGTTAACAGGATAACAAGTCTCTCCTGGAAGGCATTCGAAATGTTTCTCCCTGTTATTCACGTGAAAAGGAACCGAAGCAGAGCGTCTTTAATGTTATCTTATCTTATAGCCGTACGTCAGTCTGTTTCCACCTTGTGACTTCTCCTCCTCAGGTTATTATCACCTCTCAGGTGAGATCTCAGAGCAGTGAAGTGTCTCTCTGAATCTCCCTCTTTAGTGTTTATAAACTCAGCTGTAGAAAACCTCTGATGGGCTCCACTTTAAATGAACCTCCCAGCTGACCTTTTGCCCCCTGCCTCTGATTGGACGGAGGAGGGGGGGGGGGGGGTGTTGGAGTTACAGTATCATGCAGAGTTGACCTCTGACCCCTCAGGCACAGGGAGCCGCTCAGCTTACCGCTGCATGGATCAGGATGTGATTGATATCTACAGTCAATCTGAAGGATTGGGAAGCCGACGCTCTTAAATCTGTGACTGGATGTTAGACGGTCGGATTGAAACGCTGTGATTAACCGCTCTTCTTCTGCTCTATGACACTTTGATCACAGCCAGTCTTAATTAAGTCCCATTGATCAGCTTCCACGCATCGACTGCTGTCACCAGCACGCACTCGATAGATTGTGCCGGAAGTTATCAATCGTAAAGTGTTTAGTGAGCTGCTGTTTCAGAAACATTCAGCTGAAATGAATTCACCACAGGATATGTTTAGATTTAAAAACATCTGGACCGATCCAGGGTCTGAAACCTCCACAACCAACAGTCGGAGGTGGAAGAAGTAATCCGGTCTTTTACTGCAGTAAAAGTAGTAATACCACAGTGGAGAAGCAAAAGTCTCAAACCTTTTGATTTTTGTTCGTTTACATATATTTTAGTCTAGTTTTAGTTACTTGATTTTTGTTAGTTTACATATATTTTATTCCAGTTTTAGTTATTTGATTTTTGTTAGTTTACATATATTTTAGTCCAGATTTAGTTATTTGATTTTTGTTAGTTTACATATATTTTAGTCTAGTTTTAGTTATTTGATTTTTGTTAGTTTACATATATTTTAGTCTAGTTTTAGTTATTTGATTTTTGTTAGTTTACATATATTTTAGTCTAGTTTTAGCCATTTGATTTTTGTTAGTTTACATATATTTTAGTCCAGTTTTCTAAACTTTTTGTCTCATTTTTGTTGTGTATTTTTTAATTTTCATGTCGTCTAAGCCGTCATAAGTTTGGCACCTGATTTTGATTTGAGTCTTTTGATAAAAACATATATATTAATTTTAGTCAAATTTCAGTCATTTGAATTGTGCGTCTTTAAAGATGTTTGTCGTGCATTTTTGATTTTTAATTCCTATTGTACAGTAACCATGTCAGGTAGGTTTCCTTCTCGTCTATCGCCTTGTAGTATTTATTTGTTGGTGACGAATTTAATACATTTTGTCATAATTCTTGTTTTCAAAGGTTGTCGATGAATATTTAATCGCGATGAACTATTTTAATTGATTGACAGCCCTATAATATAATTCATATTATCCTGAGACAGCAGCACGTTTGATTGACAAACAGAAAAGATGATAAATGGAGAGCATGGACGACATGAAGTATTAGATTCTAGAGGGATATTACTCCTCGCTTGGTTGTGTTCCTCTTCATCACATCCCTGAATCATCCAGAAACCCTCCTCCTCCTGAACATCCTGCTACATCCGCTCCGTGGTGATGCTCCTATTTATAGCAGCTTTTGGCAGGCAGGAGTCGGCGCTGTGCCTCCTCCTCCTCCTCCTCATCCTCCTCGTCTCTCTCAGAGCTGTCGAGGAGGAGGAAGAGGAGGACGAGGAGGAGGCAGACAGTGTCATCACTGGAAACCTCCTCGCTGCCTCCTACATCCACATTTCCATTAGCTTTGCCCTCGTCCACAGTGAGTGGGCTCAGTGTCTCGCTGAAGGACATGAAGCTGCTGTGATGTGTTCACAGGACGATCACAGTGTGGGACACGCCAACGCCGTTCTCTCTCTGGTTCTAGATCCGTCTTATATTTTAATATCGGGCGCTGAAAAATGGCAACAATTGAAAATGATGTGCAGCTTTTCCTTAGACAGATTTAAGCCTGTGTGGGCTCGAGACGGCGCGGCGTTGTGACAACTCGGAGGGAGTCGAACCTGTGACCCGACTGTTGTTCGCTCACTTCCTGCTCTCAGTCGCTCGTCTCGGGCTTCTTTGTTGTGTTTCCTCGCGGTGTCGTGATGGCTCAGTTGGCCTGCGGCCTCCTGATGCTTCTCCATCTGCTGCTGCTCTGTGCTCATGCAACATTCAGACGGAGCTGTTTGTGTTTCTGTAGACGGGAACAACAGTTACCTCAAAGTCACCTCAAGATTTGAGGAAGCTGCTGGAGGGATGATGATGATATCTTATTATTGAACATGTGGTCGGCAGGTGAACATCTCTTACCGAGGGATTACAGTTGTTTTTTTACTTTTATTTGGCTTTTTGTTGCCTGAATATCTCCAGAATTTATACGTATTTTCACCTGAAATGTTTATGTACACGTTGTTGTTTATCTAGTCAAATTAGTGCTGGACAATAAACCAGATTTATCAACTTAACCAACTTAATAATTCTCTTACTGATCAATTACTCACATGACACTTTTCATTAAAGGGTGGGTCTATTATTTTTTATTTTTTATTTTTAGGTTTTTATATCATTTTGTTGCTTCCCCGTGGTGTTCCTCATGGATTCAGATCCAAACATTCAGATTTTGGTCAAAGTGTGCGGCATCATTCAACATATTTTGTGTGAATAAACAGTAGTGAATGAATCTTGGGTCACCATATGATTCTACTGAGACTGTCATGGATAACATTATATCTACCCGTGTTTAACATGGTGCAGTCGAAGCTGGTTGGAGGTCAGTTTAACTCCGACAGCATAATCTGTCTTCCTGTTTTAATCCGTGGCCTCTGCCCTTCACATGAATGTAATCCTCCAGTAATTAAATCAGTGATGAAAGCCGGACCGTCGTCGTGGAGAATTATTGCAGACGCAGCTCAGCAGATGTTTTCACCGAAATGACCACGACGAATAATCTCAAATTTCTGCTTCGCCATCGAACGAAACGAGATGTAGCTGTTGTTGAGCTTTCAGTCGTATCTCATGATCTTCATCAGCACGTTGAGTCAGATTTCCGTACTTTGAAAGCACTTTAAGGTCGTCTCACGGCTGATTCTTGACTTCGGAAACAGCAGCTGAGAAATCGAGTAGCTGTAGCAGTCCCAATAATACTGAGCGTCTGCTTCATACTCAAGTTCAGGAAAGTTAAACATCATTTGAACTTGTTGTTAGGGTTGGGACTGGGACGATTCACCTATCTCCTGATTCGATACCATCACGATACTTGAGTGCCGATTCGATATGTATTGCAGTTTTTAAGCATTGTGATTCAATGTTACGATTTATTGTGATTTTTGTTAACTTTTTTAACTCTAGACCATGAAGGGAAAAAGTTGAATCATACACTTCTAGGGACTTTAACCTTGGAAAATCTCTAAATGAATCCAGTAAAAATGTTTGATTTTCAGCATGTATGTAGTCAGAGACGTCCTGAAGTCAAATATATCAGGATCATTGTCAGGAAGTATTTATTTTCCAGCAACCCAAAAATCAAAGAATAAAGACGTTTCCCTCACAGATTAGTGGTATTTTCTTTTTAATTTATAAGGGACATGTAATGTTTTATACTTCTGGTGAATATAATCCAATCGATCTTATTTCCATAGATGTATTTTGTATATACAGTTCCCTTTGTTAACACCTTATTTTGAAAAGCGGACGTAGTCCCACGTGTCTACTTCCTCTAACTTCTCCAAGTCCGTCTCTAGCTCTCCCGTCAGCTCCGTTCTCTTTATCCATCCATGGTCAGCTCCATCGGGGCCGTTTCAATGCATTTAACAGAAATGTCAGTATATGGTGCTCTACAGTTGTAGCGTCGGCCCATTTGACCACGGAGACGAGAGCGACGGCCATCTCGACCGCAACGTTACCGCGATACGATAACGTTTCCTGTCCGTGACAGAGTTAGCATGCAGCTTTAGCCGTGATGTCTAGCTCTGCTTTTCCTGCAATGTGTGAAACCCAAAGTGTTTCCATCCTTTACTGGATGTGTAGTGTTTACCACTTTGGATTTAACATGTGAGGGTGCAGGTCGTATCCACGACGACCCTCCAACGTTATATACTTTCTGAGGTTTGTTTTGGTTGACGGATACGGAACGGATATGACCTCACGTTACTCAGACTACAACAATAAAAGCGGTAACTTACTTCTACCTCCACATAGACTTCTCTGGCTTCTTGATTCAGTTCTGATTCTTCAGTTGAATCTTCTGGAGCTGGTCAAAAGGTGTCAATAGAAATGTGTGATTTCTCTTTAACAAGCGTCCGCCTGCCTTCTCACACTCCTTTACTGCTGTTAAACAATGTGAGACTCACATCGCACTGATCAGCTGCTAAAGATTGCACACACTGAGAATATTATTCAGGCTTTTTTTTATGTATGTTTTGACTGCAGAGAGGTTCGATTGAGCGTTTGTAAGATGAGGCAGCAGCAAAAATAATGTCATGTTGAGCGTCTTTTAGCTCTTTTGTCAAATAAGTGAGCCGTCCTCTCACATGAAAGTTAGATTATTTCAGATCATCTACACCGTCCTTTTGTTGGAAAAAAAAGCATGTTTTAATTAAAAAAACATTTATATAGAGATTTAAACAGCTCATTCTCATATGTAATGTTATATCATCATCTCTTCAAACCTCTCCTGTATATATATATAATTTATGAATCAACCTGTATATATAAAATCTATTCTCTAATATTCATCTCAAATATATATTCACTTAGTCCCATATGCATATCTATGTACATGTATAGATATAAATATAACTCGACTTGTATATATGATTTAATCATTATAATACTCTTATACAACATTTTTTTATACAATATTTCATCAGCTTGCAACTTATACTTAACTCTTATTCATCAGAATATAACAGATGTCTATCCTTTGCACCTTAACTGCAAACGGAATACATGTATATGTATACTCTATGTGTAATTTAACACTGTTGAAACACATTTTACTTGTGTTATACAGAAACTTTATAATCTTTCACACGTGAAACGGTGTTCCACGTGTGAAAGATTATCCACGTGTGATGCATAATTCACAGGTTGACGCGTAATTCCGAGTGTGAAATGTATTATAAAATCAAAATGTGGTTCATGTCCTCGTCCGTGTGAAACAGCTTCTTACATTTGATGAAAACATACATTTCACATGTGAAATACCACGCAACGTACATGACAACACGATCTTCATTTCCTACCGTCGGAGCGTTGAATGTTGCTCTCTATAGTGTTTCCTAAAATAACTCCTTGTAGTTTGAGCTCTGAACTTCAGCAGTAGGAACATTTTGGACAGACGGTGGGCGGGATGACTAAACACAGCGTTGAGTTACTTCACACAACACTGCAGACTAAAAGAAGAGAAATGAAAGACGGGATTAATTTGCAGAAACACAAAGAACGCCGGTGTTTATCTTCATGAATCTGATCTGGAAAATATCTTTAAAGATTTACTGGTTTTGTACAAAAAGAACAAAATTAATTAATTAAAATGAAAGTGATTTGTAACCAGAATAACATGGAAGTATCTGGCGATATGATACGTATCATGATACAGGGGTTACCATTCAATATATTGCAATACTGTAAGTAAGGCGATATATTGTGATTTTGTTAAAGTCATAGTATAAAGAAAACTCTATGCATAAAATCTGAGTGAAAAAAAAGTTAACGTTTTTATGCAATCAGGACAGTTGGATCTGCATTAGCATTTATCACAGTCTCTGTAACATCCAACATCACAGCTCTACTGTGAGAGGACACATACACTGAAAGGGAGCATCTCTTTACAAATGAAATAAAGTATTGACTGAGTAAGTCTTTGCATGTGAACTATAAATAAAAAAACGATAGTGATACGTATCGTATCGTTGTAAAAACGTATCGTTACCCCCCTAACACTGTGAATTACTCCCATTACATTTTTCTCATAATATCTCATCCTCCAGGTTCTCCTCCTAGCTTCAGTTTGTACATGCGATCTGTTCTGGTGATGTTGGTCATATCAGGACTGAGTGTTTGTTCAGATTCACACCTCTTGGATCTGCAGGTGTTCTCTGTGCGTCGCCTCTCTGGCTGCTGCTGCTGTCCTTCATGAATTAACCAAATGTTCAGTCGGTCGGCCGGCTGCTCTCAGCCTGATGAATGGAGACGTTGCCCTTCACACTCTGTCTGTTGGCTCAATGCACACTGTGATGTCAAAGTACAAGTGATGTCTTCTCTCTGAAATATAGATATATATATATATATATATATAGATATATATATATATATATATATATATATATATATATATATATATATATATATATATATATATATATATACTCGGTCGGCCGAGTGTTGGAGTTTCCTCATTGGCCCTTGCTCTTTCAAAATGAAAAGGCGGGAACAGTCCTTTATGCAAATGAGTGCGTCCGGCTCACTAAACTTGGACCAAGCTGTGAAACTAGAGCGATGTTTTTCTAACATGAAACCAGACTCAACAGATTCTCTCTTACAATGTTTTCAGAAGTAGATTTTGGTGGATTGTTTAGTCCAGGTGTCAGCAACCTGCAGCTCGTTAGCTCCTCTCAAGTGGCTCCCTGTGGAGTTTCAAAAATGGAAATGAATAACTGTTCTTTTGTTTACATTTTCATTTTTATTTATCATTGTTGTAGGTCTATGGTACGACGGTACGATGGAGTATTAGGGCCACGTTGAGGAAAAAACAAATCTGAGATTTCGAGAATAAAGTCATAATATTACGAGAATAAAGTCATAGGTTTACGAGAAAAAAAGTCGTAATATTACGATAATAAAGTCATAACTTTACGAGAAAAAAAGTCGTAATATTATGAATATAAAGTCATAATATTATAAAGTAGTAACTTTACGTGTTATTTTCTTTTTTTCTCGCAAAGTTATGACTTAATTCTCGTAAAATTACGACTTTTTTCTCGTAAAGTTGACTTTTTTCTCGTAAAGTTATGACTTTATTCTCTTAATATTACGACTTTTTTTCTCATTAAGTTATGACTTTATTCTCGTAATATTACGACTTTTTTTCTCGTAAAGTTATGACTTTATTCTCGTAATATTATGCCTTTTTTATCGTTAAGTTATGACTTTATTCTCGTAATATTACGACTCTTTTCTCGTAAAGTTGTGACTTTATTCTCGTTATATTACAACTTTTTTTCTCATAAAGTTATGACTTTATTCTTGTAATATTACAACTTTTTTCTCGTAAAGTTATGACTTTATTCTCGTAATATTACGACTTTTTCTCGTAAAGTTATGACTTTATTCTCGTAATATAACGACTTTTTTTCTCGTAAAGTTCTAACTTTATTCTCGTAATATTGCAACTTTTTTTCTTGTAAAGTTATGACTTTATTCTCGTAATATTACGACTTTTTTTCTCGTTAAGTTATGACTTTATTCTCGTAATATTCCGACTTTTTTTCTCGTAAAGTTATGACTTTATTCTCGTAATATTACGACTTTATTCTTGAAATCTCAGATGTTTTTTCCCTCAATGTGACCCTAATACTCTGTAGTACATTTGCACTTTGGCCCTCACTGCATTAGACTTATATTCTATATACTTAGACTATAAACTGTGTTACCTTCATCACAATGATCAAATGTTTTGCGGCTCCAGACAGATTTTTTTTTTCTCTTGATAGTAAAGGTTGCCGACCACTGGTTTAGACTGAATAATAACCGATCGGGTGCATTCTACGGTCGGGTACGTCACCGCTTGAACGTCCAGTTGAGTGGAGCAACGCGTCCCCTATTCAAAGAGTATAGAAGCAAAGGTGTCTTTTTTACAAAAGCTGCCATTTTGGACTGAAAACGCTTATTATATTTATAATATTTTATTGTTCAACACAGGCCGTTTCAGTAGAATATGACAATAGATTAGAAATAATGTAGTTTTACTTTTGTGCGGCACTTTGTAGGCGGACGTTTTATTGATTAACTTCCTGCAGTGGACTCATCGATAAACTGTGAAACGTCCAGAGTGTCCTTTGAGCTGCCGGACTTGTTCTGTCCTTTGGAGCAGTGCTCAGGACCGGAAGGTGAAGGCGTCCATCACTCAGTCATGGTTATGTAACCGCGGTGGTTCGGGACAGTCGAGTCATTCACCTGCCAACATTAACCTCTCTGCTTTAAAGCCATAAAACAGATGAGTAAGACTCGGAGAGCTCTGAGTCATCGAGATGTGAAGGCTGCGGCAGACTGTGGATCCACAGAGACGCCGCGAAGACACCTGGCGCCTCACTGGAAAATATTACAGTTTATTAATTCAGTCTTATTTTGGTAGTTTTGCATGATTTCCGTCAGTTATGGTAGAGTTTTCCCCATTCTGTATTCCCATTTATAAATCTTTCTTTGGATGTTCCTGAACATAGAAACTCAGGACTCTCCTGGACGATGTGATGACCTTCTGACCACCGGATCAAATTACTTCAACTTCTTTTCTGAGAAATCGCTTTTTATCAGTTTGGTGAAGGGCTCTAAATAATAGGGGTGGGAAAAAAATGATTCACCTATGTATCGTGATTTTATTTTATTTTTTAAATGCCAGAATCGATATATTTGCTTCATCTGAGTCTATGTGGAGGTAGAAGGAAGTTGCCGCTTTTGTTGTTGTAGTCTGAGTAACGAGACGTCATATCCGTTCCGTATCCGTCAACCAAAACAAACCTCAGAAAGTATAAAACGTTGGAGGGTCATCGTGGATACGACCTGCACCCTCACATGTTAAATCCAAAGTGGTAAACACTACACATCCAATAAAGGATGGAAACACTTTGGGTTTCACACATTGCAGGAAAAGCAGAGCTAGACATCACGGCTAAAGCTGCATGCTAACTCTGTCACGGACAGGAAACGTTATCGTATCGCGGTAACGTGCGGTCTATTGATTGGATTATATTCACCAGAAGTATAAAACATTACATGACCCTTATAAATATTAAAAAGAAAATACCACTAATCTGTGAGGGAAATGTCTTTATTCTTTGATTTATGGGTTGCTGGATAATAAATAATTGCTGACAATGATCCTGATATATTTGACTTCAGGACTTCTCTGACTACATACATGCTGAAAATCAAACATTTTTACTGGATTCATTTAGAGATTTCCCAAAGTAAAAGTCCCTAGAAGTGTATGATTCAACTTTTTCTCATGGTCTAGTGTTAAAAAGGTTAACAACAATCACAATAAATCATAATATTGAATCGCAATACATATCGAATCGGCACCCAGGTATCATGATGGTATCGAATCGGGAGTTACAGTAGGTGAATCGTCCCAGCACTAAAAGTTAATATGCAACGAGGAGACTCACATTTTGTGGGCGAGTACGATCGTTTGGTTCTGATTCAGATCAACTTTATTATCCATTGTTTGGTCCAGTAAAAATAAAGTCCACAAAAAAAAAAAAAACAATAGCATAAAATACACAATAAGACCACAACACACTCCTAATAAAACACATTTCATTACATCTTTGTAATATTTATGACTACAAACTTCTTTAGTTCAGCAGGTTGTTGTTTCACCTTCAGGTCTCTGACCTCAGAGTCCATGTTTGACTGACGTGTTCTTCATTTGACTCTCATAGTTTCTGTCTCTCTGTGATGGAAATGAGTAAACTGTACTTTGTTTTATAAATCTACTAATCTTTTTAATAATTATAGTTATGACACGACATGTTCCACGCTGAAGAAACGAAGGTGGAATCTGTTCTAAGCAGCTCCACTGTTTGACCGTGTGTTTGTGTTGTTTCCTGTTTCAGAAGTACAGGCACCACGATGAGGACTCGTCCCCCCAGGAACAGAGGTCCCCCCAGCTGACGGAGGAGGCGGGGGGGCCGGAGCTGGTCCAGGTAGCGGAGAAGAACCTTTCCCAGATCGAGAATGTGCACGGATACGTCACCCACGCTCACATCTCACCCATGAAGGTAGGAGACGGAGACGGCTTCATTTTCTGTCTCTGCTGCTCTCTTCTATCCGTCTGTCTCTTTATTTATCTGTTCATGAACAACTTTACTGGCACGTTAATCAGAAATGTTGTTTCTAAAGCAACGTGTCTAATTTTGTGATTTTGAATGTCATGATTATATTTTGATAGCATTAGTAATATCTTAATAAACGGAGGCTAAACTGGTTAAAATATTTCTGTAGAAAACTCACCAAGTTTACTTGAAAGTTGAGTTATTATTTAGCTGTGGAATTTAACATTACTTTATTAAGAAAGTCAGCAGAAAACATCACCAATATGTTTACCTGATTACCTGTATCTGTAAAATATTATATTATATGGTGGTAAAACTTCCAATAATCACTAATGACAACATAACACAGCGTCACTGAGAATAGCAGCCTAAACAAACAGGTCCTTCAGAAGCCAGTAAAGTCTGTTTATCTCTATCTATCTCTATATTTTCTCACTTTCTCTATATTTCTGTCCATCTCCATCTGTCAACACAAACTCACACAGCGTCAGGTGTCGTTTACTCTTAATTCACTGTATTTAAAGTCTCATTTTGAACACAATTTCCTTCATAAACTCATTTTATCCTGAAGGAAATGATGAGAATGAAATCAGTCGTTATTGATCTGAATTGACGGTGAATTAATCCTGACACACACACACACACACACACACACACACACTCACACACACACACACAGATGGAGGATGATGGTTGCTGCTTGTCTGTGTTGCCTACATGTGGTTCATTAAACCATTGAAGCTGCTCTGAAGCTCAAACCTGTTCTGCTCATCGTACCTGTTCCCTGTCACAACGCCATCACACACACACACACACACACACACACACACACACACACACACACACACACACACACACACACACACACACACACAAAAACACCACCAGTCAGGTGGTTTCTCTTGGACCTCTTGGATAATGTGTTGTTTGAACATTAAAGCATGTAAACATGTTCTAGTAGAAACACAAATACAAGCATGAACCTGAAGATGAGCCGGATACGGGACCTTTAAGGTCCAGCGTGTGGAAACATCTTGGCTTTTTGCAAAAAGGAAAATGTCGTTTTATAAATCACTCGCTGTTTGAAATACAACGATAACACGAGCAGTCTTTCCACGCACCTACTGAGACGTGTGATTGCTAAAACCCAACGCCCAGGTAACTCTAGCATTGCATTAACTGTTGTGTTTACTTGTTTATATCCATCATTAATTTATCCCTGATTCCCTTTTGAGGGATCCTGACCTGCTCTGTCCAGTATCAGTTATTTATTTCACAGTCACACTGATTGAATTTTTTTGGACAAAAAAAAGTTACTGTATCGATTTCAAGTCATTGAATCGTATCGTATCGCTCTAGATGAGCCAAATATCGTCCTTTAATCGTACCGGAACCATGGAAACCATGGAAACCATGTCTTTTTTTTTTTATTCTCCTTCCTGTAACTCTCACTGAGAGGCCGACGTGAGCTTGTATTCACTGTCAACTCGCATCAGACCGCCTGGCTGTCGTCAGGTTTTCAGAGCAGAACTTTACTGGAAGCTCAACCTGGAGAATTTGGCGCCGCCCCCCCCCCCGTCACATGACACGACTTCCTGTTCATGCCGTCCTCCATGCTGCTGCCGTGTTTGTGTTTCTGTGGCTGCTCCGACCAGAGCATCACATTCTGCTGCTCCAAATACGAACCGGAGGTGTGAAGTTTGAAAGACGTGGCTGTGCACCAAGCAGGGAGGCTCCAGTTGCATTATGGGAAATGTAGGATCCAGTGTTTTTTGGGAGTTTGAGCCACACTAGAGACTAAAAGTCAGGATATAACCACTCTTTTAAAAATCTAAAGTAGTGTTGCTTTAAGCAAAATAAGTTGAGACTTTGATTTATGATTTGGGAAACTTTTTACCAACTAGACATCTAATAAAATAGTTGAAAAGTGATATAATATTTAGGTATCAGCCGATAAGGTACTGCAGTTCTGTAATGAGACATTTAAAGAAGAATAAAATGGTATTTTGTCTGATCTTCTCAGAATGTGAGTTAAATGTAAAGAACAACAAATGAGAAGTAGAATAAAAAATATAATATTAAAACAGGTTATAGTTGTGTGTCTCTCTGAGGTAAAAACACGGAGAGGATTTTCTAAACCTTTTTAATTTAGCGGCTGGCTGATTCTGTTTTTTTCAAATCAATAATTTCCATTTAACTGGCTCGTATTAAATCCAGCAGCCACGTCATGTTTTACGTGAAACGTTTTGAGACGAACATTTCCTCACGTTAGTCTCAGTCGGTTTGTGAAGTGTTCAAACTGCAGCCGCCGTCTCCGTGTTTAGAGCTGATTAATCCAATCTGCAGATTAGCTGAGATGTGATATTTCACAGCGTTTAAACATGTTCACGCTGCTGTGGTCGTGGTAACGGAGCACATGAGATCAGATCAACGCTGAATAAACAGGACTAACGTGGAGCTCTGCTGCCACCGTGTGCTGCTCAGACATAAAGACAGCTTCTGGGATTTTACTGAGAAATAGGTGATGCTCAAAAATACTTCAACAATCTCCAAAACCTCAGAGTTCATATTCATTAATGTTTCTGCAGCATTCAGACCTGATAAAAAATAATGATAAAACAAAATCATACAGTGAAAAAATCTGAATCAGGTTTATTGCCGAGTAGGTTTGCACATGCAAGGAATTAGCAAAACAATAAATATAGTAAGAAAAAAATATATATATAATATAATAAAGTACTGCAAAAGTCAAGAAACATGAATAAATAAAAATAAAAATATGAAAAAAATACTATAAATATATCTTTAAAAATTAAAAGCTGTACAGTTTTGTGCAGGAATGTGCAAAATATTGTGGTATACTGTATACTATTTATACTGTGAAGGCAAACAGACAAATAATAATATTAATAAAACTTTGATCAGAACTGTTCAAACACAGTTATATCAGTTTAGGTGAAAACACAACGTTAATACTTGTAATAATTGAATAAATAATCAAGGAAGTGTCCTAGGTATAGATATTATTAATTAGAATCAATTTTATATGATGAGCGTTGTTAGCTCGTCGCCCCAAAAAGAAATATATATTTTTTTTATTTTTTTTTATTTAAAAAAATCTTTACATTTTCTCAATTTCAACATAAATCTTTTTATCTATTTTAATTGTTTTAATTAAAACCCAATGCTTAACTTCTACACTGCCCATCAAATCTATTTAACTAAATCTTTACTGTGTTTTAATAACTCTACCTTCTGATGTCATTTGTGAACTCTTACATTTATTTGTATTTAAAAGTCTAAAGAATTATAATTATTATTATTATTCTGACGTTTAATTCTCAGCAGATGATTCGTAACATTTCTCTCCGTGTGATTCTTCAAATGTTCACACGTTGTGAAGCCAGCGGCCAATCAGATCGCACTTTCACTTACACAGAGGACCTGTCTCTCTACACGTACCTGTCTCTCTACCTGTCTCTCTACACGTACCTGTCTCTCTACACGTACCTGTCTCTGTACACGTACCTGTCTCTCTACCTGTCTCTCTACACGTACCTGTCTCTCTACACGTACCTGTCTCTCTACACGTACCTGTCTCTCTACACGTACCTGTCTCTGTACCTGTCTCTGTACCTGTCTCTCTACACGTACCTGTCTCTCTACCTGTCTCTGTACCTGTCTCTCTACACGTACCTGTCTCTCTACCTGTCTCTCTACACGTACCTGTCTCTCTACCTGTCTCTCTACACGTACCTGTCTCTCTACCTGTCTCTGTACACGTACCTGTCTCTCTACCTGTCTCTCTACCTGTCTCTGTACACGTACCTGTCTCTCTACCTGTCTCTGTACACGTACCTGTCTCTCTACCTGTCTCTCTACACGTACCTGTCTCTCTACCTGTCTCTCTACACGTACCTGTCTCTGTACACGTACCTGTCTCTCTACCTGTCTCTCTACACGTACCTGTCTCTCTACACGTACCTGTCTCTCTACACGTACCTGTCTCTGTACACGTACCTGTCTCTCTACCTGTCTCTCTACACGTACCTGTTTCTCTACACGTACCTGTCTCTCTACACATACCTGTCTCTCTACACATACCTGTCTCTCTACACGTACCTGTCTCTCTACACATACCTGTCTCTCTACCTGTCTCTCTACACGTACCTGTCTCTCTACCTGTCTCTCTACACGTACCTGTCTCTCTACCTGTCTCTCAACACGTACCTGTCTCTGTACACGTACCTGTCTCTCTACCTGTCTCTCTACACGTACCTGTCTCTCTACACGTACCTGTCTCTGTACACGTACCTGTCTCTCTACACGTACCTGTCTCTCTACACGTACATGTCTCTGTACACGTACCTGTCTCTCTACCTGTCTCTCTACACGTACCTGTCTCTGTACACGTACCTGTCTCTCTACACGTACCTGTCTCTGTACACGTACCTGTCTCTCTACACGTACCTGTCTCTGTACACGTACCTGTCTCTGTACACGTACCTGTCTCTCTACCTGTCTCTCTACACGTACCTGTCTCTCTACAATTACCTGTCTCTCTACACGTACCTGTCTCTGTACACGTACCTGTCTCTCTGCACGTACCTGTCTCTCTGCACGTACCTGTCTCTCTACCTGTCTTTCTACCTGTCTCTGTACCTGTCACTCTACACGTACCTGTCTCTCAACACGTACCTGTCTCTCTACCTGTCTCTTTACCTGTCTCTCTACCTGTCTCTCTACACTTACCTGTCTCTCTACCTGTCTCTGTGCTCAGTCACCCGTCCACAAACTGACCCTCCAGCTGAGATCTGTCTCACGTGTCCTCCTGAACACCTGAACCTGCTCGTCACCGTAGATTCACTAATCTTTGTTCTTCTGCTCCACCTCACTCTCTCACTCACTCTCACTCTCTCTCTCTCACTCTCTCTCTCTCACCTTCTCTCCTCTCTGTCAGTAAAGATTACCTGTATCTCTCCTGCTTTGCCTTTTTTCTGTATTTTGACCTTCGCGAGACTCCGTCTGTCCTCCTCCTCCTCCTTGTATCCTGTAGGTAGCATCTCTGGAGTGCATCTTTGACGGTTCCTCAGCGTTAGGCCAGCAGCAGCAGCACCCGGAGCTCCCCTCCCCCACGTCCTCCACCCTCTATAGCCACGGCGAGGACAGCCCCCTCCCCTCCTGCTCCTCCAACCCCTACCCCCCAATCCAGGTAAACCCCCACAGCGACCCAAACTTCAGGGTCACTGCTGGAAAAAGAAAGTGGTGTTGTCTGCATCTCATCATGTGTTCATCCATCGTACGGCTACGACGTTCATGTTCAAAGGAGTCGCCGTGAAAACACTCACCTGGTCTCAGCTGTCGAGTCTGAAAACACGCTGAAGGTGTAGATCATAAGAGATTAGCTGGTGTTGAAGTCGTGGAGCTGCAGTCAGGACGTGGTTAGCTTAGCTTAGCATAGCTTAGCTCAAAGCAAATTCGTTTTAACGCCACTTATTTATTTAACGCAGCTGATCTTTCGTAGGTTGCTCAGTTTTAAAGCTAGAGTTTAGTTTTTGAAGGAGATCTTTTCACAGCAATATAAAATAAATATTAGAGAGGGAATTATGACCTCTTTAACTTCCTAACACTACCTCTAAGCAACATCATTAGAACTACTAATGCCCAGATGTTTTTATCAATAAAAAAAATTAGGGCTGTCAAAGTAACGTGATAATAACACGTTAATTAACGCAACTTGGGATTTTTAGGTTGTAGCGGCTCAGTTTTAAAGCTAGAGTGAAGATACTGGTATCATCTGAAAGTATAAAACCTGATGAATCCATCGGTATCAACCATGTCATACTAGCTTGTCTTGAAGGAGGTTAAAAAATGCTCCAAACTTACGATAAATTTTGTCGAGGAAAAACTGTCATGTCAAGGGGTCCCTTGACCTCTGACCTCCAGATATGTGAATGTAAATGGGTTCTATGGGTACCCACGAGTCTCCCCTTTACAGACATGCCCACTTTATGATAATCACATGCAGTTTGGGGCAAGTCATAGTCAAGTCACTGACACACTGACAGCTGTTGTTGCCTGTTGGGCTGCAGTTTGCCATGTTATGATCTGAGCATATTGTTTTATGCTAAATGCAGAACCTGTGAGGGTTTCTGGACAATTTGTTTCTTGACCTTTTTTTTTTTTTTACATTTTTCAGACTTTTATGGGACTTTTTTTTTTTTTTTTGACATTTTCTGACATTTTTCATTTTTTTTTCGACATTATTCAAACTTTTTTTTTTTTCTTTTTTTTTGACATTTTTCAATTTTTTTCCGACATTATTTAATTTTTTTTTTCCGACTTTTTTTTTTTTTTTTTTACATTTTTCAAATATTTTTAAAACTTTTATTTCCTTTTTTTTAACCTTTTTTGGAAATTTTTCGACATTATTCAATTTCTTTTTTTTTTTTTTTTCGACATTTTTCAGACTTTAATTGTATTTTTTTTGACACTTGTCAGACTTTTTTTGGGACATTTTCGAACTTTTTTTTTTTTACATTTTTTGGACATTTTGGACATCTTTGACCTCCAGATATGTGAATGTAAATGGGTTCTATGGCTACCACATAGACACAAGAATGGTATTGATCTATTGATCTAACTTTTGGCAAGAAAGTGAGTGAAACGTCTCCTTTAACAAGATCCACTGTGTGACAGATTTAATCTGGTTGTAGTACGAGTTTTGTCGAGTGTTTTAGTCTCTTGAAATGGAAACGTGCTGGCGTCATGGCTGTAGGGATGGTGTGTTGGTCCAGACTGAAACATCTCAACATCTGTGTGATGGATTGTGATGAAATGTGGTTCATCATTCATGTTCCCCTCAGGATGAACTGTACTAGCTGTGATGATCCTCTGACTTTTCATGTAGCACCGTCATCACCTCAACATTTAAATGTCTAATACTTTGGTTTATCACCAAATACCTGCAGAACTGATGACATCCATCAGCCTCAGCTGTGCTCTGTGTTTAAATAGCTAATGTTAGCATGCTAACACGCTGAACTCAAGACGTTTTCTCGTATGATTTCCTTTCACACATGAAGCACACAACAGGAGATTGTCTTTGTCCGACGCGTTGTCTCCTTCAGGAAAGGTTTAGGCGAGAGGAGGAGCCCGGGTAGAGCGTGCAGGAGGCAGGACACGACGCAGAGTCTCTCGCCGTTTGCGTTGGCCTGAATCTCATCGTCTCTCCAGTTAGACATTTTCATTATGGTCTTCGTTGTAAATGGCCCTTCTTCTTCACCCTCGGGTGTTTGTTTTCTCTTCTGGGTTTCCCGCCAGCCCCGTTGCAAAGATCTGCTCCTGGTCTAAGGAGGAGCCGGATCTTGGTCTGTCCGCGGCGGGTTTTTGGTGAACCTGCGTGATTTTATCTGATTTCACTGAACCCGATGACGAGCATTAAGAATAACTACAGTATGTAGAAAAAGCCAATCTTGTCCCTGATGGTCTCGTTTACTTCTCTGTAGAGGTTCAGTTCCTCACAGTAACTTGAATTAGTAACTAAAGCTGTCAGATAAATGTAGTAGAAGTATAAAGGAGCATGAGAAGACCTCAGGTCTGAACTTAAGAACAGTAGTGGATTAAATGTATTTAGTTACATTCAACCAGAGGCTGTCGTACCTCACATCAGACTGAACCCGGAGCAGCGGAGCGGCGGAGCAGGAGCAGGAGCTCCACTCCTCCACTCGCCTCCGGTCCGTGACGTTCCTGCTCACGCTGACACTCTGTGGTGGAGAAATCTCCACATCCTGCTCTTCATTGTTTCTCCCCCCCCCCACACGTTTGATGTGCGGCGGCCTGACGTCAGCAGCCGGCTATCTCCGAACACCTCCGCCGCGATAAACGCAATCAACGTATCCTCACATCCCACAAAGACACCGAAGGCTGGGAGGACGTACTGTACACTCCCTCTTTTTCTTTTTTTAACTTCATTATTCCTTTCATTTTTTTTTATCTCCGCCTCTCTCGCTCTCCTCGGCAGCGCCATGGCAACACGGGAGATGAATGCCGACAAAGAAAATCCTGACGGCAGGAAAATGGAGGAGGGGGTGGCGGAGGGGGGGGTGAACCTGCAGAGAAGGACAAGGGCAGATTTAGTGAGGCTTTCTGTAACAGGGTGATAGTAAAATGCTCGTCCCGGTCTAAAGATTTACAGCTGCTCTGATGTCTATTTATCACCAACACGAAGGACTCAGAGGACATGAAATGACTTGTCAGTGATGTTTCTTCTTCTTCTTCTTCTTCTTTTTCTTCTTCTTCTTCTTCTTCTTCTTCTTCTTCTTCTTCTTCTTCTTCTTCTTCTTCTTCTTCTTCTTCTTCTTCTTCGTCTTCTTCTTCTTCTTCTTCTTCTTCTTCTTCTTCTTCTTCTCCATCGTCTCATCTCTGCTGCGCTTCATTCCCAGCTGCAGCAAAGGCTGCTGGGAGGACAGGCCGGCTCTATTTATAGCCAACAGGGTTCCAGCTTGTCCTGGAATTTCAGGGAAATCCTGGAATATCAAGGGTCTTTATTCCAGGCAGGGAAAGTCTGGGAATATCAGGGAAACTTATTTTCTTTTTTTCATATGTTTACTTTTGGACACATTTAAGACTGAACGACAACATTTACAAGATTATTTACATCATAGAAGTCGTTTCTAGAAAACTACAGCTCAGGGAATAAATGAATATATAAAATAATAATATATAAAAATATTTTTCACAGGGTGATTTTTTTCCGCCAATGTTTGAAATTTGGAGGCATTAACAAACACAATTGCAATACTTTTTTGCCCCTTTGACTGTGTTTAATGGGGCAAATATCTTGGATTTGGGGGCAATTATTTGGCCTGATATAAGATGCACCTGTTTTTGGAAAATAAATATTTGAAGACATGATGCTGTTAGCGTTTTACAGACTGACATCTTGCAGTTACTGTTTAGCTGTAAAATGAGAAAGTTTGTGACGCGGCTGCTCATGTTGAGGAAATACCAAGCACCGCCCACCAGCCGGAGCACAGCCAATAGGAACGCTCTCTCTCTCTCTGAAATGACCTGTGATTGGTCAAAGTCTCCCGTCACAGGCTAGATTTTCTAAACCCTGAAAACAGAGACATGAGGAGGAGCAGAAGTCTAGTTTTCTCTCAGAACACTTGAATTACAACATGTTAAAGGTTACTAAAATAATCTGCCTACTGCAGCTTTAAGTCCTCTAACAACCCATAATGCAAAACTCTATTAATGTAAGAGGTTCACTCAGCCCTAAAAATTACATATTCATAGTTTCCATCACTTATTCTATTTGTATTTATTTGTTCTTAAGTTTTTTTTTTAATATTTTCAGTAGTATTTTGACCTCCAGCGTTGCTTTCAGAGTCTGTTTGAAGTGACTACTGAAGTCACCAGCAGTAAACTCTCCACTTGAACTTCCCTGCTAGTTTGAATCCGCCGTCGTGAGGGTCGCTGCACACATCACAGATCACCGCGCTGTCCGTCACAGCCGCGACAACTCAGCATTTTGCAGGCGCGAGTTCCCCCCCCCCCCCCCCCCTGCTGACTCATATTTGGAAGTGTGAGGACTGAAGTAGGACAGAGGTCAGCTGGATCAAACCCTCTGAGAACCAGGAGGAGGAGGAGGAGGAGGAGGAGGAGGAGGAGGAGGAGGAGGAGGAGGAGGAGGAGGAGGAGGAGGAGGAGGAAGGAACTGCGTGAGGTTTCCAGACTGCAGAGCGAGGAGAGATCAGAGGACTGACTTCCTGCCTGCGCTCTCTTTAAACACACACACTCACACACACACTCACACACACACGCACACACACACACACACACACACACACACACACGGCCGTCCTCTCGTCAGCGCTGCAGTCTGTTGTTGCTGTCTGCTTCAGACAGACGGAGGCTGGCCGACCGGCTGCTCTCTCTCCGCCTGCTACGCCATGCTCTCTCACCCCGGCAGGTTAATCCGCCCCCGGAGGCTCCTCGCTCTTTTTTTCCCGTCGAGTCCGGAGTCCGACGCCTGCCGTTTACCGGCGACCGTCTGCCGCCGCCACAGCTGCTCGTAACTGCCGGGAGAGGGACGACCTCGGTGCGTCTCCTCTCTGCTCCGTCGCTCCTTTCCTGGAAGCAGCATCCGGTCACCTCCACCAGCTCCTCCGTCTCTGCAGACTCCCTGTTTGTGTCTGTGAGGAAGAGGAGGAGGAGGAGGAGGAGGAGGAGGGGGACACACAAGGTGGAGTGAAGCCCCCCCCCCCCTCCCATCGTCTGCTCTCCAGCCAGCACCACCTCCGCCACCCCGCAGCCTGCAGCAGGAGCGAGAGGAGGCGCAGAGGAGGCGACACAGCACCTCCACCTCCACCTCCACCTCCACCTCCACCTCCACAGCAGCAGCAACAAGCAGCATGCTCAACTCTGTGTGGTACGCCAAAAAGATGGGCCGCCGCATCATGGGCACCCTGAGGAGAACCAAGCGGCTCCACCGGCGCCTACTGGTAGGTCACCCCCCCCCCCCCCACCACCACCCCCACCACCACCACCACCCATAAGAAAACAAATCTTCATAAAGGTGAGGTAGGGGGAGGCGCTGCAGCGTGTAGAGTGAGTCATTTTCTACAACATGTGTGTGAGCAGGCAGCCTGTATACATGTGATCATGCACTACTCTGGCTGGTGTGTGTGTGTGTGTGTGTGTGTGTGTGTGTGTGTGTGTGTGTGTGTGTGTGTGTGTGTGTGTGTGTGTGTGTGTGTGTGTGTTGTAAATGTATTGATCGGTCCGTCTGCTGTGGATGAGACGCTGCTGGATGAGGCAGATGTGGAGAAGTTGCAACAGGAGAGCTGCTGCTGCTGCTGCTGCTGCGTCATGTGGTGGATCAGGATTCATGCAGAAACCTTCACATCTGGTTCAATTCTTCACCGCAGATCTAGAAACGCCCGTCATCCTCAGTCCCGGTTTTTACCACCGCCGTCGTCAGATGGATAGAGGCGCAGCGTAAACATGAGGACGCGTTGGAGGTGATTTGTTGATAAGGCTGCAGCGGCTGTGAGCAGGTTATTAGATCTAAACGTGAGATCACTTCGTGTGGCGGTGAATGTTCAGGAATCGGGAGGGGGGGGGGGGGAAGCACGGTGAATGTTCCAGAGCTTTCAGCAGCGTGTCGGATCATAAGAAACGACGAGCTGGAATCTCCCTGGTCTCAGCCTGAGGAAGTGTTCACGTTGAAGTCACCCTCTCACACCTGTGCAGCTCTTTTTTTTTCTTCTTGTTTTTAAATGAATCTCTGCGTGAACGACGTGTGGAGAGATTCACCTGCATAAACAGCAGCATCATGTTCTGGGCAGATGTGAGGAACCCCTGCAGTAGCACATGCCTTCCCCGGCGTTGCCTAGCAACCTCCAGGCTCCTGACACGCAGCACTACCCCACCGCCTCCCCGTTCACTGCCTCAAACACACACACACGTTAACAGACGCGCACACCAAGATGTAGGTTTACACTGAGGACAGTCATGAGGAGAGAGGAGCTGCTGATTCTGGCTGTATCTTTACATCACTGTATTTCTTCTGAGGATCTTCTTAGAGGACAGATTGACTCGAAAGGTGTCTATGTGGACACTGAAACAGGTGTTTCTTTTTCTGTTTGTACTGCTCATTAAAACATGCTTTCGATGTAAGTGATGGGGGGGGGGGACAGAATCCACAGTTGTTGTGGAATAACGTATTCAAAACTTTATCTGAAGGCTTCAGCAGTTTGAGTTCGACATCTTCTTGAGTCTCATCTTAACTTCAGATACACAGAAGAGCTGTGGATTTTATCCCCCATCACTTACATTGAAAGTGTTTATGTCCAGTATGAACAGGAACTTCAATGTTCATATGAGCATAAAATAATGAACCCGTCCTTTAATATTCTTCTTAGGGCTGTCAAAGTTAACGCGTCAATAACGCCACTAATTTCTTTAACGCTATCGATCTTTCAGCGGGCTCAGTTTTAAAGCTAGAGTGAAGATACTGGTATCATCTGAAACTAGAAAACCTGATGAATCCATCGGTACCAACCAGGTCAGACTAGCTTGTCATGAAGGAGGTTAAATAACGCTCCAAGCTAAATTTTGTCGAGGAAAAACTGTCACATCCATTTCCAAAGGGGACCCTTGACCTCTGACCTCCAGATATGTGAGTGTAAATAGGTTCTATGGGTACCCACGAGTCTCCCCTTTACAGATATGCCCACTTTATGATAATCACATGCAGTTTGGGGCAAGTCATAGTCAAGTCAGCACACTGACACACTGACAGCTGTTGTTGCCTGTTGGGCAGTTTGCCATGTTATGATTTGAGCATATTGTTTTATGCTAAATGCAGTACCTGTGAGGGTTTCTGGACAATATTTATCATTGTTTTGTGTTGTTAATTGATTTACAATAATAAATATATACATACATTTGCATAAAGAAGCATATTTGTCCACTCCGATGTTGATAAGAGTGTTATCAACATTGATACTTGACAAATCTCCCTTTAATGTTCATTTAGAACAGATAAAAAATGTGTGATTAATTTGGATTAAATATTTAAATGGATTGACAGCTCTAGTTTTACGTGTTGTTAATGGCTTTTTGTTATTTAGCTTTTTGGGTATCCTTAGAAGACAGTAAAACCGCCGTGAAAGTCAGCCTCACACATGTAAACACAGTGGCGTGCGTGGATGAATATGAAGGGTGATGAGGTCGGCCCTCTGGTTGACCCGGATGTAGATCCCTCTGCAGTGAGGCGGCTACTTCCTGTTTTAACTTTTCAGAGTCAGAGACGAGCATTTGTCCGGAGGTGCAGAGCACAAAGTTAGCGTGGCCCATTAGAGCCACATTTATGGGAAATCCCCACACAACTCAATGACATCACCACAGTTTACTGACTCACTTCCTGCTTCAACTTTGCCCTGCTGTACTGTAGTTATACCATGATAGATGATTATTGATATTTCAGGTGTGCTGACTGTTAGTTTCACTGCTCCTGTTTCTGGACTTGTGATCTCACCATGTTCACAGATTCATTTAGTGAGTAGTTACCACTACTGAGTGATAGGGATGGGGGGAAAAAAATCAATTCACCGATGTATCGCAATTTTTTTAATCTTTTTACGATTTTGAAATAGATGTTTTAAGGCCAGAATATATAAATGCTTCATCTGAGTCTATGTGGAGGTTAAAGGAAGTTACCGCTTTTATTGTTGTAGTCTTAGTAATGGGACGTCATATCCGTTCCGTATCCGTCAACCAAAACAAACCTCAGAAAGTATAAAACATTGGATGGTCGTCGTGGATACGACCTGCACCCTCACATGTTAAATCCAGCGTGGTAAACACTACACATCCAGTAAAGGATGGAAACACTTTGGGTTTCACACATTGCAGGAAAAGCAGAGCTAGACATCACGGCTAAAGCTGCATGCTCACTCTGTCACGGACAGGAAACGTTATCGTATCGCGGTAACGTGGCGATCGAGCCGGCCGTCGCTCTCATCTCCGTGGTCAAATGGGCCGACGCTACAACTGTAGAGCACCCATATACTGACATTTATGTTAAATGCATTGAAACGGCCCCGATGGAGCTGACCATGGATGGATAAAGAGAACGGAGCTGACGGGAGAGCTAGAGACGGACTTGGAGAAGTTAGAGGAAGTAGACACGTGGGACTACGTCCGCTTTTCAAAATAACGTGTTAACAAAGGGAACTGTAGAGACAAAATACATCTATGGAAATAAGATCGATTGGATTATATTCAGCAGAAGTATAAAACATTACATGTCCCTTATAAATTAAAAAGAAAATACCACTAATCTGTGAGGGAAATGTCTTTATTCTTTGATTTCTGGGTTGCTGGATAAAAAATAATTCCTGACAGTAACTGATATATTTGACTTCAGGACGTCTCTGACTACATACATGCTGAAAATCAAACATTTTTACTGGATTAATTTAGAGATTTTCCAAAGTTAAAGTCCCTAGAAGTGTAGGATTCAACTTTTTCCCTTCATGGTCTAGAGTTAAAAAAGTGAACAACAAATCATAATATCGACTCGCAATAAAAATCGGAATACATATCGAATCGGCAACCAAGTATCGTGATATTGAATCGGTGGAAAATAAGTTGTGATCAGAGGAATGTCCTTCTTCATAAACCAGTTTCCCTCCGGATCATAAATTTGCACATTAATGAGGAAAAAAGACAAAATCCTTTTCTTAATCTACCTCAGCTGCTCCATGTCTGAAGATATAGAGTTTATTCTAATACCACCCATGTTATTGACCCCATTAGTATAATACCTGGTTGTGTTTCTGGCTCATAGATCTGTGTTATGTTGACAGTGATGTGTGTGTGTGTGTGTGTGTGTGTGTGTGTGTGTGTGGCCTGTAGGTGGAGCTGCAGACACACAGCAGCACAGTCGAGGCTTTAATCCTAACCTTCATCAGACCCTCGGTGTCAGAGTGTGGAGCAGAAAACACTGGATGTGTTGATGAGCAGTGAGATGGTCACACTCTTTAACACTGTGATGTATATTTATACTGTGACATGTTCCAGCGCAGTTTACAGTATTGATTTGCTCTCTAAATGCTGCGTTTGTGTTCCTGTTGTCATGAATCATGTTTTGAGATTCCTGCTCATTTAACGCTGTTAAATCCACTCGTGGAAATCTGTCCAACTGCACAGCGCCCGTTGTCATGTCAACACTCGTATGTGGGTTATTCTGGAGCACGTTTTATGTTGTATAAATTATTTTCCCATTCATAATTTACCCGAACGTAAAGGCTGGAATAGTATTACTCCGTGCAGTCCATCTGCCACAAGAGGAAAGTCTCAGCAGGGTTCATCTTTTGGTGCTGATGCTAAAACAACACGTAAATGATTTTACTTTTACAATGATCTCAGCCAGTAATGGGCTTTTTAGGCAGAGATTTCCAACACAAATACATGACGTATACAATCTTATTTAGAGTAGAGTAGAGTGGAAACGGGGGGAGAGAGAGGCTGGAATCGAACCCAGGACGTTGCGGTAATGTAGCATTCCGCGTTCCATACAATAATTTTTCTTAAAGGGTCCTTTTACATTTGGTTCTGAGCTGGTATTTTTGCTTATTTTACTCCCTAAAATCTGCACAACCTAAGCTAAAAGGTATGACAGTCAATAAACCATAATAATTGATAAAAGTATTGAAATTTTGTCCTAAATTTTAAAAAAAGTCTGACATGTTTTTTTCATAAATACATTGATCCAAAACATTTCTAGATGTAGAAACATGAACAGAATATTTCTTAACACTCTATAAGTTATTTAAACTGTGCACATATTTTAGTTTTTGAGATACGTTCATTTTTATGAGCAGAACGGGTGCAAAGGCGTTTTGATTATGGCTGTGAAAGTTAACGTGATAATAACGCGTTAACGCAAATTCGTTTTAACGCCACTAATTTCTTGGCCAAAAACCAAGATGGCAACGGCCAAAATCCAAGATGGCGACGGCAAAAAAACAAGATGGGAAGGCCAAAAACCAAGATGGCGACGGCTAAAAACCAAGATGTCAACGGCAAAAAAAAAATATGGCGATGGCCAAAAACCAAGAATGCAATGGCCGAAAACCAAGATGGCGATGGCCAAAAACCAAGATGTCAACGGCAAAAATCCAAGATGGCGACGGCCAAAAACCAAGATGGTGATGGCAAAAAAACAATTTGCGTGTGTTACCTTCTAGACACGACCGCCAAAATGCCGAACTCGAGGATTGAAAACCGTAGTCCACTAACCAATGGGTGACGTCAGGGTGACTACGTCCACTTCTTATATACAGTCTACGGGCATGAAAGCTCCCCAAAACGGAGCATGCATTTGAAACATCGCAGTCAATCATGTTTATGTAATTGATGTGAAGCCGTTATCGTGATCACGATTAGTATACGATTAATTGTGCAGCCCTACTGGAAACCTGAGAAACATCACATCAGCAGCCGCTCGGTGGTCGAGTCCTGAACAGCCTGCGAGGACTGTCAGGTTTTTATCTCCAGCAGAGGCTTAAAGCTGCTGCAGAGAATATCCAAATGAAAGCTGCAGCTTTCTGCCAACCAGGAGGAGTCCTCGTCGCATCCCCCCCACCCCCCTCGCTGCTGACGCTCACATGCACGTCGCTGTTTCTGAATGCGGGGGCGACATCGATTATTCATGCAGCGAGTGGAGCCGCCCCCCCCACCCCCCCTGCTCGTGCTGACATGTGCCTCGCTCACTGAAGCCGATTAATTGGCAGGAGAATGACAGAAGAAGAGAGAGGGAGGGTGTCACAGAGAAAGAGCAACTGAAGAGGGAGGGGTGAAGTGAGAAAGAAGAGAGGGGAGTGTTATTGTGCTTTGGTGGTGGAGTAACAGGATTGAGTTTAGATCTGTTGCCGTCGCACCAGAGAGACCGAAGAAGCCCGTCCAGATCTGAAGGAACCATCCATCATTTATTATTCAACCTCCTCCTCTAATCGGGAATCTCCTCGTTAAGACGATGACCACACATTACCCCCGGCAGGAGTTCACCTCCAAGCCCATGAACGGCGCCGAGAAGCAGCTGCCGCGGGTCAACATCAACCTGCAGGAGTCCATCGCCCACCTTCACCCGCTCCAGAGGCAGCACGCCATCGAGCTCCACCGGCAGCAGCAGCAGCAGCAGCTGCAGCAGCCGGGTCGTCCGCAGGTCCAGGCGTCTCTGTCCACGTTCACCGCCTGCACTGTGCCGGCGTCCTGCCGAGCTCGCAGTCGTTTCCTCAACCTGCGGGACAGCGTCAAGAAAAGCCCGACCAAGAGTACCGCCAAGGTGGTCAGCAGCAGCAGCCACGCAGCAAGCAGGCCGGAAATACCCTGGGTACCTTTCGCTTTCAGTAAGGTACTTCAACGTTGACGACTTGTTCTGTTTGAAGTTGGGAGAACTTTTGGTGGAACAAAAGCCTTAATTCCACCGCTACCACCGTGTTAGAGTTTAATTACAGAGTCAGGTGAGGCTGGACCGAGTCGGATTCAAAAAACTACTGACGTTTGTAGCACCGAGTATTCGTAGCACCCAGTTGATACCAAGAAGTACTGAGGTTAATAATACCGAGTATTTATAGCACAGAGTTGATTCCAAGAAGTACTGGGGTTCATAGATTTGAGTATTTGTAACACAGAGTTGATACCAAGAAGTACTGGGGTTCATAACACCAAGTATTTTTAGCACCGAGTTGATACCAAAAAGTACTGGGGTTCATAGCACCAAGTATTTGTGGGAAGGAGTTGATACCAAGAAGTACTGGGGTTCATAGCACTGAGTATTTGTAGCACCGAGTTCATACAAAGTAGTACTGGGGTTCATACCACCGAGTATTTGTAGCACCGAGTTGATACCAAGAAGTACTGGGGTTCATAGCACCGAGTATTTGTAGCACCGAGTTGATACCAAGAAGTACTGGGGTTCATAGCACCAAGTATTTGTGGGAAGGAGTTGATACCAAGAAGTACTGGGGTTCATAGCACCGAGTATTTGTAGCAAGGAGTTGATACCATGAAGTACTGGGGTTCATAGCACCAAGTATTTGTGGGAAGGAGTTGATTCCAAGAAGTACTGGGGTTCATAGCACCGAGTATTTGTAGCACCGAGTTGATACCATGAAGTACCAGGGTTCATAGTACCAAGTAAGTACCCAAAGGGTAGTACGGAGCTCCGAGTATATGTAGCACAGATTTGATATCATAAAGTACTGAAGTTAATAGCAACGAGTATTTGTAGAACCGAGTTCATACCAAGTACTACTGGGGTTCATAGCACCGAGTATTTGTAGCAAGGAGTTGATACCATGAAGTACTGCGGTTCATAGAACCTAGTATTTGTAGCACCAAGTTGATACCAAGAAGTACTGGGGTTCATAACACCAAGTAAGTACCCAAAGGGTAGTACAGAGCTCCGAGTATATGTAGCACCGATTTGATATCATAAAGTACTGAAGTTAATAGCAACGAGTATTTGGGGGAAGGAGTTGATACCAAGAAGTACTGGGGTTCATAGATTTGAGTATTTGTAACACAGAGTTGATACCAAGAAGTACTGGGGTTCAAAGATTTGAGTATTTGTAACACAGAGTTGATACCAAGAAGTACTGGGGTTCATAGCACAGAGTCGTTATCAAAAGGTAGTACGGTGCTCCCAGTATATGTACTGTAGCACCGATTTGATATCATAAGGTACTGAAGTTAATAGCAACGAGCATTTGTAGAACCGAGTTGATACCAAGTAGTACTGGGGTTTATAGCACAGAGTCAACTATCAAAAAGGTAGTTCGTAGCTTTGAGTATATGTAGCACACAGTCGATACCAAAACTACTGAGATTCGTAGCACCAAATATCAGTTTGAAGTACTAAAAACTGCCATTGAATGTCTGGTCAGATTCATAATCTTGCGTACTCTTTGACTCTCTTCTTTGATGAGAGCAAGAACTTTGAATTGATTGAAAAAAGTGCTGTTTTTTGTGTTGGTACTGAAACGTCATTGAGTATTGTATCGACAGTCGAATAGAAACTGATCCGTTGTTGTCTGGGTGTCGTGACCTCTGACCCTTGAACTCATTGTGTTGTTGGTGATTGAGACTCGCTCTGCTGTCGAGCTCATGCACAGTGGTGGGAGTGTGTGTCAGAGATGGAGCTACTACAGTCAGTCAGTTTATGGGGAATCAATACAGATCCATGTGTGACTCTGTAGTCATGACATCTGTTGTGTCCCCGAAAACCAGAAGAACCTTCATCATTTCAATTCTTCTTCATCCATCAAACTGTTACAGCTTCTCTTGTTTCCTCCTCAAACTGATTGTTTTATATATCGGCTTATTATTATTTTTCATTCACTTCCAGCATTTTAACTGCAGTAATAATAAACATTTAACTGGTCAGTTTGGTCTCATTCACTGTTCGTAGCTACACCTACGAAAAGTAATGCACTGGAATATGTGTTTATCCCACAAAATCAGTTTGTGTGTAATTAACGTAATCGTGAACCAGGAAGTATAAAGAGCGGCGAACAAAGTCAACGTTGATTCATTTGTCATGTACTTTATGTACTTCAGTAACGCCACTTACGCCAAAGCACGATCTTTTTTCTAATCCTAACTAAGAATTTTTGTTGCCTAATTCTAACCAAGTCGATCTTTTCCTAATCTTAACTAAGTAGTTTTGTTGCCTAAACATAACTAAGTATTTCTGTTGCCCTAAAATAAATAAGTAATTTTGTTGCCTTATCCTAACTAAGTAGTTTTGTTGCCTAAACCTAACCAAGCCAATCTTTTCCTAATCCTAACTAAGTAGTTTTGTTGCCGAACCCTTACCAAGTTGATCTTTTCCTAAACCTAAGTAAGTAGTTTTATTGCCTAATGCTAACTAAGTAGTTTCGTTACCTAATCCTAACTAAGTAGTTTTGTTGCTTAATCCTAACTAAGTAGTTTTATTGCCTAATCCTAACTAAGTAGTTTTGTTGCCTAATCCTAAGTAGTTTTGTTGCCTAAACCTAAGGAAAGTAGTTTTGTTGCCTAAACATAACTAAGTAGTTTTGTTGCCTAAACCTAACTAAGTAGGTTTGCTGCCTAAACCTAACTAAGTAGTTTTGTTGCCTAAACCGAACTAAGTAGTTTTGTTACCTAAACATAACAAAGTAGTTTTGTTGCCTAATCCTAACTAAGTAGTTTTGTTGCCTAAACATAAATAAGTAGTTTTGTTGCCTAAACCTAACCAAGTCAATCTTTTCCTAAACCTAACTAAGTAGTTTTGTTGCCTAAACCTAACCAAGTCAATCTTTTCCTAAACCTAACTAAGTAGTTTTGTTGCCTAAACCTAACTAAGTAGTTTTGTTTGGCTGATATATCTATCTGTTTCTCTGAACTATTTATATTTTTATCTGTATCAAATAATCTAGTCGGCGGTTACGCTGATCATTTTTGGATTAAATGATTCAGGAAAATGTGAAAATTTAGTTTATGATAATATAAAACAGAGAAATCCTCATATTGAGAAAGTTATTTTTTTCTATTATTCCTATTTTTTCCTTTTATTTTTCAGTGACTGACTTTATAATGAAATTTGCTGTTGATTAATCTGCTGGTTGACTAATTGTTGTCATCAGCTCATTTATTTATTTTACGAACCATCACTCTTGTTGGATTAAACCATAAACTCTGTCCTCTGTATGTTGCTGCATTTGTCACAGCAGTTTGTATTCTTTGGGAGCAATTAAGCCCCATTGTCAGTGGCTTTTCCGAGCGGCGCTCCAGAAGTAGGGCTGGCGGATCAATGTGGTCGATGTGCGGGGGCTAATTTTAGCGGCTGTTGGTTTTCCATGGGCTCCAAGTTCTGCTGCTGCAGCACAACGTTTAAGCCTCTTCGAAACAGAGCGCCACTTCCTGCCAGCAGCTTCACGAGGTCCTGCTCTTGTATAATAGAGGTCAACGCGTTGAAGGCCGCCTCGCTTCTCTTTAATGTAGTTTTACACGCTTTCGTTTTCTTTTTCCTTTATTTAACAACAAATTTACAAACAACGAGGCACGTTGAACATATTATTAAAATCATCATATGTTTGTGAGTATTAAAAAATATCAAATCAAATATCTAAAATAAAACAACCTATAAGTACATATAATAAATAAATATAATTGGTCTTCAATTTAAATGAAATATTAGTGTGTTTAAGCTTGTTTTATTTGCACAGGCTTACACCGAAAACACACCAGAGCAGCGCAAAGTGCGGCCTGCGGCGAGCTGCCATGAAATGTTCATGGAAAGCTGCGGCAGCTGCACCGAGCTCCGCGAGCTGCGTCCTTTTTCATTTTCACTTTAACAGATCAATGAAGACAGTATTTTTGTAAGCATAACAAACATACAACATTTTGTTCTTGAGGCATCTTGTAACACTGACTCTCTCAAATATTGACTTTTTTTCTCAAAATTAGAAACCTTTTATATAGAAATATAATGACTTTTATTATCGAAATATAAAGACTTTAATTCTTGAAATATAATGACTTTTATTCCCGAAATATGATGACTTTATTTTTGTAAAATATGATGACTTTTATTATCAAAATATAATGATCTTTATTCTTGAAATATAAAAACCTTTATTTCTGGATTATAATTACTTTTATTCTCGAAATGTAATGACTTTTTTTTTTAAATATGATGACTTTTATTCACGAAATATAATGACTTTTATTCACGAAATATAATGACTTTATTTTTGAAATATAATGACTTTTATTTTCGAAATATAAAGACTTTTATTTTTGAAATATAATTACTTTTATTCTCAAAATATAAAAACTTTTATTCCTGAAATATAAAGACTTTAATTTTCAAAATATAATGAGCAGATCAAGTGAAAGGTTTGAGGCTAATATCACAATATATAATGACATAAATACTAAGACAGAGCAAACAGCAGACAACTATCTGCCACAGTAATGCATTGACAGTAGTGAAAGTGTGACCTTTGACCTTCAGTGCTGATGTCACTTCGGGCTGTCAGGGTTAATACTCTCTGCTGTCCCTGATTGAAATGTCTGCTGCTTTTCAATAATCACAAGAAAAGGACATCAGCCCCCCCCCCCGCTGACACTGTACCGAGGGACCGGGGATTTAACACACACACACACACATTAACAATAACACGTGCACTAACACACTCTCAGACCCAGGTCAAACAGCACAAGTGTCAGGTAACCTGTCAATCACAGAGCGTCTTCCTGTGATTGGCCGAGCTCTCTGACAGCTGGCACGTCAACACGATGCAAACAAACACATCACGACACCTGTCAGTCAACATGGACATCCTCCTCCATCCTCCTCCTCCTCCTCCTCCATCCTCCTCCATCCTCCATCCTCCATCCTCCATCCTCCATCCTCCTCCATCCTCCATCCTCCTCCTCCATCCTCCTCTTCCTCCTCCATCCTCCTCCTCCTCCTCCTCCTCCATCCTCCTCCTCCTCCATCCTCCTCCTCCTCCTCCTGCTCCTCCTCCTCCATCCTCCTCCTCCTCCTCCTCCTCCATCCTCCTCCTCCTCCATCCTCCTCCTCCTCCTCCTCCATCCTCCTCCTCCATCCTCCTCCTCCTCCTCCTCCTCCTCCATCTTCCTCCTCCTCCTCCTCCTCCTCCTCCTCCTCCTCCTCCTCCATCCTCCATCCTCCATCCTCCTCCTCCTCCTCCTCCTCCTGCTGTTCATCTGTGCTGCACTGTGTTTGTCTAACCTTTGACCCCCTCACCATGCTATTGTTCAGCAGGCAGAGGCCACCCCGCCCTCCTCTCCCATAATCCCTGTGATCCCAGTCTCGCCAATCGCAGCCGAGACCACCATCATCCCTCTGACGTCACAGGTTTCTTTTTTTTTGTTGTTGTTGTTTTTTATTTTCCTCCACTTGTCTCTCTGTCTGCTCCATCCATCTATAGATTTACCTCCTCCTTCGTTTATCTGGCTGCTCGTCTCGCTGTCATTGTGTAGTTCCATGTCTGCCGTCCAGCTGTGGCTCTGATGAAGTGAGCAGATTAGAGATAGAAACAGTGGGAGAAATGCCACACTACCCCCCCCACCCACCACCACCACCACCACATGACTTTTAAGAGCCCATCTGGCTCCTCCCGGGCAGAAAGTGAGCGAGTGATCGAGGCAGACGCAAAGAGGATGAGTGAGTGAGCGAGGCAGAGATTTGACTACTTTTAAAGCAAGAAGAAGAAGAAGAAGGAGCAGAATCACCTTCGTCCTTGATTTGATTGATTTAGGCTTCATGCTTCAGCATTGCATCTTCTGCAGTGTGAAATGCCACCATGTACGTACCGCTCTGTCCTCACTAATCTCTGCTCAAATCCACCGGCTTCCTGTTTTTATCCTCAGTCGGTGGTGCGTAGCATCACGAGGAGAGGACGTCTTTAATGTCAGCGCCGTCTGCAGCTTGTGTTCGATGTGTGTTGTGTTTGCAGGGGTGGAGCTCTGTGGGAGGGGGCTCAGGTCCGGTGGGTGCTGGGTGGTGGGTTAACTCTGTTGGGGGGAGATGTTTCCTCTGACACGGTGATGTGTCTTCTCTCCTCAGGCCAACCCTCCCCCCGTGGTGGTCAACACAGACAGCCTGGACACGCCTCCATATGTGAGTTCACCATGTTTTCATCACGTCTGTCATATTGTTTTTAATCAAGGTGAATATTCAGTTTAGTAGTCGTGCAGAGGCTTGTCGCGGTAGTCGGTGTGTTCAGGTACACGCCGATAACATTGTTGGCCCACCATCGTTTTGCTTTTTTTTTTATAGAAATAAAACCCATTTAGTTAATTTGTACGTATCAGCGCCTTGTTCGAAAGTAAAAGTCATTATATTTTGAGAATAAAAGTCATTATATTTCGAGGATAAAAGTCATTATATTTTGAGAATAAAAGTAATTATATTTCGAGGATAAAAGTCATTCGATTTCTAGAATAAAAGTCTTTATATTTCGAGATAAAAGTCATTAAATTTCAAAAATAAAAGTCTTTATATTTCAAGAATAAAAGTCATTATATTTCGAGAATAAAAGTCTTTATATTGGGAAAATAAAAGTGATTATATTTCGAGAATAAAAGTCATTATATTTTGAGAATAAAAGTCATTATATTTCGAGGATAAAAGTCATTATATTTTGAGAATAAAAGTAATTATATTTCGAGGATAAAAGTCATTCGATTTCTAGAATAAAAGTCTTTATATTTTGAGATAAAAGTCATTAAATTTAAAAAATAAAAGTCTTTATATTTCAAGAATAAAAGTCATTATATTTCGAGAATAAAAGTCTTTATATTGGGAAAATAAAAGTGATTATATTTCGAGAATAAAAGTCATTATATTTTGAGAATAAAAGTCTTTATATTTCGAGAATAAAAGTCTTTATATTTGGAAAATAAAAGTGATTATATTTCGAGAATAAAAGTCATTATATTTTGAGAATAAAAGTCATTCAATTTTGAGAATAAAAGTCATTATATTTCGAGAATAAAAGTTATTATATTTTGAGAATAAAAGTCATTAGATTTTGAGAATAAAAGTCATTATATTTGGAAAATAAAAGTGACTATATTTCGAAAAATAAAAGTCATTATATTTTGAGAATAAAAGTCATTGGATTTTGAGAATAAAAGAAATTATATTTGGAAAATAAAAGTGACTATATTTCGAAAAACAAAAGTCATTATATTTCAAGAATAAAAGTGATTATATTTCAAGAATAAAAGTAATTATATTTCAAGAATAAAAATCATTATATTTCGAGATAAAAGTCATTATATTTCGAAAAAATAAAAGTGACTATATTTCGAAAAATAAAAGTCATTATATTTTGAGAATAAAAGTCATTATATGTTGAGAATAAAAGTCATTATATTTTGAGAATAAAAGTCATTATATTTTGAGAAAAAAGTGATTATATTTCAAGAATAAAAATCATTATATTTCGAGAATAAAAGTCATTATGTTTCAAAAATAAAAGTCTTTATATTTTGAGAATAAAAGTCATATTTTGAGAATAAAAAATTACTGCTGATACTTTAACAACATTTTGATTTTAACACTTATTATCAGACAGTTTGTATGAATAGAATAATTTCAAGCATCACTGTTGATCCAAATGTGTCAGTTTGGACTAAAAGCTGTTAGTAATAGTTTACATACTTGGATTAGAATAAATATAATCTGCAGGTTACATACTCTCACAGTATCATCCTTCATGTTGTTATATGTATAGAATATGACTCACCTGTTGATGACAGGTAATGAACTCCTGGCAGCTGATGGATCTTGTGTTTGTGTGTGCAGGTGAACGGGACGGAGGCTGATTATGAGTACGAGGAGATCACGCTGGAGAGGGTAAGACGACGAGCCTTTTGAATCATGTTGTTAGTGGATGGAGCCGCTGTGACGCTCCATAACTCGGCAGCAGATGCTGCTCATTTGACTTTGACTCACTACTTTTATGTACTTTTACTTCAGTACTTCTAAACTCCTACTTTTAAATATTTAAAAGTTTCTAAATGTGTCAGAAATCTACGACGGCGTCTGTAGTGTGATGACGTTGATCCAACCATTCTTTCTTATAATTTTTTTTTCTCGTAAATTTTTAATTTATTTCTAGTAAATTTACCACTTCAATAGCTTGAATATATACAATTTTTTTTTCATAAATTTACGACTTTATAATCTCCGAATATTCAACCTTTTTTCACTTAGATTTGTTATTTTCTTTTTCATAAATTCATAATCATAAATTATGGCATAAATTTACCACTTCAATCTCGGAGAATATATACAATTTTTTTTGTCATAAATTTACAACTTTATAACCTCAGAGAATATTTTCAAGGTTTTTTCTCGTAAATTTTTATTTTCTTTTCTCGTAAAATTTTCACTTCAATCTAAGAAAATATATTCAATGTACAACTTGATATCCTCAGAATATTCGGGTCTTTTCTCGTAAATTTGTGTTTGTTTTTTCATAAATTTACCACTTCAATCTCAAATAATATAAAAAAATAAAAAAAATTGTAAATTTGTGACTTTATTCTCTGATAATTTCTCTTTTTTGTCGCAAATTTATGACTTTATAATCTCAGAGAATATTTGCATTTTCTTCCTCCTAAATTAGTGAGTTTTTCTCATAAATTTACCACTTCAATCTCAGAGAATATACAGTTTTTTCTCGTAAATTCATGACTTTATAATCTCAGAGAATATTCAAGTTTATTTCTCATAAATTTGTGACTTTAATGTCAGAGAGTTTCTGATTTATTTTCTCGCAAATTTATGAATTTATAATCTCAGAGAATATTTGCATTTTTTTCTCCTAAATTAGTGAGTTTTTCCTCGTAAATTTACCACTTCAATCTCAGAGGATATACCATTTTTTTCTCATAAATTCACGGTTTTATAATCTCAGAGAATATTCAACTTTTTTCTTTTAAATTTGTGACTTTAATCTCAGAAATGTTTTTGTTTTTTTCTCAAGATATTACCCATTACATGTTATTTGTTTTACATACAATGGCCTTAATACACTGTTGTAGAAATCTGATGAAATGAGGACATAATGAATCAACTCCTGTGTGTTTGTGATTTTTCTCACACAAACACATATTTTCTTTTTAATGCAGCTGTGTTTTAATCCCCGACTCTGCCTCTGGTGAAATCTTTTTCATCATCTTCTGTTATATCGTCTTGTCCTGATTCAGCCGTGCTTCTTCAAGTGCAAATTATTCTCAGTGCAGCGTGAATAAAAAACATCCCTGCCAGCTGAGTCCTGCAGCAACTACAGTCTGTCTGTCTGTCTGTCTGTCTGTCTGTCTGTCTGTCTGTCTGTCTGTCTGTCTGTCTGTCTGTCTGTCTGTCTGTCTGTCTGTCTGTAGCCTTAAGGGGGAACTTTGGTATTTTTCAACCTGGTCCCTGTTTTCCCATGTTTTTGTGTCTAAGTGACTAATTGGTCAGCCGCTAAACAGACTGTAATGTAATCGCTCGGGGCAACTCCTCGCCGTCGATGTGCGTCCACTAAAAGTTCTTGTTTTTGCCGCTGACAGACTCAGATTGTTATTATAAGTGTCTGACAACATTATGGAAAGGACCCTACAGAGAAATAAAACCTTTCTCTTTCCGTTTATTATAGTGTGTTTTGTTCTGAAATCATCTAAATATTCAGCCAAGGTTTTATTTCTCTGTAGGGTTCTTTCCTTAATGTTGTCAAACAATTCTAATAACAATCTGAGCCTGTCAGCGGCAAAAACAAGCACTTCTAGTGGGACGTAAATTAATGAATGCAGCAGTAATATTAATCCAGAAACATCAGATATACTAGTAAAACACTGACAGGGAACGTTTTACTGCTCTATAGGTACTTTAAGTAGTTTAACTACATTTAGCTGATAATACTTTCACTACAGTAAGGTTCTGAATGCAGGACTTTTACTTGTGTTGGAGTATTTTCACAGTGTGGTATTAGTACTTTTACTGAAGTAAAGGATCTGAATACTTCTTCCACCACATTAAAAGCCTTCCAACAGCTCAAAGACTTTAATCACTTCCTTTCCTTGTAGGCTTTTAACTTGAAACATCTGCAGGAAGTGTAGAGTTTCAAGTGTAGATAGACGTACAGACGTACAGACAGACAGACAGACAGACAGACTTACTGACTTACTTACTGACTTACTTACGTACTTACTTACTTACTGACTTACTTACTTACGTACTTACTTACTGACTTACTTACTTACATACTTACTTACTGACTTACTTACTGACTTACTGACTTACTTACTTACGTACTTACTTACTTACTTACTGACATACTTACTTACGTAATTACTTACTTACTTACTGACCTACTTACTTACTGACTTACTTACTGACTTACTTACTTACTTACTGACTTACTTACGTACTTATCTACTTACTTACTGACTTACTTACGTACTTAATTATTAACTTACTGTCTGATTGACTGACTTATTTACTGACTTACATACTTACTTAAAGTACTTACTAACTTACTTACTTACTTACTTACGTACTTACTTATTTACTTACTGACTTACTTACTTATGTACTTACTTACTTACTTACTTACTTTATTGATCCCCGAAGGGAAATTGAGGTGTTACAGCAGTAATTTACCTACATCACGAAAGTGCAAAAGAACACTGTATTTATTTACCAATCTCTATATATATATCTACATACCAACTATTACTTTAATCTAGATAAAATATATAAAAATAGAATTAAAGATATGTCCCTGCTGTGGATGATGTGACAGCACGTGGTTACATAAAGACAACAACTCGTCAGGCAGCTGGTTCTTAAAGTTAAAGAGCAGAAATTAAATTATGTCTTCTTTCTCCTCTGATGTGACTTTAACAGATATTTATTTTCTCATCCATCAATCCATCAAACAGCACAATATAATAGTAATTCTCTGACATTTGGTTGTTTTTGTTAGACGTAAAGCTGAGTGTGCTGCGTGTACAATCACTCGTCTGATATTATCTTTGTTAACTTGAGTTTTTTTATTTATTTTTTTTTATTGTGGTTGTCGTGGTGATTGTTCGTGTGGCACCCAGGGGAACTCGGGACTGGGCTTCAGCATCGCGGGCGGCACAGACAACCCCCACATCGGTGAAGACCCCAGCATCTTCATCACCAAAGTCATACCTGGAGGGGCCGCTGCCCAGGACGGACGGCTCAGGTGAGACAACAAACACACACCTGTGAACCCTGATAATAATAATATATACAGTATAAGACGGCCCTTTCTGACGGGGAACTGAAGCTGTTATATCGATGTCTTCAAAGCCACCAGACTCCATTCACAAAAACAGTAACTTTACCTCTCAGAACACAGGAGTTGCTGCTCTACCGCTGCATCCATCGGTTAGATTGTTTGTGTTATTGTTGTGACTTTGGTGAATCCGAACTAACGCTATTGCCTTTTTCTCTCCTCAGATTTTTTCAGAAACATCTTGTTGTGTGTTTTTGTGTTTTTGGCTCGACTGTTTTCAACATGGCTGCCGGGTCACAAACTTCCTCATGTTACAGCTAAACAGTACACTACAAGATGTTTCTGAGAACGTCTGAGGAGAGAAATACAATACAGTAACAGAATATTGATTCATATTTGTTTGATCGGAGTTCACGAGTGATTGACAGCTGCTTTAGAGACAGCTCGGCTCTGATTGGTTGTTTTCCTTTGGGCGCGGTGGATTCTTGCTGATGTCATTAGGAGCACTAAGAGGAGGCGGGGGAACCTGATTATCTGTCTCATTTACTGCTGTCAGGATACGGTGTCCATTTGAGCAAATATAGCAGCAACTCCTGTGTTCTGAGAGGTAAAATTACTGTTTTTGTGAATGGAGTCTGGTGTGTTTGAAGAGAGCATAGTATATTACTGTAGGTAATACACTGACTATGGAGAGGTAGCTCATATAACCACACTGAGAAACACCTCAACTATCCCTTTAAGAGCTGGTGTCTTTTACCCACAAACCCCTGCAGCGCCCTGCTGCCTTTCACTCCATCATTCATAATGCAGCAGTCCGACACACCTGATCCAGGTGATGATGATGAGGATGAGGAGCTGTGGGATGAACAGCCGGCCGTGCCTCAGTCTCAGTCTGCCTCCGACAGATCAACCCTGTTTGTTGGCCTGTCAGTCATCAGTGAAGCTCATGTGACTGACTGAAAGCTCCGGTCGGTTTCAGACAAACAGTCGGACGGAAAGTAGAAACACAGAGATGAGAAAAGAGAAGAGAAGTCAAACTGATGGATGTTTTTTAGATCGCTGTGCTTTGTTCACGTTTATCTGGTCATAAAACAGTTTTCACATAACACACTCGTCCAAATAGAGACAAAACTACAATACAGACTCAATCCAGCATGAAACGTGTACAAACAACGACAAAAAATAGAAAATAACACAAGATATAAATAAGATATTATTCATGAAATTGAATCATAACACTGAAAAAAAGCACTAAATGCTCGTAACGTGTGTGTGTGTGTGGCGTTCCCCTGTTTACCAGCAGCGTCTGTGGTGGGATGAGGTTGATCCAACCTCGCAAAGTGAAGCAATTTTTTCCACAATTTTTTCTTGTAAATTTACGACTTTATAATCTCAGAGAATATACACGTTTTTCTCGATTATTAAGTCATAAATTTATTAGAAAAAAATCAAAATCTATGTGAAAAATACTCAGATATTCTCTGAGATTATAAAGTCACGAATTTGCGAGAAAAACAAACAAATTCTACAAGATTACAGTTACAAATTTACAAGAAAAAAACGTATTATTAAATCCTAATTTTATGAGAAAAAATGCACAAAATCTATAAGAAAAAAAATCTATTATAGAATAGAGATTAAAGTCACAAATTTGAATATTTAAGCTTTTTTTCTTGGAAATTTGTGAGTTTTTTCTCGTCTATTTACTACTTCGATCTCAGAGAATATATATTTTTTTTCTCATAAATTTCTGACTTTATAATCTCAGAGAATACACAATTTTTTTCTTGTAAATTTACGACTTTAATCTCAGAAATTTTTTCTCAGAATATTACCTCCCCGTCCCCCTGCTCCGTAATTATTTTGTGGTGTGATGAGGTTGATCCAACCTTGTAAAGTGAGCAGAATCTCAGAGAATATACAAGTTTTTCTCGTAAATTTGTGATTTTAATCTCAGAGAATGTTCGAGTTTTTTTCTTGTAAATGTACCACTTCAACCTCAGAATATACAGTTTTTTTTCTCATAAATTTACGACTTTATAATCTCAGAGAATATCCGAGTTTTTTTCTCATACATTTTATTTTGTGATGTGATGAAGTTTATCCAACCTTGCAAAGTGAAGCAATTTTTCAGAGATTTTTTTCTTGAGAATATTCACAACTTTTTTCTCGTAAATTTGTGACTTCAATCTCAGGGAATATGCAATTTCTTTCTCATACATTTTTTAATCTCAGAGGATTTTTTCTTATCTCAAAGAATTTCTGTTTGTTTCTCTCAAATTCATGACTTTATAATCTCAGAGAGTATTTTTTGTTCTTGTTTTTTCTCATAAATTTACGACTTGAATCTCGTACTCTGAATTTTTTCTCTAAATATTATTAATATTATGAGAATTATTTATTTATTTATTTATTTTTGACCTATAATGGCCCTGTAGTTGTAGATAGTTGGCAGGATGTTCATAGCTTCTGTTCTTCCTTCCTGATGTTGAAGTGCAGTGGATCACTGAGGTTGATTTTGGGGGATGATTGACGGTCGATGACATCGTGTGTTTCAGGGTCAACGATGTCATCCTGAGAGTTAACGAGGCGGATGTTCGGGATGTGACCCACAGCCGAGCCGTGGAGGCCCTGAAGGAGGCCGGCTCCCTGGTCCGACTCTACGTCCGCAGGAGGAAACCCGTCTCTGAGAAAGTGATGGAGATCAAACTGGTGAAAGGACCCAAAGGTGACCGATAGGTTAACGTGGTGTTGTTGTGTGATTTTAAATATCCAGTCAGCAGGAGCAGAGAAGAAACTGTCCCGTAGCTCCCGTAGCGGAGCGAGCACATGCCGTGGATGTGCTGTTGGATCGTCTCTGCTCGCTGAGGAGCTTTAGTGAAATCCCTCAGGGCCTCATGATTATTCAGACAAGAAGCCAGGCTCAAGAACAAAGCCTCCGTTTCCACGGAAACATCCTAAAATATGCTTTTGTGCATTTATGTGTCCTGATTTGTACCGGCGTTAAATTGGCAGCAGCATGTTTCAGTTTTAAATCTCACTGTAAAGTGCACATCGGTGCAGGTCGATGGTTGTTCTAACAGTCCGTCCCCCCTCTCTGGTCCCGGTCCCGGTCCCGGTCTGGGTCCCGGTCCCGGTGTGTTCCAGGTCTCGGCTTCAGTATAGCAGGCGGAGTGGGGAACCAGCACATCCCGGGCGACAACAGCATCTACGTCACCAAGATCATCGAAGGAGGAGCTGCACATAAAGACGGGCGGCTACAGATCGGAGACAAACTGCTGGCTGTAAGAACTCTGACTGTGTCGTAGCTCCAGGGACGATTAAGGACAAAATGATCATCACGATTATTTTTATCAATACTGAGATCACGATTATTCACAGATTTTAGGGACAATATATTTTTATTACAAATTCACATTTAAATAAATAGTCAAAAACAGTAAAACATGACAAAGATTTAATCTTCAATCTCACCAAAATCACATAAATAAAACATTTAAAAAAATATGATAAATAAGTCACAAAATAAAGATTTCACCTCATTAATCCAGGAATGTGCAGGTAAAGCATACGTTCCACAGATGGAGGTTGTTTTATTATTTATTATTCTCTGATTTGATGCAGAAACTGGTGAAGCTGTGTGTTGTGGTGACTTTGTCCTTGACGTGATGCGTCTCCTCTCCGTGCTCAGGTGAACAGCGCCTGCCTGGAGGAGGTGAGCCACGAACACGCCGTCACTGCCTTGAAAAACACTCCTGACGTGGTCTACTTGAAAGTGGCTAAACCCAACAGTGTCTTCATGAACGACAGCTTCGCTCCGCCCGACCTCACCAACTGTGAGTGATGCATAATTAACTGTTTAACCGACATTAAGCATTTTAACCGATTAACGCTATCAGTTAGCTCCAGGGACGAGTGCTGTGGCGTTCCCCTGTTTATCGGCCGCGTCTGCGGTGTGATGACGTTCATCCAACCTCGCTAAGTGAAGCAATTTTTCCACTATTTTTTCTTGTAAATTTACGACTTTATAATCTCAGAGAATATACATTTTTTCCTCGATTATAAAGTCATACATTTATGAGAAAGAACTCAAAAATGTATGTGAAAAATACTCTGATTTTCTCTGAGATTATAAAGTCATGAATTTGCGAGAAAAACAAACAAATTCTACAAGATTAAAGTCACAAATTTACCAGAAAAAAACTTCTACTTCTAATATCTATATATTCTATAATATATATCTATATTATAATATAAGTTTTTTTTCTTGTACATTTTTTAGTTTTTTTCTCATTAAATTAGGATTTAATAATTAGTTTTTTTCTTGTAAATTTAAAACGTTATAATCACAGAGAATATACAAGTTTTTTTCTTGTAAATTTGTGACTTTAATCTTGTAGAATTTGTTTGTTTTTCTCGCAAATTCGTGACGTATTATTAAATCCTAATTTAATGAGAAAAAAACTGAAATATGTACACGAAAAAAAAATTATATTATAATATAGATATATATTATAGAATATATAGATATTATAGAATAGATATTGGTGGATACCCCCAAAGAAACAGCACGTTTCAAAGTCGAGGCTCCTCTCCAACACATTCAGAGCACGGACTCTGGATCCGTTCCCAACGACTCCCCCGGTGGACCTTTGAAGTGGAGACGCTGAAGGACAAACTGATCCTGGACTGATGAGTGAAGGAGGGACGATGTCCAGCTGAACGTTCTGACCGGGAGACGACGATCGATCGCTAGAACTCGAATATCTTTAGGGGTGCATGGTCAAAATATAATAGTTATACACAATCTTATGTTGCAATATTGGTAAATCTGTAATAAAAGGAGTACCTGCACGCTGGAATCCCATCAAGTCCCCGAACCGGACACCCTCCCCCCCCGACTGCACCTCGAGATCCTGTCTATGAAAACCACAAACAGGTTCGACAATAAGGGACAACCCTGGAGGAGGCCAAACAACACCCAACGGAAACCTGTTTGACTTTGTGCCGAGTATACGGACGCAGCTCTCTCTTTGGTTATATGAAGACCGGACGGCTCGTAACAACGACCCCGGTACCCCAGATATTCCCGCAGTACCCCCCCACAGGACTCCTCGGGGAGGTAAATACTCACAGGAAGGAAAAAAGGGATACAACTGGAATAAGTTGTTCTCTTGCAGCTGCATATAATTTAGCATTTTTTAGGTTGTAGCGGCTCAGTTTTAAAGCTAGATTAATCGCATTTAAGTGTTTTAATCGATTTACAGCCCTAATTTTTACTAAATGTGGAATAGTGAGAGTAGTCACATGATTGTCTATAATCGCAGTTAATTACACATTTTTTATCAGTTTTAAATTAACCTTAAAGGAAGATTTGTCAAGTATTTAATCCTCTTATCAACATGGGAGTGGACAAATATGCTGCTTTATACAAATGTATGTATATATTTATTATTGTAAATCAATTAACAACACAAAACAATGACAGATATTGTCCAGAAACCCTCACAGGTACTGCATTTAGCATAAAACAATATGCTCAAATCATAACATGGCAAACTGCAGCCCAACAGGCAACAACAGCTGTCAGTGTGTCCGTGTGCTGACTTGACTATGACTTGACCCAAACTGCATGTGATATCATAAAGTGGGCATGTCTGTAAAGGGGAGACTCGTGGGTACCCATAGAACCCATTTACATTCACATATCTGGAGGTCAGAGGTGTCCAAAATGTCCAAAAAATGTAAAATAAAAAAAAAGAGGAATTTCGACAATGTCAAAAAATGGACAATAAAAAATTGAAAAATTTCCGAAAAATGTAAACAAAAAAAAATAATAATTTAATGATGTAAAAAAAACAAAATTGAAAAATGTCCGAAAAACGTAAAAAAAAAAAAAAAAGTCTGAAAATGTCAAAAAAATGTTTAAAAAAATAAAATTGAAAAAATTCCCAAAATGTAAAAAAAAAAAAGTCTGACAAATGTAAAAAAATGTCTCAAAAAAGTCTGAAAAATGTTTAAAAAAAAAAAAAAAAGTTTGAATAATGTCGGAAAAAAAACATGAAAATGTCAAAAAAAAGTCTGAATAATGTCCGAAAAATGTAAAAAAAAACACAAAAGTTTGAATAATGTCGAATTATTTTTTTTTTTTTAAAATGTCGGAAAATGTCAAAAGAAAAAGGAAAAATGTAAAAAAAAACAATTGTCAAGAAAAATATTGTCCAGAAACCCTCACAGGTTCTGCATTTAGCATAAAACAATATGCTCAGATCATAACATGGCAAACTGCAGCCCAACAGGCAACAACAGCTGTCAGTGTGTCAGTGTGCTGACTTGACTATGACTTGACCCAAACTGCTTGTTATTATCATAAAGTGGGCATGTCTGTAAAGGGGAGACTCGTGGGTACCCAGAGAACCCATTTACATTCACATATCTGGAGGTCAGAGGTCAAGGGACCCCTTTGAAAATGGACAGGACAGTTTCCCTCGCTAAAATTTAGCGCAAGTTTGGAGCGTTATTTAACCTCCTTCACTACAAGCTAGTCTGACCTGGTTGGTACCGATGGATTCATCAGGTTCTCTAGTTTCATATGATACCAGTATCTTCACTCTAGCTTTAAAACTGAGCCGCTACAACCTCCGAAAGATTTATTACGTTAATGCGTTAAAGAAATTAGTGGCGTTAAAACGAATTTGCGTTATTATCGCGTTAACCTTGACTGCCATGTTTATAAACACGTGACAATTTCGGACGAAAAATATAGACTTGGTGTGCAAAGATCTTAACTGTGATTCTTTTATTTCAACTCATGAAGATCAAAGTTTCTGCAGAAAGTCGTCTTTATTGTGAAGGAGTGTTCCTTCAGTTTTTAAACAGTTGGAGACGTCAACCATCAGATCCCTTCAGACTAGATCACTTTTCTCTAAGGATCCCCCTGAGCTTCAACCCTCTTCGACCCCTCCTCTTCTCATTGCCCCCCCCCCCTCCCCATCCTCCTCTGCTGATGTTGAGACGCGTGAAGGACGAGCAGCAAATCCAATCAGTGAGCATCGAGCTGCATCACAGGCTTCAGCTGTTGTCACTGTGGCCGAGCTAATCCACACAGCAACACTGAGGGGGGGGGGGGGGTAGCAATATGTATAATGATGTCCTGCCACCGTGGGCCGCAAAGATCTGAGCCAGAGGTAATGAAGGAGAAATAATTCTGTTAAGTGCACTCCGACTCCATTGGGGGCACAAATAGAGTGCTCCGGGGATGATGTCATTTTGTAGTCCAAACAGGAAGTGATCATCTCCTTGGTTCCCTCCACTAACAGCCAATTGTTCCGTTGGGTTTTGGATTATTACAGAAAATAAGCTAAACGTTTATGATACTTACACGTTTTGTTCGTCAAGATAATCTCCACCAATGAACACCACTTTATGATTTATGATGTTTAAATGCAATCAGCAGAAGTAAAAAGCTAACGTTAGGCTATTAACGAACTACACCGCGGTCACATGAGCGTGAGTATAAACACAACGAGGCTGTAAAGGAGGACGAGTCGGCGTGACGACAACTGACTTTTATAAGACACGTAAAGGATTCAAAATTCACCAGTTTGATATTTATTGATGTATTTTATATCAAAGCCAAAAACGTTAATTGAATATCTTTTTTTTGCAGATTGATTTTCTTTTGATTGATTAATTGATAAATCAAGTAATTAGTTAGAATAGCATGAGACAATATCAGATTTCCCGCACTGTTTATGCTGTGATATCGGTGCCTTTATTACCTCCTGGTGTATCAGGCATTCTGTGGGAAATGTTGTAAATCAATAAGTAAGAATCCTTTATAGTAATTTATATCAGAATTTTACATCAATGTGTTCAAGTCCTTTGATCTGTCAGGTTTTTATTTCACTGAATTATCCAAAAACATACATTCCTGTATTACATCTAAGGACACTTTTTTTACCAATTTTTTACAGTATTTTCAGATATTTTATTTATAATGTTTTGGATATTTCACAATTTTTTTACAGATATTTTACGAATAATTTTTCGGATATTTTATTTATTTTTAACAGATATTTTATTTTATTATTTTTTTTCTGATATTTTATGAACAGTTTTTCGGTTATTTTACTAATAATTTTTTACTGATATTTTACTTAAAATATTTCGGATATTTTACTCTAATGATTTATCTGAAAATGACTTATGTCACAATGTTAATTGCTAATGCAATATCACATTACTTATGTCGTGATGTCTGATTTTATCCATATCTTAAACATTGTGAATGAGTTTATGGAGGGTTTGTAGCTGACCTGCAGTAGAAACAGACGCTCCTCTCTGTAACTTCTCTCTCCAGTTTCTACCAGTAGAGCCGTATTCTCCCTTCAAACTGAACTGAACAGAAGAAATACTAAAACAGTTTGATGCCTGAAACATTAAATCTGTCTGTGAATACGTTTAAACTCCTTAAAGCTTACATGTCCCTGAGTTTCCACAGACTGCACAAACAGCTCGTGATCAGACCCGGTCGTGTTTCTCACTCTCGCTAGTTTAGTTTACGACCCCCTCGGCGGCTCCTGGCCTCGTCCAATCAGACGGTAACAGGAGCCCGACAGGTGAGTGTAGGCGAGGGTCTGAGCAGGTGTGCGATCAGATGGAGAGTAACTGTAGGACCAAACACTCTGCTGCTCAAAGTAAGTGTGTGAGGGAGGATTCTCTGCTTTTAATGCAGGTTATCAAACTGATTCAGAAATTTAAATCTTTTCTTCTTTTTGTTTCGTGTGTGAAAGCTGCATCGCTGCAGAAACTGGATTGTTTATTTGTAATATTTAACCTAAATACTCTCTCTCCGTGTGTCTCTGTTTCAGCGTACTCCCAGCACATGGAGAACCATATCAGCCCCCCCACCTTCCTGGGTCAGCCCCTTCCCCCGCCAGCTTCCTCGGGACGCTACTCCCCGACCCCGAAGAGCATTCTGGGAGACGACGACGTCACCCGGTGAGGACAGAAACACCTCTTGTCACACTCTCTGAAGCTTTCAGACACAAAGATGAGATTATTATTTAGTCTGACTGCATATTTTAATATTTGTTTTCTAACATAAACACATTAATTTGGTCATTAAAGAGTCGTACTGAGCAGGTGTTCGTTAATAACGCGTTAACGCAAATTCCTTTTAACGCTACTAATTTCTGAGTGTAGATACTGGTATCATATGAAGCTAGAAAACCTAAAGAATCCATCGATACCAACCATGTCATACGAGCTCGTCGGGAAGGAGGTTAAATAACGCTCCAAACGTGCACAAAATTTTGGCGAGGAAAATTATGGATACCTACGAGTCTCCCCTTTACAGAAATGCCCACATTATGATAATCACAGATTAATGTTGTATTTCAAAAATCACTCTTTTATGGAAAGTTACAGCAGCTTACATTCTTAAATAGATTTAAATCATGTTGTGCGTTGTGGTTGATCTCCACCAGTAAGATGGCGAAGTGCTCAAATCACTTGCTGCTGCTCATGAAATAAAAGTTAACACAAATGGAGCAAATGGATCAATAACTTGAATCAGTATCAGTAACAACAACAACACATGCAGCTCATCTCTGGCCCTCTGCTGGTGTAAACCTGCGATTACACACAACGCCACCTTCACTCTGACCTACACACTGTCGTGGCCTGATGATCAGCAGGTGTCGTTCCACCTGTGAACACGTATTTCATGTTGCACACAAAGAAAGAACAACAGAATCACAATGATTGACAGCTCTGTGTGTGATGTCATCAGGATGATTGACAGCTCTGTGTGTGATGACATCAGGATGATTGACAGCTCTGTGTGTGATGTCATCAGGATGATTGACAGCTCTGTGTGTGATGTCATCAGGATGATTGACAGCTCTGTGTGATGACATCAGGATGATTGACAGCTGTGTGTGATGATGTCAGGATGATTGACAGCTCTGTGTGTGATGTCATCAGGATGATGGACAGCTCTGTGTGTGATGTCATCAGGATGATTGACAGCTCTGTGTGATGACATCAGGATGATTGACAGCTGTGTGTGATGACATCAGGATGATTGACAGCTGTGTGTGATGACATCAGGATGATTGACAGCTGTGTGTGATGTCATCAGGATGATTGACAGCTCTGTGTGTGATGACATCAGGATGATTGACAGCTGTGTGTGATGTCATCAGGATGATTGACAGCTCTGTGTGTGATGACATCAGGATGATTGACAGCTGGTGTGATGACATCAGGATGATTGACAGCTCTGTGTTGACATCAGGATGATGACAGCTGTGTGGTGATGACTCAGATGATTGACAGCTTGTGTGTGATGACATCAGGATGTTGACAGCTGTGTGTGATGTCATCAGGATGATTGACAGCTCTGTGTGTGATGACATCAGGATGATTGACAGCTGTGTGTGATGTCATCAGGATGATTGACAGCTCTGTGTGATGACATCAGGATGATTGACAGCTGTGTGTGATGACATCAGGATGATTGACAGCTGTGTGTGATGACATCAGGATGATTGACAGCTGTGTGTGATGACATCAGGATGATTGACAGCTGTGTGTGATGTCATCCGGATGATTAACAGCTCTATGTGTGATGACATCAGGATGATTGACAGCTCTTTGTGATGACATCAGGATGATTGACAGCTGTGTGTGATGACATCAGGATGATTGACAGCTCTGTGTGATGACATCAGGATGATTGACAGCTCTGTGTGTGATGACATCAGGATGATTGACAGCTCTGTGTGTGATGACATCAGGATGATTGACAGCTCTGTGTGTGATGACGTCAGGATGATTGACAGCTCTGTGTGTGATGTCATCAGGATGATTGACAGCTCTGTGTGTGATGTCATCAGGATGATTGACAGCTCTGTGTGTGATGACATCAGGATGATTGACAGCTGTGTGTGATGTCATCAGGATGATTGACAGCTCTGTGTGATGACATCAGGATGATTGACAGCTGTGTGTGATGACATCAGGATGATTGACAGCTGTGTGTGATGACATCAGGATGATTGACAGCTCTATGTGTGATGACATCAGGATGATTGACAGCTCTTTGTGATGACATCAGGACGATTGACAACTGTGTGTGATGACATCAGGATGATTGACAGCTGTGTGTGATGACATCAGGATGATTGACAGCTGTGTGTGATGACATCAGGATGATTGACAGCTGTGTGTGATGACATCAGGATGATTGACAGCTGTGTGTGTGATGACATCAGGATGATTGACAGCTCTGTGTGATGACATCAGGATGATTGACAGCTCTGTGTGATGTCATCAGGATGATTGACAGCTGTGTGTGGTCCTGCAGAGAGCCCAGGAAGGTGGTGCTGCACAGAGGAGCGACCGGACTGGGCTTCAACATCGTGGGCGGGGAGGACGGAGAGGGGATCTTCATCTCCTTCATCCTCGCCGGAGGACCAGCTGACCTCTGTGGAGAGCTGAGGAAAGGAGACCGGCTCGTCTCTGTACGTGCACGCTCAACACACACACACACACACATGTTAATTAGGTCATTAAAGGGCGGGTCCATCTGCGTTCTGTTATTTTCAAACAGCAGTGACGTACGTTACCACAGTAAGCTAATCAATAAGGTCATGAATAATGAGGCTGTATCTATACTCCTGTGTTTTGTGAGGTAAAATTAGTGTTTTTGTGAATGGAGTCTGGTGGCTTTACTCCTGTCTGCTTCTCCTCCTGTGCGTTGCTGTTTTCAGGTGAACGGGGTGGACCTCCGTAACGCCACCCACGAACAGGCAGCCGCCGCCCTGAAGAACGCCGGGCAGACGGTGACCATCATCGCCCACTACAGACCAGAGGGTGAGACACACCTGGACACACCTGGACACACCTGCAGGACCCGTCATATGAACTTAGTGAATTATTAGAGCTGTCAAAGTTAACACGATAATAACATGTTAACACAAATTATATCATTTTAACGCCACTAATTTCTTTAACGCTACTTGTGGTTTTTAGGTTGTAGCGGCTCAGTTTTAAAGCTAGATTGAAGATACTGGTATCAAATGAAACTATAAAACCTGATGAATCCATCGGTACCAACCAGGTCAGACTAGCTTGTCAAGAAGGAGGTTAAATAACGCTCCAAACGTATGCTAAATTTTCGCGAGGAAAAGCTGGCATGGGCATTTTCAAAGGGGTCCCTTGACCTTTGACCTCCAGATATGTGAATGTAAATGGGTTCTATGGGTACCCACGAGTCTCCCCTTTACAGAAATGCCCACTTTATGATAATCACATGCAGTTTGGGTCAAGTCATATCACATTTAAGCATAATTTTTTATGCTAAATGCAGTACCTGTGAGGGTTTCTGGACAATATCTGTCATTGTTTTGTGTTGTTAATTGATTTCCAATAATTAATATATACATACATTTGCACAAAGCAGCATATTTGCCCACTCCCATGTTGATAAGAGTATTAAATACTTGACAAATCTCCCTTCAAGGTACATTTTGAAGAGATAAAAAATGAGCGATTAATTTGCGATTAATCACGATTAACTATTTTAATTGTTTAACAGCCCCTAATAATGATATATCCATTAACAGGTTTCAGGCTCTCACAAATACTCTCACAAAATGAGATGTCTTTGTTCGACTGTAACCTGTAAACGTCCTCTTCCTGTCCAGAGTACAGCCGATTTGAGGCGAAGATCCACGACCTGAGAGAGCAGATGATGAACAGCAGCATCAGTTCTGGATCTGGATCTTTGCGGACGAGTCAGAAGAGGTCGCTATACGTCAGGTGAGACAGCGGCTCGCTGCTTTAACGTGTGTGTGCTGCTCATGTATGGAGGTTCAAAACTGACAAAAATAATAGCATTTATTATTGTCACATCACATATCTTATTTATGTCTCATTTAGACATTTTACATATTACTAAATTCATTTTTAAGTCTTTAGCCTTTTTATTATTTTGTAAATTTATTTATACATTTTTAATTTAGCTAAACTAAAGGTAACAGAAAATGTTAACTTATATATTTTTATTATTATTATTATTTCAAATACAAATTATATAAATAATTTCATTGAATTATTAGACAAAAATTTTATTTATTTGAAAAATTAAAATTAATTGCTTGATTGATAATAACTTTACTAAAAAAATGTATGAAATTAATTATATGAAAGAAAATATTAAGTCAATTTAAATTAATTTATACATTTTTAATTTAGCTAAACTAGGAGCGTATGATAACAGAAAATGTTAAGTTATATATTTTTATTATTATTATTATTTTAAATACAAATTATATAAATAATTTCATTGAATTATTAGACAAAAAATGTATTTAATTGAAAAATGTTGATAATTTTACTAAAATATATATGTAATTAATAATATGAAAGAAAATATTAAGTCAATTTAAATTAATTGTAAAAAATTCTCACTGGTCTGCATGAATCAAAATACTGGAATAATTCATGTTTTACTTTTTTTTATTGATGATAATTGAAACTGAACTAATATCATTAATTTGACTCAAGGTCCACTTACTAGCCTTTTTGTCTCATGGTCTTCAGGTGAGATGTGGTTGGAAGGGATTGTGTGAAGTTTGTCACCTCCACTAAAATAAAGTCTGTGTTTGTGAAGGTGTTTTAAATGCATTAATTATTGGTGTGTGTTTGCGGTGCAGAGCTCTGTTTGACTACGATAAGACCAAAGACTCCGGTCTGCCCAGTCAGGGACTCAACTTTAAGTTCGGAGACATCCTCCACGTGGTGAACGCCTCCGACGACGAGTGGTGGCAGGCCAGACAGCTGACGTTGCAGGGCGAGGTGGAGGAGGTGGGAGTGATCCCCAGCAAGAGACGGTCCGTGGGTTTTTATAGTCTCACGTGTTAATGTTCCAGCATGTTTACACGTCGTGTAATGTGACAGTTTAGCTCATTTTAAACTGTTTTTTATACATGAAACATCCTTCATGTTAACACTTTGGTTTATCTTGTTGAATCTAAAATTAAAAAATAATGCAGAAAAACATGTTTATTAATAGCAGAATAAAAAAAAAAAAAGTATATTTCTGATATAAAGCAGCTCACAGTATCACATGTAACTTGGTTTAAATATACAGAGCTGCCCTCCAGTATGAAGCTGGTGTGGGAGCATTTACTGCCCACTGAAACCAGATCTCAAAACATGACCTCTGCTGACCTTTGACCTTCTGTCCTCTTTGACCTCAGGGTTGAGAAGAAGGAGAGAGCGCGATTAAAGACGGTGAAGTTCAACGCAAAGTCTCGAGACAGAGGGGTGAGTGTTTCACTGCAGCAGCAGCAGCAGATGTAGTGCACAAGTTCTTATCTACGTTATTTCTACTCCCATGATGCCTTGCATGAATTATGGACGCAACATCCTTCCGGTTATTCCTTTCAGTGACTCGGCTTCTGCGTGAGTTAGCTTAGTTTGCGACAGGTGTCTACATTTTGCACCTTAAACATACCTTAAATCATACCACAGCCTTCTACTGCTGATGGATGGATAGCGTGCAGTAGCATATTCAGTCTCAGACTACTTCGTATCAGTACTTCATTAGTACTACAGTCGGGTACGTTTTATTAAAGGAGGAGGGATACAACCGCGTCTATCTCAAAGCCGACATAAAGCAGTTGTTTTGGTATACCATCACTAACGGGAACAATCGTTACCGTGTTTTTCTCAAATAAAAGCCAGCCACAAAAAAAAAAAAAAAAAAAGCTAAACTCATAAATTCAAGAATATAATCACGCTTATTTTAAACACTTTGCTGTTCAGGATTACTCATCATTTCTGTAGTAACGTACAAGTGCATCCAGGTGTCCAAAAAAATGTCTGAAAATTGTCCAAATGTCAGAAAAATGTCAGAAAAAAAAGTATAAAAAAAACGCCGGAAAATTGGCCTGAAAAATGTTTGGAAATTGTCCAAAAAAAGTCCGGAAAATGTCCAAAAGAAAGGCAGATGTCCTATACTGGTATCATATGAAACTTGAAAACCTGATGAATCCATCAGTACCAACTATGTCATACTAACTCGTCACAAAGGAGGTTAAATAACGCTCCAAACTTACGCTAAACTTTTCAGAGTTTTGGCATCGACTTGGTGCCGAAGTATCGGTTCTCGTGCCCTAAAGGTTTGCTTGATTTTACTCGTGAATCTCGTCTCAGAGCTCTTTAGCAGGAGAGGAATAACCGTAATTCTCACAAGGTATCATGACACTATAAATCTGTCATTTATTCTAGTCTGTATGTGAACTCTCTCTCTAAGCTACATGTAAAGTATCCAGCGTCTGTAGTGACTGATTTGTTTTCTGCATGATTTTAGTCAGAGTGTCTCTTCCTGTGTTGTCAGACTGTGTGAAGATGTGTTTGAGCCGCGGCCACCTACTAATGAGTGTGTGTGTGAGACTAATGTGTAAAACCAGCCAGTTAACAGCATGTTGTTGTCGTCCATCTTTGAGACGGTTTCTTCTTCACCACTCCGACGTCTCAGCAGCCAAACCGCCGCAGCAGCGCCTCCCCCAGCACCTTGTTTTTTAAAACCGTGTGTCGCCTTAACACGCGTTGCCAAAACGCCCCCCCCCCCCCCCGCCCAGCGCCGCCCTCTAACACACCAGACTGATGGGGGAGAAAAAACCCAACATGCATGACCCCCCCCCCTCCGATCCCTCCTCTCCTCATAAAGAGAAAAACGCTTGACATTGATGTCTGACTGTCTGCTGCTCACAGAAACCTTCCTCCTCTTCCTCTTCCTCCTCCTCACCACTCACCCCCCCCCCCCTCTCTCTCTCCTGCTGGATAACACTGAAGTGCAGCATGTGATCTAATGATGTCAGTCGTCCTGCTTCCTGCTGATGAATACTGTGTTGGTTTTGAGATGCAGTCAGAGCCTTTTTAAAAGATTTAAAGCTGCAACATTCAAGTTGTCATAATGTGCACAACAATTACAGCGGAGCAGTCGTTGTTCTGAGACTTCCTCCAGCAACGGTCCTACAAAACTGTATAAAAAGAAAAAACACGCAAGTAAAAAAGGAGAACTTACCTGTCCGAAATGGAAAATGTTCCTCTATATTTTCTTCACACCGTTGTTTAAACCACAAAAATTTAGTTTTGCTTGATTTCGCTCCTGAAACTCGTCCCTGAGCTCTTTTCGCATGAAAGGAATAAACTAATACTTATAATAATTTAATAAAATAATACCTGCCTGATGCCAAACTTATTACAAAAATGTAGGCCTATTAAAAAAAAATAAAAAATCAACAGGGATTTAAACAATTATTATAATTTATTAACGTACAAAACATACAATTAATATGCTCTCCTCAAAGCCACCAGACTCCATTGACAGAAACAGTTATTTTATCTTGCTGATCGCTGTTAAAACGCACTTCAATCAAACTACAGAAACAAAATAAAACATAAAGTCTGTGTTGATCAGTCTTTCCTCTGTTTCAACAATCACCGACTTTAGTTGCTTTCTACAGAAGCTCGGCATTAGTAGTTTTAAGTATGTATTATTATAACCTGTTTAGAGCTAGTGTTAAGAAGTTAAACAGGTCATATTTCTCTCTATTATCTATTTCATATTGATGTGAAATCATCTCCTTCAAACAACTGGATTTATTCAAGTTTCTCTCCAAAAACTGACATCATAATGTAACTCAACGGGATCTGGAGTGTGGAAATCGGCAGGACGAGAGCTAGTTAGCGTTAGCTTGTTAGCAGCACAGTCCTGCACGGAGCTAACAGCTAACGCTAACTAGCTCTCGTCCTGCGGATTTCAGCACAGATGTGTGTGTTCTCGATGTAGCATCATCAGGGAAAAGACAGTGTGACGCATCAGTAGTGAGTTTGCTGCGTCCCAAACAGACAGAACCGTTAGTCTGGAGTCCTGACGGTACCACGTTTTCAGAGTTTTGGTACCGAAGTATCGGTTCTCGTGACAGCATCCATAACTGCAGGCTCTCATCTGACTTCAGATATTTAAACGCGATAAAACTGTTGTGTATATATCTTCTGATCTATCCACCAACGTCTGGATAAATCATAGATGGAATAAAAGGCCGATGAGGAGTAATAATTAGTTTTGTAAAACAGTTGCTGATTGCTACGGTGGACGAGAAGTGTCGGAGCGAATGCAAAAGCTGGACGTGATCAACGGATGTTGACGATGAAACGGTACGACTATTGTTATGACTTCATCTTTGAGGATTCATTTTGTCATTTTTAAACCTGCTTCGAATCACTCCGTAGTCCAGCATTCATTTGGATTCACATTTTTTTGAAGGTGATTTAGCCGAAATCCAGATGTTTTAACCAGCTGTTCTTACTTTGGTTTGAATCATCACATTCACTGGGTCGTTTTACGGGTGGTGTACCGCCTCAATTAAAACCCAATAATCTCGTAAACGCGGTCACACGAGCTCCGTCAGGGTTCAGAGTTTCATTCCCAGCAGATCTGAAGCCAGTTGAAACGTCTTCCTCTCAGCTCGTGTCCGCTGTGTCTCCGCATGTCTGTCTGCATGTTCACTTCTCTCCTCGTCCTGCTTTTTGTCTCTGACGTCTGCTGCCTTCACTGCGTTAGACCCGGACCACCTCGCTCAGATCAGTTTATATGCAGGTGATGCGTAATGTGAGTAAGTGGTTTGTGCTGGTTCTCAATGGGCAGTAAATGCTCCCACACCAGCCTCGTACTGGAAGGCAGCTCTGTCACTGTTTCATGACTTTAATGAGTTTATTTTCCTGCTAGTCACAGACTCAGACAAAAAGCGTCTCAGACATCAGACTCCCCCCATCTCCCCCTTCTTCCTCCTCTTTTTTTGTTTTTACTCCATCACCCCTCCTCCTCCTCCTCCTCCTCTTCCTCCTCTTCCTCCTCAGCAGTCTCTCAATGACAAGCGTAAAAAGAACCTCTTTTCCCGAAAGTTTCCGTTCTACAAGAGCAAAGAGGCGAGCGAGCAGGAGACCAGCGATGTCGACCGTAAGTATCCCAGCGCGACGTCCGGGGGAGGGGGGGGCGGTTTGTCTGTCTGAGAGACGATTGGTCTGGCGACAGGAAGAGAGGTCAGCTGGTGGCGGCGCGCTGCAAACGCACCGGTTGTCATGGCAACGGGGCCTGGCTAAAATAAAAAAAATGAATGCAACTGGATCACAAAGTGCCCGAGGTGGAGACTGAAACACCCGGTTACTGGAAACACTTCAGCCGTGAAGGCAGAATATTTGGTCTGATCTTCCCTAAAATCTTCCTCCTCCTCCTCCTCCTCCTCGGAGCCAAAATGGCCGCCCCGCAGCCCTGCCGACCGGCTGCGTTTCCCTCTGCTCTCTCTGTCTGTCGCTGTCACTCAGTAACGTGTTGTGTTGTTTTCTCCTCGTTGTTCGCTCGGCTCTGCTGACCTCAGGACAACAGTGACGACATGCTATCCAAAGGCCACAGTAAGTGTGTGTGTCCCCCCCCAACCCCCCCAACCTCACCCCCACTCTCTCCCCCCCCCAAAAAAAACTCCCATGAGCCTCCTGGTCTCCACCAGGATCCTTCTTCAGCCATTACTGACAAAGACTGTCGATGTTTGAGAAGATGACCAACACATGCAAAAATAATCAAAAACTTAGGAATGATACAAATAAAGATAGTCAAGTTTTTTTTACTTAAAAAAATCAGAATTTTGACTTTAAATCTTAATATTTGAATGTAAAAAGTCCAGTTAAGGGACTAAGTTAGGTGTAGTTAGCTAGCCCAACTTGTTGCATCAGCTAACTGATGGTTTTCATGTTATTTTTAGTTTCCTCCACCTTAGTTTAGTGTGTTTATTTTCACCATGGTGTTTGTGTGTGTGGTGAACGGGTGAAATCAACACAGTGAATTACACAAAATCCCACCGTCAGAATGAACACAACACACTGACTGTCTCTCTCTAACTCGCTCTCTTCTTCACCGTCTCCTCCTGCTGGAGATAAATTAACAGAAGGCAGCCGGTACCGGAGGTTAGCGGGCCTCTAACAGGTCCCAACGACACTCAAAAAATATGAGGACGCCTCGTCGTGCATTATCACTTTCATAAACTAAACACATCAAAGAAGCTGAAGTTGGTTCCTGGTGGACACGTGGCCTCAGACCTCCCTTCCTCTTCCTCTTCCTCCTCCTCCTCTTCTTCACCACCGACCGTCGAGGATCCTCCAGACCGGAGCTCCATCTCTTCACTCTCTGTCACAACACTCATCAGTTTTCACTCCTCCTCCTCCTCCTCCTCCTCTCGTAGCTCACAGCGTTCACGTCCTCTCCTGAAGCTTTCTGTTCGACCTCGTCTACCTCGCTGCTCAGGATCCACCTGGAACTTCATGGAGGTTTCACACCAGTTTCAGGAGTTTTGAGTGCATGTTGCTCAGAATCACAGACATCTCACTGATTCAATAAGAGTGAGGTTTACTGATGAAACTCAAACACAGAATGTGTGTATGTATATATATATATATATATATATATATATATATATATACTTATATATATCACTTCTGCAGTGTTTCTGCACAAATTTCTTCTCTGGTCCCCAGAGCTGGAAATAACGAGCAGTCACATGTTTACCAAAATCTTCTTAAATACCGAAAGAGTAGTGTTGTCACGATACCAAAATTCTGACTTGGATACGATACCCCGCTTAAATATCTCGATACCGATACTGAAACGATACCACAGCAAAAACCTAAAAAAATCCGGAAAGGTAATGAAATAATAGATGACAGAATATGGAACTTAAAATTAGTTTTTTTATTAATTAAAAATGTTTAAATGTAAAAATGTATTCATTAAAGAAAAATGCTTAAGTTTATGTGATGTCTTTGATAGTTAATTTTAGGCCTATATTTGCATTTATTTTTGATAATGCACACATATTTACATTTCATCTCTCTATTCTTATTTCTATTTTTCTTATAACTTGTCTATGTTTATATATATATTATTATTCTGCTGATAGAGACACCAGCTCAGAGTGAGACTGTAGTTCATGATCTTCTGTAATCTTCTCTTGCTGACTTCATCCTTCTGGTTATCTCTACAGTTTATTATTTGACCGCACAGTACCGGTACTAATAAAACGGGGTATCGCGACACCTTTCTAGAGTCGGTGTACCGTGCAACACTACTGAAGAACAAATACTAAGTCAACTTTTAAAAATAGTTTCTTCTTAAAACACTTTGTGAGTTTCACTGAACAGCCAATTTCTTTTTTATTTTGTATTATTTCTACTAATTATTTTTCCACAATCAGCGTTTTTATTTGTGCTGGGCTCAATGTTTTGGTTTTGCAGGATAAAACTGCGTAATGCATGAATACATTTAAAGCTTGAATTTAAATTAATTACGTCCACAAATATTTAGCCTGTGCTGGGCAACAAACAGAAACTGCCTGCACAATGTTTTTTTTTTCTCCACATGAAAATAAAATCAGTTTGTGGGCATTTTTCCAGGTTTATATTTTCATGAACATTAAATGTTTTTGCTTATCAACTTTTATTGGAATCATATCATGTTTGAATTTTAAGCAATTTCTTGTTATTTTAACAGTTATTTTTATTGTTTGTTCATCTACCGGTTATATTTTTTGATTGATTGTTTGGTCTTTAAAGGCTCCACGGAACCATGTTGACATTTTTAAACGTCTTGTTTTGTGAACCCAAAATATTTAGATTACAAAGATTAAAAAAAAGGGAAAGAAAAACAGAAAATATTCACATTTGAGAAGTTGGAACCGCTGATTTTTTTTTTTTTTTTTTGCTTAAAAAGTAGACGATTAATCGCTGATCAGCCGACAGCTCTAGTTTTACTTTTTACACGTGTCTTTGCAGACATTTGACTTATTGTGATGTCACATATCATTATAAATATAGTTACAGATGTGGTTGTATCCATGTCACACAGTGGTTGCCAGATGTGGACATGACGATGCCGTCATGGAACAGTTTGGATGTGTAACAGGATTCAGTGAAGTCTCGTCTGTTTCGAACGTTCATTCTGTGTTTGTTATGAATTCTGTGATTATCTGGTGTATCGTGGCTCTGGGTGCAAAGCATTATGGGAAAGCGATGTTCCCCAGCTGACCCGGTGTGTCCTGTGTTTTGTTGTGATTGCAGAACATGTGACCTCTAATGCCAGCGATAGTGAAAGTAGCTACCGTAAGTGTGACACTGCCGTCGACGCTGAGCGCTCCGACACTAACAGTCCGTCTGCTAACCGCTAACTCCCCTCACCGATGTCATTAATGAGCACAAGCTGCTGATTGGTCGATAACAGCATGACCTCACACACAGTTTATGTCCCTGCTTAAACGCCCCTGAGCGCTGCCTGGCAGGATGAACGTCTGTCTCAGGCTGTTTGCATTTAAAGCTCCCGACTGCTGCATGAACTCTGGATGGATGTGTAGAAGTCAAAGAGTGATTTTAGAGTGTGGCTTTAAATGTGTATGTTGAACATTAATTATTATTTATTTAAAAACAACCAAGCAGTTGTTGTATAATACATCATCATTTATTAGTTGATTTTAGGGCTGTCGATCAATTAAAATAGTTGATTGGAAATTAATCACACACTTTTTTATCTGTTCAAAATGTACCTTAAAGGGAGTTTATCAAGTATTTAATACTCTTATCAACATGGGAGTGGACAAATATGCTGCTTTATGCAAATGTGTGTATATATTTATTATTGGGAATCAATTAACAACACAAAACAATGACAGATATTGTCCAGAAACCCTCACAGGTACTTCTGTATAATGTATATGTAGTATATGTACTTACTTATGTATAATACAATATATAAATAGATAAATAAATATAAAAAATAAAGAAAGAAAATAAAAATTGAAAGGAAAAAATAATAAATATAAAAAAAATGGAAAATTAAAAACACATAAAAATAAGAATGGAAAATAAAAATAAGTTAATAAATGTAAAAAAAAAAATTAAAATGGAATAGATAAAAAATAAATAATAAAATAAAGTGGGCATGTCTGTAAAGGGGAGACTCGTGGCTACCCATAGAACCCATTTACATTCACTGATCTGGAGGTCAGAGGTCAAGGGACCCCTTTGGAAAATGGCCATGACAGTTTTTCCTCGCCCAAATTTAGTGCAAGTTTGGAGCGTTATTTAACCTCCTTCATGACAAGCTAGTATGACATGGTTGGTACCGATGGATTCATCAGGTTTTATAGTTTCATAAGATACCAGTATCTTCACTCTAGCTTTAAAACAGCCTAAAAAACCTAAAACCTAAAAATCACATGTTGCGTTAAAGAACTTAGTGGCGTTAAAATGAATTTGCGTTAACGCGTTATCACGTTAACTTTGACAGCCCTAGTTGATTTACATTTTGTATTAATAATCTGAATCTGTAAAGTAAATGAAGTCATTAAATAAATGTATTGCAGTAAAAGGTATAAAGCAGCACTGGAGTAAATGTACTTTCAAACGCTGCTAATTTGTCCTGATTCTGTAAACGGCTCCTGAACGCACCGTTATTTTCAACCCGTCGCTGTCTTTTTTTTGGGGGGGGGGGGGATTTTCTCACATCAGGTTTCTTTCTGCAGCAGAAATGAAGCAACAGTCTGAATGACACGATTAGTTCTGTGCATAGAAACACTGCGATTTTGTACGTTAGATCATACAGGAATCACAATACTCAGTGTAGACGGAGAGGAAAATGTACCTGACCGTCTGTGACAAACCTCATCTCATCCTCTCAACCTCTCCTCATCCTCTCCTCCTCCTCCTCCTCCTATCCTCCTCCTCCTCCTCCTCCTCCTCCTCCTCCTCCTCCTCCTCCTCCTATCCTCCTCCTCCTCCTATCCTCCTCCTCCTCCTCCTCCTCCTCCTCCTCCTCCTTCATCTCTATCGGTTAAACCCCCGTTGATGCAGCTCCTCTCCTCCCTAACCGTCCTCTCCTGTGTGTTTGTGTTGCAGGTGGGCAGGAGGATTACGTTCTGTCCTATGAACCCGTCTCTCAGCAGGAAGGTAAAGAAACTTCAACTCCTCTGACAACTTTCAAACTGCTCTGAGTAACATTAGGGACGTTTAACGATCAAAAAAATACCGGGAAGAAGTTTATATTCTGCAGTTATATATATAGTATAGACCCCTTTCCTGTTAGTAAACATGATGACGTATTTTGTGGGCAGAGTTACGGCGTGTCCACACAGGAAACGCCAGGAGCGCATGGCGGCTTTTGAAAACAACCTCCTAAAACCTTCTGAGGATTTCTGAAAAACTTGACAGGATTATCAACGTTTACAAAAACCTTTATTTCTCAGCCTCTGTGGCAGATAGAAACATGAAATAAAAAAACATTTGACAGCTTAGACTTTTGGCTTCCTGTCAACACAAAGTCCAGGAAGCTAAAAGGCTAAAGCTAAAAACAAATTCTCCCAAAACAGCATTCCCATAATGCATTTTTCCTGACCTATGTGTTTTGTTTAGCGAATCACGATACCAATAATCTGTAAATAAACGTGTCTTGAAAACGATGACATCATCTAAAACACGTGCACGTTGCACCCGGTCTTAAAGGTATAAACACAAATATAGCACCCGTCTTAATCATTCTGATCACATTTAATTTATCATTATTATATTCAGATTACAGCTTGGGCACTTGAGAACAATTGGAGTCGATAAGTGCAGTTCACTTCTGACCTTCGGCGCATCTAAAAGTTGAAAAGGAAACTTGTGTCTTGATCTGTGATCACTTCCTGTTTCCACCCTCTCCGACAGTGAACTACACCCGTCCCGTCATCATCCTCGGCCCCATGAAGGATCGGATCAACGACGACCTGATCTCCGAGTTCCCCGACAAATTTGGATCCTGCGTCCCTCGTAAGTCCACGCAGATATATACGGCTCCGCTGGACTCAAGACACAAACCCGTTCATAGAAATGTGAAAGTGTTCCTGTTCCTCCTCGTCCTCCTCCTCCACCTCCTCTTCCTCCTCCTCCTGTTCCTCCTCCTCCTCCTCCTCCCTCTCCTCCTCCTCCTCCTCCTCCTCCTCCTCCTCCTCCTCCTCCCTCCTACTCCTCCTCCTCCTCCACCTCCTCCCTCCTCCTCCTCTTCCTCCTCCTCCTCCTCCTCCTCCTCTTCCTCCTCCTCCTCCCCCTCCTCCTCCTCCTCCACCTCCTCCCTCCTCCTCCTCTTCCTCCTCTTCCTCCTCCTCCTCCCTCCTCCTCCTCCTCCTCCGCCTCTTCCTCCTCCTCCTCCTCCTCTTCCTCCTCCTCCTCCTCCCTCTCCTCCTCTTCCTCCTCCTCCTCCTCCCTCTCCTCCTCCTCCTCCTCCTCCTCCTCCTCCTCTTCCTCCTCCTCCTCCTCCTCCACCTCCTCCTCCTCCTCCTCCTCCTCCTCCTCCTCCTCCTCCTCCTCTCTCAGATACGACCCGGCCGAAGCGGGACTACGAGGTGGACGGCAGAGATTATCACTTTGTGGTGTCCAGAGAGCAGATGGAGAAGGACATCCAGGACCACAAGTTCATCGAGGCGGGACAGTACAACAACCACCTGTACGGAACCAGCGTACAGTCGGTCCGAGAGGTGGCGGAGAAGGTACCAACGCCTGTATGTGATTCCCGCGTTTCAGTCGTTCGGTTTTGTCCAAGTGAGACGGTCGATGCTGATAAAACATCTTCTGTTGTTTTTCAGGGTAAACACTGTATCCTGGACGTGTCGGGGAACGCCATCAAGAGACTCCAGCTGGCTCAGCTTCATCCCATCGCCATCTTCATCAAACCCAAATCTGTGGAGAACATCATGTGAGTCGATGCTGTCTCATTCATCGTACTGTAAAAAAAAACAGGAGGCTCTTTAGTGTCTTCGCTAGCGGTGAGTTGTTACTTGTACATGAGACGTCTGTTGTTCCTGCAGGGAGATGAACAAGCGTCTGACGGAGGAGCAGGGAAGGAAAACCTTCGACAGAGCCACCAAGCTGGAGCAGGAGTTCACCGAGCATTTCACAGGTGAGACACATGTAGACTGGATGTGCAGACTCCCACGACCCCGCCCAACAGCCCCGCGAGGGTTAAAAAGCTGGTCAGCTGTTCCACGGCCAGGACGGCATCAGCATTGTTCCTCCTGGATCCGAGGCTGAGCAGTGTGATACCCCAATAATTGGAGTGCACCCTCCAGAACCTTCAGCATCTCAGGTTTGCCAGAACTTCCTTGAGTCCGACCGAAAGTCCTTCTCCGTGGTCTCCCCGAACTCCCCGAAGCCCTTCTGGCCAACCGGTACCTGTCAGCTGTTTCCTGGAGACCTCCGGGCAAACCGAGCCTGAAAGGCCTCCTTCTTCAGCTTGTGATTCGTGGAGCGACTCAAACGGGATTAAAAAAATAATTTATTTCTCCGTTGACTACGGTTCATATTTATTCTGGAATAACGTCCCGTGGTGGTCCACAGGAAGGGGCGGGACTTCGCCTCTCTATACTTTCTAGATACACTGTCGGGTTGAGTCTCAGCATCTCCTTCATCGTTAACTTTTGAGTTATTTCTGATTGTGATTATTTCTTTCAGCCATCGTTCAGGGCGACACTCTGGAGGAGATCTACGATCAGGTGAAGCAGATCATCGAGGAGCAGTCGGGTCCGTTCATCTGGGTTCAGTCCAAGGAGAAGTTATGAGGATCAAAACTCTGTCTGCTCCATCGCTCCTCCTCTCTTTAGATTCACTTTGTTTTGAAAAGGAAAGTCGACCTGCAGACGGCAGCCTCCCCCCCCCCCCCACCTCCACCTCCACCCGATCAACGACACGACACACCGACTGACCAGTGTTGTTTTTATTTTGTATTTTTTTTTTTTTTTGCCTGAATAAGACTCCATTGTTGGGTTTCCTGACCAGCAAGGAAAAGCACACAGGAAGTATGATGACATCACACTCAACACGGTACAGCTCCTTAATGTTTAAGGGAGAAGAAGAAGACGCGTCCATGGAAGTGGCGAGAAGAAGAAACGTACGAAGAAGATTTTCAGTTTGTGGGTTTTTTTCCCCTTTATTTTGTCATGTCAGGTAAGACGGACGGACAGACGGAGTTTTCGGTCTCAGGCAGCGTCTGTCGGTCCGGAAAGGAAGGCGGAGACAATAAAAGCAAAACTTTGCACGTTTGAGCTTTAACAGCATGTCCCTTAATAACCCCGTTTATTTCCCATCAGCCCCTTCAGCGTCTGACGTCACAGCTTTTCTTCTTCTGTTCTGCATCTGTTTCCTCTTCTTCTTTTTTTTTTTTTTTTTTTTTTTTTTACTCACGTTTAGTTTGATATTTTTTGTTTAGCTCCTCGCTGCTGCAGGACGTTTGTCAGGACGCTGTGCAGGGTTCCTGCTCTGCTGCCAGGGGGCGCTGTGGAGGTTTTTAACTCATTAACTCGCTTTATTTAACGGATGAGGAATAATCGACTCTTTTCACTCCACGAATTCTGATTTTATTGCTGAACATTTTGCATTTTAGACATTTAGTTTGACCCCCTTTTGATGAGGTCAAAGGTCACGGCGTTCATTTTTCTACCTACACTGCAACAAACGTCTTGATTTTCTCAAGTCATTTCTGTCTGTAAAGGAATCTAAAGCCACGTTTTCCTTAAAACGAGAATGTTTCAGCTTTTTTTTCCACTTGGAAGTGAAGAAAATGCTTCAAACAACTCAAATCACATTTTTCAGGACATTAAATTCACCAAAGAAAAAAAAGACAAATTAATTAAGTCTCATAATCATAAGAAAACTACCATAAATACAAAAATCTTATAATTACAAGAATATTGTCTATTATTAGAAATCTCTCAGAATTTTCTTGTAATGATTGGAAATATTATAATTACAAGAAAACAGTAATAACAGGGAAAATAAGGAATATAATTATATAAACATAATTACAAGAAAACTTACAGTATATACTCATAATTAAGAGCTCTTAATTCCAAGAAAATTGTCATAATTACAAGAAAAATATCAGAAACACAAGTTTATTTATTTCATAATGCATAAAAACAAAATCTGCCATAATTTTCTTATAATGATAGACAATATTCTTGTAATTATTTCATAATTGTGAAAAATAATAAATATATAAATGAACAAACGGAATTACAAGAAAACCCCTATAATTAAGAGAATATTACTTTATAATTAGAAAAAAAATCATTACAGGAAAATGATCCTATAATCCAGAGAAAAATATCTCATAATCAAGAAATTAATTAAAATTAATTCCAAGAAAATAATCATAATTACAAAAAAATATATCTTTATTTCATGATTACGAAAATATAATTTCTCAATATGCGAAAATGCAGAATTACTGTCACAACTGTGAAAAAAATAATACATAAAACAAACATAATTTTTAAGAAAATTAAGAGAAAACTTTATAATTGGAAGAAACTCATTACAGGAAAATTATCTTATAATCCTGAGAAAAACATCTTGTTTCAGGAAAAATATCATAAAAAATATCATAAAAATACAAGTTCTTTATTTCATAATTACAAAGAAATCAATATGTGAAAATGCTGATAATATAAGAATTACAGGAAAACTGCAAGATTTCTCAATCATGAGATTGTTTTGTCATAATTATAAAATATAGTTTTTTTTTCTTCTTTGAAAGCAGCTTGAAATATTCTCTTTGTCTTAATTTAATAAGTCTTTAAAGACAGAATGACTTGACGAGATGTTTGACAGTGTAACACTGATTTTAAACTTTAAATACACTTGATTTAACTGAACTGATATTTTTATTATTATTATTATCATCGGTGTGTTTGGGGTTGTGTTGTTCGGAGCGGCGCCCTCTTGTGACGCGAGTTCGAACCCCGTCAGACGCCCGTCAGCGTCGTCAGTGTCTTACCATGAAAAACGATGTCGATCATGTGATGCTTTGTGCGCCTGGAGACGAGCTGCCACCTCCAGGTGTCCGCAGGTGTGTCCCGAACGCGCAGGTTATTATTGTACAATGAGATTTTGACAGATATTTAACCCTCGGTAAACTGCCTATTTTGTTATAATAAAAGTCTATATTGAACTTTACTTAAGCACTACTACTACGGGAATTATTTTCTTTGCATTGTTAATCATATATGAATAGAAAAGTATAAAGATATTTGAATATGAATATATATTTTTTTTCTTTTTCTTTGATCACCACCTCCTCTGTCTTTTAATTTTCTTTTTTAAGCATAATAAAAACTTAACAAGAAAACAGGAAGTGGTGCAGTGCTCTCTTCTTCTTCTTCTCAGGTCCGGCCCACGTCATGATGAGGTCATGATGAGGTCACGATGAGGTCACGATGAGGTCACGGTGTTAGCTGGAGGCTAACCAAAGGACAGACTGGAGGCTAACGCTAGCAGTGGGCTAAAGCTACACATCTAAAATGTCTTCTTGCTGTGTTGTTGGTGCCAGAATCCAGATATCACAAACATTTGAGATGACAAACTGTGATTGGAGGCTCTAGAGAGCTACAATATGAGAGAAACGTTTCAGAGATGGAGAGTAAATGTTGATCATATTTAGCCTTCTGCTAACAGCAGCCGTGAGCCGTTGGCTGCTGTTAGCAGAAGGCTAAACTATTAGCAACCCTTTCTCTCCGTCTCTGAAACGCTTCTCCGATATTGTCCGACTCTCTTTTTGACTGACTTTACTGAAGGATAGTTAACTATAGACATCCAAAGATTTATACGCCCTCAACTTAAAGCTCCGCCCACTAAACACGTCACCATGGTTACTACCAGAGAAGTTTGTTTGTGTGAATCAGCTGATTAAGTGATGACTGACTGGGAACAGTTCTTAAACCAGAGCCACCAGTTCCGTCTGATAATCAGTAAAAGTGTCGCACACAAAAAACAGTTTTCAAGTTGGCCTGATGTGTTTTATCCAGCGACGGACCAGGAACGGTCCCAAGAAGTATTAATGTACTACACCTAAAAGTATACTACTAGTACATTGATATTAGTATACTTCCTACATAAAGTATACTTGGGAAATATAACTTTACTTAAGTATACTTCATAAAATAAACTTGGAAGTATACTACTCTTTTTGTAACATAGTTTCTCTAAGTGAAAATCTAAGTTGTTTGAAGAAATTCCTAAAAAAACATCTTCATTTTCTGAGAAAACGTTTCTTTGCTGTCGCTGCTAAACTTCTTTGACACTGATTTCTAGAAGATTATTGAAACAAGTTGCTGTCGAGCGGAAACGGGTTGAAATCTTTTTCTTCCCTTTTTAAGTTTTAACGAAAATTAAAAATTTGCAGTGTGTCGCTGTATTTGAATATTTTTTATCCTTTCAGAAAAGTAAGTGTATAAAACAGTTTCTTTCTTCATCTTCTGCTCATAAACTTGATTTTAGTTTCCAAATTCAAATCACAATTAATATATTACCATTCATTAATTATTAATTTCATGGATCATCTGCAATTCTCTTCTATGAAAGGTACTTTAGGGTAAAAAGAAAGTAAATTAATATAGTTACATTTCAAATTAACGGGTGTTTTCAGTAAAATGAAAAGTGTGAATTTGTACCCCACATTTTGTGTTAACTGTGTTTTTACCATCAGCTCTTTAGGAACATGTTCTTTTTACTAAGATGTTATCAGTTGAATGTCCGTTCTATTACCTCTGACACATTTTATTTTGAAAGAAAAGTAAAGTATTACATTGATTTCTGTGTTCCTAAATCTGACATTACAGGATGAACTTGATGAAGAACACTGAAGGGTCCAGTCACATGTTGTCAGGTGAGATCTCACTGCTCTACATGCAGATTTATACTCGTATCCACAGTGGTGGAGGAAGTATTCAGATCAGTAGAAGTACTAATACCACACTGTAAAAGTACTCTGTTAAAGCTGCAGCATTATCATTAGATTATTATTACTGATGCATTAATGTAAAAGAAGGATTTTACTGTCGGTTGAGCTGGAGCTCAATTTGAACTATTTACTCTTTGGTTTGTAATACTAGTGGAGTATTACACTGTAGTACTTCTTCTTTGGTGATATTTGTTTAAATCCATCTGAAGCTTGAAATGCAGGTTTGGTTCAGGATGATCTGCTGAAATTAACCTGTTTCGTCACAAGTACACCCGAGGAGCCGAGAAGTATTTCACAACTAAAGAGCGTGTTTTAACCGAGGCTCTGTTTGTAACTGAGGAAACAAAGTGCTGCTCCTCTTCCTGGAATGAAGCAGAGCCTGATAACTCCTCCCTCCTCTTCCTGCTCTCAAACACAGCCAGCTGCACTCTGTCCTCTTATTTCCTTGTTCGGGCGTCGTCTCTGAGAGGTGAAATGGCGCAGCAAGGAGCTCAGCTGGACCACGAAAGGTTCTCTTGTTCGATCTGTCTGGATCTACTGAAGGATCCGGTGGCTACTTCCTGTGGACACAGCTACTGCATGAACTGTATTAAAACCCACTGGGATGGAGAGGAAGAGAAGAAGATCTACAGCTGCCCTCAGTGTGGGCAGACCTTCACACCGAGGCCTGTCCTGATGAAAAACACCATGTTGGCAGATTTAGTGGAGGAACTGAAGAAGACTGAACTCCAAGCTGCTCCTGCTGATCACTGCTATGCTGGACCTGAAGATGTGACCTGTGATTTCTGCACTGGGAGGAAACGGAAAGCCTTCAAGTCCTGTCTGGTGTGTCTGTCCTCTCACTGTGAGAAACACCTCCAGCCTCATTATGATGTGGCTCCATTAAAGAAACACAAGCTGGTGGAGCCCTCCAAGAAGCTCCAGGAGAACATCTGTTCTCGTCACGACGAGGTGATGAAGATGTTCTGTCGTACTGATCAGCAGTGTATCTGTTATCTCTGCCCTGTGGATGAACATAAAGGCCACGACACCGTCTCAGTTGCAGCAGAAAGGACTGAGAGGCAGAGAGAGCTGGAGGAGAGTCGACTCAACATCCAGCAGAGGATCCAGGACAGCGAGGAAGATGTGAAGCTGCTCCAACAGGAGGTGGAGGCTGTCAATCGCTCTGCTGATAAAGCAGTGGAGGACAGTGAGAAGATCTTCACCGAGATGATCCGTCTCATGGAGAAAAGAAGCTGTGATGTGAAGCAGCAGGTCAGATCCCAGCAGGAAAGTGAAGTGAGTCGAGTCAAAGAGCTTCAGGAGAAGCTGGAGCAGGAGATCACTGAGCTGAAGAGGAGAGACGCTGAGATGAAGCTGGTCTCACACACAGAGGATCACAACCAGTTTCTACTCAACTACTCCTTACTGTCACCGCTCAGTGAATCTAAATCCAGCATCAAAATCCGTCCTCTGAGCTACTTTGAGGACGTGACGGCAGCTGTGTCAGAAGTCAGAGATAAACTACAGGACGTTCTGAGAGAGAGATGGACAACCGTCTCTCTGAGAGGGACTGAAGTGGATGTTTTACTGTCACAACCAGAGCCCAAGACCAGAGCTGGGTTCTTAAAATATTCACGAAAAATCACACTGGATCCAAACACAGCACACAGACGGATGTTATTATCTGAGGGGAACAGAAAAGTAACAGGAATGAAAGAAGATCAGTCTTATTCTAGTCACCCAGACAGATTCCTTAATGGTCATCATGTCCTGAGTAGAGAGAGTCTGACTGGACGTTGTTACTGGGAGGTGGAGTGGAGAGGGAGAGTTGATGTAGCAGTCGCATACAAGAGTATCAGCAAAGCAGGGTTGGGGACTGGATGTGGATTTGGATGCAATGACAAATCTTGGATGTTAAATTGTTACTATAACAGTTATTCATTTTGGTACAGAAGTGATGAAACTCGCTTCCCAGGTCCTCTGCCCTCCAGAGTAGGAGTGTACCTGGATCACAGTGCAGGTATTCTGTCCTTCTACAGCGTCTCTGAAACTATGACTCTCCTCTACAGAGTCCAGACCACATTCACTGAGCCTCTCTATGCTGGACTTGGGCTTTATTGTGATCAAAATGATGGACACACTGCTGAGTTGTGTAACTCAAATAGACAGAAGTCATTTAAGGGACAGAGGGTTAAAGTGTCAGATCGCTAATTAGAACAAGACTCGAATGGCGCTGTCTGGTAACGTTATTCCAGGATTTAGCCAAGTTTCCGTGAAACAAGGACAGTTTCTGATATGCTGTTGGAAACCGATGCGGACGCGGAGGTCATCCAGACCTTCATCCGACGCCCCGCATAGCAAGCCATTACTACGTCCGATGTTGCATGAAAAATTCTCCACAAACACGTCTGAGAGGTCGAGTTCAATGACTGGAATTAGCTGAGGCCACGCCCAGCAGACGGCGCCCACCTGTCACTGAAAGGAGGCAACGCCCTTAATGATGCATAACTTTAATATCATTTAAACGGGTGAGTTATATAAATATTCAGTCGTCGTGAACAGAACAGTTGTTTTTGTACCAGGCTGTAAACATGTTTCTTTCTGCTGTACAGTTTTAACATGGAGGTCTATGGGGATTGACTCTCTTTTGGAGCCTCTAGTGGCCGTTAGAGGAACTGCAGTTTGTTGGCACTTCTGCATCGGCTTCACTGCTCAGAGATCAGCTGTCAATCAAACATGGTGGGCGGGACTTTGACGTGGTCTCCTGAGTTGTAAATGTTTGAGTGTCTTCAGGTGGCGCTCCGTCCTGTGTCTGTTTCACTGCTCATGATGATGATGATGTTTCTCTACATGAAGATGTGAACTTCTCTGAGCTCTAAATGTGTGATGAATATCTGTATTGATGTATTTGTATGTTGCTGTGTCTCTTCCACTGCATGGCTCTGAAGAGAGAAAGACCTCCTTTATCCTGTAGATACTCTGTTCTCTTTGTAAAGACATCTAGAATCACATTGATGTGTGTTGGCAGACCAAATGTTGTTGTTGTTCTGAGGTCTTCTACAAGTGTAATCATCCTGATCATAATCAATAAGGGGATCATTCATTATTCTCTTTCACATGGCTGAGATTCTGCTCAAACCAACTGATGGTGAACATGAGATCATTGAATCATTTAACAGACTTTACTGATGGGATGTGTGAACAAAGTGACGCTTTACATGATGAATAAACTAACGTGAACAAAGTCTTTTCTTCCTGTCTTCATTCCAGGGTATCAGACACAAAAAACTGGATAAACAGTCAGAATTCATTCGGTCAAGTTTGGGTGTGAAGAAGTGTTGTTAAGTTCTTGTTAAGGAACGTTGTGTAGATGATTCTTGACATTTGGTTACTAATATTTCCATGTTGTTAAATCAGAGAAATGTTAACCTACAGCCTCAAATCTCACATTCCTTAATACTATTTACAAGCTGAGAGCTAAAGTCCAAACTCCTCTCTCCCATCTTTCCCATGTGACCTGAATGCAGCATCAGTGTTACAGGCTGTGACTCCTGTGAACAAACTGACATAGTGTGATATTACATCTATTTAAATGTCTCTTTACTGATGTTGTTTGAAGCTGCCAAAGGCTCAGTGAAGTTCTGACACGTCTTCCTGCAGTGAACATCACAGCAGGTTAATAACAAGAGAAATGTGAAACCTGATGCACAACACAAGAGGGCGTCCTCATCCTGCTAACCAGGGATGTAGTCGAGGTTAAAGCACCTCTACTCAGTCTGTCTGCATGTTTTAAACCAGCTTTTTAAGCCCATCACAAACTTTATAATGTCTCATACATCATGGTCGGGGGTGTCGGACTTCTCTTAGTCAAAGTGAATTCTCCTTTTTTAGTAAAAAACAAGCAGAAATGAGTGATTTTCCTGGTGGTAGTTTGTCTTGTGTCCCTCACTAACCGAGGCGTTTACTGTATGTCCTCCTTCATTTCACTTTTTAAAAACCTCACCTGTGTTTTTAATGTTTTAACACTGTTCTAGTAGATTTTCTACTAACTTTAGTTGTTTTTTCTGCCTGCTACTGAAGTTCAGGTTGACCACAGTGTGTTTGGGTTGTGTGTCAGAAGGTTTTTCTCATATCGATGCTTTTTTTTGTGAAGAATTGTGTCGATAGCACCGATCAATAAATATCAGTAGTGGAGGTTAAAGCACCTCGACTTAGTTTGTCTCCAGTTTCAGTTAAGAACATGTTTATAGTCTGATAAAAAGCTTTATAGTTAAAGTGCATTGTGTCACACATCATGGTAAATGGTGTCAAACCCATATTAGTTCTTTAGTTATAGTTATTTAGTGAGGAACCATACTGTCACTGATTTAATGCTCCACCCTGCCAGCACGCTCTGTGACCCAAATCAAACACACCCGAGATGTTGCAGACCAACAAGGTGCATGCTGGATCTGACCGACCTGCTAACATGCTAACATGCTAACATGCTCATGGTGGATCCTCCAGCGGTGACTTGTGTGTGTGTGTGTGTGTGTGTGTGTGTGTGTGTGTGTGTGTGTGTGTGTGTGTGTGTGTGTGTGTGTGAGGCCTTTCTGCTGTTTGTAACAATAATCCCTGATGTGACTGCAGAGCCTCATTCAGCTCAACATGTCTGAAAGCTTTGAGGAGCAGCAGAGTTGAACCTGGAGCAGATCATGGAGGACTTCATGGTGCACGAGACTCACAGAATGACGTCCAGACAGGTGAGTACAACAAACTCACTGATGGATGTAACTCACTGTACAGAGAGGGACGTCAACAACCATGTGTTGTATAGAAACGGAGCATTGTGTGTGTGTGTGTGTGTGTGTGTGTGTGTGTATGTGCTACATGGTGTATAAAACTGTGCAGCTCTCCTTTACTTTAACGTGTGTATGCAGATGCTGTAGAGAGGAACTGCAGTTATTTCATGATGGTAACTACTGTCAGTTGTGCCAATAACACAACATTAAAATAAAAAAATATAATAAAAAATATATTAAAAAAAATAAATAAATAATGATAAAAAATAAAAAATAAATATTTTTTTTTTAAAAAGTAAAAAATAAAACGATTGTTTTACAAAATTAAAAAAATGTAAAGATTTAAAAGAAAATTAAAAAAATTAAGAAATAAAAAATATTAAAAATTAAATTAAAAAATTAAAAATTTAACAATGTATAAAAAATAACTTCAACAGGAATTTAAAAACACGTTTTGCTGCTCTCTGGCGCCAAAGAGAGGAACTGCAGTTATTTCATGATGGTAACTGCTGTCAGTTGTGCCAATAACACAACATTAAAATAAAAAATAAAAAATAAAAAATAAAATAATAATTAAAAAAATATTTAAAAAAATAATAATAATAATAAAAAATGAAGAATAATAATTATTTTTTTTTAAATAAAAAAGTAAAAAAATAAAACGATTTTTTTTTTTTTTAAATTAAAAGATTTTAAAAAAAAAATTAAAAATTAAGAATTAAATGAAAGAATTAAAAAAATTTAGCATTTAACAATGTATAAAAAATAACTTCAACTGGAATTTAAAAACCCGTTTTGCTGCTCTCTGGCACCAAAGAGAGGAACTGCAGTTATTTCTTTCTTTTAAATAAAATAAAAAAAAAATAATATATATATTTTTTTTAAATTAAAAAATTAAAACAAATTAAGAATTAAATGGAAAAAAATAAAACATTTAAAAATATATAAAGAAATAACTTCAACTGGTGTTTTAAAACCTGTTTTGCTGCTCTCTGGGGCCAAAGAGAGGAACTGCAGTTATTTCATGATGGTAACTGCTGTCAGCTCTGCCAATAACACAACATTAAAGGGACTATATGTAACTTATCACGCGCATAAATCATAACGCTTGCACACCGCGCTCGTTCTCACCCGCTCTGCTCGCTCCAACTCCACATGCACCTGCGCACACTACACACTGCAGAAGAGTTAGTTTAGCTCTGAGAATATCTATTGAATGTGCAGTGGAAGTTTGTGCAGAAATAACTGCTGCAGCTCCTCCAGACCAACAGAGGTTTCCCGTGTCTTGTGAAGTGACGGGGCTCCGCAGAGAGTTACGTTATTGTCCCGACCGGGTGTCGGTGTCTCCCCCGCCCCCCCCCCCCGTTCCCTCCGCGGTCGGCAGGCTGAACTGGAAAAGCCAACACTAGGATCAGCTAACATTAACATTACTTCAGCTAACATTACTGCCAAGCAGGTGAAATATAGAGTGATATTGTGTGTTAGCTGACGTGTGTCGCCTCACTGTTTACTCACTGTTTAGACCGGTGCTCGTTCATGTCAATGTAGAGCGAGCACAAGCGCGAGCGCGAGCAACAGGACGCTGACTTTCGTTGACATTGCGGCCACACGTGTCGCTGTGAACAAGCAATTTCTGATTCTTACATATAGTCCCTTTAAACTAAAAAATAAAAAATAATAATACAAAATATATATAAAAAAACAGTTTTGTTTAATTGTCTGAGTTTAATATTTTTTCTGATTAATTCTGAAAAGGCTGCTCTGAGGAAGGCTGTTGTAAAGATATTCTTGATGCTGCAAAGTGCGTCAATAGAAATAGAGTTTAACAGTTGGTTTGGACATCAGTGCTCTGTGGTGTGATGTTGTTTCATTAGTGTGAACATTGACTTTTAATGCAATTTATTTTCTAGCCTAAAGGTGTAACAGTAGTATTGAGAACTTTGTCAGGTCTTTGGACAGATTTTGTCACCGTGATAGCGTCACCGTGCAAGATGCGGTCAGAAGTATTTTGTCACAAATGCTTCAAAGTAGATCATTAAATAGTTGAGAAAATTATTATACAGCAATCCGTGTATTTTATGACAGTTTAATTTGATAACTCTACTAACCTACTGTCAGACAGCTGTTTTAATCAGTAAAAGAAAATTGAACTGAATTTGAGGATGAGTCAGAGAAATATGGAGCCATCACCAAGAAGTATTTTAAAACTTTACTTTTAGTACATACTGCAGCTGCCCTTACATAGTACTCACTGTTGCATGCAGTATTGGGACATACTACTTTGTCTTGACCTTTGACCCTCTTGCTCATATATCTGCTGCACAGATGATTGTGGGTCAGAACAGCCAGAAAAGCATGTTTACTTGCATTCTGCAAAATGCGACCAGATGTAGTAGGACATCCTGGTATTTTTGGCATACTGCATTTGACATACTATGTATTGGGACATACTAAATCTTTTTCTGTCATACTAAATAGTATGGTAGTATGGGTACTGGAACGAAAAGAGTTAAAATTCACAAGCATTCATTTAGAAAATGAAAACGAAACCATAAAAGATATTAATAAAAAATAAAAAAAATTAAAATTAAAAAAAAAAATACCACAACATTAAACTAACAACTAAGAAATGTAATATCTATTTAATATCGTTTATGGTTTCGTTTTCATTTCTTAGCTTTAGTTTCATGTTGTGGTATTTTTTTTTATCTATTTTTTTTTTCATTTTTTATTAATATCGTTTATGGTTTCGTTTTCATTTCTTAGCTTTAGTTTCATGTTGTGGTATTTTTTTTTAATTTTTATTTTTTTCATATTTTATTAATATCTTTTATGGTTTCGTTTTCATTTCTTAGCTTTAGTTTCATGTTGTGGTATTTTTATTTATTTTTATTTTTTTTCATTTTTCATTAATATCTTTTATGGTTTCGTTTCATTTCATAGTTATTAGTTTAATGTTGTGGTATCTTTTTTTTTTACTTTTTTTTCTTTTTTTTTTCTTAATATATTTTATGGTTTCGTTTTCATTTCTTAATTTTTTATTTAATGTTGTGGTATTTTTTTTTAAATTTCTATTTTTTTTAATTTTTTATTAATATCTTTTATGGTTTCGTTTTCATTATTAGTTTTTAGTTTATTTGTTGGGGGATATTTTTTTTTTTTTTTTTTTTTTTAAATTTTTTATTAATATCGTTTATGGTTTCGTTTTCATTTTTTAGTTTTTACTTTAATGTTGTGGTATTTTTTTTTTTTTTTTTCATTTTTTATTAATATCTTTTATGGTTTTGTTTTCAATTCTTAGTTTTTAGTTTAATGTTGTGGTATTTTTTTTTTCATTTTTATTTTTTTCATTTTTTTTTAATATCGTTTAAGGTTTCGTTTTCATTCATTAGTTTTTACTTTAATCTTGTGGTATTTTTTTTTTTTTTTTTTTTTTTCATTTTTTATTAATATCTTTATGGTTTCGTTTTCATTTCTTAGTTTTTAGTTTAATGTTGTGGTATTTTTTTTTTTAATTTTTTTTTTTTTAATTTTTTTTTAATATCGTTTAAGGTTTCGTTTTCATTCATTAGTTTTTACTTTAATCTTGTGGTATTTTTTTTTTTTTTTTTTTTTTTTCATTTTTTATTAATATCTTTTATGGTTTCGTTTTCATTTCTTAGTTTTTAGTTTAATGTTGGGGGATATTTTTTTTTTTTTTTTTTTCCTTTTTTATTTATATTGTTTATGGTTTCGTTTTCATTTCTTAGTTATTAGTTTAATGTTGTGGTATTTTTTTTTTTTCATTTTTTATTAATATCTTTATGGTTTCGTTTCATTTCTTAGTTTTTAGTTTAATGTTGTGGTATTTTTTTTTTAAATTTTTATTTTTTTCATTTTTTTTTAATATCGTTTAAGGTTTCGTTTTCATTCATTAGTTTTTACTTTAATCTTGTGGTATTTTTTTTTTTTTTTTTCATTTTTTATTAATATCTTTTATGGTTTCGTTTTCATTTCTTAGTTTTTAGTTTAATGTTGGGGGATATTTTTTTTTTTTTTTTTTTTAATTTTTTATTAATATTGTTTATGGTTTCGTTTTCATTTCTTAGTTTTTAGTTTAATGTTGTGGTATTTTTTTTTTTAATTTTTATTTTTTTTCATTTTTTTTTAATATCGTTTAAGGTTTCGTTTTCATTCATTAGTTTTTACTTTAATCTTGTGGTATTTTTTTTTTTTTTTTTTTTTTCATTTTTTATTAATATCTTTTATGGTTTCGTTTTCATTTCTTAGTTTTTAGTTTAATGTTATTTTTTTTATTTATTTTTTTTTTCATTTTTTATTAATATCTTTTATGGTTTCGTTTTCATTTCTTAGTTTTTAGTTAATGTTGGGGGATATTTTTTTTTTTTTTTTTTAAATTTTTATTAATATGTTTATGGTTTCGTTTTCATTTCTTAGTTATTAGTTTAATGTTGGGGGATATTTTTTTTTTTTTTTTTTTTTTCATTTTTTATTAATATTGTTTATGGTTTCGTTTTCATTTCTTAGTTATTAGTTTAATGTTGGGGGATATTTTTTTTTTTTTTTTTTTCATTTTTTATTAATATTGTTTGTGGTTTCGTTTTCATTTCTTAGTTATTAGTTTAATGTTGTGGTATTTTTTTTTTTTTTTCATTTTTTATTAATATATTTTATTGTTTCGTTTTCATTTCTTAGCTTTAGTTTCATGTTGTGGTATTTTTATTTATTTATTTTTTTTTTTATTTTTTTATAATATTTTTTATGGTTTCGTTTTCATTTCTTAGTTATTAGTTTAATGTTGGGGGATATTTTTTTTTTTTTTTTTTTCATTTTTTATTAATATCGTTTATGGTTTCATTTTCATTTCTTAGTTTTTACTTTAATGTTGTGGTATTTTTATTTTTTAATTTTTTTTTAAAATTTTTTATAATATCTTTTATGGTTTCGTTTTCATTTCTTAGTTTTTAGTTTAATGTTGGGGGATATTTTTTTTTTCTTTTTAATTTTTTATCAATATCGTTTATGGTTTCGTTTTCATTTCTTAGTTTTAAGTTTAATGTTGTGGTATTTTTTTTTTTTACTTTTTTTTTTTTTTTTTATTAATATATTTTATGGTTTCGTTTTCATTTCTTAATTTTTCATTTAATGTTGTGTTTTTTTTTTTTTTTAATTGTATTTTATTTTATTTTTTTTTCTTAATATCTTTTATGGTTTTGTTTTCATTTCTTAGTTTTTAGTTTAATGTTGTGGTATTTTTTTTTTTAAATTTTTATTTTTTTCATTTTTTTTTAATATCGTTTAAGGTTTCGTTTTCATTCATTAGTTTTTACTTTAATCTTGTGGTATTTTTTTTTTTTTTTTTTTTTTTTATTTTTTATTAATATCTTTTATGGTTTCGTTTTCATTTCTTAGCTTTAGTTTCATGTTTTGGTATTTTTTTTATTTATTTTTTTTTCATTTTTTATTAATATCTTTTATGGTTTCGTTTTCCTTTTCTTAGTTTTTAGTTTAATGTTGGGGGATATTTTTTTTTTTTTTTTTTTAATTTTTTATTAATATTGTTTATGGTTTCGTTTTCATTTCTTAGTTATTAGTTTAATGTTGGGGGATATTTTTTTTTTTTTTTTTTTTCATTTTTTATTAATATTGTTTATGGTTTCGTTTTCATTTCTTAGTTATTAGTTTAATGTTGTGGTATTTATTTTTTTTTTTCATTTTTTATTAATATTGTTTATGGTTTCGTTTTCATTTCTTAGTTATTAGTTTAATGTTGGGGGATATTTTTTTTTTTTTTTTTTTTCATTTTTTATTAATATTGTTTATGGTTTCGTTTTCATTTCTTAGTTATTAGTTTAATGTGGTATTTTTTTTTTTTTTTCATTTTTTATTAATATCGTTTATGGTTTCATTTTCATTTCTTAGCTTTAGTTTCATGTTGTGGTATTTTTATTTATTTTTTTTTTTTTAAATTTTTTATAATATATTTTATGGTTTCGTTTTCATTTCTTAGTTTTTAGTTTAATGTTGGGGGATATTTTTTTTTTTTTTTTTTTTTTTTTTTTATTAATATCGTTTATGGTTTCATTTTCATTTCTTAGTTTTTACTTTAATGTTGTGGTATTTTTATTTTTTAATTTTTTTTTTTAATTTTTTATAATATCTTTTATGGTTTCGTTTTCATTTCTTAGTTTTTAGTTTAATGTTGGGGGATATTTTTTTTTTCTTTTTAATTTTTTATCAATATCGTTTATGGTTTCGTTTTCATTTCTTAGTTTTAAGTTTAATGTTGTGGTATTTTTTTTTTTTTACTTTTTTTTTTTTTTTTTCTTAATATATTTTATGGTTTCGTTTTCATTTCTTAATTTTTCATTTAATGTTGTGTTTTTTTTTTTTTTTAATTGTATTTTATTTTATTTTTTTTTCTTAATATCTTTTATGGTTTTGTTTTCATTTCTTAGTTTTAGTTTAATGTTGTGGTATTTTTTTTTTAATTTTTATTTTTTTCATTTTTTTTTAATATCGTTTAAGGTTTCGTTTTCATTCATTAGTTTTTAATTTAATCTTGTGGTATTTTTTTTTTTTTTTTTTTTCATTTTTTATTAATATCTTTTATGGTTTCGTTTTCATTTCTTAGCTTTAGTTTCATGTTTTGGTATTTTTTTTATTTATTTTTTTTTCATTTTTTATTAATATCTTTTATGGTTTCGTTTTCATTTCTTAGTTTTTAGTTTAATGTTGGGGGATATTTTTTTTTTTTTTTTTTAAATTTTTTATTAATATTGTTTATGGTTTCGTTTTCATTTCTTAGTTATTAGTTTAATATTGTGGTATTTTTTTTTTTTTTAAATTTTTTATAATATCTTTTATGGTTTCGTTTTCATTTCTTAGTTTTTAGTTTAATGTTGGGGGATATTTTTTTTTTCTTTTTAATTTTTTATCAATATCGTTTATGGTTTCGTTTTCATTTCTTAGTTTTAAGTTTAATGTTGTGGTATTTTTTTTTTTTTACTTTTTTTTTTTTTTTTTCTTAATATATTTTATGGTTTCGTTTTCATTTCTTAATTTTTCATTTAATGTTGTGTTTTTTTTTTTTTTTAATTGTATTTTATTTTATTTTTTTTTCTTAATATCTTTTATGGTTTTGTTTTCATTTCTTAGCTTTAGTTTCATGTTTTGGTATTTTTTTTATTTATTTTTTTTTCATTTTTTATTAATATCTTTTATGGTTTCGTTTTCATTTCTTAGCTTTAGTTTCATGTTTTGGTATTTTTTTTATTTATTTTTTTTTCATTTTTTATTAATATCTTTTATGGTTTCGTTTTCATTTCTTAGCTTTAGTTTCATGTTTTGGGATATTTTTTTTTTCTTTTTAATTTTTTATCAATATCGTTTATGGTTTCGTTTTCATTTCTTAGTTTTAAGTTTAATGTTGTGGTATTTTTTTTTTTTACTTTTTTTTTTTTTTTCTTAATATATTTTATGGTTTCGTTTTCATTTCTTAGTTTTTCATTTAATGTTGTGTTTTTTTTTTTTTTATTGTATTTTATTTTTTTCTTTATTAATATCTTTACGGTTTCGTTTTCATTTCTTAGTTTTTAGTTTAATGTTGTGGTATTTTTTTTTTTAATTTTTATTTTTTTCATTTTTTTTTAATATCGTTTAAGGTTTCGTTTTCATTCATTAGTTTTTAAATTTAATTTTTTGTTTTTTTTTTTTTTTTTTTTTTTTTTCATTTTTTATTAATATCTTTTATGGTTTCGTTTTCATTTCTTAGTTTTTAGTTTAATGTTTTGGTATTTTTTTTTATTTATTTTTTTTTCATTTTTTATTAATATTGTTTATGGTTTCGTTTTCATTTCTTAGTTATTAGTTTAATGTTGTGGTATTTTTTTTTTTTTTTCATTTTTTATTAATATTGTTTATGGTTTCGTTTTCATTTCTTAGTTATTAGTTTAATGTTGGGGGATATTTTTTTTTTTTTTTTTTTTCATTTTTTATTAATATTGTTTATGGTTTCGTTTTCATTTCTTAGTTATTAGTTTAATGTTGTGGTATTTTTTTTTTTTTTTAATTTTTTATTAATATCTTTTATGGTTTCGTTTTCATTTATTAGTTTTTAGTTTAATGTTGGGGGATATTTTTTTTTTTTTTTTTTTTTCATTTTTTATTAATATTGTTTATGGTTTCGTTTTCATTTCTTAGTTATTAGTTTAATGTTGTGGTATTTTTTTTTTTTTTTCATTTTTTATTAATATCTTTTATGGTTTCGTTTTCATTTCTTAGCTTTAGTTTCATGTTGTGGTATTTTTATTTATTTATTTTTTTTTAAAATTTTTTATAATATCTTTTATGGTTTCGTTTTCATTTCTTAGTTTTTAGTTTAATGTTGGGGGATATTTTTTTTTTTTTTTTTTTTTTTTTTTTATTAATATCGTTTATGGTTTCATTTTCATTTCTTAGTTTTTACTTTAATGTTGTGGTATTTTTATTTTTTTATTTTTTTTTTTAATTTTTTATAATATCTTTTATGGTTTCGTTTTCATTTCTTAGTTTTTAGTTTAATGTTGGGGGATATTTTTTTTTTCTTTTTAATTTTTTATCAATATCGTTTATGGTTTCGTTTTCATTTCTTAGTTTTAAGTTTAATGTTGTGGTATTTTTTTTTTTTACTTTTTTTTTTTTTTTTTCTTAATATATTTTATGGTTTCGTTTTAATTTCTTAATTTTTAATTTAATTTTGTGTTTTTTTTTTTTTTTAATTGTATTTTATTTTATTTTTTTTTCTTAATATCTTTTATGGTTTTGTTTTCATTTCTTAGCTTTAGTTTCATGTTTTGGTATTTTTTTTATTTATTTTTTTTTCATTTTTTATTAATATCTTTTATGGTTTTGTTTTCATTTCTTAGCTTTAGTTTCATGTTTTGGTATTTTTTTTATTTATTTTTTTTTCATTTTTTATTAATATCTTTTATGGTTTCGTTTTCATTTCTTAGTTATTAGTTTAATGTTGTGATATTTTTTTTTTTTTTTTTTCATTTTTTATTAATATCTTTACGGTTTTGTTTTCATTTCTTAGTTTTTAGTTTAATGTTGTGGTATTTTTTTTTTAATTTTTCTTTTTTTAATTTTTTTTTAATATCGTTTAAGGTTTCGCTTTCATTCATTAGTTTTTACTTTAATCTTGTGGTATTTTTTTTTTTTTTTTTTTTTTTTTATTTTTTATTAATATTTTTTTTGGTTTCGTTTTAATTTCTTAGTTTTTATTTTAATGTTTGGGGATATTTTTTTTTTTTTTTTTTTCCTTTTTTATTTATATTGTTTATGGTTTCGTTTTCATTTCTTAGTTATTAGTTTAATGTTGGGGGATATTTTTTTTTTTTTTTTTTTTCATTTTTTATTAATATCTTTTATGGTTTCGTTTTCATTTATTGGTTTTTAGTTTAATGTTGGGGGATATTTTTTTTTTTTTTTTTTTTTTTTTTATTAATATTGTTTATGGTTTCGTTTTCATTTCTTAGTTATTAGTTTAATGTTGTGGTATTTTTTTTTTTTTTCATTTTTTATTAATATCTTTTATGGTTTCGTTTTCATTTCTTAGCTTTAGTTTCATGTTGTGGTATTTTTATTTATTTTTTTTTTTTTTAAATTTTTTATAATATCTTTTATGGTTTCGTTTTCATTTCTTAGTTTTTAGTTTAATGTTGGGGGATATTTTTTATTTTTTTTTTTTTTATTTTTTATTAATATCGTTTATGGTTTCATTTTCATTTCTTAGTTTTTACTTTAATGTTGTGGTATTCTTATTTTTTAATTTTTTTTTTTAATTTTTTATAATATCTTTTATGGTTTCGTTTTCATTTCTTAGTTTTTAGTTTAATGTTGGGGGATATTTTTTTTTTTTTTTTAATTTTTTATTAATATTGTTTATGGTTTCGTTTTCATTTCTTATTTTTAATTTTAATGTTGTGGTTTTTTTTTTTTTTACTTTTTTTTTTTTTTTTTCTTAATATATTTTATGGTTTCGTTTTCATTTCTTAATTTTTCATTTAATGTTGTGTTTTTTTTTTTTTTTAATTGTATTTTATTTTATTTTTTTTTCTTAATATCTTTTATGGTTTTGTTTTCATTTCTTAGTTTTTAGTTTAATGTTGTGGTATTTTTTTTTTTAAATTTTTATTTTTTTCATTTTTTTTTAATATCGTTTAAGGTTTCGTTTTCATTCATTAGTTTTTACTTTAATCTTGTGGTATTTTTTTTTTTTTTTTTTTTTTTCATTTTTTATTAATATATTTTTTGGTTTCGTTTTCATTTCTTAGCTTTAGTTTCATGTTGGGGTATATTTTTTTTTTTTTTTTTTTTTTATTTTTTATTAATATCGTTTATGGTTTCATTTTCATTTCTTAGTTTTTACTTTAATGTTGTGGTATTTTTATTTTTTCATTTTTTTTTTTCATTTTTTATTAATATCTTTTATGGTTTCGTTTTCATTTCTTAGTTTTTAGTTTAATGTTGGGGGATATTTTTTTTTTCTTTTTAATTTTTTATTAATATCGTTTATGGTTTCGTTTTCATTTCTTAGTTTTAAGTTTAATGTTGTGGTATTTTTTTTTTTTACTTTTTTTTTTTTTTTTTCTTAATATATTTTATGGTTTCGTTTTCATTTCTTAATTTTTCATTTAATGTTGTGTTTTTTTTTTTTTTTAATTGTATTTTATTTTATTTTTTTTTCTTAATATCTTTTATGGTTTTGTTTTCATTTCTTAGTTTTTAGTTTAATGTTGTGGTATTTTTTTTTTTAAATTTTTATTTTTTTCATTTTTTTTTAATATCGTTTAAGGTTTCGTTTTCATTCATTAGTTTTTACTTTAATCTTGTGTTATTTTTTTTTTTTTTTTTTTTTTTTTCATTTTTTATTAATATCTTTTATGGTTTCGTTTTCATTTCTTAGCTTTAGTTTCATGTTTTGGTATTTTTTTATTTTTTTTTTTTTCATTTTTTATTAATATCTTTTATGGTTTCGTTTTCATTTCTTAGTTTTTAGTTTAATATTGGGGGATATTTTTTTTTTTTTTTTTTTAATTTTTTATTAATATTTTTTATTGTTTCGTTTTCATTTCTTAGTTATTAGTTTAATGTTGTGATATTTTTTTTTTTTTTTTTTTAATTTTTTATTAATATCTTTACGGTTTCGTTTTCATTTCTTAGTTTTTAGTTTAATGTTGTGGTATTTTTTTTTTAATTTTTATTTTTTTAATTTTTTTTTAATATCGTTTAAGGTTTCGTTTTCATTCATTAGTTTTTACTTTAATCATGTGGTATTTTTTATTTTTTTTTTTTTCATTTTTTATTAATATCTTTTATGGTTTCGTTTTCATTTCTTAGTTTTTAGTTTAATGTTGGGGGATATTTTTTTTTTTTTTTTTTTTCATTTTTTATTAATATTGTTTGTGGTTTCGTTTTCATTTCTTAGTTATTAGTTTAATGTTGTGGTATTTTTTTTTTTTTTTTTTTTTTTTCATTTTTCATTTAATATCTTTTATGGTTTCGTTTTCATTTCTTAGCTTTAGTTTCATGTTGTGGTATTTTTATTTATTTTTTTTTTTTTTAAATTTTTTATAATATCTTTTATGGTTTCGTTTTCATTTCTTAGTTTTTAGTTTAATGTTGGGGGATATTTTTTTTTTTTTTTTAATTTTTTATTAATATCGTTTATGGTTTCGTTTTCATTTCTTAGTTTTTAGGTTAATGTTGTGGTATTTTTTTTTTAAATTTTTATTTTTTTCATTTTTTTTTAATATCGTTTAAGGTTTCGTTTTCATTCATTAGTTTTTACTTTAATCTTGTGGTATTTTTTTTTTTTTTTTTTTTTTTTCATTTTTTATTAATATCTTTTATGGTTTCGTTTTCATTTCTTAGCTTTAGTTTCATGTTGTGGTATTTTTATTTATTTATTTTTTTTTTAAATTTTTTATAATATCTTTTATGGTTTCGTTTTCATTTCTTAGTTTTTAGTTTAATGTTGGGGTATATTTTTTTTTTTTTTTTTTTTTATTTTTTATTAATATCGTTTATGGTTTCATTTTCATTTCTTAGTTTTTACTTTAATGTTGTGGTATTTTTATTTTTTCATTTTTTTTTTTCATTTTTTATTAATATCTTTTATGGTTTCGTTTTCATTTCTTAGCTTTAGTTTCATGTTGTGGTATTTTTATTTATTTATTTTTTTTTAAAATTTTTTATAATATCTTTTATGGTTTCGTTTTCATTTCTTAGTTTTTAGTTTAATGTTGGGGGATATTTTTTTTTTCTTTTTAATTTTTTATTAATATCGTTTATGGTTTCGTTTTCATTTCTTAGTTTTAAGTTTAATGTTGTGGTATTTTTTTTTTTTACTTTTTTTTTTTTTTTTTCTTAATATATTTTATGGTTTCGTTTTCATTTCTTAATTTTTCATTTAATGTTGTGTTTTTTTTTTTTTTTAATTGTATTTTATTTTATTTTTTTTTCTTAATATCTTTTATGGTTTTTTTTTCATTTCTTAGTTTTTAGTTTAATGTTGTGGTATTTTTTTTTTTAAATTTTTATTTTTTTCATTTTTTTTTAATATCGTTTAAGGTTTCGTTTTCATTCATTAGTTTTTACTTTAATCTTGTGGTATTTTTTTTTTTTTTTTTTTTTTTTCATTTTTTATTAATATCTTTTATGGTTTCGTTTTCATTTCTTAGCTTTAGTTTCATGTTTTGGTATTTTTTTATTTTTTTTTTTTTCATTTTTTATTAATATCTTTTATGGTTTCGTTTTCATTTATTAGTTTTTAGTTTAATGTTGGGGGATATTTTTTTTTTTTTTTTTTTAATTTTTTATTAATATTGTTTATGGTTTCGTTTTCATTTCTTAGTTATTAGTTTAATGTTGTGATATTTTTTTTTTTTTATTTCATTTTTTATTAATATCTTTACGGTTTCGTTTTCATTTCTTAGTTTTTAGTTTAATGTTGTGGTATTTTTTTTTTAATTTTTCTTTTTTTAATTTTTTTTTAATATCGTTTAAGGTTTCGTTTTCATTCATTAGTTTTTACTTTAATCATGTGGTATTTTTTTTTTTTTTTTTTTTTCATTTTTTATTAATATCTTTTATGGTTTCGTTTTCATTTCTTAGTTTTTAGTTTAATGTTGGGGATATTTTTTTTTTTTTTTTTTCATTTTTTATTAATATTGTTTGTGGTTTCGTTTTCATTTCTTAGTTATTAGTTTAATGTTGTGGTATTTTTTTTTTTTTTTTTTTTTTTTTCATTTTTCATTTAATATCTTTTATGGTTTCGTTTTCATTTCTTAGCTTTAGTTTCATGTTGTGGTATTTTTATTTATTTTTTTTTTTTTTAAATTTTTTATAATATCTTTTATGGTTTCGTTTTCATTTCTTAGTTTTTAGTTTAATGTTGGGGGATATTTTTTTTTTTTTTTTAATTTTTTATTAATATCGTTTATGGTTTCGTTTTCATTTCTTAGTTTTTAGGTTAATGTTGTGGTATTTTTTTTTTAATTTTTATTTTTTTCATTTTTTTTTAATATCGTTTAAGGTTTCGTTTTCATTCATTAGTTTTTACTTTAATCTTGTGGTATTTTTTTTTTTTTTTTTTTTTTTTTCATTTTTTATTAATATCTTTTATGGTTTCGTTTTCATTTCTTAGTTTTTAGTTTAATGTTGTGGTATTTTTATTTATTTATTTTTTTTTAAATTTTTTATAATATCTTTTATGGTTTCGTTTTCATTTCTTAGTTTTTAGTTTAATGGTGTGGTATATTTTTTTTTTTTTTTTTTTTATTTTTTATTAATATATTTTATGGTTTCGTTTTCATTTATTATTTTTTATTTTAATGTTGTGGTATTTTTATTTTTTCATTTTTTTTTTTCATTTTTTATTAATATCTTTTATGGTTTCGTTTTCATTTCTTAGCTTTAGTTTCATGTTGTGGTATTTTTATTTATTTATTTTTTTTTAAATTTTTTATAATATCTTTTATGGTTTCGTTTTCATTTCTTAGTTTTTAGTTTAATGTTGGGGGATATTTTTTTTTTTTTTTTTTTAATTTTTTATTAATATCTTTTATGGTTTCGTTTTCATTTCTTAGTTTTAAGTTCAATGTTGTGGTATTTTTTTTTTTTACTTTTTTTTTTTTTTTTTTCTTAATATATTTTATGGTTTCGTTTTCATTTCTTAATTTTTCATTTAATGTTGTGTTTTTTTTTTTTTTAATTGTATTTTATTTTCATTTTTTTTATTAATATCTTTTATGGTTTCTTTTTCATTTCTTAGTTTTTAGTTTAATGTTGTGGTATTTTTTTTTTAAATTTTTATTTTTTTCATTTTTTTTTAATATCGTTTAAGGTTTCGTTTTCATTCATTAGTTTTTACTTTAATCTTGTGGTATTTTTTTTTTTTTTTTTTTTTTTTCATTTTTTATTAATATCTTTTATGGTTTCGTTTTCATTTCTTAGCTTTAGTTTCATGTTTTGGTATTTTTTTATTTTTTTTTTTTTCATTTTTTATTAATATCTTTTATTGTTTCGTTTTAATTTCTTAGTTTTTATTTTAATATTGGGGGATATTTTTTTTTTTTTTTTTTTAATTTTTTATTAATATTGTTTATGGTTTCGTTTTCATTTCTTAGTTATTAGTTTAATGTTGTGATATTTTTTTTTTTTTTTATTTCATTTTTTATTAATATCTTTACGGTTTCGTTTTCATTTCTTAGTTTTTAGTTTAATGTTGTGGTATTTTTTTTTTAATTTTTCTTTTTTTAATTTTTTTTTAATATCGTTTAAGGTTTCGTTTTCATTCATTAGTTTTTACTTTAATCATGTGGTATTTTTTATTTTTTTTTTTTTCATTTTTTATAATATCTTTTATGGTTTCGTTTTCATTTCTTAGTTTTTAGTTTAATGTTGGGGGATATTTTTTTTTTTTTTTTTTTTCATTTTTTATTAATATTGTTTGTGGTTTCGTTTTCATTTCTTAGTTATTAGTTTAATGTTGTGGTATTTTTTTTTTTTTTTTTTTTTTTTCATTTTTCATTTAATATCTTTTATGGTTTCGTTTTCATTTCTTAGCTTTAGTTTCATGTTGTGGTATTTTTATTTATTTTTTTTTTTTTTTAATTTTTTATAATATCTTTTATGGTTTCGTTTTCATTTCTTAGTTTTTAGTTTAATGTTGGGGGATATTTTTTTTTTTTTTTTAATTTTTTATTAATATCGTTTATGGTTTCGTTTTCATTTCTTAGTTTTTAGGTTAATGTTGTGGTATTTTTTTTTAAATTTTTATTTTTTTCATTTTTTTTTAATATCGTTTAAGGTTTCGTTTTCATTCATTAGTTTTTACTTTAATCTTGTGGTATTTTTTTTTTTTTTTTTTTTTTTTCATTTTTTATTAATATCTTTTATGGTTTCGTTTTCATTTCTTAGCTTTAGTTTCATGTTTTGGTATTTTTTTTTATTTATTTTTTTTTCATTTTTTATTAATATCTTTTATGGTTTCGTTTTCATTTCTTAGTTTTTAGTTTAATGTTGGGGGATATTTTTTTTTTTTTTTTTTAATTTTTTATTAATATTGTTTATGGTTTCGTTTTCATTTCTTAGTTATTAGTTTAATGTTGTGGTATTTTTTTTTTTTTTTTCATTTTTTATTAATATTGTTTATGGTTTCGTTTTCATTTCTTAGTTATTAGTTTAATGTTGTGGTATTTTTTTTTTTTCATTTTTTATTAATATCTTTATGGTTTCGTTTCATTTCTTAGTTTTTAGTTTAATGTTGTGGTATTTTTTTTTTTTTTTCATTTTTTATTAATATCGTTTATGGTTTCGTTTTCATTTCTTAGTTTTAAGTTTAATGTTGTGGTATTTTTTTTTTTTACTTTTTTTTTTTTTTTTTCTTAATATATTTTATGGTTTCGTTTTCATTCCTTAATTTTTCATTTAATGTTGTGGTTTTTTTTTTTTTTAATTGTATTTTATTTTATTTTTTTTTCTTAATATCTTTTATGGTTTCGTTTTCATTTCTTATTTTTTAGTTTAATGTTGTGGTATTTTTTTTTTTAATTTTTATATTTTTCAGTTTTTATTAATATCGTTTATGGTTTCGTTTTCATGTCTTAGTTTTTAGTTTAATGTTGTGGTATTTTTATTTATTTATTTTTTTTTAAATTTTTTATAATATCTTTTATTGTTTCGTTTTCATTTCTTAGTTTTGAGGTTAATGTTGTGGTATTTTTTTTTTTAATTTTAATTTTTTTCAATTTTTATTAACATCGTTTATGGTTTCGTTTTCATGTCTTAGTTTTTAGTTTAATGGTGTGGTATTTTTTTTTTAATTTTTATTTATTTCAGTTTTTATTAATATCGTTTATGGTTTCGTTTTCATTTCTTAGTTTTTACTTTAATGTTGTGGTATTTTTTTTTTTTTTTTTTTTTTCATTTTTTATTAATATCTTTTATGGTTTCGTTTTCATTTCTTAGTTTTTTATTTTAATGTTGTGGTATTTTTCTTTTTTTTTTTCATTTTTATTAATATCTTTTATGGTTTCGTTTTCATTTCTTAGTTTTTAGTTTAATGTTGTGGTATTAAAAGCATGTTTACTTGCATTCTGCAAAATGCGACCAGATGTAGTAGGACATCCTGGTATTTTTGGCATACTGCATTTGACATACTATGTATTGGGACATACTAAATCTTTTTCTGTCATACTAAATAGAATGGTAGTATGGGTACTGGAACGAAAAGAGTTAAAATTCACAAGCTCCTCTTCCTGGAATGAAGCAGAGCCTGATAACTCCTCCCTCCTCTTCCTCCTCTCAAACACAGCCAGCTGCACTCTGTCCTCTTATTTCCTCGTTCCCTCCCCTTCAGATCTACAGTTTGAAGGTGGGTGTAACCAACATGGTGGTGCAGTGAGAGCTGACAGGCTCCATTCACTGCGCATGTTGTTTAGATCAGAGCTCAAAGTAGTTTCACTTCTCAGGATGTGAAAGACTCAGACGGGCGTCGTCTCTGAGAGGTGAAATGGCGCAGAAAGGAGTTCAGCTGGACTACGAAAGGTTCTCTTGTTCGATCTGTCTGGATCTACGGAAGGATCCGGTGACTACTTCCTGTGGACACAGCTACTGCATGAACTGTATTAAAACCCACTGGGATGGAGAGGATCAGAGGAAAATCTACAGCTGCCCTCAGTGTGGGCAGACCTTCACACCGAGGCCTGTCCTGATGAAAAACACCATGTTGGCAGTTTTAGTGGAGGAAATGAAGAAGACTGGACTCCAAGCTGCTCCTGCTGATCACTGCTATGCTGGACCTGAAGATGTGGTCTGTGATTTCTGCACTGGGAGGAAACTGAAAGCCTTCAAGTCCTGTCTGGTGTGTCTGGCCTCTTACTGTGAGAAACACCTCCAGCCTCATTATGATGTGGCTCAATTAAAGAAACACAAGCTGGTGGAGCCCTCCAAGAAGCTCCAGGAGAACATCTGCTCTCGTCACGACGAGGTGATGAAGATTTTTTGTCGTACTGATCAGCAGTGTATCTGTTATCTCTGCTCTGTGGATGAACATAAAGGCCACGACACCGTCTCAGCTGCAGCAGAAAGGACTGAGAGGCAGAGAAAGCTGGAGGTGAGTCGACTCAACATCCAGCAGAGGATCCAGGACAGAGAGAAAGATGTGAAGCTGCTCCAACAGGAGGTGGAGGCTGTCAACCACTCTGCTGATAAAGCAGTGGAGGACAGTGAGAAGATCTTCACCGAGCTGATCCGTCTCATGGAGAAAAGAAGCTGTGATGTGAAGCAGCAGGTCAGATCCCAGCAGGAAAGTGAAGTGAGTCGAGTCAAAGAGCTTCAGGAGAAGCTGGAGCAGGAGATCACTGAGCTGAAGAGGAGAGACGCTGAGATGAAGCTGCTGCCACACACAGAGGATCACAACCAGTTTCTACTCAACTACTCCTCACTGTCACCACTCAGCGAGTCTACATCCAGCATCAATATCCGTCCTCTGAGATACTTTGAGGACGTGACGGCGGCTGTGTCAGAAGTCAGAGATAAACTACAGGACGTTCTGAGAGAGAAATGGACAAACGTCTCTCTGAGAGGGACTGAAGTGGATGTTTTACTGTCACAACCAGAGCCCAAGACCAGAGCTGGATTCTTACAGTATTCACGAGAAATCACACTGGATCCAAACACAGCATACAGACTGCTGTTATTATCTGAGGGGAACAGAAAAGCAACATTTATGAGAGACGAACAGTCTTATTCTAGTCACCCAGACAGATTCACTGGTTGGGAACAGGTCCTGAGTAGAGAGAGTCTGACTGGACGTTGTTACTGGGAGGTGGAGTGGAGAGGGAGAGGAGTTGAGGTAGCAGTCGCATACAAGAGTATCAGCAGAGCAGGGGGGTTGTATGGATGTGGATTTGGACTCAATGAAAAATCTTGGGGGTTAGATTGTGACAATAACAGTTTTACATTTTGGTACAACAGAGTTGAAACTCCCGTCTCAAGTCCTCGGTCCTCCAGAGTAGGAGTGTACCTGGATCCCAGTGCAGGTATTCTGTCCTTCTACAGCGTCTCTGAAACCATGACTCTCCTCCACAGAGTCCAGACCACATTCACTGAGCCTCTCTATGCTGGACTTCGGCTTTATTATTATGGAAACACTGCTGAGTTGTGTAAACTCAACTAGTCAGAAGTCATTTTAAGGGACAGAGGGTTAAATTGTCAGATCGCTAATTAGAACAAGACTCGAATGGCGCTGTCCGGTAACGTTATTCAAGGATTTAGCCAAGTTTCCGTGAAACAAGGACAGTTTCTGATATCCTGTTGGAAACCGATGCGGACGCGGAGGTCATCCAGACCTTCATCCGACGCCCCGCATAGCAAGCCATTACTACGTCCGATGTTGCATGAAAAATTCTCCACAAACACGTCTGAGAGGTCGAGTTCAATGACTGGAATTAGCTGAGGCCACGCCCAGTAGACGGCGCCCACCTGTCACTGAAAGGAGGCAACGCCCTTAATGATGCATAACTTTAATATCATTTAAACGGGTGAGTTATATAAATATTCAGTGGTCATGAACAGAACAGTTGTTTTTGTACCAGGCTGTAAACATGTTTCTTTCTGCTGTACAGTTTTAACATGGAGGTCTATGGGGATTGACTCTCTTTTGGAGCCTCTAGTGGCCGTTAGAGGAACTGCAGTTTGTTGGCACTTCTGCATCGGCTTCACTGCTCAGCACCGGAGGTTCCCGCTTGGTTTGAACTCTTAAACTCATTTAGTCTCCGTGTTTGTCGCCGATCGTTGCGTCACGTCTTCATTGCGCAGAGATCAGCTGTCAATCAAACATGGTGGGCGGTACTTTGACGTGGTCTCCTGAGTTGTAAATGTTTGAGTGTCTTCAGGTGGCGCTCCGTCCTGTGTCTGTTTCACTGCTCATGATGATGATGATGTTTCTCTACATGAAGATGTGAACTTCTCTGAGCTCTAAATGTGTGATGAATATCTGTATTGATGTATTTGTATGTTGTTGTGTCTCTTCCACTGCATGGCTCTGAAGAGAGAAAGACCTCCTTTATCCTGTAGATACTCTGTTCTCTTTGTAAAGACATCTAGAATCACATTGATGTGTGTTGGCAGACCAAATGTTGTTGTTGTTCTGAGGTCTTCTACAAGTGTAATCATCCTGATCATAATCAATAAGGGGATCATTCATTATTCTCTTTCACATGGCTGAGATTCTGCTCAAACCAACTGATGGTGAACATGAGATCATTGAATCATTTAACAGACTTTACTGATGGGATGTGTGAATAAAGTGACGCTTTACATGATGAATAAACTAACGTGAACAAAGTCTTTTCTTCCTGTCTTCATTCCAGGGTATCAGATACAGCTGGTGGAGAAAATGTGAAACTACAATGAGAGTTGGTTTTGTCTCAAAGCAAAATGTGGTAATAAAATATTTTCATAGATCAGCTGTGATTATGAAAACATGCCAAACTTCTGCTGCTACTACCAATACTACAACGACAGTATTACTGCAGATAATTATTATTATTACAGTAATAATGATTCAAGTTATGTTCCTGTCAATTTGAGCAAGTATAGCTAAAGAACATGACACTAATAAATATCATGAATCTCAGTGTGAAAAATGCAGTTTGAAGTATTTAAAGGACAGCCTTTGTGGACAAACTGAGACAGTGGCTGTAGTTTCCCAGCATGCTCTCTGTTGTGTTGCTGCTGTGACTTGTTTCTCACTAGTCTCTGGTCTGTGTGTTGGTCTGCAGGACTGGAGGATCCACGTGGACCAGATGCATCAACACAGAGACGGGATCATCACAAGGTGCGTTCACTGACCTGGTTCAGCAATAACAGTTGAACTGATGTCAGTCTGTGTGTGTCTGGCTCCACCTGCTGTTTCTTATTTTCATTACTGACCAGAAAGAATCATTTCTTCAGTCTCTTCCGGGACATAATCCCTCAGAAACCGCTCGTTTTTTACTGAACAACACTTTTGTCTTGTGGAATTCAGCAGAAATGTTCACATAGAAAGAAGTTCAGGGACTGAAAGTGAAAACGACAGCAGGATTCTCCTCAACAGACACTGAAAACAGGCTTTATAACATCCAGTTGTGTGTCTTCACGGCGTCCTGTTGGGTTCGTGGTTCCAGTGGAGTCTCGCCTCTGTGGCGGAGGAGGCTAACTAACACTAGCAGTGGGCTAAAGTTACACATCTAAAATGTCATCTTGCTGTGTTGTTGGGTGTCAGAATCCAGATATCACAAAAATTTGAGATGACAAACTGATTGGAGGCTCTAGAGAGCTACAATATGAGAGAAAGGTTTCAGAGATGGAGAGTAAATGTTGATCATATTTAGCCTTCTGCTAAGGTTAAACTATTAGCAACCCTTTCTCTCCATCTCTGAAACGCTTCTCCGATATTGTCCGACTCTCTTTTTGACTGACTTTACTGAAGGATAGTTAACTATAGGCATCCAAAGATTTATACGCCCTCAACTTAACGCTCCGCCCACTAAACACGTCACCATGGTTACTACCAGAGAAGTTTGTTTGTGTGAATCAGCTGATTAAGTGATGACTGACTGGGAACAGTTCTTAAACCAGAGCCACCAGTTCCGTCTGGTAATCAGTAAAAGTGTCGCACACAAAAAACAGTTTTCAAGTTGGCCTGATGTGTTTTATCCAGCGACGGACCAGGAACGGTCCCAAGAAGTATTAATGTAGTACACCTAAAAGTATACTACTAGTACATTGATATGAGTATACTTCCTACATAAAGTATACTTGGGAAATATAACTTTACTTAAGTATACTTCATAAAATAAACTTGGAAGTATACTACTTTTTTTGTAACATAGTTTCTCTAAGTGAAAATCTAAGTTGTTTGAAGAAATTCCTAAAAAAAAATCTTCATTTTCTGAGAAAACGTTTCTTTGCTGTCGCTCCTAAACTTCTTTCACACTGATTTCTAGAAGATTATTGAAACAAGTTGCTGTCGAGCGGAAACGGGTTGAAATCTTTTCTTCTCTTTTTAAGTTTTAACGAAAATTAAAAATTTGCAGTGTCGCTATATTTGAATATTTTTTATCCTTTCAGAAATGTAAGTAAATAAAACTGTTTCTGTCTTCATCTTCTGCTCATAAACTTGTTTTTAGTTTCCAAATTCAAATCACAATTAATATATTACCATTCATTAATTATTAATTTAATGGATCATCTGCAATTCTCTTCTATGAAAGGTACTTTAGGGTAAAAAGAAAGTAAATTTATTTAGTTACATTTCAAATTAACAGGTGTTTTCAGTAAAATGAAAAGTGTGAATTTGTACCCCACATTTTGTGTTAACTGTGTTTTTACCATCAGCTCTTTAGGAACATGTTTTTTTTTACTAAGATGTTATCAGTTGAATGTCCGTTCTATTATCTCTGACACATTTTATTTTGAAAGAAAAGTAAAGTATTACATTGATTTCTGTGTTCCTAACTCTGACATTACAGGATGAACTTGATGAAGAAGACTGAAGGGTCCAGTCACATGTTGTCAGGTGAGATCTCACTGCTCTACATGCAGATTTATACTCATATCCACAGTGGTGGAGGAAGTATTCAGATCAGTAGAAGTACTAATACCACACTGTAAAAGTACTCTGTTAAAGCTGCAGCATTATCATTAGATTATTATTACTGATGCATTAATGTAAAAGCAGGATTTTACTGTCGGTTGAGCTGGAGCTCAATTTGAACTATTAACTCTTTGGTTTGTAATACTAGTGGAGTATTACACTGTAGTACTTCTACTTTGGTGATATTTGTTTAAATCCATCTGAAGCTTGAAATGCAGGTTTGGTTCAGGATGATCTTCTGAAATTAATCTGTTTCGTCACAAGTATGACCCGAGGAGCCAAGAAGTATTTCACAACTAAAAAGCGTGTTTTAACCGAGGCTCTGTTTGTAACTGAGGAAACAAAGTGCTGCTCCTCTTCCTGGAATGAATCAGAGCCTGATAACTCCTCCCTCCTCTTCCTCCTCTCAAACACAGCCAGCTGCACTCTGTCCTCTTATTTCCTCGTTCCCTCCCCTTCAGATCTACAGTTTGAAGGTGGGTGTAACCAACATGGTGGTGCAGTGAGAGCTGACAGGCTCCATTCACTGCGCATGTTGTTTAGATCAGAGCTCAAACTAGTTTCACTTCTCAGGAAGTGAAAGACTCAGACGGGCGTCGTCTTTGAGAGGTGAAATGGCGCAGCAAGAAAATCAGCTGGACCACGAAAGGTTCTCTTGTTCCATCTGTCTGGATCTACTGAAGGATCCGGTGACTACTTCCTGTGGACACAGCTACTGCATGAACTGTATTAAAGACTTCTGGGATGGAGAGGATCAAAAGAAGATCTACAGCTGCCCTCAGTGTAGGCAGACTTTCAAACGGAGACCTGTCCTGAAGAAAAACACCATGTTAGCAGATTTAGTGGAGCAACTGAAGAAGACTGAACTCCAAGCTGCTCCTGCTGATCACTGCTATGCTGGACCTGAAGATGTGGCCTGTGATTTCTGCACTGGGAGGAAACGGAAAGCCTTCAAATCCTGTCTGGTGTGTCTGGCCTCTCACTGTGAGAAACACCTCCAGCCTCATTATGATGTGGCTCCATTAAAGAAACACAAGCTGGTGGAGCCTTCCAAGAAGCTCCAGGAGAACATCTGCTCTCGTCACCACGAGGTGATGAAGATGTTCTGTCGTACTGATCAGCAGTGTATCTGTTATCTCTGCTCTGTGGATGAACATAAAGGCCACGACACCGTCTCAGCTACAGCAGAAAGGACTGAGAGGCAGAGAAAGCTGGAGGTGAGTCGACTCAACATCCAGCAGAGGATCCAGGACAGAGAGAAAGATGTAAAGCTGCTCCAACAGGAGTTGGAGGCTGTCAATCACTCTGCTGGTAAAGCAGTGAGGAACAGTGAGAAGATCTTCAAAAAGCTGATCCGTCTCATGAAGAAAAGAAGCTGTGATGTGAAGCAGCAGGTCAGATCCCAGCAGGAAAGTGAAGTGAGTCGAGTCAAAGAGCTTCAGAAGAAGCTGGAGCAGGAGATCACTGAGCTGAAGAGGAGAGACGCTGAGATGAATTCGCTGTTACACACAGAGGATCACAACCAGTTTCTACACAGCTACTCCTCACTGTCACCGCTCAGCGAGTCTACATCCAGCATCAATATCCCTCCTTGGCGCTACTTTGAGGACGTGACGGCGGCTGTGTCAGAAGTCAGAGATAAACTACAGGACGTTCTGAGAGAGAAATGGACAAACGTCTCTCTGAGAGGGACTGAAGTGGATGTTTTACTGCCACAAGCAGAGCCCAAGACCAGAACTGGATTCTTACAGTATTCACGAGAAATCACACTGGATTCAAACACAGCACACACAAAGATGTTATTATCTAAGGGGAACAGAAAGGCAACATTAACGATGCAACAACAGTCTTATTCTAGTCACCCAGATAGATTCCCTCGTTGGCGTCAGGTCCTGAGTAGAGAGAGTCTGACTGGACGTTGTTACTGGGAGGTGAAGAGGAGAGGAGATGGAGTTGAGGTAGCAGTCGCATACAAGAGTATCAGCAGAGCAGGGGCTGAATGTGTATTTGGACTCAATGACAAATCTTGGGTGTTAGATTGTAACAATAACAGTTATACATTTTGGTACAACAGTGTTCAAACTCCCGTCTCAGGTCCTCCGTCCTCCAGAGTAGGAGTGTACCTGGATCACAGTGCAGGTATTCTGTCCTTCTACAGCATCTCTGAAACCATGACTCTCCTCCACAGAGTCCAGACCACATTCACTGAGCCTCTCTATGCTGGACTTCGGCTTTATTATTCTGGAAACACTGCTCAGTTTTGTAAACTCAACTAGTCAGAAGTAATTTAAGGGACAGAGGGTTAAATTGTCAGATCGTTAATTAGAACAAGAGTCTTTGTAAAGAGATCTATAATCACATTGATGTGTGTTGGCAGACCAAATGTTGTTGTTGTTCTGAGGTCTTCTAGAAGTGTATTCATCCTGATCATAATCAATAAGGAGATCATTCATTATTCTCTTTCACATGGCTGAGATTCTGCTCAAACCAACTGATGGTGAACATGAGATCATTGAATCATTTAACAGACTTTATTGATGGGATGTGTGAACAAAGTGACGCTTTACATGATGAATAAACTAACGTGAACAAAGTCTTTTCTTCCTGTCTTCATTCCAGGGTATCAGACACAGCTGGTGGAGAAAATGTGAAACTACTATGAGAGAATAACTGAAGCCTCCTGAAACACCACAAAGTCCAGTGTTCATGTTCAGAGCAGGAGAGCATTCGTCAGTCAGTCTCTGTTCTTTCAGCTTTCCTCACTAAAACAGCTTCGTCACACACAAACCAGACAGAGTTTTCTATCACTTGTTGCTGTTTTTTACAGCCGACATTTTCTTTGTGCTCCGAGTCAATAAAGAGGATTTATTACTCATAACCTAAAACTGTAAAAACAGTCGGTCAAGTTTGGGTGTGAAGAAGTGTTGTTAAGTTCTTGTTAAGGAACGTTGTGTAGATGATTCTTAACATTTGGTTACTAATATTTCCATGTTGTTAAATCAGAGAAATGTTAACCTACATTCTCAAATCTCACATTCCTTAATACTATTTACAACCTGAGAGCTAAAGTCCAAACTCCTCTCTCCCATCTTTCCAATGTGACCTGAATGCAGCATCAGTGTTACAGGGTGTGACTCCTGTGAACAAACTGACATAGTGTGATATTACATCTTTTTAAATGTCTCTTTACTGATGTTGTTTGAAGCTGCCAAAGGCTCAGTGAAGTTCTGACACGTCTTCCTGCAGTGAACATCACAGCAGGTTAATAACAAGAGAAATGTGAAACCTGATGCACAACACAAGAGGGCGTCCTCATCCTGCTAACCAGGGATGTAGTGGAGGTTAAAGCACCTCTACTCAGTCTGTCTGCATGTTTCAAACCAGGTTTTTAAGCCCATCACAAACTTTATAATGTCTCATACATCATGGTCGGGGGTGTCGGACTTCTCTTAGTCAAAGTGAATTCTCCTTTTTTAGTAAAAAACAAACAGAAATGATTGATTTTCCTGGTGGTTTGTCTCGTGTCCCTCACTAACCGAGGCGTTTACTGTATGTATGCATTTCACTTTTTAAAAACCTCACCTTTGTTTTTAATGTTTTAACACTGTTCTAGTAGATTTTCTACTAACTTTAGTTGTTTTTTCTGCCTGCTACTGAAGTTCAGGTTGACCACAGTGTGTTTGGGTTGTGTGTCAGAAGGTTATTCTCATATCGATGCTTTTTTTTGTGAAGAACTGTGTCGATAGCACCGATCAATAAATATCAGTAGTGGAGGTTAAAGCACCTCAACTCAGTTTGTCTCCAGTTTCAGTTAAGAACATATTTTTAGTCTGATAAAAACCTTTATAGTTAAAGTGCATTGTGTCACACATCATGGTAAATGGTGTCAAACCCATATTAGTTCTTTAGTTATAGTTATTTAGTGAGGAACCATACTGTCACTGATTTAATGCTCCACCCTGCCAGCACGCTCTGTGACCTAAATCAAACACACCCGAGATGTTGCAGACCAGCAAGGTGCATGCTGGATCTGACCAACATGCTAACATGCTCATGGTGGATCCTCCAGCGGTGACTTGTGTGTGTGTGTGTGTGTGTGTGTGTGTGTGTGTGTGTGTGTGTGAGGCCTTTCTGCTGTTTGTAACAATAATCCCTGATGTGACTGCAGAGCCTCATTCAGCTCAACATGTCTGAAAACTTTGAGGAGCAGCAGAGTTGAACCTGGAGCAGATCATGGAGGACTTCATGGTGCACGAGACTCACAGAATGACGTCCAGACAGGTGAGTACAACAAACTCACTGATGGATGTAACTCACTGTACAGAGAGGGACGTCAACAAACACTGTGTTGTATAGAAACGGAGCATTGTGTGTGTGTGTGTGTGTGTGTGTGTGTGTGTGTGTGTGTGTGTGTGTGTGTGTGTGTGTGTGTGTGTGTGTGTGTTTGTGTGTGTGTGTGTGTGTGTGTGTGTGTGTGTGTGCTACATGGTGTATAAAACTGTGCAGCTCTCCTTTACTTTAACATGTGTGTATAGAGCTGCTGTAGAGGAACTGCAGTTATTTCATGATGGTAACTGCTGTCAGTTGTGCCAATAACACAACATTAAAATAAAAAATTATAATAAAAAAAATATATAAAAAAAAATAAATAAATAATGATAAAAAATAAAAAATAAATGTTTTTTTTTTAAAAAGTAAAAAATAAAACGATTGTTTTACAAAAGTAAAAAAATATAAAGATTTAAAAAAAATAAAAAAATTAAGAAATTAAAAATATTAAGAATTAAATAAAAAAATAAAAAAATTAAAAATTTAACAATTTATAAAAAATAACTTCAACAGGAATTTAAAAACCCATTTTGCTGCTCTCTGGCGCCAAAGAGAGGAACTACAGTTATTTCATGATGGTAATTGATGTCAGTTGTGCCAATAACACAACTTTAAAATAAAAAAATAAAAATAAAAAATAAAAAATAAAACAACATTAATAAAAAATTATAATATTTTTTTTTCTTTCACAATAATAATAAAAAAAAAAAATAATAATTTTTATATTTTAAAAATTAAAAATTAAAACAAATTAAGAATTAAATTTAAAAAAAATAAAAAATGAAAAAATATATAAAGAAATAACTTCAACTGGAGTTTAAAAACCCATTTTGCTGCTCTCTGGCGCCAAAGAGAGGAACTGCAGTTATTTCATGATGGTAATTGATGTCAGTTGTGCCAATAACACAACATTAATCTAAAAAATTAAAAATTAAAAATTAAAAATAATTAAAAAAAATTTAAAAAATAAAAAATAAAAATAAAACAAAATGTTAAAAGAAAAAAAAAATAATAATAAAAAAATATATATATAATAATTTTTTTTAAAACAAATAAAAAAATAGTAATAATGTTGTTTTTTTTTAATTAAAAAATTAAAAAATTACAACAAATTAAGAATGAAATGAAAAAAATTAAAAATTAACAAATATATAAAAAAATAACTTCAACTGGAATTCAAAAACCCGTGTTGCTGCTCTCTGGCGCCAAAGAGAGGAACTGCAGTTATTTCTTGATGGTTATTGATGTCAGTTGTGCCAATAACACAACTTTAAAATAAAAAAATAAAAATAAAAAATAAAAAATAAAACAACATTAATAAAAAATTATAATATTTTTTTTTCTTTCACAATAATAATAAAAAAAAATAATAATAATTTTTATTTTTTAAAAATTAAAAATTAAAACAAATTAAGAATTAAATTTAAAAAAAATAAAAAATGAAAAAATATATAAAGAAATAACTTCAACTGGAGTTTAAAAACCCATTTTGCTGCTCTCTGGCGCCAAAGAGAGGAACTGCAGTTATTTCATGATGGTAATTGATGTCAGTTGTGCCAATAACACAACATTAATCTAAAAAATTAAAAATTAAAAATTAAAAATAATTAAAAAAAATTTAAAAAATAAAAAATAAAAATAAAACAAAATGTTAAAAGAAAAAAAAAATAATAATAAAAAAATATATATATAATAATTTTTTTTAAAACAAATAAAAAAATAGTAATAATGTTGTTTTTTTTTAATTAAAAAATTAAAAAATTACAACAAATTAAGAATGAAATGAAAAAAATTAAAAATTAACAAATATATAAAAAAATAACTTCAACTGGAATTCAAAAACCCGTGTTGCTGCTCTCTGGCGCCAAAGAGAGGAACTGCAGTTATTTCTTGATGGTTATTGATGTCAGTTGTGCCAATAACACAACTTTAAAATAAAAAAATAAAAATAAAAAATAAAAAATAAAACAACATTAATAAAAAATTATAATATTTTTTTTTCTTTCACAATAATAATAAAAAAAAATAATAATAATTTTTATTTTTTAAAAATTAAAAATTAAAACAAATTAAGAATTAAATTTAAAAAAAATAAAAAATGAAAAAATATATAAAGAAATAACTTCAACTGGAGTTTAAAAACCCATTTTGCTGCTCTCTGGCGCCAAAGAGAGGACCTGCAGTTATTTCATGATGGTAATTGATGTCAGTTGTGCCAATAACACAACATTAATCTAAAAAATTAAAAATTAAAAATTAAAAATAATTAAAAAAAATTTAAAAAATAAAAAATAAAAATAAAACAAAATGTTAAAAGAAAAAAAAAATAATAATAAAAAAATATATATATAATAATTTTTTTTAAAACAAATAAAAAAATAGTAATAATGTTGTTTTTTTTTAATTAAAAAATTAAAAAATTACAACAAATTAAGAATGAAATGAAAAAAATTAAAAATTAACAAATATATAAAAAAATAACTTCAACTGGAATTCAAAAACCCGTGTTGCTGCTCTCTGGCGCCAAAGAGAGGAACTGCAGTTATTTCATGATGGAAATTGATGTCAGCTGTGCCAATAACACAACATTAAACTAAAAAATAAAAAATGAAAAATAATAATAAAAAATATATATTAAAAAACAGGTTTGTTTAATTGTCTGAGTTTTGTATTTTTTCTGATTAATTCTAAAAAGGCCGCTCTGAGGAAGGCTGTTGTATAGATATTCTTGATGCTGCAAAGTGCGTCAATAGAAATAGAATTTAACTGTTGGTTTGGACATCAGTGCTCTGTGGTGTGATGTTGTTTCACTAGTGTGAACGTTGACTTTTAATGCAATTTATTTTGTAGCCTAAAGGTGTAACAGTAGTATTGAGAACTTTGTCAGGTCTTTGGACAGATTTTGTCACGTGATAGCGTCACCGTGCAAGATGCAGTCAGAAATTGAAGTATTTTGTCACAAATGCTTCAAAGTAGATCATTAAATAGTTGAGAAAATTATTATACAGCAATCCGTGTATTTTTAGACAGTTTAGTTTGATAACTCTACTAACATACTGTCAGACAGCTGTTTTAATCAGTAAAAGAAAATTGAACTGAATTTGAGGATGAGTCAGAGAAATATGGAGCCATCACCAAGAAGTATTTTAAAACTTATAACTTAAATGTTTTCAAATGTGGAGCAGGTTTTAACCGAGGCTTCGTTGTAAATGAGGAAACAGAGGCTACGTTCCAAATCGCATACTTTTTACTTTTAGTACATACTGCAGCTGCCCTTACAAAATACTCACTGTTGCATGCAGTATTGGGACATACTACTTTGCCTTGACCTTTGACCCTCTTGCTCATATATCTGCTGCACCGAGGATTGTGGGTCAGAACAGCCAGAAAAGCATGTTTACTTGCATTCTGCAAAATGCAACCAGATGTAGTAGGACATCCTGGTATTTTTTGGCATACTGCATTTGACATACTATGTATTGGGACATACTAAATCTTTTTCTGTCATACTAAATAGTATGGTAGTGTGGGTACTGGAACGAAAAAAGTTAAAATTCACAAGCTCCTCTTCCTGGAATGAAGCAGAGCCTGATAACTCCTCCCTCCTCTTCCTCCTCTCAAACACAGCCAGCTGCACTCTGTCCTCTTATTTCCTCGTTCCCTCCCCTTCAGATCTACAGTTTGAAGGTGGGTGTAACCAACATGGTGGTGCAGTGAGAGCTGACAGGCTCCATTCACTGCACATGTTGTTTAGATCAGAACTCAAACTAGTTTCACTTCTCAGGAAGTGAAAGACTCAGACGGGCGTCGTCTCTGAGAGGTGAAATGGCGCAGCAAGAAAATCAGCTGGACCACGAAAGGTTCTCTTGTTCCATCTGTCTGGATCTACTGAAGGATCCGGTGGCTACTTCCTGTGGACACAGCTACTGCATGAACTGTATTAAAACCCACTGGGATGGAGAGGATCAGAGGAAAATCTACAGCTGCCCTCAGTGTGGGCAGACCTTCACACTGAGGCCTGTCCTGATGAAAAACACCATGTTGGCAGATTTAGTGGAGGAAATGAAGAAGACTGGACTCCAAGCTGCTCCTGCTGATCACTGCTATGCTGGACCTGAAGATGTGGCCTGTGATTTCTGCACTGGGAGGAAACTGAAAGCCTTCAAGTCCTGTCTTATGTGTCTGGCCTCTTACTGTGAGAAACACCTCCAGCCTCATTATGAATCACCTGCTTTTAAAAAACACAAGCTGGTGGAGCCCTCCAAGAAGCTCCAGGAGAACATCTGCTCTCGTCACGACGAGGTGATGAAGATGTTCTGTCGTACTGATCAGCAGTGTATCTGTTATCTCTGCTCTGTGGATGAACATAAAGGCCACGACACCGTCACAGCTGCAGCAGAAAGGACTGAGAGGCAGAGAGAGCTGGAGGTGAGTCGACTCAACATCCAGCAGAGGATCCAGGACAGAGAGGAAGTTGTGAAGCTGCTCCATCAGGAGGTGGAGGCTGTCAATCACTCTGCTGATAAAGCAGTGGAGGACAGTGAGAAGATCTTCACCGAGCTGATCCGTCTCATGGAGAAAAGAAGCTGTGATGTGAAGCAGCAGGTCAGATCCCAGCAGGAAAGTGAAGTGAGTCGAGTCAAAGAGCTTCAGGAGAAGCTGGAGCAGGAGATCACTGAGCTGAAGAGGAGAGACGCTGAGATGAAGCTGCTGTCACACACAGAGGATCACAACCAGTTTCTACTCAGCTACTCCTCAATGTCACCGCTCAGTGAATCTACATCCAGCATCAATATCCGTCCTCTGAGATACTTTGAGGACGTGACAGCGGCTGTGTCAGAAGTCAGAGATAAACTACAGGACGTTCTGAGAGAGAAATGGACAAACGTCTCACAGACAGTGACTGAAGTGGATGTTTTACTGTCACAACCAGAGCCTAAGACCAGAGCTGGATTCTTAAAATATTCACGAGAAATCACACTGGATCCAAACACAGCAAACACAAAGATGTTATTATCTGAGGGGAACAGAAAAGTAACAGTAATGAGAAAACATCAGTCTTATTCTAGTCACCCAGACAGATTCACTGATTTGCCTCAGGTCCTGAGTAGAGAGAGTCTGTCTGGACGTTGTTACTGGGAGGTGGAGTGGAGAGGGAGAGTTGATGTAGCAGTCGCATACAAGAGTATCAGCAGAGAAAGGAGGACGAATGAATCTGGATTTGGACTCAATGACAAATCTTGGATGTTAGATTGTGTCAATAATAGTTATACATTTTGGTACAACAGAGTTGAAACTCAAATCTCAGGTCTTCCGTCCTCCAGAGTAGGAGTGTACCTGGATCACAGTGCAGGTATTCTGTCCTTCTACAGCGTCTCTGAAACCATGACTCTCCTCCACAGAGTCCAGACCACATTCACTGAGCCTCTCTATGCTGGATTTGGGCTTCATTATGAAGAAGGAGACACTGCTAAGTTGTGTAAACTCAACTAGACAGAAGTCATTTAAGGGACAGAGGGTTAAATTGTCAGATCACTAATTAGAACAAGACTCTTTGTAAAGAGATCTATAATCACATTGATGTGTGTTGGCAGACCAAATGTTGTTGTTGTTCTGAGGTCTTCTAGAAGTGTAATCATCCTGATCATAATCAATAAGGAGATCATTCATTATTCTCTTTCACATGGCTGAGATTCTGCTCAAACCAACTTCATCATCAAATCATCATCCTCAAATACATATATATATCGATATATATCGATATATATAGATATATATATATATATCTATATATATTCTTAGCAGACAGGATATTTTAACTGTGTTGTTGGGATTTGGGACCTAATGATTAATGTTTTACTAATTTTTGCCAAATTCTTTATTCATAAGGCAAAAGTCTTAAAGACCCCACACATGTTCATGTGCTATTATAATGAAACTCAACTCTATATTAAGTCCCTGTGGCTAATGAAATCAAAATATGCCAATTTATTTTACCTGAAAATTATCTGACACGATAACTAACGATCGTTTAATCCCTTTTTTTTCTCTTTGTTTTATTTATGTCATGCTTTTTTTTAATTTTTATTTTATTTTATTGTCTGCATAAATGTTTTTATGTCTATTGTGATATCTGCTCAGTTTTGAGGATGATAACTTTGTTATTGTAATGATTTTGACTTACTGGTTGTAAATTCATTCATCTTGTGAATAATAATAAACATTACAGAAATTAAGCTCTGTGGCAAACAAACGTTCATGATATTCACACATTTTGTTTAGCAAGATAATCTCCACCAATCAACACCACTTTATGATTTATGAAGTGTGAATGCAATCAGCAGAGGTAAAAAGCTAACGTTAGGCTGTAAACGGAGTACAACACGGTCACATGAGCGCGAGTATAGACTAAGTCCCGCCCCTTTACGTTGTAGGCGGACGTTTTACTGGCGTCCAGCAGTCGCTTTCAGTCCAAAATGGCGGAAGCGTAGCTCTGCTGCTGGGCACTGACGTTGCAATGGAACGAACAATTGACTTTCACATCTTATCGATATACGTTCTTTGGCTACAGGAATGATGGTGCCTTCAAATGTGGTCGCGGTTTACCGTGTTCACGAGAAAAGTCCATATGAACGCCCCCCCCCCCCCCCCCCCCCCTCTTGTGGTATTTACGACCTTGTAATTGGAAAGATTCTTTGTTCCTTCAAATGAAACTCGTGAGCTCGTATCTACAACATGGGAAGTCGTGTACACGATATGCTTAGCAAGTCGTGACAACACCGACGGCAATATTAACGTTACTGTCGGCGTCTAGAAGAGGCTAACAGTTTAGCGAGCTAGCAAGTGGGTAACATAATAAGGCATAATGATAGAAGAAAAAGATGAGGTCGTTGGGAATATCAACATTTTCTTCAGACAGTTTCTAAAATTACATTAAAAAAATATGTATATATATATATATATTAACTCATGTACAACTTCCATTTCTGACAACGTCAACAAACACGTCACAACTGGTGAACTCTGAGGTTATTTATTTATATTATATTTTTTTATTTCTTTATTTATAAGAAGCTTATTTTCTGCAATAATCAAGAACCCAATGGTAAAATCCCGTTGGCTTTTTGTGGAGGGAGCGACTAACTTCCTGGTTGGCCTACAGAAAACATGCACTCACTCTGTCGCTCATCGTCATGCTTTTACTTTGAAAGCCCTGACCGGAACCTGTATTGTTTGGTGTGTTTTTAATGTGACAGCTGGCTGGTGTTTCCTGTGGTGTGGGCGAGGCTCAGAGAGGCTCAGAGAGGCTCAGAGAACAGCTGCGGAGCTCCGGACTTCACGGCTTCTGATTTCCTTCTGATTTTAAAACGAGATTCCAGAAATAAAGAAGAAGATAAAAAAGTTTAACCTCTCAGAGAGAAGAAGAGTTGCTTCATTTTCTTCCCTTCCGGCTGAGAAACGTGGAGGAAAACAAACCGGTGAGTTCCTGTTTCTTTGTCTGCTGAGAGCAACATGAAAAGAGAAACACAATTTTAACATAATTTGATACAAAGAAACAGTTTTTTTTCTCCCCCAGTTATTTGGTTATAAAATGACTTAACTTCCTTCCTTAAATGCGAGTTTAATTATGAAGACAGCTCGGTGTTTGAGTGGGATAATAAGGACAATAAACACACTATGAGGCATTAATATTGTTCACATAATGAAATAACACTTGAGAAAACCTAATAAATTCACTTCTGAGCAACACTAAGTAGGAATATTAAAGTACAATATTTAATAGTTATATATTTTTATTATTTATTTATTTATTTTTAATTTTATTTAATTTTTTATTTAATTTTATTTATTTATATACATATATATATATATATATATATTGCATTGCATTTATACAGTATATATATATATATATACTGTATAAATGCAATGCAATATTATCAGAACTGTGAGAAATGGTGCATCACATGTACATAAAGTGGCACTAAAGCAACGTTTTAGGGGAGGATAATGAATTTAAAAAAAAAAAAAAAGGCTCAAAAGATAATAAATTCACTTCTGAGCAACACTAAGTAGGAATATTAAAGTACCATATTTAATATTTATATATTTTTAAAATTTTTTAATTTTATTTTTTATTTTATATTTATTTATATATACTGTATAAATGCAATGCAATATTATCAGAATTGTGAGAAATAGTGCATCACATGTACATAAAGTGGCACTAAAGCAACGTTTTAGGGGAGGATAATGAATAAAAAAAAAAGCCTCAAAAGATAATAAGTGTTATAATAATTAAATCCTGTGCAGATTAAAGTTCTATAAAAGTGTAATCTTTAGACATTTTAAATATAATTTGATATAAATTATTTACCTCCTTCCGTTATGACAAATGCAAGCTTTATTATGAAGTACAATACATAGCCTACTGTAACTATAATCTCTGATATTAATAGTAGGAATATTAAATAGAAATAACTGTGACAAAAGAGCATAAAGTGGCACTAAAGCAACGTTTTAGGGGAGGATAATGAATAAAAAAAAAAGCCTCAAAAGATAATAAGTGTTATAATAATTAAATCCTGTGCAGATTAAAGTTGTATAAAAGTGTAATCTAATGTAAACTATAATAAGAGTAGTGAGGAGACGCTGCCTGCATGGACAGGACAGAGAGTCTGTGTGTTGGAGCTGCTGATGGTGAAATGGTTCAGTCCATCTTTGTGTTTCCTGCTACGCGTTTTCCTCCAACATCAGCAGCTCCAACAAGCAGAGACAGGCTGCTGCTGCAAAGGATGCTGGGAAACACAGGGTGGGAAGAGTCCAATGTGACACATATAGGGGGGGGTAATTTAATAAATTATTAAATGTAATCCTGTTAATAAGCCTTGACGGTACTGAAGTAAAATAATTTGGAAATATCATATTATAGATATATAAAGCGAAATGTGACACTTTTGGAATATTTTAGAAATATTATTAAAATATATATATAAATAAGTTAACCTCACTGAGGATAGATTTTTGTATTTTAACCATCTTGATTGTTTTTTTTTCTCTTTATATTGTGACGTATTCGACTTTTCCATCAGCTGTTACTCTCTTTATATATATATATATATATATATATATATATATATATATATTTGTTTAATCTGAATTTCTGAAGCTCGTGCATGTATAAAAATACAAAAGCTAGACTCAAAACGTTACATGCTAAAAACGCTAAAAAGTCAACGTATAGAAATACAGATTGTAAGTTTGCGGTTGTTTAATAGCTATTGAAACAAAAGAGAGTCTCATTGTGCAGATCATCTACTAGAATAACTAGTCCGGAGGTGTGTTATTGTTTATTATTAATAAACTCAAAGCTCTGGTTTATATCTTGTATGGAAGTTATTTTTATACAAACCCGTCCGGAGCAGCGAAGAGGAAATTCTGTTTGTTGTTTGTTTTTTACCCTCCGAACTCTGACAGGAAAGACACAAAAGTGGCCTCGAGATCATCAACAGAAAGGGAGACTTTGAGTAGATTAAAGAGAGAGAGAATAGATGCTGAGAGCTATGTTTTGTCATATTTAAATATCTAATATTTATTGGCCCAGTTTGACTTGACGTTTTTAAAACACACCAGAACATATTATCAGGTCTGAGATCGATAGTACTGAGATCTTTTACTGAAGTAAAAGTAGTAAAATACTCTGTTACAAGTAAAAGTCCTGCATTGCGAAATATCTCTGACCATTCAGAGTGTTATTATTCATATATCATTTAACTGCATTACATTTAAATGGTGTCAAGGTCTTTAGGGGGAGATAGCAGGTCAACAGTAGATGTCACATAGAAGTGGTGTACATCATCTGAAAGCTGGGAACCTGGAGATTAATTTGAGATGCTGCTCAGCACTGTGTGTCAAGTTGTTCTAGTGTATCAGGGTTTAGAACATGATGATAGAAGTATATGATGTCCATCCCCATGCTCTATTTATTATGTCTCATAAGTTGTTGCAGCAATTTTTGTGTTGATACCATTTGTTACACAGATTTGGTGCTAAATTTAACCATTTTTTTACCACTGGAGAATTGATAAAAATGATCAATAATCCCTCCAAAATACCACATTAAGACACCAAGACCTTGAGAAACACCAGAGAAAAAGACATGCTGTGATTTGGGATTAAAAACTTTTGACATTTTGGAGATTTCTGCATGAATTGTATTTTTTTGGTGATTGGATGGTGAGCACTTCTGTTGTGTAAACTGCTCAGAAACCCCCTTAATATCAATCTAGCTAGGAAAGCCATCCATCCTCTGAATGCTCTAGATCTCTAGTTTGATCCATCCATCCATCCTCTGAATGCTCTAGGTCTCTAGTTTGATCCATCCATCCTCTGAATGCTCTAGGTCTCTAGTTTGATCCATCCATCCTCTGAACGCTCTAGGTCTCTAGTTTGATCCATCCATCCTCTGAATGTTCTAGGTCTCTAGTTTGATCCATCCATCCTCTGAATGCTCTAGGTCACTAGTTTGATCCATCCATCCTCTGAATGCTCTAGGTCTCTAGTTTGATCCATCCATCCTCTGAATGCTCTAGGTCTCTAGTTTGATCCATCCATCCTCTGAATGCTCTAGGTCTCTAGTTTGATCCATCCATCCTCTGAATGCTCTAGGTCTCTAGTTTGATCCATCCATCCTCTGAATGCTCTAGGTCTTTAGTTTGATCCATCCATCCTCTGAATGCTCTAGGTCTATAGTTTGATCCATCCATCCTCTGAATGCTCTAGGTCTCTAGTTTGATCCATCCATCCTCTGAATGCTCTAGGTCACTAGTTTGATCCATCCATCCTCTGAATGCTCTAGGTCTCTAGTTTGATCCATCCATCCTCTGAATGCTCTAGGTCTCTAGTTTGTGGCTGTAAAGTTTCATGAGGCTGTGATTATCCTAGAGGTCACCACAAGGTCATTTTATACAGTGAGGTCAATGAAATGTCTCCTATGGGGATTAACATCATCACACATGAATACAGTTGTGCTCATTGGATCCACCAGAGTCTCAGCTTTACAGTGATACCCAATTCATGGAATTCAAGACTGTTTATGGACCCCAGTATGCAGAAATATTCAGATACACCATTTTAGAAAAGGAGAAAATGATATACTTACATTTATACTGCATGAAGAAAGTGGGCATGTCTGTAAAGGGGAGACTCGTGGGAACCCAGAGAACCTATTTTCACCCCTATTAAGTGAGAGTTTTTCCTCACCAAAATTAAGCGCACGTTTGGAGCGTTATTTAACCTTCTTTCCTGACAAGCTAGTATGACCTGGTTGGTACCGATGGATTCTTATGGTTCTCTAGTTTCATATGATACCAGTATCTTCACTCTAGCTTTAAAACTGAGCCGCTACAACCTCTGAAAGTAGCTCAATCATCAGGATGTTGTTTGACCTCTCCTGCAGGGATTTAGACCGTTACTGTTGATTTAAACCACGAGGAGCATTTTTCAAGTTCAAACAGAGGAAGATGAGAACACACCCTTCCCCCCCACCCACCCATTTCCATTCAGTGTAACACAGAGAGTCTCTGTTTGCAGCCCGCTAACAGTCGCTGACCCAGTTCATCTTTTATTCAACAGAACAACAGCCTATAGATTAAAAAATACCAGTTGAATTGTACATATTGCAATCTATAAGTTGTTTTAATAGAGATTTCTGCTGATCCTTAGTGGAAGGCCTCATCACTCTCTGTACTTTGTTACACTTACACTGATGCAATAAATGTAATGAACATCTTGGGTAACAATATTTGGGAGTAGTGTCTAAGACGAATCCACCTCTGAGGTGGGATCCAAATGATCCAGATTTTCTGCCTTAAGTTTTGAAATTTTGCAGCTTTTAGTCCGGATTAAAGGTAGGATTGTTGAGCACATGAAGCAACACGTGACACTTCGTCTCTGCTAGAAGAGTTAAAGTTCCTCCCAGCAGATGCAGAGTTAACAGGAAACATGAGCTCAGAGTCACGGCCTCTCTGCTTTTTCTCTTCTTCTGCCTTTTTCTCAGGCTCTTGCAGGATGAGAGAGAACAACAACACACACAACACTGAAAACTGAAGCCCAAAACGACATCTGAGTTTAAAGGTACGGCTTTATAAATACCCTGCACTTATTTAGTAGTCTGATCAGTCAGTGCATTAGATTTATATTAGCTCGTCGGAGAGAGTCTTATTACCAGTTAATCCCCGGAGTGCTCGGGGATTAACTCAGCTCTGCAAGGATCAACTGAACTGACTGAGGGAGGATTTCTGAAGAGAGGAGTTTATTTCCTCTCTCCTGCCTGCTGGATTTTAATCTATATTTTACATCTTGACTCAAACTAACTCTTAGTACTATCACTATACATCAGTGAGCCTCACTGTGTCCTTCATCACCATCAACACACACTAGTTATAGTATACATACATTTGCATAAAGCAGCATATTTGTTCACTCCCATGTTGATAAGAGTATTAAATACTTGACAAATCTCCCTTTAAGGTACATTTTGAACCGATACAAAATGTGCGATTAATCATGTTAAATATTTTAATCGATTGACAGCCCTTGTATGTATATATATTTATTATTGGAAATCAGTTAAGAACACAAAACAATGACAGATATTGTCCAGAAACCCTCCAAGGTACTGCATTTAGCATTAAAAATATGCTCAAATCATAACATGGCAAACTCAAGCAGAAAAATGTATTTTGGCCCCCTAAATATAATATCAATATCAGTTGACGTGGACGCTATATTTCGACTACTTTCACCACTTTACCTCGCCGTCAGACAGCCCTTTCTTACAGAGAACTGAAGTCTTCAAAGCCACCAGACTCCATTCACAAAACCAGTGATTTTACCTCTCAGAACACGAGAGTTGCTGGTCTACTGCTGCATCCATCTGTTAGTCCAGAGGTCAGCAACCTGCAAAAAAAATTAAAAAAAATGAATAACTGTTTATTTGTTTACATTTTCATTTTTATTTATCATTGTTGTAGGTCTATGGTACGACGGTACGAGTATTAGGGCCACATTGAGGGAAAAAAATAAATCTGAGATTTAGAGAATAAAGTCATAATATTATAAAGTAGTAATTTTACGTTATTTTTTTTTCTCGTAAAGTAATGATTTAATTCTCATAATATTACAACTTTTTTTCTCATAAAGTTATGACTTTATTCTCGTAATATTACGACTTTTTTTCTCGTAAAGTTACAACTTTTTTCTCGTAACATTACAACTTTTTTTCTCGTAAAGTTACAACTTTTTTTCTCATAAAGTTCCAACTTTTTTCTCGTAATATTACAACTTTTTTCTCGTAATATTACAACTTTTTTTCTCGTAAAGTTACTACTTTTTTTCTCGTTATGACTTTTTTCTCGTTAAGTTATGATTTTATTCTCGTAATATTACGACTCTTTTCTCGTAATATTATGACTTTATTCTCGTAATATTACGACTTTCTTTTTCTTGTAGAGTTATGACTTTATTCTCATTATATTATGACTTTTTGTTCTCGTAAAGTTATGACTTTATTCTCGTAATATTCCGATTTTTTTTCTCGTTAAGTTATGACTTTTTTTCTCGTAATATTAAAAAAAAAATTCTCATAAAGTTACAACTTTTTTTCTCGTAATATTTTGACTTTATTCTGGGAATCTCAGATGTTGTTTCCCTCAATGTGACCCTAATACTCCGTAGTACATTTGCACTTTGGCCCTCACTGTATTAGACTTATATACTATATACTTAGAATATAAACTGACCCCTGGGTTAGTTAGTAGATGAGAAGTACAATTAGATTAAAAAAAAACAAACAAGAATAATTATGTAAATCAATAAATAAATCGAATGCTTCACAGGATTGTGATTGCTTCTTTATGTCCTTTCAAAGGGTAATGAATAATTTGGTCAGTTATTCGCCAGCAGCCATTGTTGGTTTTTGTCTGCTGTACGTAGGACGTTGTTGACTGCATGTTTGGTGTCTGGTTTCTGATGTCTTTCACAGATCGCCAGGAGACGCTTGGCTGCAGACAAACATGGCTCTGTTCTTCTCCGGAGCTGTTACAAGTACGTTCGTCATCGACGGTCGTGGTTAACTTCACTGACTAGACTGATGTGACTCATCAAGAAACCTGGAAGAATGTATTTAGACTTCAGTCAACTCCATCCCTGACGTTGCTGCTGTTCAATAAACATGATAACAGTAGTCTGTCTGTCTGTCTGTCTGTCTGTCTGTCTGTCTGTCTGTCTGTCTGTCTGTCACATTCCTGCAGAGTGTTTATCAGCATCACGTCAGCTCTGTTCACAAGCGTACATTTGCTCGGTGGTGGTTTTCCCCGGGCCGACCTCAGGAATGCTCTCCGGCTCTTCAAACTGATAAAAGTCAAGTGGTGTTTATTTAGAGTCACCGTCGGCTTCACAGAACAAACGTGAACGTCTTTGACCTGCCTGTTAGTTTGTTACTCACGTGGTCTCTTTCTGATTTTTCTGTTGTTCAGGTTCACCAATAAAACGAAGGTTGCGGGCCAATCACTCCTGTCGCAGGTAAGAAACCTTTTTGAGACTAAATGTGTTTTTCTGCTGTCACAGAAGTGTTGAGTATATACATATAATTATTATGTAAATTAGGGACGTTAATGATTAACCGTTAACCGACACTAAGAATTCTTTACCGTTTGATGCTACCGGTTAAACGGTTTAAAAGAACTATTAAAATTTAGGGCTGTTAAAATCAATTAAAATATTTAATTGCGATTAATCGCACATTTTTCATATCTTCAAAATGTACCTTAAAGGGAGATTAGTCAAGTATTTAATACCCTGATCAACATGGGAGTGGACAAATATGCTGCTTTATGCAAATGTATGTATATATTTATTATTGGATATTAATGAACCATCTTGGTTTTTGGCTGTCGCCATCTTGCTTTTTGGCCGTCCTCATCTTTGATCTTGGCGGTCGCCATCTTTACTTGGCCGTGGCCATCTTGTTTTTTTGCCGTCGCCATCTTGGTTTTTGGCTCTCGTCATCTTGCGTTTTGGCAGTCACCATCTTGCTTTTTGGCCGTCTCCATCTTGCTTTTTGCCCGTCGCCTTCTTGGTTTTTTGGCCATCACCATCTTGCTTTTTGGCCCTCGCCATCTTGTTTTTTTGCAACCAGAAGTGACACGAGAGGATGGAGCTAAGTACAACCAAACGCTGAATTAGACATTTTTAGGCGACGGAAATGTTATAATTAAATTTGATGAAGTGAAAACACACTGTGAAAGGGTTGAAGTTCTAAGATAAAAACACGGACAACGCCGTGGTAGCGACCTGTCAATCACAAGGTAGCCCCGCCCTAAAGCATCCGCTGCTCTGTTAGCATTTGTTAGCAGATAATAAAGTACAGTTGAAGTGTTAGCACGCCGGCGGTCTGCAGGAGTCTGTTCCAGATTATTATTTATAACCTCCCGTCTGTGTGTCCCTCAGCCTCGACCTGTCTCTCCTCTCTCCTGACTCCTCGTACGTCTGTTACTCCTCCGTGGACGGCGGCGATCCGTGCTCCTGCCGCCGCTCGCCGCGCCTCCTCACCAACGGATACTACACCGTCACCGAGGACAGCTTCTCCTGGGACGACGACGGCAACGTGTCGCTGACTCCCTGCAAAACCAGCGTGTCCTACAAGGAGAACCTCGTCAGGTGAGAGCAGTTTGTAAAATGAATAAAACCTGTAGTCTAGGGTTAGCACTACTGGAATATCATCTGAACATAATCCCAGTTTAAACCTCTAGTCTAGGGTTAGCAACACTGGAATATCATCTGAACATAATCCCAGTTTAAACCTCAAATCTAGGGTTAGCACTACTGGAATATCTCCTGAATATAATCCCAGTTTAAACCTCTAGTCTGGGGTTAGCACTTCTGGAATATCACCTGAACATAATCCCAGTTTAAACCTCTAGTCTAGGGTTAGCACTACTGGAATATCATCTGAACATAATCCCAGTTTAAACCTCTAGTCTAGGGTTAGCACTACTGGAATATCACCTGAACTTAATCCCAGTTTAAACCTCTAGTCTAGGGTTAGCACTACTGGAATATCATCTGAACATAATCCCAGTTTAAACCTCTAGTCTAGGGTTAGCACTACTGGAATATCACCTGAACATAATCCCAGTTTAAACCTCTAGTCTAGGGTTAGCACTACTGGAATATCATCTGAATATAATCCCAGTTTAAACCTCAAATCTAGGGTTAGCACTACTATAATATCTCCTGAATATAATCCCAGTTTAAACCTCTAGTCTGGGGTTAGCACTACTGGAATATCACCTGAACATAATCCCAGTTTAAACCTCTAGTCTAGGGTTAGCACTACTGGAATATCATCTGAACATAATCCCAGTTTAAACCTCTAGTCTAGGGTTAGCACTACTGGAATATCACCTGAACTTAATCCCAGTTTAAACCTCTAGTCTAGGGTTAGCACTACTGGAATATCACCTGAACATAATCCCAGTTTAAACCTCTAGTCCAGGGTTAGCACTACTGGAATATCACCTGAACATAATCCCAGTATAAACCTCTAGTCTAGGGTTAGCACTACTGGAATATCATCTGAACATAATCCCAGTTTAAACCTCTAGTCTAGGGTTAGCACTACTGGAATATCATCTGAATATAATCCCAGTTTAAACCTCAAATCTAGGGTTAGCACTACTGGAATATCTCCTGAATATAATCCCAGTTTAAACCTCTAGTCTGGGGTTAGCACTACTGGAATATCACCTGAACATAATCCCAGTTTAAACCTCTAGTCTAGGGTTAGCACTACTGGAATATCATCTGAACATAATCCCAGTTTAAACCTCTAGTCTAGGGTTAGCACTACTGGAATATCACCTGAACTTAATCCCAGTTTAAACCTCTAGTCTAGGGTTAGCACTACTGGAATATCACCTGAACATAATCCCAGTATAAACCTCTAGTCTAGGGTTAGCACTACTGGAATATCACCTGAACATAATCCCAGTATAAACCTCTAGTCTAGGGTTAGCACTACTGGAATATCACCTGAACATAATCCCAGTTTAAACCTCTAGTCCAGGGTTAGCACTACTGGAATATCACCTGAACATAATCCCAGTATAAACCTCTAGTCTAGGGTTAGCACTACTGGAATATCACCTGAACATAATCCCAGTATAAACCTCTAGTCTAGGGTTAGCACTACTGGAATATCACCTGAACATAATCCCAGTTTAAACCTCTAGTCTAGGGTTAGCACTACTAGAATATCATCTGAATATAATCCCAGTTTAAACCTCTAGTCTAGGGTTAGCACTACTGGAATATCATCTGAACATAATCCCAGTTTAAACCTCTAGTCTAGGGTTAGCACTACTGGAATATATACTGAACATAATCCCAGTTTAAACCTAATTCTTCTCTCAGGGTTTTCCGGCGCAGGCGGCGGCCTCGCAGCTCTCTGGCTCGCCTGCTGAGTGACGTGACGGAGAGCTGCCAGTCCTGGCTGGACGAGAAAGTCTTCAGAGGCGTGTTCAGGACAGGACAGAACCAAAACCAAGACCAGGACCAGGACTGGGCCAGGACCACCCAGGAAGGCCCGGCTTTGTTGGACGAGTCGACCTGGTCTGGATTTAACGGCACCGAGCTGGACGACAGCCGCAGCTTCACTTACGGTGGGTGATGGAGGTTCCTGTCTGAGCAGGGTTCATATTTTAGTTCACGCAAATGACACCTGAGGTCTTTATCTTTCTATCCTGCAGGAAGTTCACTCATTTTAGAATAAAATGTCTTCTCTTCCAGACCACACTGAGATCCCGCCCCCTCCGGACAAAGTGGCCCCGCCCCCGAAGCTGCTCATCCAGGAGGAGATTTGTTCTGAGATCTGTCAATCAAAGGAGCGGTTCACCCAGTCGCTGGGCGGCCTCTCTGAAGTCCCGCCTCCCTCACCTTTCTACACCAACAGTTGCTGTCAGGCCTCACCTGAGCACGAAGGTGAGCTGCTGCACTTTTTATTTATTATTAGTTGTCCTGTCAGTTTATTAAAGTAGTTCATTGCGATTCATTTTTTATCTGTTCAAAATGTACCTTAAAGGGAGATTTATCAGGTATTTAATACTCTTATCAACATGGACAAATATCGGAAAAAAAATTTAAAAATGTCCTGAAAATGTAAAAAAAAAATAAAAAAATAAGAAATTCTGAAAAATGTCCGAAAAAAAAAATTTAAAAAAAGTTTGAATAATGTCAAAAAAAAATCCGAAAATTGTGAAAAAAATTAAAAAAAAAAAAAAAAAGTTTGAAAAATGTCAAAAAAAAAAAAATCTGAAAAATGTCAAAAAAATTTTGAAAAAATGTCCCAAAAAAGTCTGAAAAATGACGGAAAATGTCAAAAACAAAAAAAAATTGTCCCAAAAAAAGTCTGAAAAATGTCAAGAAAAATATTGTCCACAGGTACTGCATTTAGCATAAAACAATATGCTCAGATCATAACATGGCAAACTGCAGCCCAACAGGCAACAACAGCTGTCAGTGTGTCAGTGTGCTGACTTGATTATGACTTGCCCCCAAACTGCATGTGATAAAGTGTGATCATAAAGTGGGCATGTCTGTAAAGGGGAGACTCGTGGGTACACATAGAACCCATTTACATTCACGTATCTGGAGGTCAGAGGTATCCAAAATGTCCAAAAAATGTAAAAAGAAAAAAAAAAAAGTTCGAAAATGTCCCAAAAAAAAGTTTGACAAATGTAAAAAGAAATGTACAATTAAAGTCTGAAAAATTAAAAAAAAAAAAAAAAAATGTAATAATGTCGAAATAAAATTGAAAAATGTCCGAAAAATTTTGAAAAAAAAATGTTTTGAAAAAAAAAGAAATTGAATAATGCCGAAAAAAAAATTGAAAAATGTCCGAAAAATGTAAAAAAAAAAAAAGTCTGAAAAATGTAAAAACATTGTAAAAAAAAAAAAAAAGTTGAAAAAATGTCCCAAATAGAGTTTGACAAATGTCAAAAAATGTCCCAGAAAATTCTGAAAAATGTCCGAAAAATGTAAAAAAAAAAAAAAAAAGGTTTAAATAATGTCGAAAAAAAATTAAAAAATGTCAGCAAATAAAAAAAAAAAAAAAAAAAAAAAATTCCCCCAAAAAGTCTGAAATGTAAAAAAAAAAAAAAGTCAAGCAAAATATTATCCAGAAACATAAACAATATGCTCAAATCATAACATGGCAAACTGCAGCCCAACAGGCAACAACAGTGTGTCAGTGTGCTGACTTGACTATGACTTGCCCCAAACTGCATGTGATTATCATAAAGTGGGCATGTCTGTAAAGGGGAGACTCGTGGGTACCCATAGAACCCATTTACATTCACATATCTGGAGGTCAGAGGTCAAGGGACCCCTTTGAAAATGGCCAAAATTTTGTGTAAGTTTGGAGCGTTATTTAACCTCCTTCACTACAAGCTAGTCTGACCTGAGGCCCGTACTACGAAGCGAGTTCAACATACCCAGGGTATCTTCTCGTTATCTGGCTTAACCAACCCTAACAAACGAGTTCCAGCTAAACTGTCCTACGAAGGTGGTTATCAACTCGGTAAGTCAACCCAGGGTTTCTCTATCTGGTTATGAGCGCGTTCACGTGAACGGGGCGGTGTTTGCAGCATCTGACCAATCACAGACATGGACAAGTCTACTGTCAGCAGACAGACAGACAGAGTGGCACATATTACAAAGGAAGAGCACACTATATTAGACAAATACGAAGAAGTTAAACACTTAATCCAGACTAAAAGTAACACAGTTGAAGCTGCTAAATACAGGAAGGACAGCTGGCAGAAGAAAAAACTCCCGATGTGTGAATGCCTAAATTAACAGACTTATTAATTTAACGGAACACTCAAAAGTCGGATAAAGTCGTCGGGTTATAAATAGCAATAAGAAATTATATTGATGGGTGGAAGGACGGTTACACGTTATTATACCCATTATTAAACAAACGGCGTGTATAACTATTTAAACCTTCTGTCAGGTGCGTCCCCGTCTCCTGCGGTGTGAAACGGACTCAAGAGCAAGTAAAAAAATAAATATAAAAATATAATTCAAAGCAGTAAACACCCGCAGCATAAATCAATCTGTCCTTCCTGCATTTGTCAGTTTAAACTGTGTTGTTTTTAGCCTGGTTTATGACTTAAACTTCTTCGTATTTGTGTAATATTACCATACGATCTGCACACTGACCTCTGATTGGTCAGTAGACGGTGTTTTTCTTCGAGTTGATCTCTTATCTGGAACATAACCTGCTCCGGAGCAGGTTAGCCGTTCAGCGTAAGTTACCATGGAGATCTACCCCGGTAAGAAGTGATCCGCCTTCGTAGGACGGAAAACCCAGGGTTAACCCTGAAGTTACCTCGATAACGCCAAATCCTGCTTCGTAGTACAGGCCTCTGGTTGGTACCGATGGATTCATTAGGTTTTCTAGTTTAATATGATACCAGTATCTTCACTCTAGCTTTAAAACTGAGCCCACTTTATTTTAATCGTTATTATGGTTGCTCTCTCGAGTTCTTTCTCTGACATGTATTTGTGTTTGTGTTTCAGGGTTAACGCTGAAGGCCCTTCTCCTTTTCATCTTCACCATCTTCATCTTCACTGCTCTATACTCTGGGTAAAACTCTTGATTATCATTTCTAAGCATAACTTTTTAATCAGTTAAAACAGACAGACTGTGTAAATATTAGGGCTGTCAATCGATTAAGATATTTAAAGATGGGGTATGCGATTTATCCAGTATACACTTTTTGTTATATTGGTTGAAATGGTCTTTACACCCCGACAGCAATCCATTTCTTATGAGCACTGAAAAAAGACCGGAAAAGATCTGTCATCTGTAGCTGCTGTAATCCTGTAAAAACGTCTCCCAGTCAGTAAAAATGGTCCCGGTTGTAAGGAACCAATCAGAAGCCTCCCTGCCTCCCTGCGCGTACTCTACCCTCAGCGTGCACCAGCGTGAACTCAAAGCGCGTGTCCGCCGCACGTTCACTGGAGAATGGAAGAGAAAACTCAGCTCTTAAAACACCGGACAACGACAACGAACTCGTACCACTAATACCATATTATCGTAAAAATACAACTTTGATTTAGTTGTTTATGTTCTGTTAGTTTACTTTATAAGATACTGCAGATTTAAACTATTTATTCTAACAGCTCAAAGTGAAGTCAGACAAACAGGATTATCAACGAGGGGAGGCGGCGGATATAAAACACGTTACTCAAACTGCTTTTTCAGTTACAGAAACAAACGAGTGGACTGATCTCCCTCCAGATATTAGAGTAATGTTAAAAAGGGTCGTGTTGTCTCAGCAGGTATCTCTCTCTTTCCCTCGCCACTCTGCTGCTCTGTGGCCGGCTCTCCAGCGAGCTGCTATCCCCCCTTCCCCTCCGTCAACCAGGAAATAAAAGCCCCTAGTCTACGAGACCGGTCTCTTGAGAGAGCTCCAGCTCATAGCGGGGTCTGTGTGAGTGAATGCCCGGGTCGAGAGGTGGCGATCCCGGCAGGAGCTAGCTGGCTGTGCCGGCCGTTTGTGGAGCTTCTAAACTCCGACAGCGGTCGAGCAAATGTTTGATTCAACATCTAACATCGTAAAACTGTCAATATTCTAAATCTACACCGTTGATTTCTCGCCTCAACATTTTTCAGAAGTGAATTTAGTGATGAAATAGCTACGAAAAATGTGAAGCAGTTACGATGCGGCGGTGCTCGTGCATGTGTGTGGGGGGGCGTTGCCTTGGAAGGAGTTTGGAGGGGAGGGGGGGGTTTAGACGGAGCTCCTGAGGCGATGCGACTTTCAAATTATGCTAGTTTTCCAAGATCGCAGACCCTGTCTTTAATCGCGATTAATTGCACATTTTTTATCTGTTCAAAATGTACCTTGAAGGGAGATTTGTGATTTGTGACATGTGATTATTATAAAGTGGGCATGTCTGTAAAGGGGGAGACTCGTGGGTACCCATAGAACCCATTTTCACCACTATTAAATGACAGTTTTTCCTTATTTACCCTCCTTCCCGACAAGGATTTTAAACTATTACAACCTTGTTTGACACTGAAATGTGCTTCATGTTTCTGACTCTTTTCTTTGCTGCAGGTGTCTTTTGTGGAGCGCGACCGTCGCATCGACCGCGTTCATGATGATCACGACATTTATGCGTAAGTATCACATAAAATTACAAGAATCCCCGACGGGGTGATGCTGCTGGTCTCTCATCGCCCTGTCGGGGATTCTTTCACAACAATGACCCGCTAGCTGTACATTATCTCGCTTATCACACAGCTACTTACTGAAGAAATCAATGATTTGACACAAAAACGGTCCTCCAGAGTCCGACATCAGAGCTGCGCCCATAGCAACGGTCTGTTATACATAGCAACGGTCTGTTATGCGTAGCAACGGTCTGTTATGCGTAGCAACGGTCTGCTATACGTAGCAACGGTCTGCTGTACGTAGCAACGGTCTGTTATACATAGCAACGGGCTGCTATACATAGCAACGGTCTGTTATGCATAGCAACGGTCTGTTATGCATAGCAACGGTCTGTTATGCGTAGCAACGGTCTGCTATACGTAGCAACGGTCTGCTATACGTAGCAACGGTCTGCTATACATAGCAACGGTCTGTTATACATAGCAAAGGTCTGTTATACGTAGCAACAGTCTGTTATAAAGAAATTACAGACCGCAGAATGCCGTGATTGACCAATCAGAATCGAGTATTCAACACAGCTGTGTAATAAATTATTTTAATAATTCTTCAAAATTAAAATTAAGGCATGATGTTTACCCGACTTCTTGTGTGCCATGATGGTCTAAAGTGCTTGTTTTAGAGATTTAGAAAAAAGCCAAAAAACACAGGCCTTAAGTTGTTTTGTGTTGAAACATCTCCGGTGTCTTTCAGTCCTGACGAAGTCGGGGCCGATGGGCGAGTGGAGGAGGGCGAAGACGGAGGTGAGTCCAGAATCAAACAGGTTTCTCTTGATTCTGTCAACCGGCATCGAAGAACACAACAATAACAGCTTCTAACGATTGTGTTTTTCAGGATATCACATCAAGAAACGAGTAAGAGAAGCTTCGGTTTCCAAAGTCTGCGACGTGGAACTAGGAGAGTGACAGAAAAAGGTCTGATGGGACTCAGTAGAAATATTTTACATTTCACTAACAGTCTGCATGTAAGTTACTGAGCTCCGGAAAACATTTTACAGCAGCACCTGTTTGATGCTTTGACTGCCAACTTTTTGAGAAGCATGATTAACTAAATATGTTTTCTGCGCTGAGATGCGTCGACCAGAAGGGCTGAAGTTTGTAAACTGAAATGAAATTGAAGCCGACACATTTTCGCCGGGAAAATGAACGCGGTGATGCATTCAGGTAGTCCTCAAACTAACTTTTGTACTTTATGCTAACACATTCAGCTCTCGAGAGATGTTTGGAAACGTTTTAGGTTTCTTGCAAAAAGAAAAAAAAAGTCAGATTGAACATGAAAATGAGACTTTGTGTCTCTGGATGTTGACTCACGTTTCCTGAACGTGAACCATGAAACGTTTCACCAACGTCATGTTTGGATTTTCCCGGAGTAGAAAAGCTGAATCAGACGTTGTGTTTGTTGTTAAAAAGCTGAAGGAGCTCATTAACATGGTGACACAAGTTACTGTAGTTTAGCTATAAAACATAAAAAGTATTCATATCAAATATAAAACATCTAAATGTACCTGATGTATTTTTACTGTAAGTGTATCTTCTATTGTTAACAGTCGAACTTGGCTTTTTTTGGGCTGTCCAAAGTGACCAAACGTCAGACTGAACTCGTCTGTAGAACAAAATCAGGTCCAACAGCAGCGAGCGTCGCTGTGAAGCTTCACTTCTTTTTAAAATAAGAGCTGTGACTAAAACAAAACAAACGCACAACACACCTGAAGTTCTAGAAGTTGTGACCACAGGAACATAAGTGCCATACTGAATGAAGAGTTTTATTACAAAATGAAGTAGGCACAAATTAATAATAAAACACATTAAAGCTGCACCAGCTCAGAATTTATTGTGAAAATGTGTAGTTTTCTGGATAGAATTCTGACAAGAAAGGGTTTTGCTGGTACAAAACGATAATTTCTGACTTTCTGACGTCTGTAAAATGGATCATAAGAAGGAGACGTTCAGTCTGTTCGATGTCACTTGATTGACAGGTCGATGGGCGGGGCCAAGGACTCTAATTACATCCATGTTGCGGTCCGCAGATGTTTCGATGGCTTTACATAATCTCACCTCATTCGGATTAATTCCTACTGATAGTTAAAACTAATCTGATGTCGTTAATGTAAATAAATCTGATGATATAAATCCAGTTATCATAACGTTCCCTTGTTCAGCTTTAAGAGTAGCAGGTAATAATAAACCTCATGAATCATCATCGCATTCAGGTAGTTCTCTGCAGCATTTTGGAGTAAAACTCTTCAGCTGTTGAAGTGCCTTTTATATCAGCCAGCAGTGTAGAAACACAGAATGATACAGGGAAGTGTTGGATTTCAACCTAAAATGCTGCTGAAACAATTGATTCTCAGTGTTTGATTTCACCTGCAGGGTGGAGCAGACGGGTGGAGTTTACCGTGTTAGGAAGAAGTAAAAAGAAATATATATGTTTTGCGATATATTTGGCTGTTCACACATGGTGCTCATGATTACTGTCGGGGGGGAAATATAAAGCAAATTTCTGCCTACGGTCGATATTTTTTAACCAAATACCTCGATATCAATATTGAGATAATATTGTACGTTTGTACGACCCAGTTAACTGGTGAGCTTTAGATGTGCTGATAGTTGTCATTTTGTAAGTTTGAGACAAAATTTCAGGATCAATCAGTGATCGATCAAAACTGATTTGAATTTCTCCGACAAATTCTGCAAAAAACTCAACTTCATCAAAAAAATAAAGTCCTCTCTGCCAGAAAACCTGCCGGGCCCGTAGGGGATGGATTTTTAAAGTCAACTATTTGGACCAACAATTTTATTGGACCTTAATAGTTGTCATCCACAAATGTGTACCGTGATCCACAAATATTTCACTATCCACAAACATGTGTTTCACATCCACAAAAATACAGGGCGATTTGCATATAAGCATAACTTACTCTGTAAACACGTACTTTAACTCCACATAAAAAAATGTATAGCTTTACATGTAGAGTGATATATATGAATTTGTGCATCCATTCGTGACATTTGTAACTTGCCTCTTGTTTGTTCATGTAATTTTGTCCAATTCGTACCGCAGCATATCCGTAGATAATAGTTGTCCAAATCCAAATCCTCGCCAAATGTTTTGACAAACTCCACCCAGCATGCATCACAGGCGGTAAAATCATCACCTATTTACACCTCCCGTGTGAGTCGGGTCTGCTTCTATGTGAAGTTTATACTTCACTCTTATTTTTAATTAGGGATTGTACTTTTTGGAGGGAGCAATAATCTCAACTATGAGCTGTGTTGAGATTTAAAACCTCAACAGTGGGCAGGGAGGAATGTTTCAGGATCAGGGAGGTAATCAAAAAAATAGACATGTTTAAGAGCTTTAAAAAAAAAAAAAAACCCATGTCTCTGATCCCCTGAAGCTCTCAAAATGCCAAATCAATACAAAAAGTTTGTATTGATCAGTGATTCCTGTCGGAGGAAAAGAGAAATAAATCATCAGGAAGAGAAGTGTGGCTATAAATGTTAAGAAAAGTACTGTATGGCTTTATAAGGTTTTGACTTTATAAAGTTTATTTTTTTCCAAATTCAATCATGTTTGGGCCTCAAACTACGCCAAGACTTTAGCCTGAAACCTGAAGTAGGAAGAGATGAGCTGTGCTTTGTTTTCACAAATCAGCTCTTCATGAGTGAAATGTAAACGTTTTAAATGTGAACTTTTGAAGTTTTATCTTTAGTTCTTCATGTTCCAGATCGTCTGACTGGATTACGCTAAATAAAAACGTTTTTGTTTTTTTCTGTTCAAATAGTTGTGATAATCATGCCACGTTTATGTCATATAGGAATTACCGTAATAACCAGATTCAGATTTAATTAACACTGTTCACATCCGAGTTGTAATCACGACCGGGAAACCGCGACTTTGCGCTAAATAATACGGAAGTGCCTGAATGCGACGTATCCTCATACAGCGGTTCGTATGATATCTTTCAAAAAGTTATTCCTCATTTTTCGTGCGTTTTCCTACGAAATTTCCGCTCGTTGCATGTATACAGTCTCTTCAAAATAAACTTCCGTCTTCACAGGACACTACTTGGTTAGGTTTAGGAAAAGATCGTGCTTTGGGTTAAAATGATTACGGAAGTGGCATTACTTAAGTACGAAAGTTACGTGACAAATAATCAACGTTGACTTCTGGTTTCACACGGGACACAAACGTCGGTCTCCTGGGCGAAAGTCCAGTCTTTCCTTTGGTTAGCCTCCAGCTAACACCGTGACCTCATCATGACGTTGACACAAAAAGGGTATATATGAATTACAGTGCATTACTTTTCATACTTTTCGTATTTTTTCTGAAGTCTGTCGTTTGTGGACGTAGTGCGATATTGTCTTTGCACATTATTTTTAACCCTCTCACGACCAACACTGCAGTCATTCAACCGGGAATTTTCCGTAGACGCATTAATATTTTCCATCGATACCGTCCATCTTATCATGACGTGAACGTGGCATCACGTGGTCTGACTGACGGGGCCTTTAAAGGTCACGTGTCTCTCTTTCTGTGTGAATCAGGAGTTTCTGAACCGTGTTTTTAATTCACTCAAAGTGCCAAATGTGTAGAAATATGACGATTCAGGAAATTAAACTATATTAATAACATTTTAGTACTCTGCATTTAAAGCTGCTCTTGTCAATGTTTTAGATATGAACAATGGCTCAAAGTGTGAAAGGTCCTGAACTCTGCAGCTCTAAGAAGCTTTTTAGCCTCTTTTAGCTCCAAGTTTTTTGGTTTTATGGCTGAAAATATGAGTCAGATATTTTCCTCGGGAGTTGGTGGAGACCAAAAGCAGAGCTAAAAGAGAGTGAATATTGGTTTTAGATTCATCAGGTGAACACAAACGCCACTCCGATGGGACGATCATGTTGCTGGATGTGTAAAAAAACATTTAGATGCAGCTTTAAATGATCAAATGTTAAATGTGGATCACTGTTTTTTTTTTTCTTTTATATAATAGACATGTGTGAGGTGTTGTAAAATATTGAATATACTGCAAATGAAGGAAAGTTTCTGTGACGAAAAAACATTTAATATGAATTTTTGTGGATGAATCAAACCTTTAGATATGTTCTTGTTTGTGATGTAACGCAGTTACTGTACACACACACACACACACACACACACACACACACACACACACACACACATATATATATACAGTAAATATATATTTGACTGCACTTGTTTCCAAAGGTGGAAATGTGATACTCTGCTTGTGATGGCACTTATTACATCTGTTAATCATTTTTATTCAACTGTACTGTATTCATGTTATTAAAGACTGAAAAACTGTAAAAATTAAACCTTAAACGACGCGCAAACTAGATTCTAATTTGAAGTTAAGACACAAAGAAGATTGTTGGCCTAATGAACAAATTATATAATATTAATATATAAATCAATGTGACAAATTTGCTTCCAAAATGTTTTAAATCAGTAAATCGTCAAACAGTACTTGGATGATGAGTAGTTGCACTTTTCGGCCCGTTGATGGCGCTGCATTTTAAGATTACATTTTTACAGTATTTTGCATTATTCATCAGATGTTTTCCAGTTTCGGTGAAAATATTATGTGAAGTTATAATTAGTGTTTATCCTCCATTAAATCCTGTTATGAAGACACACGGTGTATTTCCGTTCAGTGGAGCTGTAACCTGCATGTTTCTGCTTGTTTCAGTGTGATTTTGAAATGAAAGTCAGTTCACAGGTTCAGCCGACTGAAAGAGGAAACAACTTCTCCTGTTTCAGCTGATTGAAGTGACGACAAGACAAAAACAGGTAAATACACTGAAGGACTCCAGACGGTAAGTAATAAGGAATATTTTTACTGTCTCGTATTTTTGTTTCGTTGATAATACTGAGCTCTCAAACTCAAATTACCTGTTTTTTTATCACAACATGTTAAAATAAATTAGCTGAGCTGAGGAGAGGAAGAGGGAGGGAGGCAGTGTGTGGATAACCAGGTTACAGTGAGGATACAGACATACATACAGACACAATATATTTTTAATTTCCATTGCACTTAAATAGTAGGCCTACAGAAAAAACAGGACACGCTGCAGCACCCTCAGCCCCCCCACTCGTCCCTGCGTCGACCACCGTAGTTCTCCAACATGCTTCGGTTGGTTGCAATCTGCAACCTCACCACTAGACACCACCAGATCCTACACACTGCTCCTTTAAACTTCAACGAAAAATTGGGATTTAGTTATCTATTATTTAAGTTATAATATATGTATATTTTTTTAATTATATTATTTTGTTATCTTATTTTATATTAATTCTTTTTCATGTTTCATTATTATTTAATTATATTTTTCTCTTTATCATTTTTTTTATGTATTTATTTATTATTATTTTTTATTATATTATTATATATTAAGGAAAATGTTTTTGGGGCCCTATGATTAATTACATAGTCAAGTTAAAGTCACCACAGGTCTCATCTAAAATCATTTACAGTGCAGTCATATTACACTTATTTTGTTTTATTACTGACTTTATTACTTCTTTACTGATTATTTAAGTTGTATTATTTTTCGGATGTTTTTTAATTCAGTTTTTTAATTATTTTTTTAATTACATGATTTTGTTATCTTATATTTTTATTTATCTAATAATTTATTGATCATTATAATTTAATTATATTTTTATGTTATTTATTTATAATGTTTTGAATGTATACATTTTTTATTTACTATTATTTTTTTTATTTCATTATTTCCTTTTTATTATTATTTTTTATTGTTTTTTTATTTGGAGAAAATTAAGTACAACTTGAGGGGGTCTGTTTGTGGCCCTATGATTAATTACATAGTTAAGTTAAAGTCACTACAGGTCTCATCTACAATCATTTACAGTGCAGTCATATTACCGTAATTTTTAATTATTGACTAAATTATATTATTTATCTTTTTTTCATGCATTCATTTTTTTATTTATTATTTTTTTATTAAATTAATTTGTTCTCGTATTTATTATTTGTTTAATTTATTATTATTATTTTATTCATTTTTTATTAATATTTAATTATATTTCTTCTTTTTTTTTTTTAATGAATTCACTTTCATTTATTGTTATTTTTTAATTATATTATTATTTTCTCTTTTTTTTTCTTATTGTGATGTGTGTCTATTATTATTTTGTTTTTATAGTTATAGTTAAATTAAGTATAACTTGAAGGTGTCATCTGGAAAATTTGAGTCCAGTTTGGGGCCTTATGATTAATTACATAGTTAAGTTAAAGTCACTATATTATTTTTTTCTCTTTCTCTCTTTGATTTCCAATAATAAATATATACATACATTTGCATAAAGCAGCATATTTGTCCACTCCCATGTTGATAAGGGAATTAAATACTTGACAAATCTCCCTTTAAGGTACATTTTGAACAGATAAAAAAAAAGTGTGATTGATTTACGATTAATCGCAATTAAATATTTTAATCGATTCACAGCTCTAATATATAACACTCTTGAGGAAAAAAAAAAAAAATTATGGAGATAGTTTTCTTAGTATTTGTTGTTATACTGTAGATGTCATCCCCATTGCCATGACAACATCATCAGAACAACATCGTCACATGATCCTCAAAGTCTCAGAGAAGAAAATTCAGTACGTCTTTAAATATACATATTGGTCTGAAGGTGAATCTTATCGTCCGTCTCTCAGTGTGTGTGTGTGTGTGTGTGTGTGTGTGTGTGTGTGTGTGTGTGTGTGTGTGTGTGTGTGTGTGTGTGTGTGTGTGTGTGTGTGTGTGTGTGTGTGTGTGTGTGTGTGTGTGTGTCGTCTCAGTGAAGCAGAATAATAACCTGTTTTCCTGGTTTATCTCAGGTGAGTCAGTTGATGGGCGGAGCTTCATCATTCCAGTGTGTTTGCATGTAGAGGAGGTAGTAGTAGCAAAGAATAAGAAGAATCATTCTGTAAATCAATAACTAACCACATATGAGCGTATGTATGAATTATAGTGCATTACATTTCGTACTTTATTTTTTATTTTATAATTTATTATTATTATTTTATTCATTATTATTATTATTTAATTATATATCTTATTTATTTATGTTTTTTAATGAATTCAGTTTTATTTATTGTTATTTTTTAATTATATTATTATTTTCTCTTTTTTTTTCTTATTGTTATGTGTGTCTATTATTATTTTCTTTTTATAGTTATAGTTAAATTAAGTATAACTTGAAGGTGTCATCTGGTAAATTTGAGTCCAGTTTGGGGCCCTATGATTAATTACATAGTTAAGTTAAAGTCACTATATTATTTTGTTCTCTTATTTTTTTAAGTCGTTTTTTAATTTATTATTATTATTATTTCATTGTATATTTTTCTCTTTATATTTTTATTTACTAATATTTTTTATTGTATTTACAGAAATTTCATGTGTTTTATGTGTATCAAAAGGTGATAATGGTGACGATGAACAAAGCATCGTTTGCTTTCAGATATCACTATTAATGAATTTTCCTTGTGAATCCCAACAGACTGTTTTTTTATTACAACATCACCGTGATGATCATGAAAACCATCAATGACAGAATCACAAAATGTCAACATGACATTCGGCCCACAACATTTAAACAAGTGACAGAGAGAAAGACTGCAGATTTAACTGATTTCAACATGCAGATTGTTTTTCTTCTAACGTGATCGAATCCTCCAGAATAAAGACCTGCTGGAGGAGAAGAGAAGTGATTGTGGATTTCAGCTGTAACATCTGATGCTACTGCTTTGTTTTTAAGCTCGCTGACGACGTATCTCTGAGATAATCCGACAGCCTGCAGGTTTTCACACCAACTAAAGACTCCACCTGCTGATGTGGAGGGCAGGAAGTCATCAGTGAAAACACCTGCTGAGCTGATCACATGAAAACCTGCAGACAGCCCTGATGAGGTGAGTAAATATCCTCAGCACATAATCCTTCAACCCACCTGAAGACAATTTTAAATGTAGAATAAGATCAACTTGTTTTCTGCAGACAGACTGATCCAAGATCAGGAGGAACGCAGCCTTAAACATTGTAAATGTGCCCCGTGGCCTCCAGGTTCCCATTTAAGGGACAGTTCAGGTGTTTCTCAGTGTGGTTGTATGAGCTACTTCTCCATAGTCACTCTACAGTAGATGGAGCAGCAGCAAAACACCATTTAGACCCCTAAAATAATCAATATCAGTTTAAGTTTACGCTATTTATTTATTATTTTTTTTATTGACAAGATAATAATATACAAAGAAGTCAGGTAAATAGAAGCAGCACATACAGAAAAGATAAGACACAAATACACATGAGAACTATGAAATACCATATTACATAAAACAGCTGCATAATAAATAATAATAAAAACAGGACTTGAATACTTGACAAATCTCCCTTTAAGGTACATTTTGAACACATAAAAAAATGTGCGATTAATTTACGATTAATCTCGATTAAATATTTTAATCGATTCACAGCTCTAATTTTTACACTCTGAGGAAAAAAAAAAATGATGGAGAATGTTTTTTTAGTATTTTTTGTTATACTGTAGATGTCATCCCCATCGCCATGACAACATCATCAGAACAACATAGTCACATGATCCTCAAAGTCTCAGAGAAGAAAATTCAGTACGTCTTTAAATATACATATTGATCATCATCATCATCATCATCTTCATTCATCTTCATCATCTTGCTGCACAGAAACCTTCACTGGTAAAACCTTCACTGGGAGTTCATCTCCAGTATTTATATATGGAAACACCCTCTCAGTGAACCTGTGTGTTAAGGTGTGTATGTGTGTGTTAGTATCAGGATCAGAGAACGACAGTTTTCCTTCGTTCCAGTTCAGATTCACTCTGATCCTCTGGAGCTTCTTCTGGACTGGGAGAACAGTGGATGGACCTGATGGAGAGACTGTTCTGTATTCGCCTTTAGAGAACCTTATTATCCATAATCCAGACCGTCTGCCTCCCTTCCTCTGGACAGACTCTGCTAACACACCCAGTTCCCAGCCTGTACCGTCTCCAACCTGGACGTCCCAGCTGTGAGTCCCTGAGTTAAAGCCCTCCGAGCCGAGGACAGAGCAGAATCTAAACCTCTCTGGATTATCAGGAAGCTGCTGTTTCTCTCCATATCTCACACTGGTCAGATCTTCAGACAGGATGAGTTTTGTACCAGCAGTGTTTGGATCCAGAATCACAGGAGTGTAGGAGACCATGTCCTTCATCTTGTTCCAGATGTTGAAGGTGAGGTTGCCCAGGTGTTTGGCCTGGTCTATCAGAGCTCCTGAGTCCAGCTGTGGATCCTCCAGCAGGAGGAGCTGCTGGACTCTTTCCACTGCAGCCTTGTAGTTGAGCAGGAATGAGACATCTTCAGCTCTCAGCTCGTCCTCTGTGGTTCTGACTGTGTCTGAAAGAGCTGCTATCACTCTGCTCACAGCCTCCATCTTCTCCTTCATCATCTGACTCTTCTGCTCCTCTTCCTCCCTCAGTGCAGCCATCCTGGCCTCCTCTTCCTCTTCTAGAAACTGGTGAAGCTTCTTAAACTGCTCCTTAATCTGCGTCTCTGTGTGTCGGGCCTGGACCTTCATGTGTTCTGCTGTTTTATCAAACTTTACTTTAACTTGTTTAAAAACCTTTAACTTCTCCTTTAAGGGCTTCAGAGTTTCCTGAAGTTCCTTCTTGTGTTGTCGTGCAGCTTCATCGATGGGTCTGAATCTGTGGTCGGTGTGTTTTTCTGAATCTCTGCAGACGACACACACCGGCTGCTGATGGTCCAGACAGAAGAGTTTGAGTTTCTCAGAGTGCAGACTGCAGAAAGCCTCTGAAGATCTCTGAGCTCTCTCCTGTAAGAAAGTCTCACACAGGTTCTTTAAAGCCAAGTTAGGAGGGAGTCTTTCCCTTGAAGATCTTCTCTTACAAAGTGGACACTCTTGGACGTGTTTGTCTGTCCACCAGCTCTGCAGACAGACTCTACAGAAGCTGTGGCTACATGACAGGATTACAGGATCTTTAAAGACGTCGTGGCAGACAGGACAGCAGAGATCGTCCTCTAATCTGGACGCCATTTAGTCTCTGAGTGAAGCTGAAAACACAGCAGGCAGACGGCTCAGCCACTCCCTGTTCCCTGAAACTTACTTTCACTTTGAGTCTGTGTTCTTGTAAAAGTCTTGTTCACTTTGTGGATTCAGCAGCTGGTTGAAGTGGTGGTATCCCAGTATTCCCAGTATTCCCTCCTGTAGATGTCCTCTCTCAGTGGAAGTGGTGGTTTTGGTCTGAAGGTGAATCTTATCGTCCGTCTCTCAGTGTGTCTGTGTGTGTGTGTGTGTGTGTCGTCTCAGTGAAGCAGAATAACAACCTGTTTCCTGATTTGTCTCATGTGAGTCAGTTGATGGGCGGAGCTTCTTCATTCCAGTGTGTTTGCATGTAGAGGAGGAAGTAGTAGCAAAGAATAAGAAGTCATCATTCTGTAAATCAATAAATAACCACATATGAGCGTATATATGAATTATAGTGCATTTCTTTTCGTACTTTATTTATTATTTTATAATTTATTATTATTATTTTATTCATTATTATTATTATTTAATTATATTTGTTATTTATTTATGTTTTTTAATTAATTAATTTTTATTTTTTTATTATATTATTATTTTCTCTTTTTTTTCTTATTGTTATGTGTGTCTATTACTTTTTTTTTGTATAGTTATAGTTAAATTAAGTATAACTTGAGGTGTCATCTGGTAAATTTGAGTCCAGTTTTGGGCCTTATGATTAATTACATAGTTAAGTTAAAGTCAATATATCATTTTTTTTTCATATTGATCATCATCATCATCTTCATCCTCATCATCAATCATCCATCATTCATCTTCATCATCATCATCATCATCTTGATACACAGAAACCTTCACTGATAAAACCTTCAATGGGAGTTCACCTCCAGTATATATAAATGGAAACATCCTCTCAGTGAACCTGTGTGTTAAAGTGTGTATGTGTGTGTTAGTATCAGGATCAGAGAACGACAGTTTTCCTTCGTTCCAGTTCAGATTCACTCTGATCCTCTGGAGCTTCTTCTGGAATACGAGATCAGTGGATGGACCTGATGCAGAGACTGTTCTGTATTTACCTGACCAGAACCTTATTCTCCATAATCCAGACCGTATGCTTCCTTTCCTCTGGACAGACTCTGCTAACACACCCAGTGACCAGTCTGTACTGTCTCCAACCTGGACGTCCCAGCTGTGAGTCCCTGAGTTAAAGCCCTCAGAGCCGAGGACAGAGTAGTAACCATGAAACCTCTCTGGATTATCAGGAAGCTTCTGTCTCTCTCCTGTTCTCACACTGGTCAGATCTTCAGACAGGATGAGGTATGGATCAGCAGTGTTTGGATCCAGAATCACAGGAGTGTAGGAGACCATGTCCTTCATCTTGTTCCAGATGTTGAAGGTGAGGTTGCCCAGGTGTTTGGCCTGGTCTATCAGAGCTCCTGAGTCCAGCTGTGGATCCTCCAGCAGGGGGCGCTGCTGGACTCTTTCCACTGCAGCCTTGTAGTTGAGCAGGAATGAGACGTCTTCAGCTCTCAGCTCGTCCTCTGTGGTTCTGACTGTGTCTGAAAGAGCTGCTATCTCTCTACTCACAGCCTCCATCTTCTCCTTCATCATCTGACTCTTCTGCTCCTCTTCCTCCCTCAGTGCAGCCATCCTGGCCTCCTCTTCCTCTTCTAGAAACTGGTGAAGCTTCTTAAACTGCTCCTTAATCTGCGTCTCTGTGTGTCGGGCCTGGACCTTCAGGTGTTCTGATGTTTGATCAAACTTCACTTTAACTTCTTTAAAAACCTTTAACTTCCTCTTTAAGGGCTCCAGAGTTTCCTGAAGTTCCTTCTTGTGTTGTCGTGCAGCTTCATCGATGGGTCTGAATCTGTGGTCGGTGTGTTTTTCTGAATCTCTGCAGACGACACACACCGGCTGCTGATGGTCCAGACAGAAGAGTTTGAGTTTCTCAGAGTGCAGACTGCAGAGAGTCTCTGAAGATCTCTGAGCTCTCTCCTGTAAGAAAGTCTCACACAGGTTCTTTAAAGCCAAGTTAGGAGGGAGTCTTTCCCTTGAAGATCTTCTCTTACAAACTGGACACTCTTGGACGTGTCTCTCTGTCCACCAGCTCTGCAGACAGACTCTACAGAAGCTGTGGCTACATGACAGGATGAAAGGATCTTTAAAGACGTCGTGGCAGACAGGACAGCAGAGATCGTCCTCTAATCTGGAAGACATTTAGTCTCTGAGTGAAGCTGAAAACACAGCAGGCAGACGGCTCAGCCACTCCCTGTTCCCTGAAAGTTACTTTAACTTTGAGTCTTTGTTCTTGTAGTCTCGTTCACTTTGTAGATTCAGCAGCTGGTTGAAGTGGTGGTATCCCAGTATTCCCAGTATTCCCTCCTGTAGATGTCCTCTCTCAGTGGAAGTGGTGGTTTTGGTCTGCAGGTGAATCTTATCGTCCGTCTCTCAATGTGTGTGTGTGTGTGTTTGTGTGTGTGTGTGTGTGTCGTCTCAGTGAAGCAGAATAATAACCTGTTTCCTGGTTGGTCTCATGTGAGTCAGTTGATGGGCGGAGCTTCATCATTCCAGTGTGTTTGCATGTAGAGGAGGAAGTAACAAAGAATAAGAAGAGTCATAATTCTCTAAATCAATAAATAACCATATTGAGCGTATTAATGAATTATATTGCATTACTTTTCGTACTTTATTTATTATTTTATAATTTATTATTATTTTATTCATTATTATTATTATTTAATTATATTTGTTATTTATTTATGTTTTTTAATTAATTAATTTTTATTTTTTATTATATTATTATTTAATAGTAATAACTACAGAGGCATCTCCCTCCTCAGCATCGTTGGCAAAGTCTACGCCCGAGTCATTTTGAATCGCCTGCAGAAGCTGGCGGATCGCGTCTACCCAGAGTCACAGTGTGGCTTCTGAGCCAAAAGGTCAACTGTAGACATGATCTTCTCCCTCCGCCAACTCTAGGAGAAGTGCAGAGAACAGCAGATGCCCCTGTTTGTTGCTTTCATAGACCTGACCAAAGCTTTTTGACCTGGTCAGCATGGAAGGACTTTTCCAGATTCTCCCAAAGATAGGGCGCCCACCAAAACTGCAGAGCTTGATCGAATCCTTCCATAACAACATGAAGGGGACAGTGCAGTTCAACAGCAGTTCCTCCGAGCCCTTTGACATATGCAGCGGCGTCACGCAAGGCTGCGTCCTTGCTCCCACACTCTTTGGGATCCTCTTCTCTCTGCTCCTGAAGCATGCCTTTGGCGCTGCAACAGAGGGAGTTTACCTCCACACCAGATCAGACGGCAAGCTTTTCAACCTCGCCCGTCTTAGAGCAAAGACCAAAGTCCGTGCAGCTCTCATCAGAGACATGCTGTTTGCCGATGACGCAGCTGTTGTGACCCACACTCAGCAAGAACTCCAGAAACTGATGCATCACTTTTCCCAGGCCTGCAAAGACTTTGGATTGACCATCAGCCAGAAGAAGACACATGTCCTGGGACAAGACACCGAGGCTCCACCAGTCATCACCATCGACAGCTATGAACTGGATGTTGTCCACCAGTTCACCTACCTCGGGTCGACTATTAGCGACAACCTTTCCCTGGACACGGAAATCGACAAGAGGATTGGGAAGGCAGCAACAACACTCGCCCGCCTCTCCGAACGAGTGTGGGAAAACACCAAGCTCACAGTTAAGACCAAGATGGCAGTATACAACGACTGCGTCGTCAGTACACTGCTGTACGGCAGCGAAACATGGACAACCTACACCAGAAAGGAGAGGCGACTCAACTCCTTCCATCTGAGAAGCCTCCGCCGCATCCTGGGCATATCCTGGCAAGACCAAGTAAGCAACACTGAGGTTCTGACCCGCACTGGCCTCACCAGCATGTACACTCAGCTCAGACAGAGCAAAACAACAGGCCGCCCCCACCTGCGCTTCAAAGATGTCTGCAAGCGAGACATGAAGGCCCTAGACATCGACACCGAGTCCTGGGAGGCTCTTGCGGTTGACCGCACAAGGTGGAGAAGCACCAACACCTCATGACAAGGGCGCAAAAACTGAAGGACGCAGCGGCAGACAAGATGGCCCGTAAGGAAAGAACTTAGCAACGCAGGCACACCAGAAACCACACACAGATGCGACCTCTGTGATCGAGACTGCCACTCCCGCATAGGACTTTTCAGTCACAAGAGACGCTGTACCAGACAGCCAGACCCGTAGGATGCGCCAACCATGGTCACACCCTGACTGACGGAGGCCTATTATCACTATGTTATTTTTTTCTCTTTTTTTTTTTTCGTTTTTTAATTCATCATAATTTTATTATATTTTTTTTCTCATTACATTTTAATTTATTAATATTTTTTATTGTATTTACAGAAATTTCATGTGTTTTATGTGTATCAAACGGTGATAATAGCGACGATGAACAAAGCATCGTTTGCTTTCAGATATCACTATTAATGAATTTTCCTTGTGAATCCCAACAGATAGTTTTTTTATCACAACATCACCGTGATGATCATAAAAACCATCACTGACAGAATCACAAAATGTCAACATGACATTCGGCCCACAACATTTAAACAACTGACAGAGAGAAAGACTGCAGATTTAACTGATTTCAACATGCAGATTGTTTTTCTCCCTCTAACGTGATCGAATCCTCCAGAATAAAGACCTGCTGGAGGAGAAGAGAAGTGATTGTGGATTTCAGCTGTAACATCTGATGCTACTACTTTGTTTTTAAGCTCGCTGACGACGTATCTCTGAGATAATCCGACAGCCTGCAGGTTTTCACACCAACTAAAGACTCCACCTGCTGATGTGGAGGGCAGGAAGTCATCAGTGAAAACACCTGCTGAGCTGATCACATGAAAACCTGCAGACAGCCCTGATGAGGTGAGTAAATATCCTCAGCACATAATCCTTCAACCCACCTGAAGACAATTTAAATGTAGAATAAGATCAACTTGTTTTCTGCAGACAGACTGATCCCAGATCAGGAGGAACGCAGCCTTTAACATTGTAAATGTGCCCCGTGGCCTCCAGGTTCCCATTAAAGGGACAGTTCAGGTGTTTCTCAGTGTGGTTGTATGAGCTACTTCTCCATAGTCACTCTACAGTAGATGGAGCAGCAGCAAAACACCATTTAGACCCCTAAAATAATCAATATCAGTTTAAGTTTACGCTATTTATTTATTTACTTATTATTTTTTTTATTGACAAGATAATAATATACAAAGAAGTCAGGTAAATAGAAGCAGCACATACAGAAAAGATAAGACACAAATACACATGAGAACTATGAAATACCATATTACATAAAACAGCTGCATAATAAATAATAATAAAAACAGGACTTGAATACTTGACAAATCTCCCTTTAAGGTACATTTTGAACACATAAAAAAATGTGCGATTAATTTACGATTAATCTCGATTAAATATTTTAATCGATTCACAGCTCTAATTTTTACACTCTGAGGAAAAAAAAAAATTATGGAGAATGTTTTTTTAGTATTTTTTGTTATACTGTAGATGTCATCCCCATCGCCATGACAACATCATCAGAACAACAGTCACATGATCCTCAAAGTCTCAGAGAAGAAAATTCAGTACGTCTTTAAATATACATATTGATCATCATCATCATCATCATCATCTTCATTCATCTTCATCATCTTGCTGCACAGAAACCTTCACTGGTAAAACCTTCACTGGTAAAACCTTCACTGGGAGTTCATCTCCAGTATTTATATATGGAAACACCCTCTCAGTGAACCTGTGTGTTAAGGTGTGTATGTGTGTGTTAGTATCAGGATCAGAGAACGACAGTTTTCCTTCGTTCCAGTTCAGATTCACTCTGATCCTCTGGAGCTTCTTCTGGACTGGGAGAACAGTGGATGGACCTGATGGAGAGACTGTTCTGTATTCACCTTTAGAGAACCTTATTATCCATAATCCAGACCGTCTGCTTCCCTTCCTCTGGACAGACTCTGCTAACACACCCAGTCCCCAGCCTGTACTGTCTCCAACCTGGACGTCCCAGCTGTGAGACCCTGAGTTAAAGCCCTCAGAGCCGAGGACAGAGGAGAATCTAAACCTCTCTTGATTATCAGGAAGCTGCTGTTTCTCTCCTGCTCTCACACTGGTCAGATCTTCAGACAGGATGAGTCTTGTACCAGCAGTGTTTGGGTCCAGAATCACAGGAGTGTAGGAGACCATGTCCTTCATGTTGTTCCAGGTGTAGAAGGTGAGGTTGCCCAGGTGTTTGGCCTGGTCTATCAGAGCTCCTGAGTCCAGCTGTGGATCCTCCAGCAGGAGGAGCTGCTGGACTCTTTCCACTGCAGCCTTGTAGTTGAGCAGGAATGAGACGTCTTCAGCTCTCAGCTCGTCCTCTGTGGTTCTGACTGTGTCTGAAAGAGCTGCTATCTCTCTGCTCACAGCCTCCATCTTCTCCTTCATCATCTGACTCTTCTGCTCCTCTTCCTCCCTCAGTGCAGCCATCCTGGCCTCCTCTTCCTCTTCTAGAAACTGGTGAAGCTTCTTAAACTGCTCCTTAATCTGCGTCTCTGTGTGTCGGGCCTGGACCTTCAGGTGTTCTGATGTTTGATCAAACTTCACTTGAACTTCTTCAAAAACCTTTAACTTCTCCTTTAAGGGCTCCAGAGTTTCCTGAAGTTCCTTCTTGTGTTGTCGTGCAGCTTCATCGATGGGTCTGAATCTGTGGTCGGTGTGTTTTTCTGAATCTCTGCAGACGACACACACCGGCTGCTGATGGTCCAGACAGAAGAGTTTGAGTTTCTCAGAGTGCAGACTGCAGAGAGACTCTGAAGATCTCTGAGCTCTCTCCTGTAAGAAACTCTCACACAGGTTCTTTAAAGCCAAGTTAGGAGGAAGGAATTCCTTTGAAGATCTTCTTTTACAAACTGGACACTCTTGTACGTGTTTGTCTGTCCACCAGCTCTGCAGACAGACTTTACAGAAGCTGTGGCTACATGACAGGATGACAGGATCTTTAAAGACGTCGTGGCAGACAGAACAGCAGAGATCTGCCTCTAATCTGGACGCCATTTAGTCTCTGAGTGAAGCTGATAACACAGCAGGCAGACGGCTCAGCCACTCCCTGTTCCCTGAAAGTTACTTTCACTTTGAGTCTTTATTCTTGTAAAAGTCTCGTTCACTTTGTGGATTCAGCAGCTGGTTGAAGTGGTGGTATCCCAGTATTCCCAGTATTCCCTCCTGTAGATGTCCTCTCTCAGTGGAAGTGGTGGTTTTGGTCTGAAGATGAATCTCATCGTCCGTCTCTCAGTGTGTGTGTGTGTGTCGTCTCAGTGAAGGCAGAATAATAACCTGTTTTCTGGTTGGTCTCACATGTGAGTCAGTTGATGGGCGGAGCGTCATCATTCCAGTGTGTTTGCATGTAGAGGAGGAAGTAGTAACAAAGAATAAGAAGAGTCATCATTCTGTAAATCAATAACTAACCACATATGAGCGTATATATAAATTATAGTACATTACATTTCGTACTTTATTTATTATTTTATAATTTATTATTATTATTTTATTCATTATTATTATTATTTAATTATATTTCTTATTTATTTATGTTTTATTTATTGTTATTTTTTAATTATATTATTATTTTCTCTTTTTTTTCTTATTGTTATGTGTGTCTATTCCTTTTTTTTTTTAAAGTTATAGTTAAATTAAGTATAACTTGAAGGTGTCATCTGGAAAATTTGAGTCCAGTTTGGGTCCCTATGATTAATTACATAGTTAAGTTAAAGTCACTAAAAAGACAAAGAGTCATCTATTTACATAGAGGTTTGCGTTTTCAACAATGAACAAATAAAACACAAAAAAAATGTATGATTAGAGTGTAATGAACAGTAAATGAATAAAATAAAATGGTAAAATAGCACATTTATCTCCGACCCCTACTGTCTCCACTGCACGAGTTCCTGTGTCAGTGTTGGCAAGAAGGCGCTGTTCCACAGGACATGAGAGACGCCAAGATCATCACCATTTATAAGAACAAGGGCGAGAGAAGCGACTGTAATAACTACAGAGGCATCTCCCTCCTCAGCATCGTTGGCAAAGTCTACGCCCGAGTCATGTTGAATCGCCTGCAGAAGCTGGCGGATCGCGTCTACCCAGAGTCACAGTGTGGCTTCCGAGCCAAAAGATCAACGGTAGACATGATCTTCTCCCTCCGCCAACTCCAGGAGAAGTGCAGAGAACAGCAGATGCCCCTGTTTGTTGCTTTCATAGACCTGACCAAAGCTTTTGACCTGGTCAGAATGGAAGGACTTTTCCAGATTCTCCCAAAGATAGGGCGCCCACCAAAACTGCAGAGCTTGATCGAATCCTTCCATAACAACATGAAGGGGACAGTGCAGTTCAACAGCAGTTCCTCCGAGCCCTTTGACATACTCAGCGGCGTCGAGCAAGGCTGCGTCCTTGCTCCCACACTCTTTGGGATCCTCTTCTCTCTGCTCCTGAAGCATGCCTTTGGCGCCGCAACAGAGGGAGTTTACCTCCACACCAGATCAGACGGCAAGCTTTTCAACCGCGCCCGTCTTAGAGCACAGACCAAAGTCCGTGCAGCTCTCATCAGAGACATGCTGTTTGCCGATGACGCAGCTGTTGTGACCCACACTCAGCAAGAACTCCAGAAACTGATGGATCACTTTTCCCAGTCCTGCAAAGACTTTGGATTGACCATCAGCCAGAAGAAGACACATGTCCTGGGACAAGACACCGAGGCTCCACCAGTCCTCACCATCGACAGCTATGAACTGGATGTTGTCCACCAGTTCACCTACCTCGGGTCGACTATTAGCGAAGACCTTTCCCTGGACACGGAAGAGGATTGGGAAGGCAGCAACAACACTCGCCCGCCTCTCCGAACGAGTGTGGGAAAACACCAAGCTCACAGACCAAGATGGCAGTATACAGCGCCTGCGTCGTCAGTACACTGCTGTACGGCAGCGAAACATGGACACCAGAAAGGAGAGGCGACTCAACTCCTTCCATCTGAGAAGCCTCCGCCGCATCTTGGGCATATCCTGGCAAGACCAAGTAAGCAACACTGAGGTTCTGACCCGCACTGGCCTCACCAGCATGTACACTCAGCTCAGACAGAGCAGAACAACAGGCCGCCCCCACCGGCGCTTCAAAGATGTCTGCAAGCGAGACATGAAGGCCCCGGACATCGACACCGAGTCCTGGGAGGCTCTTGCGGTTGACCGCACAAGGTGGAGAAGCACCAACACCTCATGACAGGGGAGCAAAAACTGAAGGACGCAGCGGCAGACAAGACGGCCCGCAGGAAAGAACTTAGCAACGCAGGCAGACCAGAAACCACACACAGATGCGACCTCTGTGATCGAGACTGCCACTCCCGCATAGGACCTTTCAGTCACAAGAGACGCTGCACCAGACAGCCAGACCCGTAGGATGCGTCAACCATGGTCACACCCTGACCGACGGAGGCCTATTATAACTATATTATTTTTTTCTCTTTTTTTTTTTATTTGTTTTGTAATTTGTCATTATTTTATTATATTTTTTTTCTCTTTATATTTTTATTTATTAATATTTTTTATTGTATTTACAGAAATTTCATGTGTTTTATGTGTATCAAAAGGTGATAATGGTGACGATGAACAAAGCATCATTTGCTTTCAGATATCACTATTAATGAATTTTCCTTCTGAATCCCAACAGATTCTTGTTTTTATTACAACATCACCGTGATGATCATGAAAACCATCAATGACAGAATCACAAAATGTCAACATGACATTCGGCCCACAACATTTAAACAAGTGACGGAGAGAAAAACTGCAGATTTAACTGATTTCAACATGCAGATGGTTTTTCTCCTAACGTGATCGAATCCTCCAGAATAAAGACCTGCTGGAGGAGAAGAGAAGTGATTGTGGATTTCAGCTGTAACATCTGATGCTACTGCTTTGTTTTTAAGCTCGCTGACGACGTATCTCTGAGATAATCCGACAGCCTGCAGGTTTTCACACCAACTAAAGACTCCACCTGCTGATGTGAAGGGCAGGAAGTCATCAGTGAAAACACCTGCTGAGCTGATCACATGAAAACCTGCAGACAGCCCTGATGAGGTGAGTAAATATCCTCAGCACATAATCCTTCAACCCACCTGAAGACAATTTAAATGTGGAATAAGATCAACTTGTTTTCTGCAGACAGACTGATCCCAGATCAGGAGGAACGCAGCCTTTAACATTGTAAATGTGCCCCGTGGCCTCCAGGTTCCCATTAAAGGGACAGTTCAGGTGTTTCTCAGTGTGGTTGTATGAGCTACTTCTCCATAGTCACTCTAGAGTAGATGGAGCAGCAGCAAAACACCATTTAGACCCATAAAATAATCAATATCAGTTTAAGTTTAAGCTATTTATTTATTTATTATTTTTTTATTGACAAGATAATAATATACAAAGAAGTCAGGTAAATAGAAGCAGCACATACAGAAAAGATAAGACACAAATACACATGAGAACTATGAAATACTATATTACATAAAACAGCTGCATAAAAATAAAATAAATAATAAAAACAGGACACACACATATATATATATATATATATATATATATTTTAGAGCTGTCAATTGTTTAAAATCGCGATTAATTGAAAATTAATTGAAAATTAATTGAAAATTTGTGTGAGGGTTTCTGGACAATATCTGTCATTGTTTTGTGTTGTTCATTGATTTCCAATAATAAATATATACATACGTTTGCATAAAGCAGCATATTTGTCCACTCCCATGTTGATAAGAGTATTAAATACTTGACAAATCTCGCTTTAAGGTTCATTTTGAACAGATAAAAAAAATGTGTGATTAATTTACGATTAATTGCGATTAAATATTTGAGTCGACTGACAGCTCTAATTTTTACACTCTGAGAAAAAGAAAAAAAATTATGGAGAATGTTTTCTTAGTATTTGTTGTTATACTGTAGATGTCATCGCCATGACAACATCATCAGAACAACATAGTCACATGACCCTCAAAGTCTCAGAGAAGAAAATTCAGCACATCTTTAAATATACACATTCATCATCATCATCATCATCTTCATTCATCTTCATCTTCATTCATCATCATCATCATTTATCCTCGTCATCCTCATCATCATCATCATCATCATCATCATCATCATCTTCATCATCAATCATCCATCATTCATCTTCATCATCCTCATCATCATCTTGCTATACAGAGACCTTCACTGGTAAAACCTTCACTGGGAGTTCACCTCCAGCTCTTATAAATGGAAACATCCTCTCAGTGAACCTGTGTGTGAAGGTGTGTATGTGTGTGTTAGTATCAGGATCAGAGAACGACAGTTTTCCTTCCTTCCAGTTCAGATTCACTCTGATCCTCTGGAGCTTCTTCTGGACTACGAGAACAGTGGATGGATCTGATGGAGAGACTGTTCTGTATTTACCTAACCATAACTCTATTCTCCATGATCCAGACTGTATGTCTCCCTTCCTCTGGACAGACTCTGCTAACACACCCAGTTCCCAGTCTTTACTGTCTCCAACCTGGACGTCCCAGCTGTGAGTCCCTGAGTTAAAGCCCTCAGAGCCGAGGACAGAGCAGTATTTAAACCTCTCTGAATTATCAGGAAGCTGCTGTTCCTCTCCTCGTCTCACACTGGTCAGATCATCAGACAGGATGAGTCTTGTATGAGCAGTGTTTGGGTCCAGAATCACAGGAGTGTAGGAGACCATCTTCTTCATCTTTTTCCAGATGTTGTAGGTGAGGTTGCCCAGGTGTTTGGCCTGGTCTATCAGAGCTCCTGAGTCCAGCTGTGGATCCTCCAGCAGGAGGATCTGCTGGACTCTTTCCACTGCAGCCTTGTAGTTGTGCAGGAATGAGACGTCTTCAGCTCTCAGCTCGTCCTCTGTGGTTCTGACTGTGTCTGAAAGAGCTGCTATCTCTCTGCTCACAGCCTCCATCTTCTCCTTCATCATCTGACTCTTCTGCTCCTCTTCCTCCCTCAGTGCAGCCATCCTGGCCTCCTCTTCCTCTTTTAGAAACTGGTGAAGCTTCTTAAACTGCTCCTTAATCTGCGTCTCTGTGTGTCGGGCCTGGACCTTCAGGTGTTCTGATGTTTGATCAAACTTTTCTTTAACTTCTTTAAATACCTTTAACTTCCTCTTTAAGGGCTTCAGAGTTTCCTGAAGTTCCTTCTTGTGTTGTCGTGCAGCTTCATTGATGGGTCTGAATCTGTGGTCGGTGTGTTTTTCTGAATCTCTGCAGACGACACACACCGGCTGCTGATGGTCCAGACAGAAGAGTTTGAGTTTCTCAGAGTGCAGACTGCAGAAAGTCTTTGAAGATCTCTGAGCTCTCTCCTGTAAGAAAGTCTCACACAGGTTCTTTAAAGCCAAGTTAGGAGGGAGTCTTTCCCTTGAAGATCTTCTCTTACAAACTGGACACTCTTGGACGTGTTTGTCTGTCCACCAGCTCTGCAGACAGACTCTACAGAAGCTGTGGCTACATGACAGGATGACAGGATCTTTAAAGACGTCGTGGCAGACAGGACAGCAGAGATCGTCCTCTAATCTGGACGCCATTTAGTCTCTGAGTGAAGCTGATAACACAGCAGGCAGACGGCTCAGCCACTCCCTGTTCCCTGAAACTTACTTTCACTTTGAGTCTTTATTCTTGTAAAAGTCTCGTTCACGTTGTGGATTCAGCAGCTGGTTGAAGTGGTGGTATCCCAGTATTCCCAGTATTCCCTCCTGTAGATGTCCTCTCTCAGTGGAAGTGGTGGTTTTGGTCTGAAGGTGAATCTTATCGTCCGTCTCCCAGTGTGTGTGTGTGTGTGTGTGTGTGTCGTCTCAGTGAAGCAGAATAACAACCTGATTTCCTGGTTGGTCTCAGGTGAGTCACTTGGTGGGCGGAGCTTCTTCATTCCAGTGCGTTTGCATGTAGAGGAGGAAGTAACAAAGAAAAAGAAGAGTCATCATTCTCTAAATCAATAAATAACCATATATGAGCGTATATATGAATTATAGTGCATTACTTTTCGTACTTTATTTATTATTTTATAATTTATTATTATTTTATTCATTATTATTATTATTTAATTATATTTTTTATTTATTTATATTTTTAATTAATTAATTTTAATTTTTTTATTATATTATTATTTTCTCTTTTTTTTCTTATTGTTATGTGTGTCTATTACTTTTTTTTTTTTTTATAGTTATAGTTAAATTAAGTATAACTTGAAGGTGTCATCTGGTAAATTTGAGTCCAGTTTTGGGCCCTATGATTAATTACATAGTTAAGTTAAAGTCACTAAAAAGAAAAATAGTCATCTATTTACATGGAGGTTTGCATTTTCAACAATGACCAAATAAAACACAAAAAAATGTATGATTAGAGTGTAATGAACAGTAAATGAATAAAATAAAATGGTAAAATAGCACATTTATCTCCGACCTCTACTCCAGACAGACCTTCGTGTCTCCCTCAGCTCTTGACTCCATTGCGTGCCTACCAACTATGAAGGAGCTAGATGCAGAGCCAACCCTAGAGGAGCTCAGCAAGGCCGTAGACAGCTTGGCCGCCGGAAAGGCACCAGGGAGTGATGGGATCCCCCCGGACCTGATAAAGCACTGCATGACCACCCTACTGTCTCCACTGCACGAGTTCCTGTGTCAGTGTTGGCAAGAAGGCGCTGTTCCACAGGACATGAGAGACGCCAAGATCATCACCATTTATAAGAACAAGGGCGAGAGAAGCGACTGTAATAACTACAGAGGCATCTCCCTCCTCAGCATCGTTGGCAAAGTCTACGCCCGAGTCATGTTGAATCGCCTGCAGAAGCTGGCGGATCGCGTCTACCCAGAGTCACAGTGTGGCTTCCGAGCCAAAAGGTCAACGGTGGACATGATCTTCTCCCTCCGCCAACTCCAGGAGAAGTGCAGAGAACAGCAGATGCCCCTGTTTGTTGCTTTCATAGACCTGACCAAAGCTTTTGACCTGCTCAGCATGGAAGGACTTTTCCAGATTCTCCCAAAGATAGGGTGCCCACCAAAACTGCAGAGCTTGATAGAATCCTTCCATAACAACATGAAGGGGAAAGTGCAGTTCAACAGCAGTTCCTCCGAGCCCTTTGACATACTCAGCGGCGTCGAGCAAGGCTGCGTCCTTGCTCCCACACTCTTTGGGATCCTCTTCTCTCTGCTCCTGAAGCATGCCTTTGGCGCCGCAACAGAGGGAGTTTACCTCCACACCAGATCAGACGGCAAGCTTTTCAACCTCGCCCGTCTTAGAGCAAAGACCAAAGTCCGTGCAGCTCTCATCAGAGACATGCTGTTTGCCGATGACGCAGCTGTTGTGACCCACACTCAGCAAGAACTCCAGAAACTGATGGATCACTTTTCCCAGGCCTGCAAAGACTTTGGATTGACCATCAGCCAGAAGAAGACAAATGTCCTGGGACAAGACACCGAGGCTCCACCAGTCATCACCATCGACAGCTATGAACTGGATGTTGTCCACCAGTTCACCTACCTCGGGTCGACTATTAGCAACAACCTTTCCCTGGACACGGAAATCGACAAGAGGATTGGGAAGGCAGCAACAACACTCGCCCGCCTCTCCGAACGAGTGTGGGAAAACACCAAGCTCACAGTTAAGACCAAGATGGCAGTATACAACGACTGCGTCGTCAGTACACTGCTGTACGGCAGCGAAACATGGACAACCTACACCAGAAAGGAGAGGCGACTCAACTCCTTCCATCTGAGAAGCCTCCGCCGCATCCTGGGCATATCCTGGCAAGACCAAGTAAGCAACACTGAGGTTCTGACCCGCACTGGCCTCACCAGCATGTACACTCAGCTCAGACAGCGCAGAACAACAGGCCGCCCCCACCGGCGCTTCAAAGATGTCTGCAAGCGAGACATGAAGGCCCCAGACATCGACACCGAGTCCTGGGAGGCTCTTGCGGTTGACCGCACAAGGTGGAGAAGCACCAACACCTCATGACAGGGGAGCAAAAACTGAAGGACGCAGCGGCAGACAAGACGGCCCGTAAGGAAAGAACTTAGCAACGCAGGCAGACCAGAAACCACACACAGATGCGACCTCTGTGATCGAGACTGCCACTCCCGCATAGGACTTTTCAGTCACAAGAGACGCTATACCAGACAGCCGGACCCGTAGGATGCGCCAACCATGGTCACACCCTGACCGACGGAGGCCTATTATAACTATATCATTATTTTTTTATTTTTTTTTTTTATTCGTTTTTTAATTTATCATTATTTAATTATATATTTTTCTCTTTATATTTTATTTATTTATATTTTTTATTGTATTCACAGAAATTTCATGTTTTTTATGTGTATCAAAAGGTGATAATGGTGACGATGAACAAAGCATCGTTTGCTTTCAGATATCACTATTAATGAATTTTCCTTGTGAATCCCAACAGATAGTTTTTTTTATCACAACATCACCGTGATGATCATGAAAACCATCAATGACAGAATAACAAAATGTCAACATGACATTCGGCCCACAACATTTAAACAACTGACAGAGAGAAAGACTGCAGATTTAACTGATTTCAACATGCAGATTGTTTTTCTTCTAACGTGATCGAATCCTCCAGAATAAAGACCTGCTGGAGGAGAAGAGAAGTGATTGTGGATTTCAGCTGTAACATCTGATGCTACTGCTTTGTTTTTAAGCTCGCTGACGACGTATCTCTGAGATAATCCGACAGCCTGCAGGTTTTCACACCAACTAAAGACTCCACCTGCTGATGTGGAGGGCAGGAAGTCATCAGTGAAAACACCTGCTGAGCTGATCACATGAAAACCTGCAGACAGCCCTGGGGTCTCATTTATAAAACTGTGCGTAGGATCCATACTAAAAATGTACGTGCACACAAAAGCCGAAAATGGCGTGCGCCAAAAAAAAATCAGACTTATAAAACTGTGCGTACGCACTCCTGCAGGCAATGTTCCCACAGTCCACCTGGGAATGTGCGCACATGGATCAGCCTCCTATCCCGCCCTCGACACGCCCACATTCAGCCATAAATGGTCAATGCAAAGCACCTCATGAATGTTTCTCCATGTAAATGAGCCTGTTGATCAGTGGATCTTTACGGTGAATCACGGCGACTACCGAGAGGAAGACCAAGAAAAGGAGTTTTTCCGATACAGAGATCAAGGTTATTGTGGGTGAGGAGGTCCGTGAACACTCGTTCCCTCCTGATTCTACCATTCACGTAGTCCTCACAGTGACAGTTCATCCACCATGCAGCATGTTACAAGTCTCACGGCAGTGTTAATATGTTTACAGCAATCAGACTGATCGATTCACAACTTGCCAAAATAATCGTGACAATCAGTAATATCCCCCACCCTGGATATCATTTGAAAAGGAAGTTTGATAGGTGAACACAATGTATTTATTTAAGTTTTTATGGCAAACTTGGCCTGTATTATGATTAGGACTGATAATGATATGACGATATGGAGAGTAACAATTGTGCGAGAGCTGTCACTGGCTTTATTTCCGCACTTTGCTAATTTACTCCATCCATACTGTATGTGCAGGAGGTGAAGATGTGCTGGGTGGAGGTGACTGGAGGAAGCTGAGTGTGTGTGGCGCACCGCGGTGGCACACTGGAGACAGTCTGATAGTTACATCGGACAGCTTTGCTATCCTTTTGTCAATGTATACTGTATCTGTCCCTATCTAATAAACCATAAATAAATGAATAAGTCATATCATGTTCACTGCAGCGATTTTACACACAACAACTTTATAAAAATTACTATCATACTTTGATATCTCCGATGATCATGATTTCAACAGCTACGTTGCTCCACAGCTGAGTGTCGGTAGTTCGGCCCGCTCCTCTGCGCTCCGGAGGGGGGGGGGGACGTGATGGTGAGACAGCGCTGATGAGATATTGAGCGGAATTTGCTTTGAGATTTGAGTTGGCTGATATATTTTACATTTGTAAGGTGCTTATGGGTTAAGTATGGCTCACTAGCACACTGCTGGTTTAAATATCTATGATAAAGTGGATCTATAAGTAACGTGTGATATGAAGTGACGTTAAATGTTTCATTTCTACAATCTGGTTTCAATTCACCGCCTCACCATCTGCGTGGCCAGTTTCCCCTACCTCGTTGCCTCCATAATGTGCGTACGCATGGGTCAAAGTTTCCGTACAGGTGCGCACATTCTCCCGTCAAGTTTGTTTTTATAGATCACAACTGTTGCGTGGGAAGTGGCGTACGCACATTTCAGGCCCCGTTTTGTGCGTACGCAACGGTTATAAATGAGACCCCTGATGAGGTGAGTAAATATCCTCAGCACATAATCCTTCAACCCACCTGAAGACAATTTAAATGTAGAATAAGATCAACTTGTTTTCTGCAGACAGACTGATCCCAGATCAGGAGGAACGCAGCCTTTAACATTGTAAATGTGCCCCGTGGCCTCCAGGTTCCCATTAAAGGGACAGTTCAGGTGTTTCTCAGTGTGGTTGTATGAGCTACTTCTCCATAGTCACTCTACAGTAGATGGAGCAGCAGCAAAACACCATTTAGACCCCTAAAATAATCAATATCAGTTTAAGTTTACGCTATTTATTTTATTCTTTTTTTATTGACAAGATAATAATATACAAAGAAGTCAGGTAAATAGAAGCAGCACATACAGAAAAGATAAGACACAAATACACATGAAAACTATGAAATACCATATTACATAAAACAGCTGCATAAAAAATAAAATAAATAATAAAAACAGGACACACTTATTTATATATATATATATATATATTAGGGCTGTCAATTGATTAAAATATTTGATCGCGATTAATCGCAAATTAATTGCACATTTGTGTGAGGGTTTCTGGACAATATCTGTCATTGTTTTGTGTTGTTAATTGATTTACCATAATAAATATATACATACGGTTGCATAAAGCAGCATATTTGTCCACTCCCATGTTGATAAGAGGATTAAATACTTGACAAATAGCCCTTTAAGGTACATTTAGAACAGATAAAAAAAATGTGTGATTGATTTACGAGTAATCGCAATTAAATATTTTAATCGATTGACGGCTCTTATTTTTACACTCTGAAAAAAAATAAAAAAATAATGGAGAATTGTTTCTTAGTATTTGTTGTTACACTGTAGATGTCATCCCCATCGCCATGACAACATCATCAGAACAACATAGTCACATGATCCTCAAAGTCTCAGAGAAAAAAATTCAGCACGTCTTTAAATATACATATTGATCATCATCATCATCATCCTCATCTTCATCTTCAATCATCATCATCATCATCATCTTCATCTTCATTCATTTTCATCATCATCATCCTCATCCTCATCATCATCTTCATCATCATCACCATCATCATCTTAATCATCCTCATCATCATCCTCATCATCATCATCATCATCTTCATCTTCATCTTCATTCATCATCATCATCCTCATCATCATCTTCATTCATCTTCATCTTCATTCATCATCATCATTCATCCTCATCATCCTCATCATCAACATCTTCATTCATCTTCATCTTCATTCATCATCATCTTAATTCATCTTCATTCATCATCATCATCATCATCATCTTATCATCATCATCATCATCATCATCATCTTCATCATTCATCTTTAACATCTTCATTCATCATCATCATCCTCATCATCTTCATTCATCTTCTTCATCATCTTATCATCATCATCATCCTCATCATCATTCATCTTCATCTTCATTCATCATCATGATCCTCATCATCATCATCTTCATTCATCTTCATCTTCATTCATCATCATCATCATCATCATCATCATCATCTTCATTCATCATCCTCATTATCTTTATTCATCTTCATCATCATCTTATCATCATCATCATCCTCATCATCATTCATCTTCTTCTTCATTCATCTTCATGATCCTCATCATCATCATCTTCATTCATCTTCATCTTCATTCATCATCATCGTCATCATGTTCATTCATCATCTTCATCATCGTCATCATCCTCATCATCATCATCATCATCATCATCTTCATCTTCATTCATCATCATCATCCTCATCATCATCTTCATTCATCTTCATCTTCATTTATCATCATCATCATCTTCATCCTCATCACCATCTTCATCATCATCATCATCTTCATCATTCATCATCATCATCATCATCTTATCATCATCCTCATCCTCATCACCATCTTCATCATCATCACCATCATCATCTTAATCATCCTCATCATCATCATCATCATCTTCATCTTCATTCATCATCATCATCCTCATCATCATCTTCATTCATCTTCATCTTCATTCATCATTATCATTCATCCTCATCATCCTCATCATCAACATCTTCATTCATCTTCATCTTCATTCATCATCATCTTAATTCATCTTCATTCATCATCATCATCATCATCATCATCTTATCATCATCATCATCATCATCATCATCTTCATCCTCATCACTATCTTCATCATCATCATCATCTTCATCATTCATCTTTAACATCTTCATTCATCATCATCATCCTCATCATCTTCATTCATCTTCATCATCATCTTATCATCATCATCATCCTCATCATCATTCATCTTCATCTTCATTCATCATCATGATCCTCATCATCATCATCTTCATTCATCTTCATCTTCATTCATCATCATCATCATCATCATCATCATCTTCATTCATCATCCTCATTATCTTTATTCATCTTCATCATCATCTTATCATCATCATCATCCTCATCATCATTCATCTTCTTCTTCATTCATCTTCATGATCCTCATCATCATCATCTTCATTCATCTTCATCTTCATTCATCATCATCGTCATCATGTTCATTCATCATCTTCATCATCGTCATCATCCTCATCATCATCATCATCATCATCATCTTCATCTTCATTCATCATCATCATCCTCATCATCATCTTCATTCATCTTCATCTTCATTTATCATCATCATCATCTTCATCCTCATCACCATCTTCATCATCATCATCATCTTCATCATTCATCATCATCATCATCATCTTATCATCATCATCATCCTCATCACCATCTTCATCATCATCATCTTCATTCATCATCATCATCATCATCTTCATCATCATCATCATCATCAACATCTTCATCATCATCATCATCCTCATCATCATCCTTATCTTCATCTTCAATCATCCTCATCCTCATCCTCATCATCATCTTGCTGCACAGAGACCTTCACTGGTAAAACCCTCAGTGGGAGAAAAGCCACAGTATATATAAATGGAAACATCCTCTCAGTGAACCTGTGTGTGAAGGTGTGTATGTGTGTGTTAGTATCAGGATCAGAGAACAACAGTTTTCCATCGTTCCAGTTCAGATTCACTCTGATCCTCTGGAGCTTCTTCTGGACTACGAGATCAGTGGATGGATCTGATGGAGAGGCTGCTCTGTATTTACCTAACCAGAACTCTATTCTCCATAATCCAGACCGTCTGCCTCCCTTCCTCTGGACAGACTCTGGTAACACACCCAGTTCCCAGTATGTACCATCTCCAACCTGGACGTCCCAGCTGTGAGTCCCTGAGTTAAAGCCCTCAGAGCCGAGGACAGAGCAGAAACCATTAAACCTCTCTGGATTATCAGGAAGCTGCCGTTCCTCTCCACGTCTCACACTGGTCAGATCTTCAGACAGGATGAGTCTTGGACCAGCAGAGTTTGGGTCCAGAATCACAGGAGTGTAGGAGACCATGTCCTTCATCTTGTTCCAGATGTTGAAGGTGAGGTTGCCCAGGTGTTTGGCCTGGTCTATCAGAGCTCCTGAGTCCAGCTGTGGATCCTCCAGCAGGGGGCGCTGCTGGACTCTTTCCACTGCAGCCTTGTAGTTGAGCAGGAATGAGACGTCTTCAGCTCTCAGCTCGTCCTCTGTGGTTCTGACTGTGTCTGAAAGAGCTGCTATCTCTCTGCTCACAGCCTCCATCTTCTCCTTCATCATCTGACTCTTCTGCTCCTCTTCCTCCCTCAGTGCAGCCATCCTAGCCTCCTCTTCCTCTTCTAGAAACTGGTGAAGCTTCTTAAACTGCTTCTTAATCTGCGTCTCTGTGTGTCGGGCCTGGACCTTCAGGTGTTCTGATGTTTGATAAAACTTCACTTTAACTTGTTTAAAAACCTTTAACTTCTTCTTTAAGGGCTCCAGAGTTTCCTGAAGTTCCTTCTTGTGTTGTCGTGCAGCTTCATCGATGGGTCTGAATCTGTGGTTGGTGTGTTTTTCTGAATCTCTGCAGACGAGACACACCGGCTGCTGATGGTCCAGACAGAAGAGTTTGAGTTTCTCAGAGTGCAGACTGCAGAAAGTCTCTGAAGATCTCTGAGCTCTCTCCTGTAAGAAACTCTCACACAGGTTCTTTAAAGCCAAGTTAGGAGGGAGTCTTTCCCTTGAAGATCTTCTCTTACAAACTGGACACTCTTGGACGTGTCTCTCTATCCACCAGCTCTGCAGACAGACTCTACAGAAGCTGTGGCTACATGACAGGATGACAGGATCTTTAAAGACGTCGTGGCAGACAGGACAGCAGAGATCGTCCTCTAATCTGGACGCCATTTAGTCTCCGAGTGAAACTGAAAACACAGCAGGCAGACGGCTCAGCCACTCCCTGTTCCCTTAAAGTTACTTTCACTTTGAGTCTGTGTTCTTGTAAAAGTCTCGTTCACATTGTGGATTCAGCAGCTGGTTGAAGTGGTGGTATGCCAGTATTCCCAGTATTCCCAGTATTCCCTCCTGTAGATGTCCTCTCTCGGTGGAAGTGGTGGTTTTGGTCTGCAGGTGAATCTTATCGTCCGTCTCTCAGTGTGTGTGTGTGTCGTCTCAGTGAAACAGAATAACAGCCTGTTTCCTGGTTGGTCTCATGTGAGTCAGTTGATGAGCGGAGCTTCTTCATTCCAGTTTGTTTCCATGTAGAGGAGGAAGTAGTAGCAAAGAATAAGAAGAGTCATCATTCTGTAAATCAATAAATAACCACATATGAGCGTATATATGAATTATAGTGCATTTCTTTTCGTACTTTATTTATTATTTTATAATTTATTATTATTATTTTATTCATTATTATTATTATTTAATTATATTTGTTATTTATTTATGTTTTTTAATTAATTAATTTTTATTTTTTAGTATATTATTATTTTCTCATTTTTTCTTATTGTTATGTGTGTCTATTACTTTTTTTTTTTTTTTTTATAGTTATAGTTAAATTAAGTATAACTTGAAGGTGTGATCTGGTAAATTGAGTCCAGTTTGGGGCCCTATGATTAATTACATAGTTAAGTTAAAGTCACTATATTATTTTTTTCTCTTTTTTTTTTTTAAGTCACTTTTTAATTTATCATTATTATTATTTCATTATATATTTTTCTCTTTATATTTTAATTTATTAATATTTTTTATTGTTTTTGTATTTACAGAAATTTCATGTGTTTTATGTGTATCAAAAGGTGATAATGGTGACGATGAATAAAGCATCGTTTGCTTTCAGATATTGCTATTAATGAATTTTCCTTGTGAATCCCAACAGATAGTTTTTTTTATCACAACATCACCGTGATGATCATGAAAACCATGAATGACAGAATCACAAAATGTCAACATGACATTCGGCCCACAACATTTAAACAACTGACAGAGAGAAAGACTGCAGATTTAATTGATTTCAACATGCAGATTGTTTTTATCCTTCTAACGTGATCGAATCCTCCAGAATAAAGACCTGCTGGAGGAGAAGAGAAGTGATTGTGGATTTCAGCTGTAACATCTGATGCTACTGCTTTGTTTTTAAGCTCGCTGACGACGTATCTCTGAGATAATCCGACAGCCTGCAGGTTTTCACACCAACTAAAGACTCCACCTGCTGATGTGGAGGGCAGGAAGTCATCAGTGAAAACACCTGCTGAGCTGATCACATGAAAACCTGCAGACAGCCCTGATGAGGTGAGTAAATATCCTCAGCACATAATCCTTCAACCCACCTGAAGACAATTTAAATGTAGAATAAGATCAACTTGTTTTCTGCAGACAGACTGATCCCAGATCAGGAGGAACGCAGCCTTTAACATTGTAAATGTGCCCCGTCGCCTCCAGGTTCCCATTAAAGGGACAGTTCAGGTGTTTCTCAGTGTGGTTGTATGAGCTACTTCTCCATAGTCACTCTACAGTAGATGGAGCAGCAGCAAAACACCATTTAGACCCTTAAAATAATCAATATCACTTTAAGTTTACGCTATTTATTTATTGATTATTTTTTTATTGACAAGATAATAATATACAAAGAAGTCAGGTAAATATAAGCAGCACATACAGAAAGGATAATACACAAATACACATGAGAACTATGAAATAGCATATTACATAAAACAGCTGCATAAAAAATAAAATAAATAATAAAAACAGGACACACACACACACACACACACACACACATATATATATATATATATATATTGATAAGAGTATTAAATACTTGATAAATCTCCCTTGAAGGTTCATTTTGAACAGATAAAAAAAATGTGTGATTGATTTACGAGGATTCGCAATTAAATATTTTAATCGATTGACGGCTCTAATTTTTACACTCTGAAAAAAAAAAAAAATTATGGAGAATGTTTTCTTAGTATTTTTTTTTATACTGTAGATAAAATCCCCATCGCCATGACAACATCATCAGAACAACATAGTCACATGATCCTCAAAGTCTCAGAGAGGAAATTCAGCACGTCTTGAAATATACATATTGATCATCATCATCATCATCATCATCTTCATCTTCATTAATCATCATCATCCTCATCCTCATCATCATCTTCATCTTCATTCATCATCTTCATCATCATCAACATCATCATCATCTTCATCTTCATTCATCATCATCTTCATCTTCATTCATCATCATCATCATCATTCATCATCCTCATCATCATCATCATCATCTTATCATCATCTTCATTCATCATCATCATCATCATCTTCATTCATCTTCATCTTCATTCATCATCATCATCATTCATCCTCCTCATCATCATCATCATCATCTTCATCCTCATCATCATCATCATCATCATCCTCATCATTTTCATTCATCATCATCATCATCATCTTATCATCTTCATCTTCATTCATCATCATCATCTTCATCCTCACCATCATCATCCTCATCATCTTCTTCATCCTCATCATCCTCATCATCATCCTCATCATCATCATCATCATCATCATCTTCATCATCTTCATCATCTTCATCATCATCATCTTCATCATCTTGCTACACAGAAACCTTCACTGGTAAAACCTTCAATGGGAGTTCATCTCCAGTACTTATCCATGGAAACACCCTCTCAGTGAACCTGTGTTGGAAGGTGTGTATGTGTGTGTTAGTATCAGGATCAGAGAACGACAGTTTTCCTTCGTTCCAGTTCAGATTCACTCTGATCCTCTGGAGCTTCTTCTGGACTACGAGATCAGTGGATGGACCTGATGGAGAGTCTGTTCTGTATTTACCATTATACAACCATATTCTCCATAATCCAGACCGTATGACTCCCTTCCTCTGGACAGACTCTGCTAACACACCCAGTTCCCAGCCTGTACTGTCTCCAACCTGGACGTCCCAGCTGTGAGTCCCTGAGTTAAAGCCCTCAGAGCCGAGGACAGAGTAGTAATAACTAATCCTCTCTGGATTATCAGGAAGCTGCTGGTCGTCTCCACGTCTCACACTGGTCAGATCTTCAGACAGGATGAGTTCTGGCTGAGCAGTGTTTGGGTCCAGAATCACAGGAGTGTAGGAGACCATCTTCTTCATCTTGTTCCAGATGTTGAAGGTGAGGTTGCCCAGGTGTTTGGCCTGGTCTATCAGAGCTCCTGAGTCCAGCTGTGGATCCTCCAGCAGGAGGAGCTGCTGGACTCTTTCCACTGCAGCCTTGTAGTTGAGCAGGAATGAGACGTCTTCAGCTCTCAGCTCGTCCTCTGTGGTTCTGACTGTGTCTGAAAGAGCTGCTATCTCTCTGCTCACAGCCTCCATCTTCTTCTTCATCATCTGACTCTTCTGATCCTCTTCCTCCCTCAGTGCAGCCATCCTGGCCTCCTCTTCCTCTTCTAGAAACTGGTGAAGCTTCTTAAACTGCTCCTTAATCTGCGTCTCTGTCTGTCGGGCCTGGACCTTCAGGTGTTCTGATGTTTCATCAAACTTCACTTTAACTTCTTTAAAAACCTTTAACTTCCTCTTTAAGGGCTCCAGAGTTTCCTGAAGTTCCTTCTTGTGTTGTCGTGCAGCTTCATCGATGGGTCTGAATCTGTGGTCGGTGTGTTTTTCTGAATCTCTGCAGACGAGACACACCGGCTGCTGATGGTCCAGAAAGAAGAGTTTGAGTTTCTCAGAGTGCAGACTGCAGAGAGACTCTGAAGATCTCTGAGCTCTCTCCTGTAAGAAACTCTCACACAGGTTCTTTAAAGCCAAGTTAGGAGGAAGGAATTCCTTTGAAGATCTTCTTTTACAAACTGGACACTCTTGTACGTGTTTGTCTGTCCACCAGCTCTGCAGACAGACTTTACAGAAGCTGTGGCTACATGATAGGAAGACAGGATCTTTAAAGACGTCGTGGCAGACAGAACAGCAGAGATCTGCCTCTAATCTGGACACCATTTAGTCTCTGAGTGAAGCTGATAACACAGCAGGCAGACGGCTCAGCCACTCCCTGTTCCCTGAAAGTTACTCTCACTTTGAGTCTTTATTCTTGTAAAAGTCTCGTTCACTTTGTGGATTCAGCAGCTGGTTGAAGTGGTGGTATCCCAGTATTCCCAGTATTCCCAGTATTCCCAGTATTCCCTCCTGTAGATGTCCTCTCTCAGTGGAAGTGGTGGTTTTGGTCTGAAGATGAATCTCATCGTCCGTCTCTCAGTGTGTGTGTGTGTGTGTCGTCTCAGTGAAGGCTGAATAATAACCTGTTTTCTGGTTGGTCTCACATGTGAGTCAGTTGATGGGCGGAGCTTCATCATTCCAGTGTGTTTGCATGTAGAGGAGGAAGTAGTAACAAAGAATAAGAAGAGTCATCATTCTGTAAATCAATAACTAACCACATATGAGCGTATATATAAATTATAGTACATTACATTTCGTACTTTATTTATTATTTTATAAGTTATTATTATTATTTTATTCATTATTATTATTATTTAATTATCTTTCTTATTTATTTATGTTTTATTTATTGTTATTTTTTAATTATATTATTATTTTCTCTTTTTTTTCTTATTGTTATGTGGCTCAATTCCTTTTTTTTTTAAAGTTATAGTTAAATTAAGTATAACTTGAAGGTGTCATCTGGAAAATTTGAGTCCAGTTTGGGTCCCTATGATTAATTACATAGTTAAGTTAACGTCACTAAAAAGACAAAGAGTCATCTATTTACATAGAGGTTTGCGTTTTCAACAATGAACATATAAAACACAAAAAAAATGTATGATTAGAGTGTAATGAACAGTAAATGAATAAAATAAAATGGTAAAATAGCACATTTATCTCCGACCCCTACTGTCTCCACTGCACGAGTTCCTGTGTCAGTGTTGGCAAGAAGGCGCTGTTCCACAGGACATGAGAGACGCCAAGATCAACACCATTTATAAGAACAAGGGCGAGAGAAGCGACTGTAATAACTACAGATGCATCTCCCTCCTCAGCATCGTTGGCAAAGTCTACGCCCGAGTCATTTTGAATCGCCTGCAGAAGCTGGCGGATCGCGTCTACCCAGAGTCACAGTGTGGCTTCTGAGCCAAAAGGTCAACGGTAGACATGATCTTCTCCCTCCGCCAACTCCAGGAGAAGTGCAGAGAACAGCAGATGCCCCTGTTTGCTGCTTTCATAGACCTGAACAAAGCTTTTGACCTGGTCAGCATGGAAGGACTTTTCCAGATTCTCCCAAAGATAGGGCGCCCACCAAAACTGCAGAGCTTGATAGAATCCTTCCACAACAACATGAAGGGGAAAGTGCAGTTCAACAGCAGTTCCTCCGAGCCCTTTGACATACTCAGCGGCGTCGAGCAAGGCTGCGTCCTTGCTCCCACACTCTTTGGGATCCTCTTCTCTCTGCTCCTGAAGCATGCCTTTGGCGCCGCAACAGAGGGAGTCTACCTCCACACCAGATCAGACGGCAAGCTTTTCAACCTCGCCCGTCTTAGAGCAAAGACCAAAGTCCGTGCAGCTCTCATCAGAGACATGCTGTTTGCCGATGACGCAGCTGTTGTGACCCACACTCAGCAAGAACTCCAGAAACTGATGGATCACTTTTCCCAGGCCTGCAAAGACTTTGGATTGACCATCAGCCAGAAGAAGACAAATGTCCTGGGACAAGACACCGAGGCTCCACCAGTCATCACCATCGACAGCTATGAACTGGATGTTGTCCACCAGTTCACCTACCTCGGGTCGACTATTAGCGACAACCTTTCCCTGGACACGGAAATCGACAAGAGGATTGGAGGGCAGCAACAACACTCACCCGCCTCTCCGAATGAGTGTGGGAAAAAACCAAGCTCACAGACCAAGATGGCAGTATACAACGCCTGCGTCGTCAGTACACTGCTGTACGGCAGCGAAACATGGACAACCTACACCAGAAAGGAGAGGCGACTCAACTCCTTCCGTCTGAGAAGCCTCCGCCGCATCCTGGGCATATCCTGGCAAGACCAAGTAAGCAACACTGAGGTTCTGACCCGCACTGGCCTCACCAGCATGTACACTCAGCTCAGACAGAGCAGAACAACAGGCGGTCCCCACCGGCGCTTCAAAGATGTCTGCAAGCGAGACATGAAGGCCCTAGACATCGACACCGAGTCCTGGGAGGCTCTTGCGGCTGACCGCACAAGGTGGAGAAGCACCAACACCTCATGACAGGGGAGCAAAAACTGAAGGACGCAGTGGCAGACAAGACGGCCCGTAAGGAAAGAACTTAGCAACGCAGGCACACCAGAAACCACACACAGATGCGACCTTTGTGATCGAGACTGCCACTCCCGCATAGGACTTTTCAGTCACAAGAGATGCTGTACCAGACAGCCAGACCCGTAGGATGCGCCAACCATGGTCACACCCTGACCGACGGAGGCCTATTATAACTATATTATTTTTTTCTCTTTTTTTTTTTATTCGTTTTTTAATTTATCATTATTTAATTATATATTTTTCTCTTTATATTTTTATTTATTAATATTTTGTATTGTATTTACAGAAATTTCATGTGTTTTATGTGTATCAAAAGGTGATAATGGTGACGATGAACAAAGCATCGTTTGCTTTCAGATATCACTATTAATGAATTTTCCTTGTGAATCCCAACAGATTCTTGTTTTTATTACAACATCACCGTGATGATCATGAAAACCATCAATGACAGAATCACAAAATGTCAACATGACATTCGGCCCACAACATTTAAACAACTGACAGAGAGAAAGACTGCAGATTTAACTGATTTCAACATGCAGATTGTTTTTCTCCTCCTAACGTGATCGAATCCTCCAGAATAAAGACCTGCTGGAGGAGAAGAGAAGTGATTGTGGATTTCAGCTGTAACATCTGATGCTACTGCTTTGTTTTTAAGCTCGTTGACGACGTATCTCTGAGATAATCCGACAGCCTGCAGGTTTTCACACCAACTAAAGACTCCACCCGTTGATGTGGAGGGCAGGAAGTCATCAGTGAAAACACCTGCTGAGCTGATCACATGAAAACCTGCAGACAGCCTTGATGAGGTGAGTAAATATCCTCAGCACATAATCCTTCAACCCACCTGAAGACAATTTAAATGTAGAATAAGATCAACTTGTTTTCTGCAGACAGACTGATCCCAGATCAGGAGGAACGCAGCCTTTAACATTGTAAATGTGCCCCGTGGCCTCCAGGTTCCCATTAAAGGGACAGTTCAGGTGTTTCTCAGTGTGGTTGTATGAGCTACTTCTCCATAGTCACTCTACAGTAGATGGAGCAGCAGCAAAACACCATTTAGACCCCTAAAATAATCAATTTCAGTTTAAGTTTACGCTATTTATTTATTTATTATTTTTTATTGACAAGATAATAATATACAAAGAAGTCAGGTAAATAGAAGCAGCACATACAGAAAAGATAAGACACCAATACACATGAGAACTATGAAATACTATATTACATAAAACAGCTGCATACAAAATAAAATAAATAAAAATAAAAACAGGACTTGAATACTTGACAAATCTCCCTTTAAGGTACATTTAGAACAGATAGAAAAATGTGCGATTAATTTACGATTAATCGCGAATAAATATTTTTATTAATTCACAGCTCTAATTTTTACACTCTGAAAAAAAAAAATTATGGAAAATGTTTTCTTAGTATTTGTTATACTGTAGATGTCATCCCCATCGCCATGACAACATCATCAGAACAACATAGTCACATGATCCTCAAAGTCTCAGAGAAGAAAATTCAGTACGTCTTTAAATATACATATTGATCATCATCATCATCATCATCTTCATCATCATCATCCTCATTCTCATCTTCATCTTCAATCATCATCATCATCTTCATCTTCATCATCCTCATCCTCATCATCATTCATCATCTTCACCATCATCATCTTAATCATCCTCATCATCATCCTCATCATCTTCATCTTCATTCATCATCATCATCATCTTCATTCATCTTCATTCATCATCATCATTCATCCTCATCATCCTCATCATCAACATCTTCATCTTCATTCATCTTCATCTTCATTCATCATCATCTTCATTCATCATCATCATCATTCATCCTCCTCATCATCATCATCTTATCATCATCATCATCATCATCATCGTCTTCATCCTCATCACCATCTTCATCATTCATCATCATCATCATCATTCATCATCTTCATTCATCTTCATCATCATCTTATCATCTTCATCATCCTCATCATCTTCCTTCATCATCATGATCCTCATCATCATCACCTCATTCATCTTCATCTTCATTCATCATCATCATCAACATCATCATCATCATCTTCATTCATCATCATCATCTTCATCATCATCATCCTCATCATCTTCATCATCATCTTATCATCTTCATCATCCTCATCATCATCATCTTCATCTTCCTTCATCATCATGATCCTCATCATCATCATCTTCAACATCATCATCATCATCTTCATTCATCATCATCATCATCTTCATTCATCATCTTCATCATCATCATCTTCATCTTCATTCATCATCTTCATCATCATCTTCATCTTCATTCATCATCATCATCATCTTCATCTTCATTTATCATCATTATCATCCTCATCATCATCATCATCTTCATTCATCTTCATCTTCATTCATCATCATCATCATTCATCCTCATCACCATCTTCATCATCATTATCATGTTCGTCATTCATCGTCATCATCATCATCATCATCTTATCATCTTATCATCATCATCCTCATCACCATCTTCATCATCATCATCTTCATTCATCATCATCATCTTCATCATCATCATCATCATCAATAATCCACATAAGCAACTCATCACAATCATAATCATCTTCATCCTCATCTTCATCTTCATCATCATCATCATCATCATCTTGCTGCACAGAGACCTTCACTGGGAGTTCATCTCCATCTCTTATATATGGAAACATCCTCTCAGTGAACCTGTGTGTGAAGGTGTGTATGTGTGTGTTAGTATCAGGATCAGAGAACGACAGTTTTCCTTCGTTCCAGTTCAGATTCACTCTGATCCTCTGGAGCTTCTTCTGGACTACGAGATCAGTGGATGGACCTGATGGAGAGACTGTTCTGTATTCACCTTTATAGAACTCTATTATCCATAATCCAGACCGTATGTCTCCCTTCCTCTGGACAGACTCTGGTAACACACCCAGTTCCCAGTCTGTACTGTCTCCAACCTGGACGTCCCAGCTGTGAGTCCCTGAGTTAAAGCCCTCAGAGCCGAGGACAGAGCAGTAACCATTAAACCTCTCTGGATTATCAGGAAGATGCTGTTCCTCTCTTAGTCTCACACTTGTCAGATCTCTAGACAGGATGAGTCTTGGATCAGCAGTGTTTGGGTCCAGAATCACAGGAGTGTAGGAGACCATCTTCTTCATCTTGTTCCAGATGTTGAAGGTGAGGTTGCCCAGGTGTTTGGCCTGGTCTATCAGAGCTCCTGAGTCCAGCTGTGGATCCTCCAGCAGGGGGCGCTGCTGGACTCTTTCCACTGCAGCCTTGTAGTTGAGCAGGAATGAGAGGTCTTCAGCTCTCAGCTCGTCCTCTGTGGTTCTGACTGTGTCTGAAAGAGCTGCTATCTCTCTGCTCACAGCCTCCATCTTCTCCTTCATCATCTGACTCTTCTGCTCCTCTTCCTCCCTCAGTGCAGCCATCCTGGCCTCCTCTTCCTCTTCTAGAAACTGGTGAAGCTTCTTAAACCGCTCCTTAATCTGCGTCTCTGTCTGTCGGGCCTGGACCTTCAGGTGTTCTGATGTTTGATCAAACTTCACTTGAACTTCTTTAAAAACCTTTAACTTCCTCTTTAAGGGCTCCAGAGTTTCCTGAAGTTCCTTCTTGTGTTGTCGTGCAGCTTCATCGATGGGTCTGAATCTGTGGTCAGTGTGTTTTTCTGAATCTCTGCAGATGAGACACACCGGCTGCTGATGGTCCAGACAGAAGAGTTTGAGTTTCTCACAGTGCAGACTGCAGAGAGCCTCTGAAGATCTCTGAGCTCTCTCCTGTAACAAACTCTCACACAGGTTCTTTAAAGCCAAGTTAGGAGGGAGTCTTTCCCTTGAAGATCTTCTCTTACAAAGTGGACACTCTTGGACGTAATTGTCTGTCCACCAGCTCTGCAGACAGACTTTACAGAAGCTGTGGCTACATGACAGGATGACAGGATCTTTAAAGACGTCGTGGCAGACAGAACAGCAGAGATCGTCCTCTAATCTGGACGCCATTTAGTCTCTGAGTGAAGCTGAAAACACAGCAGGCAGACGGCTCAGTCACTCCCTGTTCCCTGAAAGTTACTTTCACTTTGAGTCTTTATTCTTGTAAAAGTCTCGTTCACTTTGTGGATTCAGCAGCTGGTTGAAGTGGTGGTATCCCAGTATTCCCAGTATTCCCAGTACACCTTCCTGTAGATGTCCTCTCTCAGTGGAAGTGGTGGTTTTGGTCAGAAGATGAATCTTATCGTCCGTCTCTCAGTGTGTGTGTGTGTGTGTGTGTTTGTGTGTGTGTCGTCTCAGTGAAGCAGAATAACAACCTGTTTTCCTGGTTGGTCTCATGTGAGTCAGTTGATGGGCGGAGCTTCATCATTCCAGTGTGTTTGCATGTGGAGGAGGAAGTAGTAAAAAAGAATAAGAAGAATCATTCTGTAAATCAATAACTAACCACATATGAGCGAGAGAATGTGAATGCACGTATCTTTCAAAGGTCGTCTGTCTTTGAAACACACATTTCTTACATTATTTTGTACCTTAAAGGGAGATTTATCAAGAATTTAATACTCTTATCAACATGAGAGTGGACAAATATGCTGCTTTATGCAAATGTATGTATATATTTATTATTGGAAATCAATTAACAACACAAAACAATGACAGATATCGTCCAGAAACCCTCACAGGTACTGCATTTAGCATAAAACAATATGCTCAAATCATAACATGGCAAACTGCAGCCCAACAGGCAACAACAGCTGTCAGTGTGTCAGTGTGCTGACTTGACTATGACTTGCCCCAAACTGCATGTGATTATCATAAAGTGGGCATGTCTGTAAAGGGGAGACTCGTGGGTACCCATAGAACCCATTTACATTCACATATCTGGAGGTCAGAGGTCAAGGGACCCCTTTGAAAATGGCCATGTCAGTTTTTCCTCGCCAAAATTTAGCACAAGTTTGGAGCGTTATTTAACCTCCTTCATTCATTGGTTGGTACCGATGGATTCTTTAGGTTTTCTAGTTTCATATGATACCAGTATCTTACCCATAATCCCACACCTCCGTCACTGAAAGGTTACTCCCCACCGTGCACGGTGACGTGGCGGCGCAGGTGGCTGCCGGAGATGAAGGTTTTGCCGCAGTACGAACACCTGAACTGTTTGCAGTCCGTGTGGACGGTCATGTGGACCTTCAGGGATCCCGACTGGGCGAAGCGTTTCCCGCAGTGGACGCAGCCGTAGCGTTTCTCTCCGGTGTGGACGCTCTGGTGGCGCTTCAGGTTGCTGGAGTCGGAGAAGCGCTTGCCGCAGAGCGTGCAGACGAATGGCTTCTCGCCGGTGTGGACCCTCATGTGGGTTTTCAGGTTCTTCAGGCAGGCCAGAGTTTTACCGCAGCAGTTACAGTCAAACGTCCTCCCACCGCTGTCCTCCCTGCCGACGCCGTCCTGAGGTCTCCACCTGTCCCGCCTGACCAAAGCGTGGAGTCTCTCCGTCATCTCTTTCCTGGCAGGAAGCTGCGGCTCGTCTGCGGGTACCGGCGCCCTCTGCTGGTTGTTGTGGAGACCTGCAGGCTGCTGGTGCTCTGGTGTAGAGAGACTCACCTCGCCGATGGTGAAAGGGAAGCTACTGCTGCCTGAATCCGACGCAGCTGAAACACTCAACACGTACGAGCAGCCCGGATCCTCACTCAAAGGATTCTGGGTACTGAGGGAGCCATGTTGGAGCTGTGGCTCGTACATCAGGCAGTCGTAACTGCTGGTTTCTGACCTCTGGCTGGTGTTGAGGGTTTTTTGGACGGACATGGAGGTGGACCTGACTTCCCCGCTCACCCACAACAGAGACGAGTCGCCACCTTCGTCTGCTACTTCCTGTTTGGTCGGCGGGGGCGGGGCTTCTGTCTCCGTCGTTTGTCCGTCAACAACACAACAGAACTCTTCTGGAGAGAAAGAAAAGCAGAATATCACAACTTTTACACTTCTACAAATGTACACATTAGCAGATTTATACCAGTGATTTCACCCGCAGTTAAAATAATACATAAAAGTAATATAATACTTTAATTTAAAATGATCAGAGAACCGCAGTTAGTATGTGAAATGCACAAATCTTTATGTCGGTGTAAGTTTTGCCTCAAATAAACTCACCTCAACTCAACTCAGCTGTAGTTAGCTAGTTAGGTGTAGTTAGTTGTAGTTAGCTAGTTAGGTGTAGTTAACTGTCATTAGGTGTAGTTGGCTTGTTAGGTGTAGTTAGCTAGTTAGCTGTAGTTAGCCAGTTAGGTGTAGTTAGCTGTAGTTAGCTAGTTAGGTGTACTTAGCTGTACTTAGCTATAGTTAGCTAGTTAGCTGTACTTAGCTGTAGTTAGCTACAGTTAGCTAGTTAGGTGTACTTAGCTGTACTTAGCTGTAGTTAGCTATAGTTAGCTAGTTAGGTGTACTTAGCTGTAGTTAGCTAGTTAGGTGTAGTTAGGTGTAGTTAGCTAGTTAGGTGTACTTAGCTGTAGTTAGCTAGTTAGGTGTACTTAGCTGTAGTTAGCTGTACTTAGCTGTAGTAAGCAATAGTTAGCTAGTTAGGTGTACTTAGCTGTAGTTAGCTGTACTTAGCTAGTTAGGTGTAGTTAGCTAGTTAGGTGTACTTAGCTGTAGTTAGCTATAGTTAGCTAGTTAGGTGTACTTAGCTGTAGTTAGCTATACTTAGCTAGTTAGGTGTATTTAGGTGTAGTAAGCTAGTTAGGTGTACTTAGCTGTAGTTAGCTATAGTTAACTAGTTAGGTGTACTTAGCTGTACCTAGCTAGTTAGGTGTAGTTAGCTAGTCAGGTGAACTTAGCTGTACGTAGCTGTAGTTAGCTGTAGTTAGCTGTACTTAGCCAGTTAGGTGTAGTTAGGTGTATTTAGCTAGTTAGGTGTACTTAGCTGTAGTTAGCTGTACTTAGCTGTAGTTAGCTAGTTAGTTGTACTTAGCTGTAGTTAGCTAGTTAGGTGTACTTAGCTTTAGTTAGCTAGTTAGGTGTTCATCTAAACTGGGTTGAAAAACGATGGTTGCCATGGTGATGAATTACATCTGACTATTAACCACACCCCCTTTCTCTGTTTGAGGAAGAACCAAAAAACAGGAAGTAACACTGGCTGGTGGGGGGGGGGGGGTGGGTTAAGAAATGATTAATTTGGCATTATGGCCCAGATCTTCCACATTGATCCAGCCCCCACATGGACTGATGGTCTGAGGACGGTCCACTTCTGGCTGCCCGTTAGGGCCACATGAGGTCCAGACTGCAGCTTAGCACACGTTGTATTAAATCGAAGGACGCCTGCGATGATTGGCTGCGAGCAAAACCAGACAAATAGTCTTTTTATTTTTTTCTAGATCTGGGTACAAAAAGGATCGTTTGACTGGAGACATTTCATTACTACTTGGTACTTGGTTATTTCTGTTAACTGAAACTGTTCTTACTGTCCTGCTCAGACCGGGACCAGGACTCTTCGTCGTCCTCCACTTTGATGACTGCGGCCGTCAGTTTGGTCGACTCCCCCGCAGCCGGCTGCGATCACAGAACGGAGAGAGAATGAAGCAGTGAAAGAGGAAAACGGTAATGTAGCTAACATCCCTGCTGCTCTGCTCACCGTCCCCTGGGTGGCATCGTGTCCAGAGTCCGAGGACGCATCAGGGTCTCCACACCGCAGAGTCTCCTGGGTGGACGCTCTGGACCACACCGCCTCACCTGGAAGACGAACAGTAGGTCATAGTGACTCTTCATTAAGTTATGGATCACACAAAACTACAGCTGTGTTTATCTATAAAAAGGGCTACAAGTATATACTGTAAATACTATTAAACTGGTAGTTTACTGAGAGTATACCTTACAGTGTACTTTCATAAACTATACAGTGCGCAACAAGTATAGAACTTGTAAACTATCAGTATACTTATAATATAGTTGCAGTACAACTGATATTAATAGTATACTTATTACATAAAGTATACTTGGGAATATACTTGAACTATACTTAAGTTTACGTAAAATAAACTTGAAGTATACTTCTTTTTTGTAAGGGAAGGTTTTGGATGCAGGACTTGTACTTGCAGTGGAGTATTCAAGTACAAGTATAGGTCTACTACTAGTACATTGATATTAGTATATTTATTGGGAATATACTTGAACTATACTTAAGTTTACTTAGTCAAATAAATAATAATTCTCTTACATTTAAAGTATACTTTTATAAACTAAAAAGTGGGACAATTTAGTCCCAATAAGTATTGAAGTATTACTCAAAAGCACACTGATATTAGTATACTTATTACATAAAGTATACTTATTGGGAATATGCTTGAACTATACTTAAGTTTACTTCATAAAATAAACTTGTAGTATACTTCTTTTTTTAAGAGGGAAGGTTTTGGATACAGGATGCAGTACTTGTACTTTTCTTTTCATATTGTGGTATTTTATACTTTTACTACAGTAAACGGTCTGAATAATTGTTCCATGGCTGCTTATTTGCCAGTGAATTACTGTATATACCTATAAGTTCACTTGTAGTATAGTTCATATTATATTTGCAGTACAGAATACAACTTGGATTTAAACTAGTTGTGTACTCAAAGTTTACTACTCTTACATTTAAAGTATACTTTTATAAACTAAAAAGTGGGCCAATTTAGTCCCAAGAAATATTGAAGTAGTACATACAAGTATAGGCCTACTACTAGTACACTGATATTAGTATACTTATTGGGAATATACTTGAACTATACGTATGTTTACTTAGTAAAATAAATAAAATGACTCTTACATTTAAAGTATACTTTTATAAACTAAAAAGTGGGCCAATTTAGTCCCAAGAAGTATTGAAGTAGTACTTACAAGAATAGGCCTAGTACTAGTGCATTGATATTAGTATACTTATTGGGAATATACTTGAACTATACTTATCTTTACTTAGCAAAATAAATAAAACGACTCTTACATTTAATGTATCCTTTTATAAACTAAAAAGTGGGCCAATTTAGTCCCAATAAGTATTGAAGTAGTACTCACAAGTATAGGCCTAGTACTAGTACATTGATATTAGTATTTATTGGGAGTATACTTGAACTAAACTAGAAATTTAGTCCCAATAAGTATTGAAGTAGTACTCACAAGTATAGGCCTAGTACTAGTACATTGATATTAGTATTTATTGGGGATATACTTGAACTAAACTAACAAGTGGGCCAATTTAGTCTCAAGAAGTATTGAAGTAGTACTCAAAAGTATACTACTAGAACACTGATATTAGTAGACTTGTACTTGTACTTTTCATATTGTGGTATTTTTATACTTTTACTACAGTAAACGGTCTGAGTACTTGTTCCACGGCTGCTTATTTGCCAGTGAATTACTGTATTTTAACGGCTGTACCTGCAGGTGGCCCGCTTCTCCTTGGCCCGTTGCCCGGGTGATGAGCAGGCAGCTGCCCGTTGCCCGGGTGATGAGCAGGCAGCTGCCCGTTGCCCGGGTGATGAGCGGGCAGCTGGGCGTTCCGGATTCTTCTTGGCCCGTTGCCCGGGTGATGAGCGGGCAGCTGCCCGTTGCCCGGGTGATGAGCGGGCAGCTGAACGTTCCGGATTCTTCTTGGCCCGTTGCCCGGGTGATGAGCGTTCCGGAGCTCCATGAGCCGCAGCTTCCTCCGCAGCGCTTCGTTCTCCCGGCGGCTCCGGCTGACCTCCAGCTGCAGCACCGAGTAACCTTCGTCCACCAGCTCGCAGATCTCCGCCACCGCCGTGTTGGCCAGCAGCTCCATGATGGAGGCGAGCTGCGTGTGGAACGCAGCGGCCGGAGACATGTTGGGTTTGTTTTGTTTGTTTTTTTTCTTAAATAATACTTCCCCTTGTGTCGAAAACAGCACGGTACCGATGGACACAAACCGAACCGCGCCGGGCCCCGCTCCGTTTATCCGAGTGCAGATTCCCACCTGATGTAAACAGTCCAGAGACAAACCAGGAAGTGATGCGAGGGGAACAACGACGACAGGCGACCCTCACTGCGCATGCGCAAAGTATCATTTTACATTATTTATCTGAAGCTCTTAAATCCAGTTTGACAACATGTTCACACACCAGAGGAAAGCTCAGCTTAAAGTTTTACATATTTTATCTGAAGCTCTTAAAGCTGCAATGCGTGATTTTTTTTATATGTAATTATACATACATTATACATAAGTACCTGTGAGGGTTTCTGGACAATATCTGTCATTGTTTTGTGTTGTTAATTGATTTCCATTTTTTTATATTTATTTATTTATCTATTCCATTTTTTCTTTTCCATTTTCATTTTTTCTTCTTTTATTTATCTATTTTTTTTTCTTTTAAATTCTTATTTTTTAAATGTATTTTGGATTTTAATTTTTTTTTAATATTTATTCATTTTTCCTTTCAATTTTTATTTTTTTATATTTATTTATTTATCTATTTATATATTGTATTATACATAAGTAAGTACATATACTACATATACATATACATTATACATAAGTACCTGTGAGGGTTTCTGGACAATATCTGTCATTGTTTTGTGTTGTTAATTGATTTCCAATAATAAATATATACATACATTTTGCATAAAGCAGCATATTTGTCCACTCCCATGTTGATAAGAGGATTAAATACTTGACAAATCTCCCTTTTAAAGCTGCAGTATGCGATATTGGCACAAATATGATTTAAAAAAGTTATTTTTAGAAAAAAGCTGCTATAGCGTGACAATAGTACATGAAACAGGTAACCTGAGTTAAATCCTGTTCCTCTGTGTCCTACTGTGTCCTCCGGTGCTCCTAACGGCATCTGAAGGATTTCACTTACCGGAGGAAAACAAGGTCCGCTGCCAGCTGCCGTCTATGAGAGCCGGCTGTCAATCACTCTGAACTCCGACCAAACGGTGAAACTAGGCCGCGCTGATCAAATATGAATCAATATTCTGTTACTGTAATGACTATTTCTCTCCTCAAATGTTCTCAGAATCATCTTGTAGTTACTGTTTAGCTGTGAAATGAGAAAGTTTGTGACGCGGCTGCCATTGTAAAATCTGTCGAAGGAAGCCAAGTTCTGGTCACATGACCGGAGCACAGCCAATAGGAACGCTCTCTCTCTCTGAAATGACCTGTGATTGGTCAAAATCTGCCATCACGGGCTAGAATTTTTTCTAAAACCTTAAAACAGAGACATGAGGAGGAGCAGAAGTCTAGTTTTCTCTCAGAACACTTGAATTACAATATGCTGGAAGGTTATTATGGAATATTTGCCAAATTATGCCAAAAAAATGTTACATAGTGCCACTTTAAATCCAGTGTGACCTCAAACACACGTTTATTTAGAGCATTTCTAGATTTAAGGTCAAGATTCAATACTATATTGACTGACCTGCATTAGATTTAACGAACAATTATTTTTAAATGTTTTAATTCATCTTTTGGTCTGAAATGTCAGTGTTCATAATGCTTTTATTTCCCAAACAGCAGTCCACCCCCACACATTTTACCATCGTAGAAACCCATAAAGAGCCTACACAGAATGTGTGTTTATTTGTAGTCGCTTTGTGTCTCTTGATAGTTGTTTAGCATCTCTTTTTAGTCGTTTAGCATCTCTTAGTAGTTGATTTGTCTCTTTGTAGCCGATTTGTGTCTCTTTGTAGTTGTTTTGCATCTCTTTTTAGTCGTTTAGCGTCTCTTAGTAGTCGATTTGTGTTTCTTTGTAGTCGCTTTGTGTCTCTTTGTAGTTGATTTGCATCTCTTTTTAGTCGTTTAGCGTCTATTAGTAGTCGATTTGTCTCTTTGTAGTCGCTTTGTGTCTCTTTGTAGTTGTTTTGCATCTCTTTTTAGTCGTTTAGCGTCTCTTAGTAGTCGGTTTGTCTCTTTGTAGTCGCTTTGTCTTTTTGTCATTGATTTGTGTCTATTATCGTTTTGCATCCTTTTTGTCACCACTTTGTCTCTTTGCATCTTTTTGTTGTCGCTTTGTGTCTCTTTGTAGTTGTTTTGCATCTCTCTTTGTAGTCGACTCATCAGCTTGCTTTCCTCACTTCCGTTTCTCTTCACGTGCAGTGATTCGTTTAAGCTGAACCAAAGAGTATAGAAGCAAAGAGATGAAATTCTGGTGTTTTTTCAGCCGCTGCCGCCATTTTGGACTGAAAACTCTTATTATATTTACAATATTTTATTATTCAACACAGAGCATTTCAGTAGAATATGATAATATAATATAAATAATTTTGTTTTACTTTTGTACGGCATATTGTAGTCGGACGTTTTACTGGCGTCCGGTAGTGGCTTTCAGTCCAAAATGGCGGAAGCGTAGTTCTGCTGCTGTTCGGCTTGGTGTGTCAGAGCCTTAACACAGCAGTCACATATCTATATACTGTACAGCTGCTGCTAACAGGACAATTAGTAGTTAATAAATACTAAAATAATAAAGTTACTGCTGATCTTGACTTGAGTGCTAATCAGACGACTACAATTCTGGACAACTTTAAATAACTTTAAATACCTTCTGTGACAGGTTACGAATCTGTTTTTACAAAAAATAAATAACACCTGATACAAAACAATTTTGGGATTAGTTTTATTAACCAAGAGTGACACAATCTGCAAGAGACTCATACAGTGATTTTGCTATTTACACAACTATTAACCCTTTTTTAAGAAATGTTTTTGCCCTGTACATTACAGAGGCGGAGCTCACCAGAAATAAATGTTAGGTTTCACTCCAAATCAAATAATGATTATAATAAATTAGATGTGATCTGCTGATTATTTGGTCTTTTAAGCATTAAAAAACAAAAAAAAATGTCCTAAAACCCGAGGGGGAAGTCCTCAAATGTCTTGTCTTTGTCCGATCAACACACCAAAGATGATCAGTTTTATCATAATGTTAAGAAAACGAACAGCAAGGTATCAAATTTGAGAAGCTAGAAGAATCAAATGTTTGGCATTTTTGCTTATTAACGATTAATCAAAATAGTTGCTAATGCAATTTTCTGTCAATCGATTAAGTGATTAATAGACTAATTGTTGCAGCTCTAGCTCAAAGTAAAACTCATTCTTAAAAGAGGACAATTTAATTATTTTAAAACCTTTGGAAAACTCATTATTTTTGTATGTTAAGTAACTTTTCTTTCTTTTTAAAACGTGATCTTTACAGAACATTTTGGAGTGAAGCCCACACATTCGTTCACTCAGGCGTTCTTGTGACATTTATTCATGTGTAACTTGAGGCTGTATTTGACGATGAAGCTCCTGGAGCAGAGCGTGCAGGCGTACGGCCGCTCTCCGGAGTGCACGCTCAGGTGCGACTTCAGGTGAGCCGACTGGGTGAACTTCTTGCCGCACTGGCTGCAGATGAACGGCTTCTCGCCCGTGTGGATCCGCATGTGAACTTCCAGGTTCTGAGACGTGGCGTACGTCTTGGAGCAGATGGCGCACACGTAGCGCCTCACGCGGGCGCCCGGCTGCCCGTTACAGAGCTGAGGTCGACCCGATTGGTCCCTGTAGTGGCCGAAGTTCATCATGTCGCCGTCGTCGTACTCGAACGCAGAGTTGCTGTTTTCAGACAGCTGGCAGTCTGTGGAAATCGAGCCTGTGACGCTGATCATCTTGAGCCCGAAAGCGTCGCCGTCCAGGTTTTCGTTTTGGTGAAACTGAGCGAAAGTCATCTGACTTTTCGACTGTTTTGTCCACGTCAGGCTGAGATCTAGTTCTCTGCTCGTAGGAGACTCGATCAGAGCGCCGTTACCAAAGTACGTCTGTCTGTTGGAGCTCGGAGGGACCAGCGAGCACTCCTGGTGGACCAGCTGGACGTCCGGGTCCATCTGTGAGGAGTAGGAACAGACCGACTCGCCGGCCTCCATCTCATCACCGCCGAGCTGGCCGGAGCAGCCCGGCTCGCTGCGAGGAGAGTCCAGAGTGTAGACGGTCACGCTCTTCTTCTGCGTCCCCGCAGTTCTCAGCGCGAGCGGCTCACAGGACGACTTCCTGTCGGCCTCTTCGCTTCCCGGCCAGAGTCTCTTCACACTCCGGCTGACTGGCGTCGACGTGGCGCGCTCTCTGGCTGCGGCCGTCCTTCCATCAGCGGGCGTTTTGTTCTCTGGGAGAAAAGAAAAAATGTTTCACCAAGCTGGAAGAACATGTTTACACTGCTGCACAAACACATCCTGCGAGACTGGTTTTCACTATACGTTCCAAGACTGGAGTCGTGCATCACAGCCACGACAGTTCAGCAAAGACAAGAACTTTGCAAAGTGGAGTTGGAAACGCCCTAAATGTCTTTGCACCATGCACTTTAGACCGTGCGCTATATATCGTTAAATAGGGCCCTCAATGTCTTATCTTTTTATTTATTTTTGTTTAAAACTGTGTGTGACGTTTACACTCACCTTCCTCAAAGGTGTCGTTACTGTCCGAGTCTTCGTCTTTGATCAACACCACGTCTGGAATCTGGAAACGATTTAATTAATGTAAGAATGAATACAGCCACAAGAGCAATAACACTAATGTTCTATAAAATAAAATTACATTTAAAATTAAAAGAACCGGGCAAGTAATTGATCTTAAAGGATTGTATCTTGAAATAATGAGTTTGTATCTTAAAATAATGACTTATTATCTCAAAATAACAAGTTTGTTTCTTGAAATAATGACTTGGTACCTAAAAATAATGAGTTTATATCTCAAAATAATGAGAAACTTTCTTGAAATACTGACTTGGTATATCAAAATAATGAGTTTGTATCTCAAAATAATGAGTTTATATTTCAAAATAATGAGTTTGTATCTCAAAATAATGAGTTTGAATCTCAAAATAATGAGTTTTTATATCAAAATAATGAGTTTTTATATCAAAATAATGAGTTTTTATATCAAAATAATGAGTTTGTATCTCAAAATAATGAGTTTGTATTTCAAAATAATGAGTTTTTATATCAAAATAATGACTTGGTATATCAAAATAATAATGAGTTTTTATATCAAAATAATAAGTTTGTATCTTAAAATAATGACTTGGTATATCAAAATAATAATGAGTTTTTATATCAAAATAATAAGTTTGTATCTTAAAATAATGAGTGTATATTTCAAAATAATGAGTTTGTATCTCAAAATAATGAGTTTGTATCTTAAAATAATGAGTTTATATTTCAAAATAATGAGTTTGAATATCAAAATAATGAGAAACTTCCTTGAAATAATGAGTTTGTATCTTAAATGAATGAGTTTATATTTCAAAATAATGAGTTTGTATCTTAAAATAATGAGTTTATATTTCAAAATAATGAGTTTATATTTCAAAATAATGAGTTTATATTTGAAAATAATGAGTTTGTATTTCAAAATAATGAGTTTGTGTTTAAAAATAATGAGTTTGATTTTCAAAATAATGAGTTTGATTTTCAAAGTAATGAGTTTGATTTTCAAAATAATGAGTTTGTATCATTCATCAGTTCATCATTCATCAAGTCATTATTTAGAGAAAATCTGTCGTTATAATGACAGGATCTTTATATTTCGTCACAAAGCTGATTTCATCTGATTTCTTTCTTATAGTCGACTAATCGGCTCTAAATTAGGCTGATCAGAGCCGTTTCCGGGGGGGGCGGCGGCGGCTGTGTGTTTACCTCCTCCCGCAGCACCACAGCACCTCTTCCGGGACCAGCAGCGGTGTCCCCTCCGTCACTGTCCCCCCGCTGCTGCTGCTGCTGCTGCGGTGGTTCCGCGGCCGGGGCGAACTCCGCGGCCGGGGCGAACTCCGGCTCTGCCGCCGCCGCCGCCGCCTTCGCCCCGCCGCCGCTCCCCCGGACCACTATGGACTCGATGAGGTGCAGCTTCTTCTTCAGGTCCTCGTTCTCCCGGCGGCTCCGGCTGATCTCCAGCTGCAGCACCGCGTAACCTTCGTCCACCAGCCCGCAGATCTCCGCCACCGCCGCTCGGGTCAGCGCGCCCATGATGACGGACAGCTGCGAGTGTAGCGCGTCGCTGGTTAAAGCGGCCATCCCGGAAACCGGACCAGACCGGACCGGACCGGACCGGACCGAGAGCCCCTCTTACCGGGCCACACGGAGCTCCGACAGGCCCTCTGACACGCGGTGCTGTCGGTAACGGAGCCGCTCACCGGGTCTGTTTGGATGTTATGACTCCCGTCGCTCCGGTACAAAGACGAGAGACGTTTCTCTACTTCCGTCCGACTCTCACTTCCGGAATATCACCGCTGACTTCAAAATAAGAGCCTGTTGTTATGGTTGTGACTGGTGTTGGTTCCCAGGAGGAGGGACACACACATACAAAAAAAACCCCTGAGATTTCGAGAATAAAGTCATAATATTACGAGAATAAAGTCATAACTTTACGAGAAAAAAAGTCGGAATCTTATGAGAATAAAGTCATAACTTTACGAAAAGAAAGTCGGAATTTTATGAGAATAAAGTCATAACTTTACGAGAAAAAAGTCGTAATATTACGAGAATAAAGTCATAATATTACGAGAAAAAGTCGTAATGTAATGAGAAAAAAAGTCGTAATTTTACGAGAAAAAAGTCATAACTTTACGAGTTAAAAAGTCGTAATATTACGAGAATAAAGTCATAACTTTACAAGAAAAAAAGCCGTAATATTACGAGAATAAAATCTAGCACTTCCGGGATATCACTGCTGACCTCAAAATAAGAGCCTGTTGTTATGGTTGTGACTGGTGTTCCCAGGAGGAGGGAATGTTTTACTTGATAAATTAAATGATTAATAGAAAATGGTTAAAATGGTTGATTAATTTGCTTTCAGTTCCATGACATCCTTGCAACTCCATCCGCTGATGAAGATAATATGAAACGGTCCAAAGCTCCAGAACAGCTACTAAATGGACCTTGTGGTAAGATTGTTTTATACTGTTTACAAGGTTATAATTTAAGTTTAAATCTCTTGAATGTCTGCAGCCTCCACGCTGCATGAAGCTCCCAGTTGAGCCTCCTGTCATCCAGTGTGTCCAGTGAGTGGATTTCTTTGTGGAACCAGTCAGCTGCTGTTTCTCTGTGCTTCTATTGTGTGAAAGGCGTTTGTTAGTGATTCTATTGGACATTGTGTGTTGGGATAGAGAACAGTCCAACAAAGACAGACAGACAGGACACATACAGCCTGGTGTCTGACAGGCAGCTCAGTGAGGAGATAAATCATACTAGATTTTTTTAGGCCGATATTGATATTTGAGAGGGTTTTTTTATATGTAGATATGTAGTAAGCAGGAAGTTATACAGTGTAAACATAAACCTGTCAGTGATCTCCGGTGGAAAAACGATATAATGGAGACATTTCTCTACTGATGATTTTGGTTTCTGCTCAGCCAATTAGACTGTTGTCAGGCTATTAAATAGGCGTTATCAGTTGCTATAAGCCCCATAGATGTGGGTCAATAGGGGCCTACTACACCCAATAGTAGGTTTTATCATCTATTCACATGGTAGATTACCGAAAGAAGGTATAAAAGAAGACGACAGCGACCTCTATACCGTAGTAATTATGACAGGGGCAGAGGCGGTTGCCTTTGAGTTCGTATATTTACAAAACACAATGTTTTTCCCTAAACTCAAATGTTTTTTTGTTGTCTAAACCTAAAGAAGTTTAGTTTTGTTGTCTAAACCTAAAGAAGTTGTAGTTTTATTGCCTAAACCTTTTTTGTTGCCTAAACCTAAAGAAGTTGTAGTTTTTGTTGCCTAAACCTAAATAAGTTGTAGTTTTGTTGCCTAAACCTGTTTTTGTTTTGCCTAAACCTAAGGATGTTGTAGTTTTTGTTGCCTAAACCTAAATAAGTTGTAGTTTTGTTGTCTAAACCCAAAGAAGTTGTAGTTTAATTGCCTAAACCTGTTTTTTGTCTAAACCTAAGGAAGTTGTAGTTTTTGTTGCCTAAACCTAAAGAAGTTGTAGTTTTGTTGTCTAAACCTAAGGAAGTTGTAGTTTTGTTGTCTAAACTTAAAGAAGTTGTGTTTTTTGTTGCCTAAACCTAAAGAAGTTGTAGTTTTGTTGTCTAAACCTAAGGAAGTTGTAGTTTTTGTTGCCTAAACCTAAAGAAGTTGTAGTTTTGTTACCTAAACCTAAAGAAGTTGTAGTTTTGTTGTCTTAACCTACGGAAGTTGTAGTTTTTTTGCCTAAACCTGAAGAAGTTGTAGTTTTTGTTGCTTAAACCTAATGAAGTTGTAGTTTTATTGCCTTAATCTTGACCAAATGTGTACTTAAGTAAATGTACTTAGTTACATTCCACCACTGTAGGGTTACCTTCAATTTGTCCGACCAACTGTCCCGAAGTCCAAAAACTTTCAGTTTTCAAAGATATAAAATGGAGAAAAGCAGCAAATCTTCACTGTTTGAGAAGTTGGAACGAGTCAGTTTTTTCTTTTACTTATTGATTATTTTTTTGTTGAACTACTAATCGTTTCAGCACTAATTCAATGCTGACTTGTTTGTTGCACAGAGATTCAGTCTCTACTGGCTTCTTCTAGTCTGTAAAGTTATTCGTGTCTAGAGTAACACTCGTTCTACACAGGTTCAGGGCACCTCGTTGAGCCTTACACTAACATTTAGCGTCTGATATGAGCAAAGCACACATTGAATGAAGCAAACAAGATTGCACACTTTTAATTCCACCAACCAATAAACATTCACATGCTTCTTAAAGGTGTTGGCTCTCTACAGGAATCACTTTCATCAGGCAGTCGTGGCCCTAACCATAGATATATACTGTATGTACGTAGATACCGCATTGGCCGCTTCAGCCCGTTGCTGCGATACGTCAACGTCGCCGCCACATTGGGGATATGGCACATATCGTAAATTTCAAGTTTTAAATACAATATTATGTTAACGAACAATAACAAACGCTAGCTCGCTCTTATCTGATGAAGATCTATAAGCTAACATTAGTTTTGGTCGAGGATTAGCTAACAATAACTAGCTAGCTCTCATCTGATGATCTACGTAAGCAAATGTTTTGTAAAGATGTAACTTAAACTGTAATGTTGATGATGTGAAACATTCTTAAAGGAAAACGTGTTATGAGATAACGACTTTTTAATACCATATCAACAGACAGACCGGCCGGTGATCCATGAACCGGAAGCAGAAATGTAACGTTACTGAAGCGTTTTTCACCAAAAGTTTTTTTTTTTGTGGGGGGGGAATCTAACCTACAGTACTCCACGTAGATTATAAACACTTGAATATAAAAACGACTCATTGAAATCGGTTGAGAAATGTAAACATTATAGTGCTTTTTATCTAGAAAAACGGCAGCTCCCCCCGATCACTGGTATGTGTTTACAGGCCAGACCTGACCTGCCTAACGTGGCGGTGACGCTGACGTGTATATATATATATATTTATATGTATATATCTATGGCTCTAACCTAAAGCACTGAAGTGGACCGAAAAGGGCCCACGTTCTTTTTGAGGTAAGAATTGTTCTGGATCAGGTCGTAGTCCCATTTAGCTTCGTCTCAGGATTCTACCAAGGCAGTTCAGATGGTTAAACGTATATAAGGCCTGATAAACTTAAAACAGTCAAACATATTGATGAGTTTTTCAATGGAAAAAAAGCACTTTAAAACATCTTTAATAGGCCTTCAACTTAAAAAAATCTATTAAATTAGTAGTTCAGTAACAGCGGTAAGGTATTGGTCTATCACAGTTTTGGAGCTCGGCACCTTACAGTACCGCGAGTGCATATATCTCAGCTGGTCCCAGCACAGTGTTGGTGTTAAACAGCCGGATGGTGTTTCTGCTGATGGATCCTCAGGTTCTGCTTCCCGGCGAATCTCTTCCCGCAGTGCTCGCAGGCGAACGGCCGCTCTCCGGTGTGGACGCTCTGGTGCGTCTTCAGGTGTCCCGACTGCGTGAAGCGCTTCCCGCACTGAGCACAGCTGTACGGCCGCTCGCCTGTGTGAACGCGCACGTGCGTCTCCAGGCTGCGGGACGACGTGAAGCATTTCCCGCAGTAGCTGCAGACGAAGCGCCTGTCCCTGCAGTACCGGTTCAGCTCCAGAGGGTCCAGTCTGGATCCGCCGAGGCCGAGCGCTAAAGAGAAACCTGCAACATTCAGGTCGGACACTTTGTCCAGCAGCGTCGACCGGTGCGGGACGGGCACCATGCTCGGCAGGCCCTGATTGGTCCACGTGGAGCACAGGTCCAGGTCTGTGTCGTAGGGGAGCGAGCTGATCAGAGACGCACCCCGCTTCAGCTCAGAGGTCCCGGGCAGCGAGGCGGGGCTTCCTCCGGACCCGAGGAGGAACGGCTTCCTCGTCGGCGGAGCTTCGCAGTCCGACTCGGAGGCCAAGTCGTACACCACATCCGAAGAGCTGCTCTCGGCGCCCCCCGCAGGGCGCGGAGACCCCGGCGCGCTGTGGGATCCTCGATGCTCCGACGGCCCGTTACTGTTCTGATCCCACAGCCTCATGATGGCTGCCGAGGTGGAGACGGTCATCCCGGAGGGTCCTTCTTCACTGTCATCTGTGTCTGACAGCTGCACCTCCGTTCCTTCAACAGAGATGAAAGAAGCAGCAGTGACTTCAGGAACTAAAGACTGTATTTAGATTTTTACATAAAACATCGGCCCTTTATTACAGCGCAGACTGAAACACATAAATACAAGTTTTATTTCTCTTTTATGTAGTTGTGGTGTTTCTCAGTGTGGTTGTATGAAGTACTTCTCCATAGTCAGTGTATTACCTGCAGCAGATGGAGAAACAGACAGGAGTACCAGCACGGAAGTAAAACAACGTACTGCTGTGGACGGAGGCAGTTCAAGCACACATATCTGGATATAGGGAATTCCTGTGCAGCCACCTCGCCTACAGCAAAAAGAGCAGCAATACCCGAGATTTATCCCCAGTATCCGAGGCAGCTCCTTTAAAATCGATCTAAAAATAGAATATTAACATTTCACTACCAGCATCATTACATTTATAGCATCAATGGATGTTGAGTAGCTTTGTCAAGACCGAATTGGTACAAAAACCTATATTAATGTAACAAGTAATTAGTTAGCTTAGTTTGCACCACTTGTTTCATCAAATACTGGTAAAATGATATAAGAATTTGACAAAAAAAAAGTGAGTTTGGATTCACCAAAGTCACACAATAACACAAACTAAGAGATCTAGGCAGCCATAGACCAGCAGCTCCTGCATTCTGCCAGGTAAAATCACTGATTTTTTCAATGGCGAGAGCATAGATGGATACAGCGGCTTCAGTTCCCCGTCGAAAAGTGCTGCCTGACGGCGAGGTGGAGCGGGAGATAATATTCTCTATATGAAATTCACTATATCCAGATATGTGTGCTTGAAGTGCCACCATCACCCTCCACAGCCTACACAAGATAACTACTGACCGAGTCGGAACATGAATAAAGCTCGTCTTGGTTTACCGTTGTCTGCTGCCATTTTGTGTGTCTTTTACGATGAAGTACGTACGGTGATAACAGCCAGAACCAGCTGTGAGTTGAGAAAGTAGAAGAGAAGGAAAAAGTGGGCGTTCCCGTACCCCACGAGCCAATCAAAGCAGTGGGCGTTCCTGTCATGCTCAACAGAAACGCCCCCCCCCCCGCGCGACTGCAATCAGACCCGTCTCAGTAAATTAGGCGTTTCCTCTCTCACCGTCCTCGTTGAGAAGCAGCTCGTCTGTGGCATCGTGGTCGTTGACCTCCTCTTTTGCCGTTTCCTCCTTTATCAAAACAACATCCTGATCACTCGGCTCCTCTGCGGCTCCCATCGAGGGATCCTGAGAGTAGAAAACAACAGAATAAACAGCTGACATTTACTTTATTCTTAGAGACTTTAACTTTATGATTACAGATGTGCTGAACCAGACCTTTACAGCACAACTGACTATTCATTTTCAACAAAGAAATGTCACTTACAGAATGACATTTGTGCACCAAAAGAGGTGATTCATTTAAATAAGCGGGAAAAAATACTACGCTTGAGTTTGTGCAGTTTATTCAAACATTTACAGGATCAAACAAACTTCACAAATGTCCGATAAATCCACAAAAATAGTTAAATGTTTGAGGACTACAGGTGGTAGGTAATACAGGTTACGGAGATTATTATGATTTAAATCATAATAGTTGTCTTTCCTTGGACTTCAAGGCTGCAGCACTACAGTGAGCTGCAAATAAACACTCAACTCTTATACTTTTGTCCACTAAATGCAAATTACTGTTGACTTTTTCTCAAACCACAGCTCCTAAACTTTTCTCAGATTAAGTAAAAGCACCACTTTCGTGTGGACAGAGAGAATAAGTGTTCAAGCAGGGAGGACCAACCTCTTTGGTTGCAGGGATCAGCTCAGTCGACGTCTCCAACACGGGGACCCTTCCACTTCTTTTGAGAACGGCTTTCGGTTGTTTGGCCTCCGCTGCAGCTGGTAAGGCACGTTCTGGGTCAAAAGACAAAAACACAGTTATAACACTGGTTCCTCATGTGTCTGAATGGCTGAACCTGAATATTCCAGATCGCGTCTTCAATTCGGCATATATGCATGTGGGGGGGGGGAAGTTTATATCAAAAGGTTTTTTTAAGTTAAAACACTCTCTGCTCGCTCTGATGTTTGTATCCTCTGTGGGAGTGAACAGTTAAAACAGCTGAAAAAGTTGAGTGCAGTTTGGAGTATTGTGTGCATGTCGAATTTATACGGGATAATGAGTCAAACGTATCGGAACAAATTCACCACTTAAAGGTCCCATATCGTGCTCATTTTAGGTTCATACTTGTATTTTGTGTTTTTACTAGAACATGTTTACATACTTTAATGTTTAAAAAAACCTTTATTTTCCTCATACTGTCTGCCTGAATATACCTGTATTTACCCTCCTGTCTGAAACGCTCCGTTTTAGCGCATTTCAACGGAATTGCGTTGCTAAGCAACAGCTCTGTTTACTTCCTGTCAGCTGATGTCATTCATATACACTGCAACAGGAAATACACTGGGAACCATTTAGAATGTTTACGTTTAAAACCGTGTAATGGTCTAAATATATTGTATATTTGTGACACCACAAATGGACAGAAATCCTAACGGCTTGATTCAAACGCACAGTTTCTGAATACGGGCTGTGTGTTTCTCCGCATATTGAGCGTTTTGATAGTTTACCAGTATTTATATAGCACTTAAACCTGCTTTATAATATAAAAGAAATGAAAATCTCCTTTTTTTTTTAAAAATCCACAGAGAAATACACACAGCCCGTATTCAGAAACTGAGCTTTTGAAACAAGCCGTCAGGCCTTTTTCATTTCTTTACAGTTTATTTGTTGTACAATTTACAATTTATTTTTATATTATTTTTATACCGTAAGATATTTTTGCAGAACTGTATTGAAACATGTGAACATGTGATTATATTGTATTGAACTTTTGAAATTTAAAAAAAAAAAAAAAAAAAAAAAAAAAGATGCAAATGCCGGACAGACTGAGTGAACTACCACCCCCCCCCCCCCCTCCCCCCTCCTCCCCCCCTCCTCCAGAAAAGGCCCCGAAACTCACCCAGAGTGAAATCCACAAAGCCCCCGCTGGCCACCTCCAGCCCGCCGTACTCCAGCGTGTTCCGCCGGTGACCCCGAGAGATGACGCTCTCCATCAGCTGCAGCTTCCTCCGCAGCGCTTCGTTCTCCTGGCGGCTCCGGCTGATCTCCAGCTGCAGCACCTCGCAGCTGCCGTCCACCAGCCCGCAGATCTCCGCCACGGCCGCCGCGGTCAGCGCCTCCATGATGGACGTCAGCTGGGAGTGAAACGCTTTGTAACTCGTCATCTTGAGCGGACGCGAAAACGAAACCAAAAACCCGCCGAGCTGCGTGAGTTAAACGCACATTTGTGAATTGATGCTGCGGAACGGTTAGTCGTTGTTGTTTGTTGATAGTCGGTTGTCTCCTCCTCTAAAGGGAGGGGGGGGGGGGGACAACTTCCGTAATGCCACTTTCAAAGTAAAAGCTCAGAGTGGATCACGGGGGTGCTGCCTTCAGGTGCGCCTTGTAAACTCTAACTTCGATTTTTTTTAAAACAATCAAAAGCAATGCCACAAAACAGTAGACGCTACAAAGACAATTATATTAATTTTAATCGCTATCAATCTCAACTTTGTGAGCCTACTGTTGATCTCTTTTCCAAAGTAGATTAATACCATTATCACAAATAAAATGAAAAAAACAAAATATACAATTTTACCCCATGATTTTAATTATATTATTAGCCAAATGCCATATATAGTAGATGCTAATTCTGTGGATGTAAACCTCTTTTCCATTATCTAAATAATATACAAATTAATGCAATATATTGTTTTTGCTCCACTACACTGATTTGACTTCTATAGCTAAGGGTCACTTTACATATTAAGATTTCATACTTTTTTTTGTCATACTTTATTTCAAAAGTTCAATACAGTAGTTACATAAAAATGTTCAGATTAAAAACAAACCTGCAAATATATTTTAAAGTATAAAAAAAAAAATCAAGATTTCATACAAAGTAGATGATCGCGGTTGTAAACATGATTAAATACTTTCTGTAGTATATTTGAAACTCGTTCCATAATGACCGCCAAATGCTACTTACAACTTGGGGGAAAAAACATAATACTTTATTTAATTTTTATCTGCTTTAAAAGTAGACAAATTAATTGTTTAATAAGACAAATTTTGTAGTGGTAGTATTTCCCACAGTACGCGAATGCAGCACCATGTCGGTTTCTATAGCAACGCTTGACAACCAACAGAGAGCAGGATGGTTTACAGTAAGTTTAAGATATAACTCTCCTTTAAGAACATTTCTCTGCGTGTTTTACTGTTGTTTATCACCAGCTAACTAACACCAGTCATAAATCATGTTAGGTAAAGTAGGTTTTGTTCGAAGTAGCTACTATTATCACTAATGTAAGTAGCTTTTACTACTACTAGCTTTAAGATGGGAGCTACCCAGGGCTTCCAATAGCTTAGCATGCTAATGTTACAAAGCTACTGCAAAGTAGTCATTTTGTATCTCTGGGTAGTATTTTAGTGTCTTCCTGTAGTCCTTTTGTGGTAGTTTGCACCAAAATACACCAAATGCTACTTATAACTTGGGGGAAATACAAAATCCTTTATTTTTTTATTTGCCTTAAAAGTAGACAAATTAAAGTGGCAGTAGGCAACAATTTTTGGCATAATTTGGCAAAAATCTCCTAATAACCTTTCAGCATATTATAATTCAAGTGTTCTGAGAGGAAACTAGACTTCTGCTCCTCCTCATGTCTCTGTTTTCAGGCTTTAGATAAAATCTAGCCGGCACTCATAGTTAATATAATCAGCTGTTCACCTGATCAGAGGAGGAAGAGAGGGTGAGCTGGTGGGTCGCCCTATTTTTATTGTTAACCGCTATTTTCTTTCGATCGCTGTTGATCATCCTGGTTTTGTGCACGTTATTATAAGTTGCTCATTTTCATTAAATAAGATTTGATTCAACCTATTTCCGGATCTCAGAGACTTACTTTGGTAGCGCGTCGGACAAGCAAACCGCGGCTTTTAGTTTGTTTCCTGAAGTCGCTACAGCTTAGATAAGACTTTAATAGACATCTATAACAAAACACAAGGCAAAAAGACTAATATAAATAGGATTTTAAAATAAGAAAAATATTAGTTTGGTGACAGTGCCTTGGACTTAAAGAGACACAAAATGCAGCTGCATCTTTATGTAGTTGTTTTGTGTTTCTCTGTTGTAGTTTTGCAACTGTATGTAGTCATTTTGTGTCGCTTTATGTTTTTATTTTGTGTCTGTCTTTAGTCATTTTGTATCTCTGTGGTAGTTTGTGTCTCTTGGTAGTCATTTTGTGTCTCTGTAGTCGTCTCTTTGTGGTAGTTTGCATCTCTGTGTAGTATTTTAGTGTCTTTCTGTAGTCGTTTTGTGGTAGTTTGCGTCTCTAGGTAGTCATTTTGTCTCTGTAGTCATCTCTTTGTGGTAGTTTGCATCTCTGAGTAGTATTTTAGTGTCTTTCTGTAGTCGTTTTGTGGTATTTTGCATCTCTGAGTAGTATTTTAGCGTGTCTTTCTGTATCTGTTTTGTGTCTCTCTGTAGTTGTTTTGTTGACTGTCCCTCTCAATATGGCTTCAAAATAAGTTTATTATTAGTAGCAAAGGAAACCAGTAGCGTTAGTAATGATAATATAATATGAGTAATGATGCTACTGTAGAAACAGAGAGACACCTCGGTTCCTCCTGGTGTTTTGTTGTGTGTTGTTACTGCACCAACGTGTTTTCTTCTAGGTATTTTTAATGTTTGACCATTGTGTTTGTTTTGTTTTGTCCGTCCAGTCACCGAGGACATGGTCCGCCGACGGGCCGAGCACAACGAGTGTGAGATCTTCTCCCTGGAGGAAGTTTCTCTGCATCAGCAGGACATCGAGAGGATCGAGCACATGGACAGGTGGTGCAGGGACCTGAGGATCCTCTACCTGCAGAACAACCTCATCCCCAGGATAGGTGAGGCATCAGCCAGCAGCTCCTCCTGGCTGTTACTCAGTAAACACGGAGTTAAAACTGTGTTAGTCTATTTCAGGGGGTCCAGAGGGTCTTTAGGGGGAGATAGCAGGTCAACAGTAGATGTCACATATAAGTGGTGTACATCATCTGAAAGATGGGAACCTGGAGATTAATTTGAGATGCAGCTCAGCACTGTGGGTCAAGTTCTTCTAGTCATAAATCAGAAATAAAATCAATCAAAAACTTTTGACATTTTGGAGATTTCTGCAAGAATTTGTATTTTCCGGCGATTTGATGGCGAACACTTCTGTTGTAAACTGCTCAGAAACCCCCTTATTGTCAATCGAGCTAGGAAAGCCATCCATCCTCTGAATGCTCTAGATCTCTAGTTTGATCCATCCATCCTCTGAATGCTCTAGATCTCTAGTTTGATCCATCCATCCTCTGAATGCTCTAGGTCTCTAGTTTGATCCATCCATCCTCTGAATGCTCTAGGTCTCTAGTTTGATCCATTCATCCTCTGAATGCTCTAGGTCTCTAGTTTGATCCATCCATCCTCTGAATGCTCTGGGTCTCTAGTTTGATCCATCCATCCTCTGAATGCTCTAGGTCTCTAGTTTGTGGCTGTAAAGTTTCATGAGGCTGTGATTATCCTAGAGGTCACCACAGGTCATTTTATACAGTGAGGTCATTGAAATGGTTACTATGGGGACTAACATCATCACACATGAATACAGTTGGGCTCATTGGATCCACCAGAGTCTCAGCTTTACAGTGATACACAATTTATGGAATTCAAGACTGTTTAGGGACCCCAGTATGCAGAAATATCCAGATACACCATTTTAGAATAGGAGACAATAACACATTTATACTGCATTGAAACAGTGTTTACAGGGAACTTTAAACACGGACATTTTTTGTGTTTTGTAATTTGTTTAATATCTTACTTGCAATCACATTTGTTCATCTAGAGAATGTCGGTCGCCTGAAGAAGCTGGAGTATTTCAATCTGGCCTTGAACAACATTGAAGTCATTGAAAACCTTGAAGGTCAGTATGTTGTGTTGTTTGGTGATGCATTGCTAAAGATTAACGCTTGATTATGAACATTGCTCCTTTCTGAATGAATCTTGTGCTTTATTCAGTTAAAACATTCCAACCGGGGCAGCAAATAACAATTCATTCAGTCATCTATTTATCTATTTGGATTATTCAACTAATAATTTAGCTATGAATTGTTAAACACATCAACTAAATGAGGAAAAGAAAATGGAGAAAACCCCCTCACAATGGAGAAGGTGGAACCTGCAATTATTTTTTATATACGAAATAAATAACTAGTAAGTTAAGAAATTAGTCAACAATTACCATCATTTCCTGCTGATTGACTAATAGACCCTTTATGTGTCGACTTCATGATGACGTCACGGTGTTAGCTGGAGGCTAAACAGAGGACAGACTGGAGGCTAACGCTAGCAGTGAGCTAAAGTTACACATCTAAAATGTCATCTTGCTGTGTTGTTGGGTGCCAGAATCCAGATATCACAAACATCTGAGATGACAAACTGTGACTCGTCACAAAACGTCAATCAATTTTCGTAAAACCCAATAATCGTAAAGCCAATATTCGAAATCCTCACAGTTGATTTCTAGCTTCAAAAATTCTCGATAGTGAATTTAATGATGAGTAAACACAGCCTGACTTCAGAGCTGAGGAGAGACTCTACACTACTGTGCACTAATGAAAACATAGTTATGAATATTATATTCTCTTTCTGCTAATAGGTCATCTGAAATGTTACACACTGGACCTATAGAGTAGTTGCAGATTAATTTTTCTGTCGACGGACTAATCAATGAATCGTCGCCGCTCTTTGTTGTTTACATCCCGATTTCCTCTGTAAACGTATAAACGTGGTGTTGTTGCGTTTGCTCCCCGTCTTCAGGCTGTGAGAGCCTCCAGAAACTGGACCTGACTGTGAATTTCGTTGGCCGTCTGAGCAGCGTGGAGTCTCTGAAACACAACGTCCACCTCACAGAGCTGTTTCTGGTGGGGAACCCCTGCACTGAGTTTGAGGGCTACAGGCAGTATGTGGTGGCAGCTCTGCCTCAACTCAAGGTAACTTTACCTGGTGGGGGGGGCAGCATTAAAGTCCCAGTGAAACAGAAGTTAGAACGTCTTTATTTTTGTCTCTGTCCTCAGTGGCTGGACGGGACGGAGATCAGCCGGTCAGAGAGGATTCGAGCCTCTCAGGGCCTGGAGGAGGTGAAAGGTCGAGTCTGGGAGCAGGAGAAGGAATACCTGAAGAGGAGAGCCAGGGAGAGAGAGGAGGCGCAGGGGAAGGAAGCAGGAGAGCAAGAAGGAGACGAGGAGAGGAAACCAGGCTTCGATGGCCGCTGGTACACTGACATCAACAACACAGCGTGAGTCCTGACGTCAAGTCAAAACTTTACCAGAAAAAAGTGGTAATATTACGAGAATAAAGTCATAACTTTATGTGGAAAAAAGTGGTAATATTACGAGAATAAAGTAATAACTTTACGAGATATAAAGTCATCTCCTCCTCCTCTAAAGAGTCAGTTTCCCCATCAGGTCCGTGTGGTTCTTTCTTCAGAATAAACTCAGTTTCTTTAACAATCTTTTCCAGGTCCTGATACTGATGATAATGTGGTGCTGATGACTCATCAATACTTCATATTTTGGCTCATCAGTGATGAGCCAAAATATGAAGTATTTCATTATTTGTGAAACGTAAACTAAAGTAGAACTTCACAAGATGCTCCACGTTCCTCATTTTCACACTATTTCCCTCTAAAATAACACGTACAATTACTACTTTATAATATTATCACTTTATTCTCATATTATTACAACTTTTTTTCCCGTAAACTTATGACTTTATTCTCATAATATTACGACTTTTTTTCTCTTAAACTTATGACTTTATTCTCATAATATTACGACTTTTTTTCTCTTAAACTTATGACTATTCTCATAATATTACGGCTTTTTTTCATGTAAACCTATGACTTTATTCTCATACTATTATGACTTTATTCTCATACTATTATGACTTTATTCTCATACTATTATGACTTTATTCTCATACTATTAATATTTTATTCTCATACTATTATGACTTTATTCTCATGATATTATGACTTTATTCTCATGATACTATGACTTTATTCTCATAATATTATGACTTTATTCTCATGATATTATGACTTTATTCTCATAATATTATGACTTTATTCTCATGATATTATGACTTTATTCTCATACTATTATGACTTTATTCTCATGATATTATGACTTTATTCTCATGATATTAAGACTTTAATCTCTAAATCTCAGATAAATTTTTCTTTCCTCAATGTGGCCCTAATGCTCCGTCGTAGGATCACACTCTGCTGAAGTGAATTAAATTAAACTACACTGACCTGGGACAGATAAAAGTTAAATCATCATGATGATCTCTGCTTGAGGTGTTGAAGTCACTGAATGCTTTCTGCCCCTGTAGTCGGCTGCTGGAGGAGGAGAAGGAGAACCAGGAGGCGGAGGAGAACACGGTGAGCCCCGACGTGGACGACGAGCGGCGGCGAGAGGATGAGTTCTGGCACAAGCCGTGTTCATTCACCCCCGAATCTCGTCTGGAGGCTCACCGCCACCTGGAGGAGAAGAAGAAGAAGGAAAAGGAGAAGTAAGTGCTCATCATTTAAGATGCTCCGGCTGGTGGGCGGTGTTTCCTCAACTTGATCTGCCGGGTCACAAACTTTCTCATCTTACAGCTTAACAGTACACTACAACATGTTCCCACATCTTCCTACTGCTGCTTTAAGTAGAGTTTTGTAGTTTTGACTCTCTGGCTGTAGTTTACTGTCTTGTCCACCGGATGTCGCTACAACACCGTCCCCACTGAGGCTGCCGTCCACACTGACTCAGGATGAGTATCAACAGAGCAAATCAGAATCACCTTCAGTTATACACTGATCATTATCTGCTGACACATACAACTCATGGCCAAAAGTATGTGGACACCCGTATGTGACAGTTGAGGGAATGCATGGCGGTCTGTCCTGGCTGAAGGTGAATTAGAGGCTGGATATACTGTATGTGGAAACACTAGTCCCTGCTGATCATTATGGCAAGGAAAATAACTCTGGATTCAGCTGTTAGTTCATTTTACTACTTTTAGGACATCATGATTTAAATGAGGGATTTTTAAGTGTTCCTACTGGGAAGTTGATTTATATCCTCTGATTTACAGATGTCTCTTTATACATCCATGGACACAGACTCATTGGTGTTTTCAATCAAAAATGGCGGTAGCTGTTGTCAAAAAAGCACCAGAGTTTCGTCTCTTTGCTTCTATTGTCTTTGCTTCAGCTCCTATAATAAACTGTGTAGGCAAAATACAGACACATTACGACTTTTTTCTTGTAAAGTTATGACTTTATTCTCGTAATATTACGACTTTTTTTCTCGAAAAAGTTATGATTTTATTCTCGTAATATTACAACTTTTTTCTTGTAAAGTTATGACTTTATTCTCGTTATATTACAACTTTTTTTCTCGTAAAGTTCCGACTTTATTCTCGTAATATTACGAAATTTTTTCTTGTAAAGTTGTGACTTTATTCTCGTAACATTACGACTTTTATCTCGAAAAGTTATGACTTTATTCTCATAATATTACGATTTTTTTCTCGTAAAGATATGACTTTATTCTCATAACATTATGACTTTTTCCTCGTAATATTGTGACTTTATTCTCGTTATATTACGACTTTTTTTGTTGTAAAATTGTGACTTTATTCTCATAATATTACGACTTTTTTTCTCGTAATATTGTGACTTTATTCTCGTTATATTGCGACTTTCTTTCTCGTAATATTGTGACTTTATTCTGTAAATCTCAGATTTGTTTCCCTGAATGTAGCCCTAATACTCGTACATTCGCACTGTGGCCCTCACTGCATTAGTCTTATATACTATATACTTAGACTAAAAGTTGCTGACCCCTGGCATAGACAAAGGCTTCAGTTCCCTGGAAGTTCATCCCAAAGGTGTTGGACGGGGTTGAGGTCACAGCTGGGGGAACCATTTCTGTATGGAGCTGGAAACAGAAAAAAGAGACAAACAGTTGACACAAAGTTGGACGAACACAAAGGTGCAGGACGGTCTTCATACTTTTAGTCACATAAGGTCATATATACCGAAGTACCTCAGTTTGGGCGTTGAACCATTTTTCATGAATATTGACGCTGCAGTGTGCCGAGGCTGAAACGTGTGCTGCCTTCTCATCCAATCACCAAGGGAACAGATCGATCAATCAGTCACTTTATTGACCACATGGCTAAGGTTGAAGAGGTGATTTGTTTTCAGTACACGGCGGAAGGAAACATCAGTTCAACAGCAAAAAAAACCAGACATAAATATCAGGTTTTGACACGACAACTAGCCGGACAGACGAGAGGACGTTCAGGCCGGGTTCATCTGTCGGGTTAATGAGAAGTGTCGAGGTTCGTTACTGCAGCGGAGAACAATCCGTACTGTTAACCGGAGGAGACGTGAGCAGGTTCAGAGGGTCAGACAGGATTCAGTTCTGACGTTTTGTTTATACGTTTGTGTCTAATGAATCAGCTGGTGAGCCGGAGGATGTCAATAATCCTGAGTGATGTACTGACGGTGTGTTTAGTTGAGCTGACTCTCACAACAGTGATCGCTGTAGTAGACTAGAGGAGGAATTTAGTAGTAGTAGGCCTATAATATTCACACTGGAACATTACAGGTGGTGTGTTTGTATATAGTGTTAATAGTTAAAGTGCTTTCTTGTGTTATTTGTAGTATCACTCTATAATATATTACAGGATGTGTCTATAGGCTGGAATCAACAGCAGCCGGCCAGACAGAATTGAACTGAATGAATCGTGATTAATCGAATGATTGTCCGTAGTTAATCACGATTAGTTGCAAATTAATCACTTATTTTTTATCTGTTCAAAATGTACCGTAAAGGGAGATTATTCAAGTATTTAACACTCTCATCAACATGGGAGTGGACAAATATGCTGCTTTATGCAAATGTATGTATATATTTATTATTGTAAATCAGTTAACAACACAAAACAATAACAAATATTGTCCAGAAACCCTCACAGGTACTGCATTTAGCATTAAACAATATGCCTAAATCATAACATGGCAAACTGCAGCCCAACAGGCAACAACAGCTGTCAGTGTGTCAGTGTGCTGACTTGACTATGACTTGCCCCAAACTGCATGTGATTATCATAAAGTGGGCATGTCTGTAAAGGGGAGACTCGTGGGTACCCATAGAACCCATTTACATTCACATATCTGGAGGTCAGAGGTGTCCAAAATGTCCAAAAAATGTAAAAAAAAAAAAAAAAGTTCGAAAATGTCCCAAAAAAAAGTCTGAAAATTGTCCGAAAAATGTAAAAAAAAAAAAAAATTGAATAATGTCAAAGAAAAATTGAAAAATGTCCGAAAATGAAGAAAAAGCCTAAAAAAAAAAAAAAAAAAGTCTAAATTCTTTTTTTGAATAATGTCGAAAACAAAATTGAAAAATGTAAAAAAAAAAAAAAAAATGAACAAAAAAAATTCTGAAAAATGTCCAAAAAATTATAAAAAAAATAAATAAATAAATTAAAGTCTGTAAAATGTCTGAAAGTGTAAAAAAAAAAAAAAATTGAATAATGTCAAAAAAAACATTGAAAAATATCTGAAAAATGTCAAAAAAAAAATTCTGAAAAATTGCCAAAAATGTCAAAAAAAAAGAAAAGAAATAAAAGTCTGAAAATGTATGAAAAAAAAAAAAAAAAAAAGTCTGAAAAAAAAAATTGAATAACGTCGAAAAAATAATTGAAAAATGTACGGAAAATGTAAAAAAAAAAAATTACACAAAACAATGACAGATATATATAGCATAAAACAATATGCTCAAATCATAACATGGCAACAACAGCTGTCAGTGTGTCAGTGTCTGAAAAATGTCAAAAAATGTACAATTAAAGTACGAAAAATGTCCAAAAAATTAAAAAAAAAAAAATTGAATAATGTCGAATTTTTTTTCGAAATTGTCAGAAAAATGTAGAAAAAAAAAAAGTCTGAAAAAAAAGAAATTGAATAATGTCGAATTTTTTTTGGAAAAAATCTGAAATATGTCCGAAAAAAATAAATAAAAAAAAGTTTGAATAATGTCGAAAAAAAACCTTGAAAAATGTTAAAAAACAAATGTAAAAAAAAAAGTCTGAAAAATGTAAAAAAAAATGTAAAAAAAAAAAAAAGTTGGAAAAATGTCCCAAAAAGAGTCTGAAAAATGTCCCAAAAATGTAAAAAAAAACTTAAAAAAACAGCAACATTTGTTTGTGGGTATAGAACCCATTTACATTCACATATCTGGAGGTCAGAGGTCAAGTGACCCCTTTGAAAATGGCCATGACAGTTTTTCCTTGCCAAAATTTAGTGTAAGTTTGGAGCGTTATTTAACCTCCTTCCCGATGAGCTAGTATGACATGGTTGGTATCGATGGATTCATCAGGTTTTATAGTTTCATACGATACCAGTTTCTTGTTATTATCTCGTAACTTTGACAGCCCTAATGAATACATGTAAGTTTATTCAGTTTCCCTCCATTCATGGATTCAGGTGTGACGGGCACCATTTAGTTTTCTCTGTGGATTTCAGTCGTTCCCTTTTTTGAGTTATTATTTCTCTCTCTCAGCCAGACTGCCGTGTCTCTCTGTGATTGTTTCCTTCTGTTTTTGTCCTGAACTTTTTGCCATTTGTTGTCATTGAACTGAAGTCTGTCATTAATCTGAGGTTTGTGAGTATCCTCTTTGTTTTCAGTGCCATCCTCGGTCCTCAACCAGGACTGTAAGCGTGATTAAAGACCATACAAATAAACCTGACATGTGATCCATATCTAGAATAATAAATACACGACGCGTCCCACACTCATCCAGAGAGTTCAGGGTCGCTCCACGGATCAGCTCTGTCCGAGGGCGCTCCGACAGTGGGAGTGAGCTCTCTGGTACCAGCATCCAGCCTCCAGTTCACCCTCCTGCTGGGTCTGATGATTTAACCATCAGCCCTGCAGGTCAGTCTGCTGGAGGACAGAGAAGAAACAGTCTGTATCTGTAAACACCTGCTCATATTTCTAGGGACAGATGTGTGCTTCTAAAAGCTTTTATATTTCTCCTGACCCGGCTGACCATGCTGACTCACAGCGTTTAGTTTTCAGAACACCTTCGAGCCACAGAGTCGTGAATATCTGAGCTGACGTATGACGCATACTGTAGAAGTACCCTGCTGTGTTTGTGCTTCATCTCCAGCCCACAGGAAACCCTTTACAGTAGCCTGAAGGCATTTCACTGTCTGCTTCCTGGCTGGGCCTGTATTTGTTTATCTCTGATTGGTGGATTAGTCTCTCTTCTGCTCCTAGATCGTTCTTTTCCTACTCCTGCTGTACGAGTAGGTCGTTAGCGATGTAAAGCTCATGAGTTATGTGCTCACACTGTAAGTGTTAAATAGAAGAAAAACAAAAACACGTCCCGTCGGCCCCTGAGGACCGTTCTGTCTGTTGACAGTTGTCAATAAAGATTTGTTTGAAAGCTCCAACAGGTAGAGTTTGTTTGCTAGCGGAGGTCTGTATGCTTACAAGGCAGAAACGTGCTGCCTTGATCATCTGTATGTGGACTCGCAGGTGGCGAGGAAGACGTGTATGGCAGAGGGAATTGGCGCTAAGCTAGCTGCGTTTTACTAGCTATATCTATCGTACATTGTTATCTTGATAGCTACGCTCTGATTACTGTAGAAATAGGAGAAAAAGAGCGCTGATGTTGGGGAATCGGCTCGTGGATCTGCTTCAACTGTGCGAGAGCCTGTGGACGAGAAATTCATCCGACTGGCCGAGTTAATCGGTCCTTGGTCCTTAATTCTGTGTGGAGTTAGCACGTTCTCCCCGTGTTAGCGTGGGTTTTCTCCGGGTTCTCAGGTTTCCTCCCACAGTCCAAAGACATGCAGGTTAATAGTTGACTCTAAATGTCCCGTAGGTGTGAATGGACAGGTATAATGATGCAGAAACACATTTCATTTGAATCCACTTTGTTTTGTCTCCTCCGTCTCTTTATAATCAGATGTCGCTTTAGCTTGGCCGACTTCATGGCATCGTTCGTGAGCACCTGAGGACACATTTTGGTCTCCCAAAACCAAACTCGATATAACTGTTGTCATATTTTCTCAATTTAGCTAGTTTGGTCTTGACGATGTGGATTGAATCAAATATTTCTCCATGCTCGCCAGCTAGCTATCTGGCTAATAAGCTAAGCTAAGCTAAGCTAAGTGACTGATTCATGACAGATTGACGTGATGTGTCACAATCGCATCAGAGTTTCTATTGGAGTAGTGGACACAATATGCTTGTTTTATTGGTGCAAATGGTCCCCATCTGTAGATATGCACTTTGTAATGATACAGCACAATTATGTAATTTTATTATATTTTATTTATTCAGATTCCTTCCTTGAAATGAAATGGCAGAACAAACTCCCTAAGGAGCACAGTAAATGCCCTTTCTATGGATAAGAAGTCCGATAACACCCCTGGGTGAGCCCCGTTTGTAGAAACCCAGTGAGGTGGCTAAGAATCCACCCGGTGACAGCCCGCTTCCTAATCCATATTACTAAAACATACCCGGCCTGCATGCTGCCCAAGCATAAAATCAGGGTGATATGGTGTTGCCGTTTTTATCGTCTCCCTGCACGCGGCTGTCAGAGCGCGCTGACTTGACGCATGCAGTCGTGCAGTCACTAGATTGTCAGGAAAGATGAATTTCCTGCTCCTGAGGTGGATCCTGCGATAAGGTCAGCCAGGAGACGAGTTTAATGGCTGCTCCTGTTCCTCTCAGAGGGAGGATAACGCCGGGCGAGCAGCCGATCCAACCTGCAGTCTGTACAGCTCAACCTGAAAACACAGCAGAAGCTTTGAGGTCGAGGGAAACTGATGAATGGATGCAGTTAATTGACGTGTATGGATGAGAGGGACGGGCGGAGGGTTAGCATGTGTGGTACGTTGCTAGATGATTAACTGTTGAGGCAGACACTGATAACACAGAATAAAGCTTATTCCATGGACTGTAGATAATATAAACTCTTTAACACAACATAACAGCCCTGCGTCATGTCGCCAAATAGAGCTTAGAATACATGAAATGGTGCAAAGTATCCTCACACAGCATTTCCCACGAATGCTCAGCAGCACGTTACATGCGTACAGTCTTTTCAAAATAAACTTCCGTCTTTACAGGAAGCAACTTAGCTAGGTTTAGGCAACAAAACTACTTAGTTAGGTTCGGGAAAAAAATGTAGTTTGAGTCTACATACATATACTACTTATATACAACTTGTCAAAGTTAACGCAATAATAACACGTTAGCGCATATTAGTTTTAACGCCACTAATTTGTTTAATGCATTAACGCAACCTGTGGTTTTTAAGCTGTAGTGGGCTATGAACTAAACTATGAAACCTGATGAATCCATTGATACCAACCATGTCTTACTAGCTTGTCATAAAGGAGGTTAAATAACGCTCCAAACTTGCGCAAACTTTTGGCGAGGAAAAACTGTCACGTCCATTTTCAAAGGGGTCCCTTGACCTCTGACCTCCAGATATCTGAATGAAAATGGGTTATATGGGTACCCACGAGTCTAAAACATGTGCAATTAATTTAACTATGGACAATCATGTGATTAGTCGTGATGAGATATTTTAATCGAGCGCTATTACGACTACATATATACGTATAATAGACACTAAAATAATGGCTACCTAGAAAGCAATTTTGTATTTAATGACGTCGGTGTCGTCTTAGTCATGGAAAAAAGCTCGCTGACCAACATATTTTGTTAAAGTTTTAGGTAATGAAATGAACACTGGGTAAACAATAGAAATATGGCGTTCATGTTGCACAGTAACGTACCAGAATTACCGCTTTCATGTACGAGATTCTTGCTGGATAAATTCACGCTGCAAGCAGAGGCTTTGCAGAAGGTGTGTTCTGTAACCTGAACGTCCTCTGTGACCTCAGTGACCGTAGTTGTGTAGATAAATCTTCCACGTCTTAGATTAAATCTTCTCTGCAGACACAGTTTGTACACGGCTAACTGAAAGCTGTCCGAACAGATCGTCCTCAGCTCTGAACTCCACTCAAACCAGCAATGAAGCTGTCACCACTGATGTCTCCATGACTCAGCTGTTTGATAGACGCCCTGTCACGCCCCCCCTTTGGAAAAAAAAACAGGAGTTACAGAACAGGATTTTACGGAGCAGAGAGCCACACTGTGACCTTGACGAGTCAACGGTGTTATGGCTTAGGATGGGACGGAGGCAGAGGAAGAGCTGCTGTTTGAACTGGGAGGCAGAGTGATGGAGATGATCCTATCAGTTTGATATTATGAAGAGGATACTTGCCCTCTGTCTCACCCCAACTCATCCCCAACACACACACGCACACACACATCTTCACATGTATTCTCACACACTGAAACCAAACCTGGGAAATGACAACAAATTATCAGCCAAATGATTCCAATGGTCTTTTAGAAATGGCCTCCAATCGATGGCCGGTGTCCGTCATTTGGAGTCCGGCTCCATTAAATCCTCCAGAACGGCTTCATTGCTTCTTGTCTGAGATTCTCCGAGTGTGTGCAGCTCTATCAGAGGGATGAACAACACTCTTCCTCAAGATTTTCCCTCTTTTGGCGTGTTGATGATGCTGGTGGAGAGCGGTGTCTTAAGGCTGTGCCCACACTAACAGATTTATCAAATATTAACAGATCCGACACATAACAACATGTTGTGTTAAATTTAACAGTTTAGCTCCTATAGTGTGTGGAGAGAAACAGCAACCCAACACACTATCAGATTCATTCATCACCAAGAGTCCCCACTAAAAAAACAGATAATCTCTGGCGATCAAACGTGACTTTAGTGTAAAAAAACGTGGCCGACAACGGGCAGGAAGAATTAGTGATGTTAGTTTTTACTTTGTACTGAAAATTCACGAAGGATGGATGGATGAAGTCATGGAGACACGTTAAATAAACACTAATCAACCAGTTGCTCCTCCATCTCTGAGCTCCATCTCACTACTACTTTATGCTTCACGTTTAGCATTAGCTCATGCGTTAGCCGCGGCCGCCATGACAACGGTGCTTGTCCTTCCTTCTTCGGCTATAGTTCTTTCTTCTTTCCCACGTGACTGCGTCATCGGCTGTCCTCGGGGTTCCCCTCACACAACAGGATATCCCATCGTAGATATTCAACATGTCTAATATTTCAAATTGGTGCGGCCAGGATGGACTTCGGAGGATGTAAAAAAACACTCTACCTCACACCACAGGAACATCTGGAAAGATCTTTATAGAACCATCAAACAATCAGGACTTCCCTGATGATTTTCTGGAGGAATCAGGACCAAAATCAACTTGATTCTCGTGTAGTTTGGACCCGATTAGTGTGTGTGTGCGCGTGTGTGCGTGTGTGTGTGTGTGTGTGTGTGTGTGTGTGTGTGTGTGTGTGTCCTACAGTAAAACCCTCTATTGCACATTATCTGTTGCGTCTCTTTATGGACGTTTCTGGAGGAGCAGCGACTCTCTCCTTCACCCCAAAGACCTCATAACTCTGCTACTGTCGTCTGTCAGTCCACCCTCTTTACACACACACACACACACACACACACACACACAACACACACACACACACACACACACACACACTACCGTCTGTACTCTCCTCATGCGTTGCTGTTTCCCTGCAGGGAGAAAGAGAAGAAGCCGAAGGCCCCGAGGACGCTGATCACTGCTGAAGGACGAGTCATGAACGTCAACGAGCCCAAGTAAACATTTTACACACATACACAGCACATTTACTCAAGTATTATACTTAAGTACAAATTTGAGGTACTTGTGCTTTACTCGAGTCTTTTTTTTCTCCATGCAACTTTATACTTCTACTCCACTACATCTCAGAGGGGCAGCTAAAGTTACTAGCTACTCTACAAATTAAGATTTATACACACGAAACACATGAACACTGATGTTTTGATAGAAATTAAACTCCCCAACAGTTTTTACAAGTACAGCTGAAACAATTAGTCCGTTAATAAAATACCCCATTAATCATTTAGTCAAAAACTAAACTGTTTTGATGTTGAAGTGATTTTTCTTGTAAAACCATTTGATGGTTCCAGATTTAATAATGCTAATGTATTAATAATAGGGCTGTCAATCAATTCAAATATTTAATTGTGATTAAATTAAAAATTGTTCACATTTTTTATGTTCAAAATGTACCTTAAAGGGATATTTGTCAGGTATTTAATACTCTTATCAACATGGGAGTGGACAAATATGCTGCTTTAGGCAAATGTATTAATTAAGGCTGTCAAAGTTAATGCGTTGATAAATCGTTTTAACGCCACTAATTTCTTTAACGCAATCGAACTTTCGGAAGTTGTAGTGGGCTCAGTTTTAAAGCTAGAGTGAAGATACTGGTATCATATGAAAATAGAAAACCTGATGAATCCATCGGTACCAACCATGTCATACTAAGTTGTCATGAAGGAGATTAAATAATGCTCCAAACTTACGCAAAATTTTAGCCAGGAAAAACTGTCATGGCCCCATTTTCAAAGGGGTCCCTTGACCTCTGACCTCCAGATATGTGAATGAAAATGGGTTCTATGGGTACCCAAGAGTTTCCCCTTTACAGACATGCCCACTTTATGATAATCACATCATGATTTGAGCATATTTTTTATGCTAAATGCAGTACCTGTGAGGGTTTCTGGACAATATCTGTCATTGTTTTGTGTTGTTAATTGATTTACAATAATAAATATATACATACATTTACATAAAGCAGCATATTTGTCCACTCCCATGTTGATAAGAGGATTAAATACTTGACAAATTTTGAACAGATAAAAAATGTGCGATTAATCACGATTAAATATTTGAATCGATTGACAGCTCTAACTTGAAGGAACATTTTCAATGCAGGACTTCTACTTTCTCAGTGTGGTATTAGTACTTATACTGCAGTAAATGATCTGAATACTTCCTCCACCAAGCTGTCATCAGTAGCGGTAGCAGTAGTCGTACAGTATCACCAGCTATGATTGACTGTGAGGGAAGTCGACCAATCCACTCAGCTACAGCAGCGGACGCAGCAGAAAGCAACGTAATTGGTTCTCATTCAGTTCAGCAACAAAACACATCCAATCAACTGCTTCAATTTAGTTTTCGGAAAGAAATAATGAAGAAACCAGGTCACAGCTCCACTCGGATGCAGCTTCCTTTCACAGTTCTTCATAACTGTAATGTGTTTTCTTTGAGACCCTCGATTACCTCCTTCTGGTCAAACTGCTCAGACAGCGAGGCGGGGGAAAAGCCACCAGGTGCTGTGTGATTGCGTTATTAGCAGCCTTTCGTTTTTCTGATTGGCTCGCCTGCCGTCCGAACGCTACAGCAGCAACCTGATAGCTGTGGGCTAACCCGGTCTCCCTCCATTAGCCAGAGGTTGATATCCAGAGCAAGGCCACGGGGGGGTCGAGGCCTTAAAACATGGCTGATTTCATTTGTAATCTGAACTGAGGACACACTCAGGTCAGGAAGGTATCCTTCATATGATATATCACTTTACATCAGCAGAGACTGGACGGTGTGGTTCGCTGCAGCCTGCGTGATAACACTCAGAACATCATGTTAATATTTCTTACCATGAGTGGCTTATAACTCTAGCTTCTCATAACAAAAGGTATTTACTGAATGAATGTGGTAGAGCTGTCAGAGAACTGAGGATGTAGATTATATTGCATGTCTGGATATTTAGATTATATTCTGTTTATTTTCAGTGGGAGTGTAAGAAAAGTACCACCAATGGAAAAGATTGTGTAACATTTAAATCATTCCAGTTGACCAAGTTTCTATAATAAGTGTAATGTAATTAGCATCACACACTACGTTCCGTGTATATAGCGTAGTAACTAGGTTACATTAACACAATCGATATTTCGTAGGCTGTAGCGGGCTCAGTTTTAAAGCTAGAGGTAAGATCAAAGTTAACGTGATAATAATCCGTTAACGCAAATTTGTTTTAACGCCACTAATTTCTTTAACGTATTAACGCAACTTGTAGCGGCTCATTTTTTTAAGCTAGAGTGAAGATACTGGTATCATATGAAACTAGAAAACCTAAAGAATCCATTGGTACCAACCATGTCATACTACTACTACTACTTGTCATGAAGGAGGTTAAATAACGCTCCGAAAATGGGTGCGATTAATCGCGATTAACTATTTTAATCGATCGACAGCCCTAGTGTGTATGTGTAAGTGCACTACGAGAAATATCTTAATAAAATAACCAAAAGGCATTTTATGTGTGGGAATTTTCCTGTTTTCTTTGAGCAATCACAGTAATGATGTTAACTAATAAATCAGACAATGCACAGTCAGTTTAGTGATATCCCCACAGTTACCGGTCTGAAATAACATCCAGAGTCCTCTCTGTCTGAGACCGAGACCGATCTCCAGTACTGCAACACTGGAGGCAGCTTTGAGTTACTTACAGTTATTAAAAATGTAAACAGTGTTTGTAGCTCAGCAGCTGGACCAGTTTAATATTCTTCCTCTTTGTGTGCATTTACAGGCTGGACTTCTCTCTAACTGAAGATGAAGAAAACAACACGGTCATCTTAAACCTGGAGGTGTACAGGTACGAAACGCTTATTGTATCATAGCAGCCCGGCTTGTTGGTTTATCACACAATAGACTATAGTTTATACATTTCTACCCATATTTGTGCTCTTAATCACACAAGTTTATTTAAAGAATTAATTTTGTTGAATAAAACTAAAATCAAAAGCCACTGTGGAGATACGCCCCTTTTCTGTTAGTAACCATGGTGACGTATTCAGTGGGCGGAGCGTTAAGTGGAGGCAGAATAATTCTCTGGTTAGTCAACGTTGGCTAGCAAGTATTATATAAGCGTTAGTTGAGAAAGTTAACATTAACCAACGGGACCAGATTAGTCGACCCCTACGCTGTAAAGATAAATTGAGGGCGTATAAATCTTTGGATGTCTATAGTTAACTATCCTTCAGTAAAGTCAGTCAAAAAGAGAGTCCGACAATATCGGAGAAGCGTTTCAGAGACGGAGAGAAAGGGTTGCTAATAGTTTAGCCTTCTGCTAACAGCAGCCAACGGCTCACGGCTGCTGTTAGCAGAAGGCTAAATATGATCAACATTTACTCTCCATCTCTGAATCGTTTCTCTCATATTGTAGCTCTCTAGAGCCTCCAATCACAGTTTGTCATCTCAAATGTTTGTGATATCTGGATTCTGGCACCAACAACACAGCAAGATGACATTTTAGATGTGTAACTTTAGCCCACTGCTAGTGTTAGTTAGCCTCCAGTCTTTCCTTTGTTTAGCCTCCAGCTAACACCGGGACCTCATCGTGACTGCTTTACACCATAGCTCTATTTGTGGTTTATTGCTTTGTCGTGTTTGTTCAGCTGTATGTCAGTGTTGATTTCCTTCTTGTGTATTTGTTGTTTGCGCAGTGGGAGCTACTGAGAACCAGAGTCAAATTAACTTTGTGTGTCAGTCAGCACACCAGTTGACTTGATTGATGGAGAGCTGCAGTCACATCAAATTGAAACGATCTAAATGATTGTAAGAACTCTCTGGGAGCTCAAGCTGGGAACTTCACAACCATCATGTTGGTTGTTTAAAGTCCCGGTTCAGTCGGACTGCTTCTCTACAGCTCAGCTTCTTGGTTGATTACAGGTGTAAAGTATGTGTGACTACCTGTCGAGCTGCTCCATGTAGGCTACAGACACTGCTACACCTGTAGTCTCTCTATAGAAAACTGACCTCCGCTCCCTCACAGACACATGGACACCTCCTTGATCGACGTGGATGTTCAGCCAACGTACGCCAGAGTCAACGTCAAAGGAAAGGTACGCTGTGGAGAATATAATAGATTGATTTTGTTTTGGCCTTCATCGGTCGTCTTTATTCGTCTAAAATCTCAGTGTCCCTCCTCCATCCCTCTGCGTCCTAATATACTAATTTATCAGCAGTATGGAGTGACTCATGTGATTACAGGCTGCTGTGAATCCATGAGGACGATGTTTGCTGCTGAGTCGGGGGCAGGCAGGAAGTGTGATGGATGAAGAGTCAGATTTAGAGCAAATAAAAGGCTGTCAGGAGCTGCTGAATCATCAAACATGTTTCTGACATTCTGATACGTTTTATGGAGAGAGTTTATTACACCTCCTGCAAAGTCATTTCCCGGCTGTGAACTTCAGACTTGTTTTATTTTTATTTATTTTTTTAAACCTGTGTGCGCTGGTTTGAAGTCTGCGCACATGCAAATCTTTCTCGGAAAATGGCATATATATGCATCATGGTTTCTGTGCGTGCGTATCGTTTCTACATTTGGCCCCAGGTGTCCGGTCCCCCTCAGCAGCACCGAGGAAATGTGCGAAGGATTTTAATCTCCCACGAACACACCGCAGCGACCTTTAAGCCTGATTAAACAGCTGTTTGGCTGCACATAAATCCCAAGAGGTGTAATCTTACTTTTTGTTTCTCTTCCCTCTATAAACACAGAGGTTTGGAGCTCTTGAGTCCTGAATGTCATGGCTCTGCTTCAAGCTGTTAGCGTATTTATGAATGGTTGTCAGCATGATTGGACGTGTGGTGTGATTTACGCAGTGATACATCAACTCAAGCCTTTAAAATTCCTTCTAAATATGAACTGATTTAGAGGAGCAGGGGGAATTTACTGTAGGTATCATCTGTATATCAAGCAGGGCCTTCAGAGGAGTTAGAGGACGGAGGTTTTTCTCCTTCTCTGCCTGCTGTTAGCACGGTTTCCCCCTTAGAATCAAATAAAAAGCACACTGATAAATGAAAAAGTATTTTTTTAATGCCCACTATTCCTCCCACATGGATCATTTTGGCTTTCATAGGATTTCGCTCTAGTGATTGATTGCCACTGGAGCTATTCTGGTCACTCTCTCACGTCTTTTCTGGAAAGTGTACCTATAAAAAGGCCCACTAATGATTAAAGTCATTTGACACACTGGAACAGCGGCAGTGCCAGATCAGCGCATTAATCTTGCTAATTAAAGTTATGAATAATTTACTCCGCAGATATTTCAGGTGGTCCTGCCTGCTGAAGTGAAGCCCGACAGCTCGACAGCTCAGAGGTCCCAAACCACGGGACACCTGGTCCTCACCATGCCCCGGGTACGTACAGTCACACATCAGGCTGGAGCACACGGGTACCTGAGCACAGGTGCACGGCGAACTTTCAGGAGGCTTTTTTTAAGGATGTCTTTGTGAATTAGTTTTTCAGTTTGTTGAAATACAAACTGAACTTTTAGCCACACTAGCAATGTGACTTTGAAGATGTTGATGTCTGATGCTCCAACACTTTAGTTCAGAGTTAGCTGATGAATTCAACGTATCCTCATACAACGGTTCGTATGATCTCTTTCGAAAAGCTATTTTGTTATGTGTTTTCCTACGAATCACCATCTTCGACCATCGGTTTTTAGCTGTCATCATCTTGGTTTTTAGCCGTCACCATCTTGGTTTTTAGCCGTCGCCATCTTGGTTTTTAGCCGTCACCATCTTGGTTTTTAGCCGTCACCATCTTGGTTTTTAGCCGTCACCATCTTGGTTTTTAGCCGTCACCATCTTGGTTTTTAGCCGTCCCCATCTTGGTTTTTAGCCGTCACCATCTTGGTTTTTAGCCGTCACCATCTTGGTTTTTAGCCGTCACCATCTTGGTTTTTAGCCGTCACCATCTTGGTTTTTAGCCGTCACCATCTTGGTTTTAGCCGTCACCATCTTGGTTTTTTAGCAGTCACCATCTTGGTTTTTAGCCGTCACCATCTTGGTTTTTAGCCGTCACCATCTTGGTTTTAGCCGTCACCATCTTGGTTTTTTAGCAGTCACCATCTTGGTTTTTTAGCAGTCACCATCTTGGTTTTTAGCCGTCACCATCTTGGTTTTTAGCAGTCCCCATCTTGGTTTTTAGCCGTCACCATCTTGGTTTTTAGCCGTCACCGTCTTGGTTTTTAGCCGTCACCGTCTTGGTTTTTAGCCGTCACCATCTTGGTTTTTAGCCGTCACCGTCTTGGTTTTTAGCCGTCATAATCTTGGTTTTTAGCCGTCATAGTCTTGGTTTTTAGCCATCACCCTTTTGGTTTTTAGCCGTCACCATCTTGGTTTTTAGCCGTCATAATCTTGGTTTTTAGCCGTCGCCAATTTTGTTTTGTTTTGCTGTGCGTTCATGCAGTTTCTCAACATTAGAGCTGTTTGGAGGTTTAGTGTTTTGTCATCCTGTTGGGGACGACGTCAGAGAAGAAATAAAATCGCATGATGAAATATGAACCAAAATCTGATAATTCTCTAAGTAAAACTTTAGAGATCTCATTAACGCTGTTAAATTACAACTTTACTGATGAACTTTAAGCTGTTGGTTGTTTTCTGTGATAGTTCTGCTCCTGCCAGTGAGGATCAGACATTTTGTCCTCTGAGGTTTAATGAAGGAACTCTTTATGGTGTCTATAAAGAGAGACGGGGACTGATACTGCAGAGTCAGAGCTGCTACTATCAATCCTCCATATGGCCTCTGATACATCCTGCACCAGTAAACAGTTCAGAAATGAAAGTGTGGAAGCTGTTTGCAGACTACGAGTAAACACCTGTTCTCCTCTGATGTGTCTTTTTAGGCTGAAGGTGAAATCAAAGTGACAAAAACCGTCCCACGTCGGTCCAGAGCGTGTCAAACCAGACGCAGCAGCTCGCCAGGGGACAATAAAAGGTAAAGATATTCTCTGCACCCTCTGCAGCTGCAAACACATTGATACAGACGTCCTTATATTGTGTGGACAGGAAGGAAAATTAACATGTTGGCTTCATAAACACTCATCCCCACCTTCTAAATCTCTTTCCAAGTCTGCTGTGATGTTTGTTTTTTGCCGTCGACATCTTGGTTTTTGTAATTTTTTTATTAGTCACGTCTCATATGGTCACTTCTTTCTTTTATTCTTCATTTTGCTGTCTTTATACTATTATTATACAATATCTTTACACAATGTAAGCAAACTTGTATAAAAAGAACATATTTAACAATAAAAAACTGACAAAATCAAACATAAAGACTTAAACCTAAAAATAACAAACTATTAGAAGAAAAACACAAAATCGCTGATGCCAAAACTACAATAATACAAATACTTATTGGAGCGAGTTAAACAAACTCTGGTATTTATGTAGTTTTACATTATAACAACATTCCCTTCATCTTCTTTCATGTTTGTTTCTTTTTATCTTAAATGTAATTTGCATCATGGTCATAATTACTGAAACCCAGATACAGTACAGTGCACAGATAAAGCTCCAATGTTGATGAAAATAAATGACTAAATGTTGAGGTCATGGTAGATGTAGGGGGGTACATTTCAGAATTTTATCCCAAAAACTGAATGTTTGACAGTATTTTGAATTCTCTCCTCATGTGAACCGTTGCAGTCAATGGAAATCAAGCACTTTTAAACATCAATTTGTCACTTACGGAGCGATCAATCTTTGTCAAAATAAAATACTGACATCTCTGTGTTTTCTAGATGAATTACACGAGATTACAATTAAACATAACCTCCTTGGCGGAGGTAACAATGGATCGTTTTTCCTTGATTTGGAACCGCTGAACCACTATGGGTGTAAAACACTCCTCTATTCATATGTCTGTTTCTGGTGTTATAAGAAGATAAAATAGTTTGTAATAATAATGAGGCATAAAGAGCGACTAGCAGCAGAGCTGTGGCCTGCGGGCAGCTGGATGGTCTGTGTGTTAGTATGAATTCATCAGAGTCAAGTGTTGGTCCTTGTTTGGCCTTGAGTTGAATACATACATATTGAATTGCCTCCGGCTTATCGGGTCCCCGTTGTCCTAATTACAGATTCCTGTTGTATATTAAACGCTCTGCATGATTCATTTTATCAGCCGTGTTGATGATCCCCGCTAATGACCACATACTGGCCATAGATAACCTTGACCAGAGCTGCAGCGACGAACTGGGAGGAAGATACTCTCAAAGTATCTAAAATACTGAGTCTTTTACTGCGGGATCAGTCCTGGCGTCGCCCATTCAGGCTCCAGCTGCTGTTATTTGATTATGAGGATTCATATCTATTCTTGAATGTGACCCAGGTCCCAGTATGGGATATAGCACCCGATTAGACTGTTATCAGGCCATTAAATGTGCATTCTCATTCCCTATAAGCACCATAGATGTGGGTCAGAAGGGGCCTATACTATGTAGTAAAAGTGATAGTGAAACTTAAAAGCAACACGTTCTAACATGTAAAACTGAATGAAATGTCACATTTTCAACACAAACAAAAATGCTTCTTTAGGTTTAGGCCGCAAAACTACAACCTCTTTAGGTTTAGGCAACAAAAACTACAACTTCTTTAGGTTTAGGCAATAAAACTACAACTTCTTTAGGTTTAGGCAACAGAAACTACAACTTATTTAGGTTTGGGCAATAAAACTACAACTTCTTTAGGATGTAGGCAACAAAAACGACAACTTCTTTAGGTTTAGGTAACAAAACTACAACTTCTTTAGGTTTAGGCAACAAAATTACAACTTATTTAGGTTTAGGCAATAAAACTACAACTTCTTCAGGTTTAGGCAACAAAACTACAACTTCTTTAGGTTTAGACAATAAAACTACAGGTTCTTTAGGTTTAGGCAACAAAACTACAGGTTCTTTAGGTTTAGGCAACAAAACTACAACTTCTTTAGGTTTAGGTAACAAAACTACAACTTCTTTAGGTTTAGGCAACAAAACTACAACTTCTGTAGATTTAGACAACAAAAACTACCACTTCTGTAGGTTTAGGCAACAAAAACTATAACTTCTTTAGGTTTAGGTAACAAAACCACTTAGTTAAGTTTAGTGAAAAACATCATGTTTCTGGATTAAAATTACTATGTTTCAAAAGTGAAAATGAAACTTAAACGATCTTGGAGAGCTAGCATAATTTGAAAGTAGCATCGCCTCAGGAGCTCCGTCTAAACATCCCCCCCCCCTCAGAGCTCATCAGTAATGGATCGCTGTCGGGGTGTAAAGACCATTTCAACAAATATAACAAGTAGTGGATACTGGAGAACATCGCCAACCCTGCCTTTACATATCAATTTATTAATGTTGGTTATTATAAAGTGTTACCTTTTCCCTTTCTTTTTTTGAAAGTAAGATTTCATGACTCCACACTAACATCAGGTATTGACAGCAGCTCTTCCTTCAGTAGACTGAACCATGACGACGGCTCAGTGAGGTTTAGTTTACGTTAGCTCAGAGCAGCTCCGCCTCTTAATGACCACATTAGTCCGCGGTGCTCCGGTTCCTCTCCTTGCCTGGCGGCGCGCTCGTCAGCGGCGCTATCATCATTACCATTTTATGACCGGGAGCCGCTTCTTGTCCTTCAGCTGGCCCCATCAAACACAGCAAAGAGCCCCGGTGCCATCCTGCACCCCTCAAATTAAACATTCGATAAAAATGCTAAGCTGCTCCTCCACGGCAAAGGTGACGGGTGAGAGTTACTGCATCATCTGAACATGATTAGGGGCGACCTTTGACCCCAGGCTTACCCACACACTGTGTACTCAGCCTCTGGCATGGATGGAAATGGATCTGAAGGCCACGACTGGGTTTGAAATGAATTCGCTTGATGACACAAGGCAGGGCAAAGTGTGAAATGTGTCATGAAATGGAATATCAAACATCATCTAAAGCCAACAGATCACGTTGCCTGAGATAATGTCCCATGTGATTTTTGTAAGGTCAAAGGTCAGGGTCAACTGTATATTTTAAGGGACTCGCTTGTGCTCGCTCTACGTGGACGCGAGCGAGCATCGGTCAAAACAGTGAGGCGACACACACGAGACTGAATGTGATTGACGGCTAAAATCACAACATCACTCTATATTTCACATGCTTTGCAGTAACGTTAGCTTACCTGTCCAGTAGGAATTTTATCAGCCCGGGGTCGGTTTTGATACCTTAAACAGATCGAAGGTCCCTCCATGAATCAAAGGCCCGGCCAATGTTGATCCTAGTTTTCCCCCCGACGTCGCTCACATTCTTCACTAGATATAACTTTGCGTTTTTTGTCCTTCCGTGGAGTCTGAGTTGTGATGGAGGCTGGTCGTTTGTTTGTGTTAGCGGACTCCATTTTTAACTAACCGTTAGCTACCGTTAGCTATCATTAGCTATCGTTAGCTATCGTTAGCTATCGTTAGCTATCCCTGAAGCTGCGCTGAAGAGAGTAGGCACACGCGAGCGCGCATGACATCACATCTGTTGGGACACCGGTCCGAGTCCTTCACATTAAAAGCAGTCTACAGGCTGATCGAGGAAACGCAGAAAGTCGCGGAAGGTCTCATTGTTTTAGGTTAGGTTACAACCTGTTCACACATTTGCAATAAAAAAAACAATTCATATGTGTAAAAAGTTACATACGGTCCCTTTAAGTCAGTAGGGTTTACGCTTGCACTGCTGCACTGCATGTGATTCGGAAGTACTGAGCAGCTCGAGGTTTAAGCACAAAACTAGGGCTGCAACCAGGGTCTGAAACTAGCACCCACTACCCGCTAAGTGTGGGTAAATTGAAAGGCGAGGGCCGGCCCTCCAACCTCTGCAGTGAAGTCATAATAATGCATGAGTCAACTCCATCCATAATAATCTGACCCAGTGATCGCGTCCCTCAGGACTCATTTGATTATCTTTGTTTACAGAGAATAACCGCGGTGTTCGTGCTCTGACCCCTGACCCACCTCGCTCCTCCTGACCCCCCCCCTGCATCAGCCAGGCCGCAAACTTTACAACTAAATGACTTTATCAATACTGCAGCATGTGCAGTTATCAGTCTCGAGCTCGCTCATTAGAACACGTTCTCTGTCTGATGATAAGGAGAGAGACGTTGCTCCTCTGTTGACGGTCCACAGACTTCATTACCCGTGAGATATGATGACCAACGGGCCTTCGCCGTGGGTGACCTATTACAGGGAGCCATGTTGGACGTCTTAACCGGGGAGGGCATTAGCAGAGGAGCACCTGGACTAATGACTCCATCCATCTCACACAGAGAAGTGCTGACGATTAGGTTTACCTGCCCGTTACCTAGATGAGTGTTAGAGCTAAACTTAGACCAGGCTCCAAGAAGTCATCAATATTTAACCCCCTCATTTTAATTATTATACTGTACATTCATCTATAGTGTTGTCAGTTAAAGAAAACAGAATATATTTGCATCTATTTTCGGCTTTAAAATAAAAAAAAAAGGATCTTAATCACGTAAAATGAACCCACTAATCCTAAACCTAGAGCTACTTCGCTTTGAGAAACATGAACATAAAAAAAACTGAAACAAAACTTCTTTAAAAAGACAAGTTGTCTAAACACAAGCAGGCGTGCAAGAATTTTATCTTCATACAAATTTAAGAATGATTAATAAATGATTAAAATGGACGAATATTTTATTTAAATCAGGAACTTTCACTCAGGAGACCGCTGCTTGTGTCCTGTGTGAAACCAAAAATAAATGTTGACTTTACGCTTGTTATGCAACATCTCCTGAGGGCAGATGTTATATATTTACGCTAGTTACCTTGTTACGGTTGTTACATTACGTTGCTACTAGGGCTGTCAATCGATTAAAATATTTAATTGCAAATTAATCATATTTTTTATCGGTCTAAAATGAACCTTAAAGATAGATTTGTCAAGTATTTAATACTCTTATCAACATGGGAGTGGACAAATATGCTGCTTTATGCAAATGTATGTATATATTTATTATTGTAAATCAATTAACAACACAAAACAATGACAGATATTGTCCAGAAACCCTCACAGGTACTTATGTATAATGTATAATGTATAATGTATATGTTTATGTAGTATATTTACTTACTTATGTATAATAAAATATATAAATAAATAAATATAAGAAATGAAAATGTAAAATAAAAAATAGATAAATACATTGAAAAATGTAAATGTAAAATCAAAAAAATACACATAAAAAATAAAAGTGGAAAATAAAAAATAGATACATAAATGTAAAATAATGAAAATGTAAAAGAAAAAATGGAATAGATAAAATAATAAATAAATAGAAAAATAAATAAATAGAAAAATGGAAATCAATTAACAACACAAAACAATGACAGATATTGTCCGGAAACCCTCACAGGTACTTATGTATAATGTATATGTAGTATATGTACTTACTTATGTATAATAAAATATATAAATAGATAAATAAATAAATATAAAAATTAAATAAATAGGTAAATAAATACAAAAGATAAATAAATATAAAAAATTAAAAATGTAAAATAAAAAATAGATAAATACATTGTAAAATGTAAATGTAAAATCAAAAATACATATAAAAAATGAAAATGGAAAATAAAAAATAGATAAAAAAATGTAAAATAATGGAAATGTAAAAGAAAAAATTGAATAGATTAAATACATAAAATAAATTTGAAAATGGAAATCAATCAACAAAACAATGACAGATATTGTCCAGAAACCCTCACGGGTACTGCATTTAGCATTGGAAATATGCTCAAATCATAACATGGCAAACTGCAGCCCAACAGGCAACAAGGCCGTGCAGAGCATGACATCAACCTTGTCTGAGTCCATGAGACTTGTTTAGTCTGGTTCTTATCTAAATGTGAATCACATCCAAACCTAATCCTGTGTGGATCGGTGGCTGCAGACACTAAACAGAACCTACTGATGTCGTTACTGCAGCCGATTACAACTCAGTTACTGTAGGAGCCCGCTACTGAACTGAGACGGAGAGAGATGACCTTACAGGAGCTTAGTGATCATAAAAGCTTAGTCGCAGACGTTCATGACACTTTCTTCTACTGTAGTAAGTAACACTGAGTACATTATTTTAACTGGGAATTTGTGGGTTTTAGGGGACCGAGGGGTGCAGTTAAAAACATCCTGTTAATTTAAAGTCAGGTGACTGATAGTCCTACAGCTTGAAACTAACTCTTACTTTAAAGCATTAACGCACTCGATCTTTCGGAGGTTGTAGCAGCTCCGTTTTAAAGCTAGAGTGAAGATACTGCTATCATATGAAACTATAAAACCTGATGAATCCATCGGTACCAACCAGGTCATACTAGCTTGTCATGAAGGAGGTTAAATAACGCTCCAAACTTGCGCTAAATGTTTGCGAGGAAAAAACTGTCATGGCCATTTTCAAAGGGGTCTCTTGACCTCTGACCTCCAGATATGTGATTGAAAATGGGTTTTATGCATGTTCTAAATACAGTACTTGTGAGGGTTTCTGGACAATATCTGTCATTGTTTTGTGTTGTTAATTGATTTCCAATAATAAATATATACAAACGTTTGCATAAAGCAGCATATTTGTCCACTCCCATGTTGATAAGAGTATTAAATACTTGACAAATGTGCGATTAATTTGCGATTAATCGTGATTAAACGTGTGTAAAGGTGTTTCGGGAGAACTTCAACTCAGGACGTCAGTATTTCTAAAACCCTGGCTGCAGCTCTGAATGTTTCTAAAGAGGAAATATAACTCGCAGTTCTTATTTTCACCTGTTTTCTTTCCCTCGTACAGGCACTTAAAATGCTGCTTGGACATCGTGTCTGTCATACTAAACATATCCATTCTAAATATAGACACCCAGCAGGAAAATTACTTTCCCATTTGCTCCCACCGAGCTGGTAATTTTCCTGCTGCAGAGTGAGTCCGCTGCAGCGAATGAAGCCAGGACCGAGAGTAGCAGTGTGCTCACGGTACAGTATATGTCCTCTGGCAGCTTTATTCCCCTCTCAATAAACAAGTGTCAGAAAGCGCCGAGTAACGAAGTGGCTCCTCCTCCTGCGTCCTGCTGCTGTTTGTCAGCCGCTCTGCAGGAGATTAAATTATAATTGCCGCGCTCTTCTTGGAAAATCAGCACATTTCATTAACGTCGTCTCCCCCTTTGAAGACACAGATACCTAAAGCACATTCACACTGCAGCCTTTATCATTAATATAACTGATTTTTAAAGATCAGCCTCCCTTGAAGTCTGTTGAAGCCTTTTCAGGTTTTAGATGGTGAGTTAGTGACTTCCCATCCAAAAAAAAAAACAGATGAAAATCTGTCGTTGAAATGTCAGTTTCATGTTGTTGCTGCAGTGGTTGTGATTGTCCATCATATCATGTTATTAGATAATGAGCTACTCAGGAGAGTCCATTAGATAAATATGGAATAGCATCAATATAATACTTTATGAATTTCACCAGCAAATAGCTTCAAGCTTCAGGCTCAGTAAATACTCTGGTTTGATTTATTTATTTATTTAGAGCTCAGTTTAAGTCTGTCAGGAGACAAAACTTTTACACCTCGACTCCTTTTTGGTGTTAAACTCTGATGTTTGACAAGTCTTTGATGACACATACTAAAAAACAGTATTCAAAAGTGGCATTTTTCTCTGTTCTTTTACACATTTTAACATGAGATTAAACTGCACATCTAAGATCTGCATCTTTCTGCAGTGTGCTTTCATCAGATATTCACATACAACATACTGTATATGACATCTGGTAATTTGTTATTTCACAGCAGCCTGATATACGTATGAGGCTTCATGTTATATAACACCTAGACTGGAATGCATATATGCACAGTCATATTTATAGTCTGTGCCGTACCATACTGTATATCACATACTGTATATATCAGGTCCCGTGTTGACCTTGTACAGTCACATTCAATCTTTAAACTCTGACGTCTCTCCACCAACATTATGTGATTAGAGTCCTCCTCATTTGATGTCTGTTTAAACTTGACCTCTGTGTCCCTTCAGTGATTATCAGGCGTTGATTGAATTAGACTAGATTGACGGTAACTATTAGCAGATGTAGTATTCCTGTGGGGTATCATATGGGTTCATGAAGGACGTGGTTTATGTTGAGATTTGATTTGATTTTTATACCAAGGCCACTGAAACTACTTGTTTCTGATTGGCTGGCAGGTACACGTGGAGATACACATGGGATATATGGGTTCTAGTGTGGGATAAATGGGTCCCAGTATGGGATATATGGGTTCTAGTGTGGGATAAATGGGTCCCAGTATGGGATATATGGGTTCTAGTGTGGGATATGTGGGTTCTAGTATGGGATATATGGGTCCCAGTATGGGATATATGGGTTCTAGTATTGGATATATGGGTTCTAGTGTGGGATATGTGGGTTCTAGTATGGGATATATGGGTCCCAGTATGAGATATATGGGTTCTAGTATTGGATATATGGGTTCTAGTATGGGATATGTGGGTTCTAGTATGGGATATATGGGTCCCAGTATGAGATATATGGGTTCTAGTATTGGATATATGGGTTCTAGTGTGGGATATGTGGGTTCTAGTATTGGATATGTGGGTTCTAGTATGGGATATGTGGGTTCTAGTATGGGATATATGGGACACAAAAAGGGTCTATCTAGATGGTCACTTCATTGATTCTCTTCTTCCATTCAGACACGTACAGAGAGCTGTCTGCTTACTTAAGTCATAGAAGAAGAAGAAGGTGTCATTGCCTGTGACTTATTTCATTCCCTGATGTTTGAACAGAAGAAATAATGTTCCTGAGAGGCTGGAGGTCGACCCCAGCAAGCACACAGCGCTCGACCTTGCCCACATCGTACCGCGCCACAGCACCAAAGAAGGTCCGCTGGAAACATCCAGGATGGAACGTCCACCTACCGCCACAGCTCACAGCAGCTTCTCTGACGGGTTCGTAGACGACTCTGATGTCCCCCCACTGGTATAAGAAAGAAATAATCCTTTAACCTCTTTAAACTCTGATGGTTTATCTTTTCAAGAATAAATGAAATCTTCGAGGAGAAAACAAAAGTTATTTTTCTTTGTTACTTTTAGCAGATGTTTGTTTTTTTGCCCAGTAAACTGCAGCTGGAAGGGCAGCGCTGCAGAGAGCTGTAAAATCAATCAGCCTGGTTTGGTCTGCTTTGCCTGTGGCCCGTTTGTGTGTTTTGGAAGCCGTTGCTCTCTTTGCCTCGTCTGTGTTTCTGTTTTTTTTTTCTTGTGATAATCTCCTCCCGAGCTCAGAAACCGATATTCTGCCAGACTTTGATCAGAGAGGCCCAGAGGACACAGGTCCAAACATCTTCTGAAGCTCGCTCATCTCTCCTTGAAACTCCGCAGAAGTCTCCTTGCTCTTTACTTTTCCTTTGAGCTGCCACCCCGAAAAGCTTGGAGGTCACGACTCCATCGTCTCCTCCCTCCTCCCCGAGCAGCTCCGAGTGCCGTTGCAGCCGCAGCGCCTCCAGAGATCATTTTGGCTTTGGACCATTTTTCCTCCCGACAGCTCCACTCTTCTCTTATCATCCCAGCGTTCTATATTTGGACTGCGTGGCTCGTATCATCCAGGAGATTTTGATGCTTGTGGTTGTTTGTTGCTTGAAAAACAGCTCGTCCACAAATAGTGCATGTAATGTAGTCTTTGTCTGTGAATCCTGATTTATTCATTCAGTCTGAGGATATGTTGTTTTTCTAACATATGTAAAAAACTCTGTCAAAGTTCGTTTTAATGCCACTAATTTCTTTAACGCATTAACGCAACTTGTGATTTTTAGGTTGTAGCGGCTCAGTTATAAAGCTAGAGTGAAGATACTGGTATCATATGAAACTAGAGAACCTGATGAATCCATCGGTAACAACCATTTCATACTAGCTTGTCAGGAAGGAGGTTAAATATCGCTCCAAACTAACACTAAATGTTGGCGAGGAAAAACTGTCATGGTCATTCTCAAAGGGATCCCTTGACCTCTGACCTCAAGATATATGAATCTCTGAGGGTTTTTGTCCAAAAAAAAGTCCAAATAATGCCGGAAAAAAAGCCTGAAAAATGTCAGAAAAAATGTCAGAAAAATGTCCCAATGTCTGAAAAAAAGTCTGAAAATGTCCGGAAAAAAATGCAGTTATAAAAGCCTGAAAAATGTCTGAAAAAGTCAGAAAATTTTCGGAAAAATGTCTGAAAAATGTTTGAAAAAGTCAGAATATTTTCGGAACAAAGTCTGAAAAAAGTCAAAAAAATGCCTGAAAAATGTCTAAAAAAATCTGAGAAAGTCCCAAAAAAAAAGGCCTGAAAAGCTCCGAAAAAAAAGTATGAAAAAAGTCCAAAAAATGCCGGAAAAAAGTCTGAGAAATGTTTGAAAAGTTATAATATTTTTGGAAAAAAGTCTGAAAAAAGTAAAAAAAAATGCCGAAAAAAAGCCTGAAAAATGTCTTAAAAAGTCTGAAAATGTCCAAAAAAAAAGCCTGAAAAATGTCTGAAAAAGTCAGAAAAGAGTCGGAAAAATGTTTGAAAAAGTTAGAAAATTTTCGGAAAAATTCTGAAAAAAATCAAAAAAATGCCGGAAAAAGAGCCTGAAAAAATGTCTTAAAAAGTCTGAAAATATAAAAAAAAGCCTGAAAAATGTCTGAAAAAGTCAGAAAAAAGTCCGGTAAATGTCTGAAAAATGTCAAAAAAAAGTCAGAAAAATGTTTGAAAAAGTCATTTACTTTTTTTACATTTAGTCATATTACCTCGACCCAGATCTGAGATCAGTGAGTTGGCAGTAGAAGCTGATCAGTGGTCAGTCGGCAGGACAGCCTTCTGCTCCGCCTCGTTAATTATTGATAAGTAATCTTCCTGGTGTGTCCTGTGGCGGTGAAGATAACATGCACTCAACCGAATCCTGTCTCTGTCTAATGAGACGCACCACACATCAACGCTCGCGTCTGAAATACGCCGATCACTGGGAAACGCTTCATTAGAGGAATTTAACAGATCATTTAAATCTTATTTACTATCACTCTGGGGCCGTTTTGTCAGTGTGGTTTTATGGTTCGGTGGTTTCCGAGCATCACATATCGAAGCCTGTGTTCTGCTCGTCCTGACTCCCGGTTCTGGTGGACTCTAACCCTGTTTATTGTTTCAGTGGGACAGCTACAGATAGTTGAGCAGTGGAGGAAGAAGCGTTAATGGAGTCGCTGAGGTTCCAGCTTGGTTTAACGGACGAGCATTTGACTGAGAATGAACCTTTACTTTTGAAGCGTTTTACCATCACTCCTCACAGCCGTCACAGTCACCCACGCCTATCTCTATAAATCTCACAAAACCGGGTAAAAAAAACCTCCTTCCTGTTTAACCAGAACCAGACTGTGAAGAAGAATTTGTGTTTCCTGTGTGATTAAATCCACCTGCCGCCTCAACACTCAGTTATCTGTGTTTCTTATATGTCCATCGCTGCCTCATTGATTTTTGTCTGTTGCCATGACAACGCATGGTCCCAACACACCGACTCGGGTCAGACTCGTAACTCTCCGGTTCCTCTTTTATTTCCACTGTTACTCAGACCCACGTGACGCTGTTGATGCAGCCTCTGGTTCCTCTGGTTGACTTATTTTTTTCCACTAGTTTCTTTCCGTACTTCCTGCTGTATGTTTCAGTACCAGATAGACGTCTTCGCTGTCTGCACACAAAACAGGAGTTTTGCAGACAAATAGCTCAGAAAAGCAGTGATCTACTCTAATTTAATTAAACATTTACATAAAGCAGCATATTTGTCCACTCCCATGTTGATAAGAGTATTAAATACTTGACAAATCTCCCTTTAAGGTATGTTTAGAACAGATAAAAAATGTGCGATTAATTTGAGTTTAAAAGTAGAAAATTATACACTTCCTGGGACAACTTGCTTCAAACGAGCACGTATCTTAGGGCGACGCCACCGCAGTAATGGCGACTGTTTACCTCCGGTACTTCCCCGGAGTCGCCCCCTGCTGGCTGTTAGAAAGGAGGTCGCCGTCTCGGTAAACATAAAAAACCCACTTAGCATGTTAGCATTTAGCTCAAAGCCCCGCGGTGACTAACTGCAGCCTCACAGAGCTGCTTTTCTGCAAAGTGCTTCTCAAAAGCTTACAATTTACTGTGTTAAGTAACGATCAGCTGGACATTTAGTTCATTTGACTTGAACTCAGAAAGTTCTGAAATGGTTCTGAAAGTGACATCTGGACTGTTTAAGTTCACTAGAAACCAGGTTGAGGATAACTGATGAGCAGATTGATTTTTAACTGTTTCACTGCATAAATCTACATGATGGTTTGTTTGGTCCGTTAATATATCAGAAGGACTCACTCAGGTCTTGTTTATGTGACCTCTGACCTCTGAATTGCGGCTCCCTGAGTGGCATTAGCAGAACTGTCTGCGTGATGAATAGTTGCAGCTTCACAACGTGGCTCTGCCCCGGGGGCTGATGGGAGTTTTCAGAGCCTCTGTGGCCTGATATCAATGTCAGCGTGAGTTGTGCTGTTCAGGTTAAATGACCAACAGTAAAAACCTGCGAGTCCTGCCGGCTTTAAATCTGAGGTCGCTGCAGCCCGGCTTAATTAACGCCATGCCGACACTCCGCGGGGGTTGCGTCCTCCGAGGACGCCGCGCGGCTGCACGCGGAGCCCAGAAATTATGTTGAGAAGATTGGATCCCGGCTGGCGATGAAAATTCAGATTGAATATTTGAGTATAAAACCGAATCAAAAGGGAGAGTTCAAGCATTCATGGGAAGGAAATCCAAAGACTTTTTGTTTCCTGAGTGTTTTTCCTTTTTCCTCTGGACTCTCCATCTCTCTCGCCCTCCTTCCCTCTCTGGGATGAATTATTTAGAGTAACCCCCCGCCCCCCTCTCTGTATCTCTGCTGGGCCAGGCGTCCTGTGCTGCAGCCAAGGACAGATGCAACGCTGTGATGGGCGGCTCGCTCTGCAGCACCGTGGAAGAGAAAGAACCAATAAGAAGCATTATTATATCTGAACGTCATAGCTTTATGTATGGCTTTAATATCTTTATGTACAAAACTGGGCTGAAAGTCGGTGAAAAGACCTCCTCTGGATGTAGAAGAGGGTCCAATAGACCACAGACCATGGATGTAGAAGAGGGTCCAACAAACCACAGACCATGCATGTAGAAGAGGGTCCAATAGACCACAGACCATGGATGTAGAAGAGGGTCCAATAGACCACAGACCATGGATGTAGAAGAGGGTCCAATAGACCACAGACCATACATGTAGAAGAGGGTCCAATAGACCACAAACCATGGATGTAGAAGAGGGTCCAATAGACCACAAACCATGGATGTAGAAGAGGGTCCAATAGACCACAGACCATGGATGTAGGAGAGGGTCCAATAGACCACAGGCCATGGATGTAGAAGAGGGTCCAATAGACCACAGACCATGGATGTAGAAGAGGGTCCAATAGACCACAGACCATGGATGTAGAAGAGGGTCCAATAGACCACAGACCATGCATGTAGAAGAGGGTCCAATAGACCACAGGTCCGCTGGATGGATGGATGGACAGCCCGAGACTCTGGTGCTGAACTTCTTACCTCTACACCATGAACAAACCTGTCACTCAGAGGACATCACCACCAACCCCAAACCACCCTTTCAGACCTCGTCGCCCCGTACTGGTGCTTACGTCTAATTTCATGAAGGAAAACACATGTTACGCAGTGCAGGTCATGTGATAGTTGATCCCACAGTGCAGTGTTTCTGCTCACCCTCCGGTCATAAAATGGGCTTTTTAAATGAAAACAATCGATCAGTGTCTTCAAACCACACTGAAGTCAAATCCAAGATAAATGCATTGGATACCAAATCATAGAAGCTGCTTGCTGAGCGACCTTTTCACCTGACCTCTCACAGCCGAGTCCTCCTCACCTCTCCGTCTGTGTGAGAGAGGGTCTAATGTCGGGTACACACTACAGGAGAATCAAGCTGATTTCAAGTCTGATTCGTCCTGACGATCATCAGCAAGGCTCTGATTGTTTGATGGTTCTAAAGATGATGATCAAATATTCAACTTAAGCTTTTGGAGTGATTTGTATCAAAGACTTGTGATATCAGAGATGTTTCTAGGTTCTGATTTACCCTGAAAAAGATGCAGCAGCAGCACCTGTGGGCGACTACAGCTGCACCTGCACTGTCATGTGGGTGCTGTATATTTCCTGGTTCCATCATGGTAACACTGGCAGGCTCCTCTGGATGAAACACTCATCGCGGTACGTCGGGTACCCGCCTCCTCTCCGAGAGGTCACGTGGTGATTTATGCCGATCGGTGAGATTGATATGTTTATTTTAGCATTTATGCTGAATCGTTGTATCTGGTGAACTGTGAGTGTCGGTTCAGCAGCGGCTCCATCCTCCGGGAGCCGACAGCTGGACTCATTTTTCATGCTGCCGGAGACGCGAGCGGCTTGATTCATGGCGGCTTTAAGTCAGCGAGCGTCTCCGGAGGCCGAATCACAGAACGGCTTGGCGTGTTCATCTCATGAAGGTTAACACACATGCTGATACCTCCACCTCTTCTCCAACCAGTCACACACTGGGATCCTCCGGGAAGTCTTTAAAGAGACTTCTTTCAGTCTGACAGGGTGAGATGTGTGGAGGATGAAACCTGCAAAAATAAAAAATAAATTAATAAATCACTGTCAATTACAATCAAAAAATGTGCAAAAATGTGCATTAAAGACTGTAAATTACAATCTAAAAATGTGCATTAAAGACTTTAAATTATAATCTCAAAATGTGCATTAAAGACTTTAAATTATAATCTAAATATGTGCAAAAATGTGCATTAAAAGCTAAATTAAAATCTAAAAATGTGCATTAAAGACTGTAAATTACAATCTAAAATGTGCATTAAAGACTTTAAATTAAAATCTAAATATGTGCAAAAATGTGCATTAAAAGCTAAATTACAATCTAAAAATGTGCATTAAAGACTTTAAATTATAATCTCAAAATGTGCATTAAAGACTTTAAATTATAATCTAAATATGTGCAAAAATGTGCATTAAAAGCTAAATTAAAATCTAAAAATGTGCATTAAAGACTAAATTACAATCTAAAAATGTGCATTAAAGACTGTAAATTAAAATCTAAAATGTGCATTAAAGACTTTAAATTATAATCTAAATATGTGCAAAAATGTGCATTAAAAACTAAATTTAAATCTAAAAATGTGCATTAAAGACTGTAAATCATAATCTAAACATGTGCTGTCTGCTGCAGAGTAGGTAGTGAACAGTGCACAGTGAATACATTAAAGGAATATTAAGGCTATTTTTTCCCCTTTATATTATGATATTATAATATTTTAGGGTGGAGAGACTGTAATTTTGTTGTCAGTTGAGCATCTTTTTCCTCGTCTCTGCTGCTCTCCGACGTCGAGGAAAAACGATTCGGTTTCAACAAAACGACAAGACGAGCAGAAAAAAAGAATCCCTGACATCAGCACTTCAGAACGCGTCTTCAGACCGCCGTGGTTTCTGTTACACAATGTCTCCTCAGCACTCAGCACTTTCCCTAATCCCAACAAACATGATCCTGAACACGAGACCTCCGACACGTCCAAAACACAATCGCTGCTGAGAAACAGTCAAGCTTTTAGCTCCTAGTTTTCATCAAATTATTCGAATAATAATCTAATAATTCCCAGTGATTTTTGAATATTATTTTTGCTTGGAATGCACATCCCTAATAAATATATATACTGTACATGTTGTTACGCTATGTTGTTATCATAGGGTAAATCTTATATGTTAAAATAACTAATATTCTCATTTCATAGAATATATTTGTGATAAATATTTTATGAGGCATTTCCTCCAGTTGCTCCAGTGATCCTCCCAGTATCCATCAAGCTGGTTGAACTGGGAAGCTCCCAGCTGTGATTATGAATAACTGTGTGTGTGAAGCTGCAGCAGAGGGAGGCTGAACCCGTCGTAGATTAATGAACCTTGTGATTGTTGTTTCTCTCATTTTCTTCATTAGGGTCAGTGTAGCTCCCCTACCGTCGCAGTCACCCTCTGTGTCTTTTCACCTTGTATTATGAAAGTTGGATGAAGCACGTGAATAAAACATGCGGGCTGTGCCTCTGAAGAGTCGGCCACATCATGCAGATATAACGCCTGTAACGCCTTCAATTATTCACCAGCTGGAACTCTGACAAAGACCCTTTCTACTCCACAGGAAACCTAATCACCCACTGGGTTACAGTAAACTGGAAACACTCAAATACCTGGAATCAAAATCAGCACAAATATTCCTGATTCAGAATTTTATTCCAGCCTGGCGACGACTCTGGTTGCTAAAAGAAGACTGATTGTATAGAAGTCTATGAGAAAATGACCCTACTTCTCACTTGATTTATTACCTCAGTAAACATTGTAAACATTAGTTTATGGTCTCAATCACGAGTTTCAAGTCTTCTTCAATACAGCATGATGTTCATTTAGTAAATTATGGTCCCATTTAGAGTCAGATAGACCATAAAGCAGGGGATGCTTTAGGGCGGGGCTACCTTGTGATTGACAGGTCGCTACCACGGCGTTGTCCGTGTTTTCGTCTTAGAACTTTAACCCTTTCACAGTGTGTTTTCAGTTCATCAAAGTTAATTGTAACTTTTTGGTCGCCTAAAAACGTCTTATTCAGTGTTCGGATGTACTTAGCTCCACCCTCTCGTGTCACTTCTGGTTCCAAAAAACAAAGATGGCGACGGCCAAGCCTAAAGAAGTTGTAGTTTTATTTCCTAAACCTAGTGAAGTTGTAGTTTTATTGCCTAAACCTAAAGAAGTTGTAGTTTTATTGCCTAAACCTAAAGAAGTTGTAGTTTGTTACCTAAACCTAAAGAAGTTGTAGTTCTTTTGTCTAAACCTAAAGAAGTTGTAGTTTTGTTGCCTAAACCTAAAGAAGTTGTAGTCTTATTGCCTAAACCTAAAGAAGTTGTAGTTTTGTTACCGAAACCTAAAGAAGTTGTAGTTTTATTAGCTAAACCTAAAGAAGTTGTAGTTTTGTTGCCTAAACCTAAATAAGTTGTAGTTTTGTTGTCTAAACCTAAAGAAGTTGTAGTTTTGTTACCTAAACCTAAAGAAGTTGTAGTTTTGTTACCTAAACCTAAAGAAGTTGTAGTTTTGTTGCCTAAACCTAAAGAAGCCTTTTTTTTGTGTTCAAAACGTGACGTTTCACTCAGTTTTACATGTTAGAACATGTTGCTTTTAAGTTTCACTTTCACTTTTACAATGTAGTAGGTGTAGTAGGCCCCTAATGACCCCCATCTATGGTGCTTATAGCGACTGATAACGTCTATTTAATGGCCTGATAACAGTTTAATCGGGTGATCCTTTAACCTTGAGCTCTAAAACTTCAACAAATCAGAGCTCTGCTAAACTAAAAATAAAACAAGACACTGTGACACTAAATCAAAGCTTATACAAATACACCGTCTGACTCCCAGTATATCTCTGTGTAATGACGCAGCTCTGGTGGAAGCTGGCCGCCTCCTTCATGACTCCAGACATGATTTACAGTCTGCGTGGAAGGCTGCTGGTTAAATCGGCCCAAAAAGCAAAGACGCCTCGATTGTAAATCACAAATCAGCTCGTATGCTGCCTCCTGGGAGCAGAGGCTCATTTATTTTCATAATCAGAATTGACAAAATGAGATGCTGTTGAATGTGGAGCAGCAGTGTGTTCGTGCACTCAGAGCAAATAGAATAGAGTATTTCTGCATCATCGGTGACCTTGTGCTCAGGATTCTGTCATTAAAAGAATCAGATTAAGACTTTTTAAATCTGCTATGTATAACAGTCCGTTGCTATGCTATGTGTAACAGACCGTGGCTATGTATAGCAGACCGTTGCTATGTATAACAGACCGTTGCTATGTATAACAGACCGTTGCTATGTATAGCAGACCGTTGCTATGTATAGCAGACCGTTGCTATGTATAGCAGACCGTTGCTATGTATAACAGGCCGTTGCTATGCTCTGTATAACAGACCGTTGCTATGTATAGCAGACCGTTTCTATGCTATGTATAAAAGACCGTTGCTATGTATAGCAGACCGTTGCTATGTATAACAGACCGTTGCTATGTATAACAGACCGTTGCTATGTATAACAGACCGTTGCTATGTGTAGCAGACCGTTGCTATGTATAACAGACCGTTGCTATGTATAGCAGACCGTTGCTATGTATAGCAGACCGTTGCTATGTATAACAGACCGTTGCTATGTATAACAGACCGTTGCTATGTATAGCAGACCGTTGCTATGTATAGCAGACCGTTGCTATGTATAGCAGACCGTTGCTATGTATAACAGGCCGTTGCTATGCTCTGTATAACAGACCGTTGCTATGTATAGCAGACCGTTGCTATGTATAACAGGCCGTTGCTATGCTCTGTATAACAGACCGTTGCTATGTATAGCAGACCGTTTCTATGCTATGTATAAAAGACCGTTGCTATGTATAGCAGACCGTTGCTATGTATAACAGACCGTTGCTATGTATAACAGACCGTTGCTATGTATAACAGACCGTTGCTATGTGTAGCAGACCGTTGCTATGTATAACAGACCGTTGCTATGTATAGCAGACCGTTGCTATGCATAGCAGACCGTTGCTATGCATAACAGACCGTTGCTATGTATAGTAGACCGTTGCTATGTATAGCAGACCGTTGCTATGTATAGCAGACCGTTGCTATGTATAACAGACGTTGCTATGCTATGTACGTATAACAGACCGTTGCTATGCTATGTATAACATACCGTTGCTATGTATAGCAGAGGTTCAATTTCCTCTCCAGTCTTTTCAAAATAAAAGAACTTAGTTAGATTTAGGAATAGATTGACTTGGTTAGGCTCAGGAAACAAACTACATAGTTAGGTTCAGGAAAAGATCGCGGTTTGGGTTGAAATAACTCTGGAAGTGACGTTACTTAAGTACGGAAGTTACATGACAAATAAATCAACTTTAACATGTGTTTTCACACGGAACATGAACAGCGGTCTCCTGGCGAAACTCTGGTCCATCCACTTCCATCGTTCGCTGCTCTTTAGACTTCGGAGTCATTAGTATCGTCAGTCCTATCGTTAGTCAGTGAAGTTAACGTCAACTACGACCGTTTCCTAACTCTAACAAAGTAGTTTGTTGCCTAAACCTAACTTCCTGTGAAAACAGAAGTTTATTTTGAAAGGACACTATGCATTTGACAAGCGTATATTGAGGTCCGTCCATAAGTAACACTAGAGGGGAACGCCGTGCGCCGGTCTCTGATGACTGACCAAGCGGCGGTATGTATCTGACGAGTTGAGAGTGAGAACATGTTGTCCGGTCTCAGCAGCAGCAGTCAAGCTGCCTGCAGGACGGATGGTCAGTGAAATCACACGGATGATGAATCTGGTTCCATTCATGGACACGAGTATTGATCGCAGCCTCGTCCATCACCGATCACTCTACACCGACATATCGACACACGGAGCGCTATGAAGTGTTCAGCCGAGCTCTATCAATCTACTGCTGCCAAAACACCTCACGCTGTCTGTGTACTGCAGAGGAGGAGGAAGTACTCACAGCCTTTACTGCAGTAAAAGTACTTGAGTTTTGTGATCCTAGTTCAGGAGGTGAAATAACCCCCTAAACATCAAAACTGAAAAAGAAAAGAAACAGAAGTTGTAGTTTTGTTGCCAAAACATAAAAAAGTTGTAGTTTTATTGACTAAACCTAAAGAAGTTGTTGTTTTATTGCCTAAACCTAAAGAAGTTGTAGTTTTGTTGCCTAAACCTAAAGAAGTTGTAGTTTTATTGTCTAAACCTAAATAAGTTGTTGTTTTATTGCCTAAACCTAAAGAAGTTGTATTTTTATTGCCTAAACCTAAAGAAGTTGTAGTTTTGTTGCCAAAACATAAAGAAGTTGTAGTTTTGTTGCCTAAACCTTAAGAAGTTGTAGTTTTGTTGTCTAAACCTAAATAAGTTGTAGTTTTATTGCCTAAACCTAAAGAAGTTGTAGTTTTGTTGCCAAAACATAAAGAAGTTGTAGTTTTATTGCCTAAACCTAAAGAAGTTTAGTTTTATTGCCTAAACCTAAAGAAGTTGTAGTTTTGTTGCCAAAACAGCCTTTACTGCAGTAAAAGTACTCGAGTCTTGTGGTCTTAGCACAGGAAGTGAAATAACCCCCTAAACAACAAAATTGAAAAAGAAAAGAAACACACACTTTAAACTAATTGTCCAATCGATCAGCAGTCTTGGATGTTGCTTGAACACATCAGCACACTAATCACTAACAGCTTGTTTAAAGTTTAAAGTTCATGAGGAGATTTAATGGAGTTGGAAGCTAAAAAAAAAAAAAAAGAGAGAGAAAGAAACCGCGTTAGCAGAAAGATCCATTTTATTAGAACCCCTTAACAAGCAGCTCAGTGAATGTGAAGCGTGTGTCAGAGCTGCTGTGAAGCAGAGCAGCAGACAGCTGGAGTCAAATTATTGCTTTTTCAATTACAGGCTCCTTCTGCCCGTTTTTCATCCAGATAATTAGTCAAATCCTCCGACCCACAACGATTAAGTAGAAATACTAAAGGCCACGGAGACACGCCATCAGTCTATTTTAAGATTGCTCTGTTCTGTTCTGCAAATCCTGTTAGGCTGTCTGTGTTCTGTGTTCAGAGAGATCAGTGGTTCCCAACCTATTTTATTAACAAATCCTCAAACAAAATCCTGATTTTGAGTAAAGTGATTCAGTGTGTTAAATCAGTCCTTTTTTTTATTAAATCGACTTTCTTTAATGTATACAGTATAACTCGTCGCAGGAGAGCAAACAGTTGTTTGACCGCAGTGAAAGTGTTGTTTTTGAAAGGCTAAACGCCAACAAATATGGATTGAAGCAGAACGCCACTAATTTCTTTAACGCATTAACGCAACGTGCAATTTTTAGGTTGTAGCAGCTCAGTTTTAAAGCTAGAGTGAAGATACTGGTATCATATGAAACTAGAAAAAAACCTAAAGAATCCATCGGTACCAACCATGTCATACTAGCTTGTCAGGAAGGAGGTTAAATAAAGTTAAATAACTCATTCACATATCTGGAGGTCAGAGGTCAAGGGACCCCTTTGAAAGTGGCCATGACAGTTTTTCCTCGCCAAAATTTAGCGTAAGTTTGGAGCGTTATTTAGTCTCCTTCCTTACAAGCTAGTATGACATGGTTCTGGGTTCTGGGTTCTAACCCTATAGAGCACCATATAGAGCCGGCCCTGAAGGATCATTAGACGACGCTGTAACTATGGCAACACATGAACACTGTGAGTTATCGATTAAATAGTTTGATATTGATGGAAAATTGTGAAGAAATGTTTGGACAATTTGTTTTTTAATTTCAGCTTTGAGTAAAGTTCATAAATGATAATATATCTAGTTATAATTAATCTAATTTAAAGGAAAGTATCGTAAAAATTAAATGCATCAAATTTGCAAAGAAAATCTTAATGTTTTTTTTTGTTTTTTTTTACTCATTCCTGCTCTTTTCCTCCTATTTTCATTTTCAACCAAAGACGCCGGTGACTTTATATGTAGCAGTGAACAGCTCCAGACTCTGAGGGTTCCTGTGAGGTGATTCCTCTCCGTTATCTGTGTGGGATTTCATCTCATTGATATTCAGCGCTGACGTCTGCCTGCTTTCAAATGAGCCTCAGAGACGCTGCTGCAAATAATTAACCAACTAATGTTTTTGTTTTTTGTACCTTTTTAAATGTAAAAACCTCATAAAGTGAAAGTCAGCAGCTTCACTGTGTCGATAATATACAGACCAGAATATCTCAGATTACACTCAGCAGAGCCCTGAGGCTGAGCTTCACAGTATAGGTCTGTGTGTGTTTGTAGTATTTTAAATTATAGTATTATTATTGCACTTTATAATATTTAACATCTGTATTTCATCACAGTCACATCAAATCATCAGTATGTTTAAGGCTGACATTTTAATTCAATTAAACAAAAAAATATATATGCATATAGAGAACTTTTTATACTTTTTTTTCAACCTTTAAAAAGTTTAAAAAGGTACTCGTAAATATATTTTACTTAAGTTAAAGTTGCAATACTGCCCTGAAAAAATACTATGTTACAAGTAAAAATCCTGCATTCAAGATTTCACTTTAGTACAAAGTTATTAAAACAGCAAAATGTACTTAAAGTATTAAAGTAAAAGTACATGTTGGGCAGAATGGTCCTTTTCAGAAAGTTCTATTATATTTTGATTTTATGTATATATGTATTATTATTATTATTATTATTATTACATTTATTTAGGTATTTAATAATAATATGAATTTATTATTACTATTACTTATTATTTTTAATTCATTAATTTATTTAATAATTATTATTAGTATTATTAGTATTATTGTATCATATTATTGGAACATTATGTCTGATGCTTTAAAATAAGCATTTTATTATTATTATTATTATTATTATTATTATTATTATTATTATTATTATTATTATTATTATTATTATATGTCCCATTTAATTGTATATTTTAATTGTTTGTTTTTCCTTTCTCTTTTAAAACATATTTTAATATTTTAAATGTCTTTTAAATTGTCTGCTCTTTAATTCTTTGTTTTATAAAGCACTTTTAGCTTCATTTAACGTATGAAAGGTCCTGTATAAATAACCTGTATCATTATTATTATTATTATTATTATTATTATTATTATTATTATTATTATTATTATTTTTATTATTATTATTATTATTATTATTATTATTATTTCATTGTAAACCTGTCTCTGTAATGTTCAACACTGACATTAAACTTGGTGAATTATACAATATTTTACCAAAAATCCCTATTTTGATTCTGGACATTTTGTCATAATTATATGTGCGCATTTAACATCATATTTTTTTTTTCATTGCGTACAAAATATATCTTATTTTAAATAATATTTTATTTGTTATGCTTGTTAGTAGCGGTAAGATGACTGCTTTTTTTAATTAATTCTTCTTCTTCTTCTTCTTATCCTTATATTATATCCCATTTATTTTTCCTTCTTCCTCTTTTAAAACATATTTTAATATTTTAAATGTTTAAATTGTCTGCTCTTTAATTGTTCTGTTTTATAAAGCACTTTTAGCTTCATTTAACATATGAAAGGTCCTGTATAAATAACCTGTATTATTATTATTATTATTATTATTATTATTATGTTATTTTAAACCTGTTTCTTTGATGCTCAACATTGATATTAAACTCGTGGAATTATACAATGTTTTACCAAAAATCCCTCTTTTAATTGTGGACATTTGATCATTATTATATAGCGCCTCTTTGCGCATTTTAGGAGGAGCTTTTATTTTATTTTCACTTCGTGACCTTTCACCCCTCTGATGATGTCACTTCCTGTGTTGTTCGGCCCCACCGGAAGTCCCGCTGTAGCCAGGTGAGTCTGCTTTGGGAAAACTTTTACATTTAAATCTCCAAACAGCGTCGTGAATCTCAGGTTGTGTGTTTAATAAAACGGGTTTCTGGTTGTCCTGTTGTTGAATTAACGTTTTTATGAGTTCAGCATTTTTTTATTTAAACTGAATAATTTACTGTTTTAACAGAAACATGCAGCAGGTTGTTCATCATTCAGCTTTAAATGTACATTTACATCATTTACATCATTCCACTGATTTGATTTAATTTAATTCAGATATGACACAGAGTTCATTCTGATGAGTTTTTTTTTTTTATTCTTATGTTGTAATTTAAATTTTTCTCTTAGTTTACTTATTTTACTAAATTGATCTTAATTTATTGTTATTCTATTAGGTAAATAACTTCTTATGCACTTTATATTCTTATGTTGTAATTTAAATTTCCCTCTAAGTTTACTTATTTTACTTATTTCTAATACTTGTGTACTTTTACTCCTGGAGTATTTTTACTGTATAGTATTTCTTGATGTGAGTACTTCTTCCACCACTGGCAATGTGTGCACGTGTTTACATTATATTTTTAAGTGCTTGTGCATGTGTGTCATTATGTGTCTCTGCAACACACACGCACATAACAACAGGCGCGTACATGTGCATATATGACTGTGCATGTTTAGTTCTCCTGCAGGCGCGCGTGCGTCTGCCTACATCTGTCTGTGTTCACACGCACCTGAACGCATCAAGGTGTAGAGTGTCTCTCTGCGCGTGCACACGGTCCAGCGTGTGTGTGTTTGCGCGCGCACGTCGCGTCTGCGTTGCTGCTGATTAGAGCCTCTCTCTCTCTCTCTCTCTATCTCTCTCTCCCTCTCTCTCTCTCTCTCTCTCTCTGTCTCTCTCTCTCTCTCTCTCTCTCTCTCTCTCTCTCTCTCTCTCTCTCTCTCTCTCTCTCTCTCTCTGTCTCTCCCTCTCTCCCTCTCTCTCTCTCTCCCTCTCTCCCTCTCTCTCTCTCTTTCTCTCTCTCTCTCCCTCTCTCCCTCTTTCTCTCTCTCCCTCTCTCCCTCTCTCTCTCTCTTTCTCTCCCTCTCTCCCTCTCTCTCTCTCTCTCTCTCTCTCTCTCTCTCTCTCTCTCTCTCTCTCTCTCTCTCTCTCTCTGCTTCTCCTCCTGTTTCAGTTTCAGTATCGACCTCCTTCACGCAGCATCTCTGCTCTCCATCCTCCGTCTCCACCCTCCTCCTCCTCCTCCTCCTCCTCCTCCTCTTCCTCTTCCTCCTCCTCCTCCGCTGCCGCTGCCTCAGCTTCCTCTGCATGTGGACGGAGGCTGGAAGCCTCGGAGACACGAGCCATGCACGGGAGCCGCTGCTGGTAGGTGTCGGAGCGGCTGCTGGGAGCTGGATGCTGGTTGTGTCTTCCTCCCAGTGTGTCTCCTTTATGTGCTGTGTGTGTGTGTGTGTGTGAGTGGATGCAGCGTGATGCCAGGTCTTTGTCTCTCCACTGTGCGTGTGTGTGTGTGTGCATGTGGTTTTGGGCAGCAGATGGGTGATTGGCAAGTGTGCAGTTGTTGCTTGGTGCTCTTTTGGTTTTTAAATTGATTGATTGACAGGAATCAGGTGTTTTATCGCCTCATGTTCCTCTGATACAGTGAAGACGCGTCTGCAGTGAGTTTATCTGACTTTGTGCTGATCTCCTCTCCTGTGTTTACAGTGTTTTATAATAAGGGCGTGGGGGTTCTTTGGCGGGTTTTACGCGCAATTCTTGTCTTCTCCGTGCGCGCAAACATGCACCAGATGCCGATGGTTTCCCAAAGTAAAGGATGTAACACTCCCTCTCTCTCCCTCTCTCTCCCTCTCTCTCTCTCCTTTCTCTGTATTCTCCAGTCAGACTGCTGAGCACCTCCCTTCGTGCCGGGGATCACATCCTTAAATGACCCGCGGCTGAGGAGAGGAGGTGTCTCCGGATCCAGCGCCCGGATCATGGCATGCTGCCCACAGCGGGCATCCAGCACTGACCATGGGGCTCCGGTCCAGGACCGTCGCTAGCGGCTCGGAGGAGCAGAAGAAGACCTCCGGCGCTCCTCCCGGGGACTTATTGGACCAAGCCGGCGCCGGCGGAGCGGACAAGGATGGCACGCTGCTGCTGGTGGCGTCGGGCCGGGACGACTTCAAGCGCGGCTCTCAGGGCATCGGCATCGGGCTGCTGGCCAAGACCCCGCTCAACTACACCCGGCCGGCCAAGAGGAATAACATCCGCAGGAGGAGGATCCAGAACCTGCTGTACGACGCGCTGGAGAGGCCGAGAGGATGGGCGCTGCTCTACCACGCGTTCGTGTGAGTACATGTTTTTACTACTTGTGCGCGGTGATTGATAATGATGGAGATGGAGATGGAGATGGAGATGGAGATGGAGCAGTGAGAGCCTCCTCAGCCTGCTGCAAACAGCTGATTGTTGCAGAGTCTCAGCAACAAGGAGACTCACTCTGTTGCGCAATTTTGAGTCCATTAATGAAGCTGTGGAATCCAGTTAAAGGTTGTAACCTAATAGAGATGTGGGGAATGAATAGTTTCCTCCATGTATGTCACCGGAGCTCCTTGGTTTCTACAGTGGAACAGTCGGGATCACGGTTAAATGAACTTTTTGTTTTGTCCACCTGCCTCTGTGGCTGTTACTCAGTAGATTATATTGTGTTGTTGGCTGGTGAGTGAAGCAGATCTAACAATTACTTGAATATTTTAGCAGCTTTTGGCTGGAAGTTGGTGCTGGTTTCCAACCTGGTCAGGATCTCAGCTCCTGCTTGTTTCTCTGGTCTGTTTGGAGGTTTTCAGCTGTGGATTAAAGTCCTGGATGGACAGAAGTTGTGAATGCTTTCACTTAAAGCAGGGGTCAGCGACCTTTACTATCAAAAGAGCCATTTTTGGCAAAAAAACAAACAAAAACATTTGATCATTGTGATGAAGGTAACACAGTTTATAGTCTAAGTATATAGTATATAAGTCCAATGCAGTGAGGACCAAAGTGTAAATGTACTACGGAGTATTTGGGTCACATTGAGGGTAAAAAAATCTGAGATTTTACAGAATGAAGTCATAATATTAAGAGAAAAAAAGAAAATAACACGTAAAATTACTACTTTATAATATTATGACTTTATTCTCGTAATATTACGACTTTTTTTCTCGTAAACCTCTGACTTTATTCTCGTAATATTACGACTTTTTTTTCTCGTAATCGTCTGACTTATTTCGCATAATATTACGACTTTTTTTTCTCGTAAACTTCTGACTCTATTCTCATAATATTACGACTTTTTTGTCTCGTAAATTTATGACTTTATTCTCATAATATAACGACTTTATTCTCGTAATATTGCGACTTTTTTCTCTTGTAAACATGACTTTATTCTCATAATACTACGACTTTATTCTCGTAAATTTATGACTTTATTCTCATAATATTATGACTTTTTTCTCATAAACTTATGACTCTATTCTCATAATATTACGACTTTTTTTTCTTGTAAACTTCGGACTTATGAATGGACACCTTTTTCTGTCATTGAGTAAACTGACTACGTGACATAATTTATGGATATTTCATATTATATTCACAACAATAACAGTACAGAACAAATAGTGAACACAATATCTGCAGGAAGTTTGTGTAAAACGAGCGATTTGGACGAATTTTGAGCAGATTATTTCCATCACAGATTAGTTTTTCTGTTAATTTTAGGAACTTTTAATACAATTCTCTTTCTATATTATGTATTTTCTTAATTTTGAACAATCATACATAATTAATAAGCTTCGTTTTTGTCAAATTTTCTTCTCCCTGAGTCTATCGGCTCTTTGGTTGTTTTAACTTTTCTAATGCAGGACGAGTCTGTTTATCAGAGAGGACATGGATGGATTTTTAAGTATTGCGATTTAATATTACGATTTATTGCGATTTTTGTTAACTTTTTTAACACTAGACCATGAAGGGAAAAAGTTGAATCATACACTTCTAGGGACTTTCACTTTGGAAAATCTCTAAATGAATCCAGTAAAAATGTTTGATTTTCAGCATGTATGTAGTCAGAGACGTCCTGAAGTCAAATATATCAGGATCATTGTCAGGAATTATTTATTATCCAGCAACCCAAAAATCAAAGAATAAAGACATTTCCCTCACAGATTAGTGGTATTTTCTTTTTAATTTATAAGGGACATGTAATGTTTTCTACTTCTGGTGAATATAATCCAATCAGTCTTATTTCCATAGATGTATTTTATATATAGAGTTCCCTTTGTTAACACCTTATTTTGAAAAGCGGACGTAGTCCCACGTGTCTACTTCCTCTAACTTCTCCAAGTCCGTCTCTAGCTCTCCCGTCAGCTCCGTTCTCTTTATCCATCCATGGTCAGCTCCATCGGGGCCGTTTCAATGCATTTAACATAAATGTCAGTATATGGGTGCTCTACAGTTGTAGCGTCGGCCGATTTGACCACGGAGACGAGAGCGACGGCCGGCTCGACCGCACGTTACCGCGATACGATAACGTTTCCTGTCCGTGACAGAGTTAGCATGCAGCTTTAGCCGTGATGTCTAGCTCTGCTTTTCCTGCAATGTGTGAAACCCAAAGTGTTTCCATCCTTTACTGGATGTGTAGTGTTTACCACTTTGGATTTAACATGTGAGGGTGCAGGTCGTATCCAGGACGATCCTCCAACGTTTGATACTTTCTGAGGTTTGTTTTGGTTGACGGATACGGAACGGATATGACATCACGTTACTCAGACTACAACATAAAAGCGGTGACTTCCTTCTACCTCCACATAGACTCAGATGAAGCAAAAAGCATTTCCCCCCCCTGTTAGTTATAATCATCATTGGTCATTTTGGGCTGCTTGCTTGTTGTTCTGATGTCGGACCAGTCAGCCCGGCCTTCCTGGTTATTTTCGGTCTGACAGATGGTTTTGGCTTCACGTTAAAGAGAAGCAGTTTGAACCCAGAACAAAAATATCTTCCTCTCACCTGCTGGCCCGACTCAACGCTTTGTTTCCGTTCTTCTTTTGCTCATTAAACTCGGAGACGAAGAGAGGAAGAGGCTGACTCACCCTCCGGCTCCAGCTCGCCTGTTTCTCTGCAACACAACATATGCAACTTCCAATATGGCCGCCCCATATGGGCATAAGATGGAGCGATAGAGAGGTGATCAGGTAACTGAAGGTCGAGGTGAACCGAGGTCATTTTACTGCCGCTGTGTGTGTAAATTGATATTTCCTGCACATATGTTGACATTAATTTAAAATACTCTCACTCAAAACACCCATTTATGACATCACTAAACCACTGAATCAGTAATTAAATGGTCATGAAAGTTTTTCCTCGCCAAAAATTTAGCGTAAGTTTGGAGCGTTATTTAACCTCCTTCTCAACAAGCTAGTATGACATGGTTGGTACCGATGGATTCATCAGGTTTTCTAGTTTCATATGATTACAGTATCTTCACTCCAGCTTTAACGCTGAGCCGCTACAACCTAAAAATCACAAGTTGCGTTAAAGAAATTAGTGGCACTTTATTGACGCGTTAACTTTGACAGTCCTAAAATGTTGTCGTGTGTTGTCTAAACGTCGGCTTTTCTACATGAAACAAACAAAAGACACGAAAAGAAACTACTTGCATGGTTGTAATCTGTGTGAACTGATCCTTTAAAGCAGGCATGGGCAAACTACGGCCCGCGGGCCATATACGGCCCGTTGGGCTTTTTAATCCGGCCCGTCGAATATTGGTAAATCAAATCCTCCAAATTATTGTAAAGACCGCATTCATTTTGCCTTTTTCCTGCAATACTCGGCGTTTCCCACTAGATGGCGCACTCCAGTAAGCTGTTGACCTTTGATGGAGTCTGGTCTATTCTCGTTGACCGTTCACCTTTGACACGGCATTGAACCCTTCTATAACAATGAGTGGACCAAAGAAAAGAAAAGTGGACAGTGAGTGCCGAGTGTTTTAATGGAAAAAAAAAACAAAACTTTTTTTTTTTCTCGTAAACCTCTGACTTTATTCTCGTAATATTACGACTTTTTTTTTCTCGTAATCGTCTGACTTATTTCGCATAATATTACGACTTTTTTCTCGTAAACTTCTGACTTTATTCTCATAATATAACGACTTTATTCTCGTCATATTGCGACTTTTTTTTCTTGTAAACATGACTTTATTCTGTTAATACTACGACTTTATTCTCGTAAATTTATGACTTTATTCTCATAATATTATGAATTTTTTCTCGTAAACTTATGACTCTATTCTCATAATATTACGAGTTTTTTTTCTCGTAAATTTATGACTTTATTCTCATAATATTACGACTTTTTTTTCTTGTAAACTTCGGACTTATGAAGGGACACCTTTTTTCTGTCATTGAGTAAACTGACTAACTGACATAATTTATGGATATTTTATATTATATTTATAATAATAATAATAATAAGTTATTTCCATCACAGATGAGATTTTCTGTTATTTTAGGAACATTTAATACATTTCTCTTTCTGTATTGTGTATTATTTGAATTGTACACAATCATACATACTTAATAAGCTTCTTTTTGTCAAATTTTCTTCTCCCTGAGTCTATCGGCTCTTTGGTTGTTTTAACTTTTCTAATGCAGGACGAGTCTGTTTATCAGAGAGGACAGACTGTATAACTTGTGTTCAGGTCTTGACTAAGAGACGTATTTTATGGATTTTTAAGTATTGCGATTCAATATTGCGATTTTTGGCGATTTTTGTTAACACTTTTTAACACTAGACCATGAAGGGAAAAAGTTGAATCATACACTTCTGGGGACTTTTATTTTGGAAAAATATCAAAATGTATCCAGTACAAATGTTTGATTTTCATTATGTATGTAGTCAGAGATGACCCGAAGTCAAATATATCAGTTATTGTCAGGAATTATTTATTATCCAGCAACCCAAAAATCAAAGAATAAAGACATTTCCCTCACAGATTAGTGGTATTTTCTTTTTAATTTATAAGGGACATGTAATGTTTTATACTTCTGGTGAATATAATCCAATCAATCTTATTTCTATAGATGTATTTTGTATATACAGCTCCCTTTATTAACACCTTATTTTGAAAAGCGGACGTAGTCCCACGTGTCTACTTCCTCTAACTTCTCCAAGTCCGTCTCTAGCTCTCCCGTCAGCTCCTTCTCTTTATCCATCCATGGTCAGCTCCATCGGGGCCGTTTCAATGCATTTAACATAAATGTCAGTATATGGGTGCTCTACAGTTGTAGCGTCGGCCGATTTGACCACGGAGACGAGAGCGACGGCCGGCTCGACCGCACGTTACCGCCATACGATAACGTTTCCTGTCCGTGACAGAGTTAGCATGCAGCTTTAGCCGTGATGTCTAGCTCTGCTTTTCCTGCAATGTGTGAAACCCAAAGTGTTTCCATCCTTTACTGGATGTGTAGTGTTTACCACTTTGGATTTAACATGTGAGGGTGCAGGTCGTATCCACGACGACCCTCCAACGTTTGATACTTTCTGAGGTTTGTTTTGGTTGACGGATACGGAACGGATATGACGTCACGTTACTCAGACTACCACAATAAAAGCGGTGAATTCCTTCTACCTCCACAGAGACTCAGATGAAGCAAAAAGCATTCCCCCCCCTGTTAGTTATAATCATCTATTGGTCATTTTGGGCTGCTTGCTTGTTGTTCTGATGTCGGTCCAGTCAGCCCGGCCTTCCTGGTTATTTTCGGTCTGACAGATGGTTTTGGCTTCACGTTAAAGAGAAGCAGTTTGAATCCAGAACAAAAACATCTTCCTCTCACCTGCTGGCCGACTCAACGCTTTGTTTCCGTTCTTGTTTTGCTCATTAAACTCGGAGACGAAGAGAGGAAGAGGCTGACTCACCCTCCGGCTCCTGTTTCTCTACAACACAACATATGCAACTTCCAATATGGCCGCCCCATATGGGCATAAGATGGAGCGATAGAGAGGTGATCCGGTAACTGAAGGTCGAGGTGAACTGAGGTCATTTTACTGCGGCTGTGTGTGTAAATTGATATTTCCTGCACATATGTTGACATTAATTTAAAATACTCTCACTCAAAACACCCATTTATGACATCACTGAACCACTGAATCAGTAATTAAATGGCCATGACAGTTTTTCCTCGCCAAGAATTTAGCGTAAGTTTGGAGCGTTATTTAACCTCCTTCACTACAAGCTAGTATGACATGGTTGGTACCGATGGATTCATCAGGTTTTCTAGTTTCATATGATTACAGTATCTTCACTCTAGCTTTAACACTGAGCCGCTACAACCTAAAAATCACAAGTTGCGTTAAAGAAATTAGTGGCACCTTATTGACGCGTTAACTTTGACAGCCCTAAAATGTTGTCGTGTGTTGTCTAAACCTTGGCTTTTCTACATGAAACAAACAAAAGACACGAAAAGAAACTACCTGCATGGTTGTAATCTGTGTGAACTGATCCTTGAAAGGGATTTTATTTTACCATTATTGATGCAGGACTTGTAAAACCAGAGATGAAACAGTCAAAGTAAATCTGCTGCAGCTTTAAACCACCGCTGAGCTTCACCGGAGCTCTTCGGGTGTCCAGTTGTCCTGCTCAAGGGCACTTCAGTGGTTTGTGATGACAACAAGGGGGGAGGGGGGGGGGGGAGAGTTACTCACGCTCTTCTTCCACAGATTGTGATGCACGGGCAACACTTGAACGTGACACATCATGTATAGGAAGGAGAGGGAAGTGGGACGGGGATTAAAGAGCAGAAACAGACGGGTGGACCGAGATAACGCTGTTATACATGAAGAGGTGGAGAGATGTCAGAACACCAGCAAACCTGTTTAACATCCTGTATGGAGAAAAACTACAACGGCTGCCTGCTTTATTTAAACATAATCAACATGAAGAGTCCTGGAATTACTCAACAAGACTATTCATACTACAGTCGATTCAAATACTTAATCACGATTGATCGCATGATTGTGTTACCTGAGCAACTCTTTAACTCTTTCAGGCATTAATTCAACTTGAAATTTTTAGGCTGTATCAGCCATTTTATTAAAGCTAGAGTGAAGATACTGGTATCATATGGAACTGTTAAACCTGATGAATCCATCGGTACCAACCAGGTCAGACTAGCTTGTAGTGAAGGAGGTTAAATAACGCTCCAAACTTACACAAAATTTTGGCGAGGAAAAACTGTCATGGCCATTTTCAAAGGGGTCCCTTGACCTCTGACCTCCAGATATGTGAATGTAAATGGATTCTATGGGTACCCACGAGTCTCCCCTTTACAGACATGCCAACTTTATGATAATTATGAGTTTGCCATGTTATGATCTCAGCATATTGTTTTTTGCTAAATGCAGTACCTGTGATGGTTTCTGGACAATATCTGTCTTTGTTTTGTGTTGGTAATTGATTTCCATTTTTTATATTTATTTATTTATTAATTTATTTATTTTTTATCTGTTCCAATTTTTTTTTCTTTTTTTTTTTTTTTACATTTATTTATCTATTTTTAATTTCCCATTCTTGTTTTTTATATGTATTTTTGATTTATTCATTTTTCTTTTCAATTTTTCTTTTTTATATTTATTTATCTATTTATTTATTTTTTATTGATTCCATTTTTTTTTTTATTATTTATTTATCTATTTTTTTTATTTCCCTTTAGATGAATTTATTATTTTCCATTTTCTTTTTATATTTTTTATGTTTTTATTTACATTTACTAATCTATTTTTTTTAATTTTCCATTCTTATTTTTTATATGTATTTTTGATTTTCTATTTTTTCTATTTATTTATTAAGTTTTCCTTTCAATTTTTATTTTTTCTATTTATTATCTATTTATTTATTTTTTTATATTTATTTATTGATGTATTTATTTTATTATACATAAGTAAGTACATATACTACATATACATTATACATAAGTACCTGTGAGGGTTTCTGGACAATATCTGTCATTGTTTTGTGTTGTTAATTGATTTCAAATAATAAATATATACATACATTTGCATAAAGCAGCATATTTGTCCACTCCCATGTTGATAAGAGGATTAAATACTTGATAAATCTCCCTTTAAGGTACATTTAGAACAGATACAAAAATGTGCGATTAATCATGATTAAATATTTGAATGGATTGACAGACCTAGTAAGACTAGATAGTCTTGTTGAGTAATTCCAGGACAGACCTGGTGAAAATGTCACATATCTGGAGGTCAGAGGTCAAGTGACCCCTTTGAAAATGGCCATGACAGTTTTTCCTCGCCAAAATTTAGTGTGAAGTTTGGAGCGTTATTTAACCTCCTTCATAACAAGCTAGTATGACATGCTTGGTACCGATGGATTCATCAGGTTTTCTAGTTTCATATGATACCAGTATCTTCACTGTAGCTTTAAAAGTCGTGTATGACCTGCTGGACACATCTATTGATCTTCATTGTTCTGGTTCCCATAGAGAGCCCAGTGTCTACGCCCTCTCGCTGTGAGGGAATGTCAGGTTGCACACAAGCACCAAATTCAAGCTCCCGTTACAGGACTCAAGTACTGTGGTACCAAAAATGTGGTTACCATAACAACACTGTAGAGAGAGTGAAATCAGATCTGCAGTCGAGGCTGAGAGTCAGGTAGAGCGAGCATGTGTGAAAGCAGAGAGAGAGAGAGAGAGAGAGAAACATGAGATGTTGGACATCAGCAGCTTCGGTGGCAGATCAGCGGTGAACCTTGGCCCTCGTCCTGGCATCCAGACAAGCCTGACAGGAGGGCTCCTTCCCAGAATGCACGGCTGTATAATCCCTCTGCCTCCCTCCTCACTTGCGAGGAATGTTGATGTTGTTGTTTTTACAGGAAAACAGCGACGGCGAGCTGTGGGTGCAAATCAGAGCTGTCAGATAGAAACCTTGTGATGTTCACGCTTTCAGATCACTGTGAGGGATTACACGCTGCTCTGCAGGTGGAGGCCGTCCTCCGGCCCCCCAGTCTCATTGAATTAATGTCAGACATGCATTGTCGTCCTGTTGTAGCCTCCCCCCCCCCCTTAGACCGCCGCAGAGACACGGGTTAAACGCTTTACACCAGGAGGGAGACTTTAACCCTCTGAGACTCACAATAGAGCTGTTTTAGTCTTCTTTAGCGGGGGTCCAGGGGGTCTTTAGGGGGAGATAGCAGGTCAACAGTAGATGTTACATAGAAGTGGTGTACATCATCTGAAAGCTGAGAACCTGGAGATTAATTTGAGATGCTGCTCAGCACTTTGGGTCACGTTGTTCTAGTGTATCAGGGTTTAGAACATTATGATAGAAGTATATGATGGTCATTCCCATGCTCTGTTATGTCTCATAAGTTGTTGCAGCAACTTTTTTCACTTCCTGCCACTTTTTAAATCTCTGCGCTAAATGAAGGAATAATATTTTAGATCTGATGTCATTCAATGTTCGATATGTTTTACATAAAAAACATTATATGCATGTTAAATTACAGTGTTCGAATTACACCGTAGCTTCTGGGGGTGGGGAGGTAGTGTACACAGTACTGTACTTTGTTATTGTCATCTATAGTGGTTATTTGCATAACAACACTCAATTCAAATGATTATGATTATTTAACTATTTACTATTTAATATATAGCTTGGCATTAGTAGTTTTAATGATGTATTATAAGCTGTTTAGAGTTAGTGTTAGGAAGTTAAACAGCTCATAATATCCTCTATAATATCTATTTTATATTGATGTGAAAACATCTCCTTCAAATAACCGGATTTATTCAAGTTTCTCACCAAAATTTTACGAGTTTACATTTGAACACATCATGACAATGTTGTAATTTACCTTCGCCGAATACTCATTTTTACTGAACAGAGCTTGAATGCACCATGATGTGTCACATCATCAGGGACAAAACAGGGTGCGTCCCCTCAGGTTTAGTAGGAGTAGCGCCATGTTTTGAGCTTTTTTTCTGTCCGCCGTGTCTCCGGTCCCAAACAAACTGAAAGATGCGATGGCGTGCGTATGCGTCATTGTGAATGAGTAACTGTCGGAAAGCATCAATAAGAGCAATGGATAGTCAGGGGAGGCATGAGATGCCAAGAAAGCGGACAACTATGAACCGACTCTCTATCCCATCACTATCGCCACTTTCAACAATTTACCCACCTTAGGTGGGTGGCGGGTGCTAATTTCAGACCCTGAGCCCTGATAATAATAATAATATGATGCTTAATATGCAAATATTACCATGGTGGACTCAGCTGAGTTGTCTTCTCCTCTCTCTCAGCAGAACCAAATTTAAAATCTTTCTGTTCTCTGTCAAACTGAACCAAAAGAAAGCCGACGAGTTTCCAGTTCACTGTGAATCTGCTCAGATTTTTTTTTGCTGAGTCTACAAAAAAAAGCTATTTTTACCTCCACAGAAGACGGCCGAGCACATAATTACCTCAAGAACCTCAGCGAATTACCGTCTGAATCCAGGCTGAACGAGATTAATGTCACACCTAAATGTCACATCTGTCTCTCCGGACGCGGCCGCCCGTCTCCTTCTTCTTCTCTCGGAGCAACACATTCTGCATTCAGTAGATATCCAGAGTGGTCACGTTGTTACCTTCCTATCAGTGGAAACGGACATGTGGAAACGTGTCTCTCCGCTGCCGATGTGTCCTTGTTTTGTCCTTTGTTTTAATTCTTTTGTTCCTGCGCGAGGAAATTGGGTTCTAAGGCACTTAATTAATCAACTAACTCACCTGAAACCGCCTTGTAGAGACAGCAGACCTCAGATCAGATCTGTGCCCCGCTGACACTGAACAAACTAAGACCAGTCATGTCGTCTTTGGAGCTCTTAAGATTTGGAGCAAGTTCAAGGTTCATTTTAATTGTTATCAAGCATTTCTTTGGGCTCATTTTTTGGGTGATGCTTTGTTTCCTGCCTCCATCATTGACTCAGGAAGAATATGGTTGATTTGACGACAGCTTGTTAACAGGAAGAGCAGTTTAAGACGACAGGTCCTAAAAGCAAACACCTCTTGAACAGCTACTCTGTCAGAAATCTGACAGAATATCAGCATGTGTATTAGGGCTGCACCTAATGATTATTTTTTAAATTCCTGATTAATATAACAATCAATTTACCCCAAAAAAATATCAAAATCTTGTCTGATTAATATTTAAATATTTTATTCAATCATCCTCTCTTAAAAACAAACAGATGTAACAAGATAATAGAACCTGTTTGTCAGATGATCAGAAAATATCTCGACCACAAATTCAAAGGGATTGTTGTGACACATAAATTAATTAATTTATTATTCTGATTGGTTAATCACAACGTTCTACGGTCTGTTAAAAAAACAAATCATACACCAGCAACTTGGTAAAATATCTTCAAAATTAACAGAATTTTTATTTATTATTAAAATAATAAATTGTACACCAGTAACTTAGTAAAAAATCTTAAAAATTAACAGAATTTTTATTTATTATTAATATAATAAATTGTACACTAGGAACTTGGTAAAAAAATCTTCAAAATGAACAGATTTTTTATTTATTATTAAAATATTAAATTGTACACTAGTAACTTGGTAAACAATCTTAAAAATTAACAGAATTTTTTATTTATTATTAATATAATAAATTGTACACTAGTAACTTGGTAAAAAAATCTTCAAAATTAACAGATTTTTTATGTATTATTAAAATAATAAATCGTAGATGAGCAACTTGGGGAAAAAATCTTCCAAATTAACATAATTTTTATTCATTATTAAAAAATAATTAATCGTACACCAGCAACTTGGGGAAAAAATCTTCAAAATTAACGGAATTTGTATCCGTTATTAAAATAACAAAATTAGCAGAATGTTTATTCATTATTAAAATAATAAATCGAACACCACTGATTCTCCTCCCATTAAAAAAGACTGTCGCCAACTCAGTGCTGGTAGAGGACGTAATGACATCCCTTTATTCTCCCCTGATGTTATTCATGTGTGGGACTAGTGTTACTTTCGGTATGTGTGACAAGAGAACCTTTGAGAAAGGCTTGTTTGCAGATGTGTTCTCACTAAACTATTTGAATAATAACGGCAGACTTCAGCTCCCTGAACTTTTTAACGTAGTGGAGTTGGAGACTGTGTGCAGCTCATTAGAGGCTACGAGCACTCATTAGCAATTAGTAACCCTAAATAACACTCGGCTGCAGATTCCACAGGGCGAGAGTCATTTGGTCGCGGCGCTCGACAGCGGGGGGGAAACACATCAGCTGAGTGCGAGGAGTTAATTGAGCTCAGATGACCCCAAAGGGAAGCGGTTCTTATCTCCTCCGCTCTGGCAAAAACAACACAGTTGCAGTTTTTGGTGATTATGTTATAATATTTTGAATATAAAGATTAGATGGAGATGTACAGTAAGTGGATGTTGACATTCTGTGAAGCACAGCTGACAGTTTCATGTCTCAGCTCGCTGTCCACAAGCTGACGTTTGATCTTTGTCACCAAAAGCTGCAGAAAAAGCTGCGTTAGTTGTTCTGTCCTTCCTCAAACACAGATATATTTTTGTAGACTCACCATTTTCCTCCAGCAGGACAAGTGAGGTTTGATAAAATGAACCCATTTCTGTTCACACTCGGGCTGCACCATACATCGTTACAGCATTCACACTGAGATGTGTGCATGCGCAACAGTCACATCGCAGGACAGGCGATAAATTAACTCAAACACGTCATGCAACTTTTTTTTACTGTTTAATACAAAAGGAAAACTCCCACCGTTCTCCTTATCCATGACCAATCCAGTGTTTTACGTTAATTACCTTCAGTCTAAGTCGGCCCGCCACAATTCCATAATGAACTATATATTTTAACACTTCTCAACGGGGGCTTATTTTATTTATACAAATTTAATTTTTTATTTATCATTAAAATAATAAATTGTACAACAGCAACTTGGTAAAAAATCTTCAAAATGAACAGAATTTTATTTATTTTTAAAATAATAAATCGTACACTAGAAACTTAGTAAAAAAAATCTTCAAAATTAACAGAATATTTATTTATTATTGAAAAAAATAAATCGTACACCAGCAACTTGGTAAAAAAATATTCAAAATTAAAAGAATTGTTTTATTTATTATTAAAATAATAACTTATACACCAGCAACTTGGTAAACATTCTTCAAAATTAACAGAATTTTTATTTATTATTAAAATAATACATTTTACACCAGTAACCTGGTAAAAAAATCTTCAAAATGAACAGAATTTTGATTTACTATTAAAATAATAAATCGTACACCAGCGACTTGGTAAAAAAATCTTTAAAATTAACAGAATTTTTTTATTTATTATTAAAATAATAAATTGTACATCAGCAACGTGGTAAAAAATTTGAAAAATTAACAGAATTTGTATTTATTATTAAAAGTATAAATCATACACCAGCAACTTGGTAAAAAGAATCTTCAAAATTATCAGAATTTAAATTTTTTAGTAAAAAAATAAATCGTACACCAGTAACTTGGTAAAAAAAAGATCTCCCTTTAAGGTCTATTTTGAACAGATAAGAAATGTGAGATTAATTTGCGATTAATCGTGTTTCAATATTTTAATCGATTGACAGCCCTACAATAAATATATATATATTTAATATATATAGCAAAAAAAAATATTGCAATGTCAGTTTTTTCCAATAGTTCGGACTTTGGCGGCTCTTGTTTCCCGCACGGCTGAAGCGTTTAAACTCCTCCATTCCTACGTTCAATCAGTGTAAATGTGTTTCTTACGGAAAGACGTGCAATGACTCCTCACACGTATTGGATTGATTTCTCATGCAAACAATGAGGACTTTAACACTGAGATAATGACTGATGATGTGGCTGAGTTTCTCTGAGTATTGTAGCTTCAGCTACTGCTGAGGCTAATAAACCAGCCGGGATCAATTACTTGAGCCAGTTGTGGACGTGTGATTAAAATGAGCGAGTGTGATGACGTAAAAGCAGATTATTATGTGTTTGCATGGAGCCGAGGTGGAGGAAGACCTCATCATCATATTGCTTCATCATCAACTCTGATCATCAGTGAGACACAGCTGACTGGACGACACGACCAGCTGTCTCTGTTTGTCTTTTTACGCCCGTAATCAGCTTTGATTTTGATGTTCTGCTTCTCGCTTTGTGTGTGACGCATCACTTCCTGTGTGGCAGGAAGCAGCGATCAGCTGTGTGTTTACGAGTGTTTCCATTCAGCAGCAAATCGATGCAAAAGCTGTTCTGAACAATCACAGGCTCGGACAGCAAATGTTCAGTTTTTGTTACTATATTCAGGTCAGATGGAGCCGTTAGTGTTTTTTTTGTATTAATGAGATTAAAGTGCTGCAAAACAGACATTTATTACTGTTAAAATGTTCTGGATTATTACATAAATTCTCATTATAAATGACAGGAAATTCAGCTGGTGAGTTTAGGCATGTTTACGGCATGTTAATTTTAGATAAACGGGTGATATTCTGTTTCATAAATATCCAAACAGTCGTATTTAAAAGGTCCCCTCTGTGCTGGAGTGTAACCATTAACAGCCCGTTCATGTTAACCAGCGGTGGACTCGGTTCAGTTCCTAATGGACTCTGCGGCTGTGGTCATTTACTGTAATGACATTTGTCTTCTACAAATGTTGCACCAGTGGGAGAGTCATTCAGTTGGTGGCTTATGGAGAGTTGAAATGTAGGTCAAGGCTCAGTTAACTACGAAAATATAAACACGCTGCACTAACATCAGACACAGAAATACAGCGTGTGTTTTTATAACGTTGCCGTCGCTTCCTTTAAGATTTCTGATATTAAAGAAATGACATGCAGCATCAGGTTGTTTGTTCATTAATGCCTTACGTTTACAACACTGTTCACACTGAATTATGGCTCTTTTTTTTAACCCAACTGGTTAAATTGGATGGATAGAGGTGTCAGAGCGAGGAGTCCACGATCCTCTCCTTCGTCGTGCTAATGCTAAAAATGAAAATACTAGAAATGACTCCGGTTTATCTCCTGTAGCAGAAAGAGTTTGGCTGTTAGAGAGCAGAGACCTGCAGTTGCTCTGACGGTCTGAAGTTACATGTTCATTTAGGAGTCACTCCCACTGAGCTGGCTCTGAGCCGAGGTGATGGAGCTGCTGCTAATGCAGGAAGATCCTGCATGAGACCATTTTAAACTGAACTTCAGATCCTGTATGAGACCATTTAAAACTGAACTTTAGATCCTGCATGAGCCTATTTAAAACTGAACTTCAGATCCTGCACGAGACCATTTAAAACTGAACTTTAGATCCTGCATGTGTTGTTAGATGCAGCCTTAGGTCAAACAGGCCTCAGTCTTTGTGGGGGGGGGGGGCGGGTGTGTTTCAGACCAGAGGAGGGATCAGATCTCAGGCCGATGCCGTCTGAAGCCGTCGTCTCACTGAAACTCTCATGTTTCACGTTTGCGTCGAGTTCGACAATCGCTCATTTCATCGATGATTCATGCGCGACCCTTTCTGATCCACATTAGTCCAGATGATTTGGCGTTTCTGTGACGATACCGCAGGGATGCGCTCTGTTGTCTTCCTCCCGAGCGCAAATTACCCCAAACACTCAGAACAAATTCAATTGTCCTGCTGTTATCAGTATTTGTACACGACGCTCCTCTGCTGCTCTCTCTCCGTCCTCTCCTCCGCGCCCTGCTCTGTTATTCCTTCCTCCTCCCTTCCTCCTCCCTTCCTCCTCCCTTCCTCCTCCCTTCCTCCTTCCTCCCTCCTCCCTTCCTCCTCCCTTCCTACTCCCTTCCTCCTCTCTTCCTCCTCCCTTCCTCCTCCCTTCCTCCTCCCTTCCTCCTCCCTTCCTCCTCCCTTCCTCCTCCCTTCCTCCCCCGGACCCAGACGACTGTAATGTTCGTGGCGCCCAGAGGCTCCAACCTCCAACATCCCCCGAGGCCGTTTGCCTCTGGCCTCGGCCTGCTTAAGAATGATGCCGTCAGGTTTCATTTGCGTCAGGTTGAGCAGCAGAATGCTGTAATGTTCAGGTATGAGTCACTGAAGAGTTTCAGACTGATTATCATCGGAAGTTTGCAGTTTTAAACACATTTTTCATTTACTGTAGGAGGTAAAAGCTCCAGGTGCAATTACCAGCTGTATTTCGGTGATGACAGATGTGTTGACAATACAAATCTCTTGCACATGTCTGACATGCAATGTCTACGTGGAGAAAGTGTGTTTGTGGATCAGTAAGTTAGAATCTATGGCCCCGACCATGGCTCTGAAATATCAGTAAGTTAGAATCTATGGCCCCGACCACGGCTCTGAAATATCAGTAAGTTAGAATCTATGGTCCCGACCATGACTCTGAAATATCAGTAAGTTAGAATCTATGGTCCCGACCACGGCTCTGTAATATCAGTAAGTTAGAATCTATGGTCCCGACCATGGCTCTGAAATATCAGTAAGTTAGAATCTATGGCCCCGACCACGGCTCTGAAATATCAGTAAGTTAGAATCTATGGTCCCGACCATGGCTCTGAAATATCAGTAAGTTAGAATCTATGGCCCCGACCACGGCTCTGAAATATCAGTAAGTTAGAATCTATGGCCCCGACCACGGCTCTGAAATATCAGTAAGTTAGAATCTATGGCCCCGACCATGACTCTGAGATATCAGTAAGTTAGAATCTATGGTCCCGACCATGACTCTGAAATATCAGTAAGTTAGAATCTATGGTCCCGACCACGGCTCTGTAATATCAGTAAGTTAGAATCTATGGTCCCGACAACGGCTCTGAAATATCAGTAAGTTAGAATCTATGGCCCCGACCACGGCTCTGAAATATCAGTAAGTTAGAATCTATGGCCCCGACCACGGCTCTGAAATATCAGTAAGTTAGAATCTATGGCCCCGACCATGACTCTGAGATATCAGTAAGTTAGAATCTATGGTCCCGACCACGGCTCTGTAATATCAGTAAGTTAGAATCTATGGCCCCGACCACGGCTCTGAAATATCAGTAAGTTAGAATCTATGGCCCCGACCACGGCTCTGATATATCAGTAAGTTAGAATCTATGGCCCCGACCATGACTCTGAGATATCAGTAAGTTAGAATCTATGGCCCCGACCATGACTCTGAAATATCAGTAAGTTAGAATCTATGGCCCCGACCATGACTCTGAGATATCAGTAAGTTAGAATCTATGGCCCCGACCACGGCTCTGATATATCAGTAAGTTAGAATCTATGGCCCCGACCATGACTCTGAGATATCAGTAAGTTAGAATCTATGGCCCCGACCACGGCTCTGATATATCAGTAAGTTAGAATCTATGGCCCCGACCATGACTCTGAGATATCAGTAAGTTAGAATCTATGGCCCCGACCATGACTCTGAGATATCAGTAAGTTAGAATCTATGGCCCCGACCATGACTCTGAGATATCAGTAAGTTAGAATCTATGGCCCCGACCATGGCTCTGAAATATCAGTAAGTTAGAATCTATGGCCCCGACCACGGCTCTGAAATATAAGTAAGTTAGAATCTATGGTCCCGACCATGACTCTGAAATATCAGTAAGTTAGAATCTATGGCCCCGACCACGGCTCTGTAATATCAGTAAGTTAGAATCTATGGCCCCGACCACGGCTCTGAAATATCAGTAAGTTAGAATCTATGGCCCCGACCACGGCTCTGAAATATCAATAAGTTAGAATCTATGGCCCCGACCACGTCTCTGAAATATCAGTAAGTTAGAATATATGGCCCCGACCACGGCTCTGAAATATAAGTAAGTTAGAATCTATGGCCCCGACCAAGGCTCTGAAATATCAGTAAGTTAGAATCTATGGCCCCGACCACGGCTCTGAGATATCAGTAAGTTAGAATCTAAAGCCCCGACCACGGCTCTGAAATATCAGTAAGTTAGAATTTATGGCCCCGACCACGGCTCTGTAATATCAGTAAGTTAGAATCTATGGCCCCGACCACGGCTCTGAAATATCAATAAGTTAGAATCTATGGCCCCGACCACGGCTCTGAAATATCAGTAAGTTAGAATATATGGCCCCGACCACGGCTCTGAAATATAAGTAAGTTAGAATCTATGGCCCCGACCACGGCTCTGAAATATCAGTAAGTTAGAATCTATGGCCCCGACCATGACTCTGAGATATCAGTAAGTTAGAATCTAAGGCCCCGACCACGGCTCTGAAATATCAGTAAGTTAGAATCTATGGCCCCGACCATGACTCTGAGATATCAGTAAGTTAGAATCTATGGCCCCGACCACGGCTCTGTAATATCAGTAAGTTGGAATCTATGGCCCCGACCACGGCTCTGAAATATCAGTAAGTTAGAATCTATGGCCCCGACCCCGGCTCTGAAATATCAGTAAGTTAGAATCTATGGTCCCGACCATGACTCTGAAATATCAGTAAGTTAGAATCTATGGCCCCGACCCCGGCTCTGAGATATCAGTAAGTTAGAATCTATGGCCCCGACCATGGCTCTGAAATGTGCTGTGTATTGATAAATCCATGGCGCTGTCCGTGGTGCTGAAGTAGCATCTATGTGGATCTACAACATTCTCTAAACTATATAGTTCGGGTTCGTCCCCCCTGTTATTAATCTGGGGAATTAAAATGACTTTAAAGTCCTGAAACTTGTCCTCACAAAGTGCACACACAGTATCCACCACAAGCAAACAGGAAACAGGGGAAGTTGATCCCCCAGCTGACCAGATAAATAGAAGTACTTCATGTTTATAACCTGCTGCAGTGATGTTGGTGGAGCAGCACAGCTGCAGTTTAGCAGCTGGCTAACGATGATTCCTGCTCGTTTGTCTCGGAGGTGACGACGAGGTTTTTACGGCTCTAACGATGGATGCTGGGAAATGGAGTAATAAGCGCTCGCGGCGTGCCTCGTCAACGATGAAACATTACTCATAGTTTTATTGTTATGATGCTCGCTGGGTTTGGCGTCCGCTCGGAGTTTGAAGGCGTGCGGTAATTAACACGGGACCGGGGGATGGGTGATGGTAGACGAGGCTCTGAACCGCCGAGTTGGCCTCGTTCCAAACACACAGCTCGACTAATCATTCTGATGTTATCAGTGAGAGGAGGAATGATTGTGTTTAGGAGACGGAGAAAACAATATTTTTATGCACTTATCAATTTTGGGCTGTTTAGCTTCCAAGTCTTCTTTCAGACATTTATATTAATACACTTTGTTTATTTGCACCTGTAGATTGCTCTTAAATTCACCCTAAGTTAGCATTAAATAAGTCCTCATTTGCATATTTAAACATAACATTTCAGAACATTTTGTAACATGAAACATAATTGTCTTATTGTAAGTAATCAACTGGGGAAGATTCATGGTGATATCTAAGATATATATATATCTAATCTTTTTACCCTATTAACCTGGAGTGTCTCTGGTTTTATTAGACCATTGTTGGCAAATTTATTTTAACATATTTACGCAATTGATATTTTTAGGTTGTAGCGGCTCAGTTTTAAAGCGAGAGTGAAGATACTGGTATCATATGAAAGTAGAAAACCTGATGAATCCATCGGTACCAACCAGGTCAGACTAGCTTGTAGTGAAGGAGGTTAAATAACGCTCCAAACTTGCACTACATTTTTGGCGAGGAATAAACTGTCATGGCCATTTTTCAAAAGGGGTTCATTGACCTCTGACCTCCAGATATGTGAATGTAAATGGGTTCTATGGGTACCCACGAGTCTCCCCTTTACAGACATGCCCACTTTATGATAATCACATGCAGTTTTGGGCAAGTCATAGTCAAGTCAGCACACTGACACACTGACAGCTGTTGTTGCCTGTTGGGCTGCAGTTTGCCATGTTATGATTTGAGCATATTGTTTTATGCTAAATGCAGAACCTGTGAGGGTTTCTGGACAATATTTGTCATTGTTTTGTGTTGTTAACTGATTTCCATTTTTTGTTTATATGTATTTTTGATTTTCCATTTTTTTTTAAAATATTTATTAAATTTTTATTTTTTATATTTATTTATCTATTTATTTTTTATCTATTCCATTTTTTCTTTTTATTATTTATTTTTCTACTTTTTTTATTTCCCATTATTATTTTTAGATGTATATTTTTTATTTTCCATTTTCTTTTTATATTTATTCATTTTTCCTTTCAAGTTTTAATTTTTTTTATATTTATTTATTTTTTATATTTATTTATTTATGTGGACAATATCTGTCATTGTTTTTTGTTTTTAATTGATTTCCAATAATAAATATATACATACATTTGCATAAAGCAGCATTTGTGTCCACTCCCATGTTGATAAGAGGATTAGTAGTAGTAGTAGTAGTAGTATTAGTAAGATGTCAGTAGTAGTACTGTAGTACTGATCACTGACAAGTATCACAATCATCCCTGACAGGTTAATTTGATATCACACACACACACACACACACACTCACACACACACACTCACACACACACACACACACACACCCCGTGGTGCAGGCAGACAGGGATCGATGGGTGCAGGTGGAGCAGTCGGACCCTGAGGAGGATGATCTTACCGGGAGGAGAAAGGAGATCTGGGAACCCCCCCCCCCCCCCCCCCCCCCTCTCCAAACCACGTCTCCCATCCTCTGTGTGTGTGTGTGTGTGTGTGTGTGTGTTTGGTGTGTGTGTGTGTGTGTGTGTTGCTCTAAGTGTGTAATTTCAGTCCCGTCTGAATCCGCCGTGTCAGCGATTTTCACCGAGTCCTCCGGCTTCTTCTACTTCCTGTAACACGGCGGTAAAAATAACCTGCTCCCCTCCAGACTGACATCTTCTCACAGTGTTTGTGATCGCTGCACGATTCTGTTTGGAATAAATCAGTTTTTGTTGCACTTGAAAGCAGCTTTTTACCCAACAACTGTCAGTAGAGCTGGAAGTGCTCCACACCGTAACTATTGTAGTAATCTATAGACAGCTTCACATCACAGAGATATTCAATAAACAGCAATAAAAAACTGGAAATGCTCTCGTTTGAGAGGCTGGAACCGGAGACTGTTTGGTGTTTTTCCTCGTTAAACTATCAAAATTATAAATACATTTTTTGATTATTTATTGATTCATCTGACAAACAACTTAGTCTCCTTCAGTTTTATTTACAAAACAAGTTTAAAGGATTGTATTCACAAAATGTGTTTTTTATCCACACACCGACCTTTACATCTCTGCATGTACAACACTGACTTACTGATGAAGACTGCAAAGTATAAAAAGCTTTGTGAAAAACAACATTTATGGACACGTCGTGCTTCTATAAATGATAATTATAATCTCACTGACCACCAGATGTTTTCACCAGATGCAGATAAACTGTGAGAACAATTCATTCACTCCATGTTATAAACACATGCCAGCAGATTTAGTTACACCTGCTGCAATAGAAACAAGTTAAATTGTACAAGCTGGAGACCCCCCCCCCCCCATATAATACAGAGGGATGAGTCAGAGCCTCTGTGGATTTGAACCAGCGAGTCATGGAAAGCAGCAGATCTGCAGCTCTGTGAGTGGTTGGTGGACAGATTTAGCTTTGCAGAGTGGAGTCATCCAACAGAGCTGCAGCACCACGTTAAATCCGAAGCATTAGTACAGTAAACACATGAAACCCCCGCTGACAGCAGCCCCCCCAACCTGAAATCCTTACTGTAGGTTACATTTCACTTGCTGAGACCCACAATAGAGCCGTTTTAGTCTTTTCTAAAAAAAAAGTCTGAAAAAGAAATTGAATAATGTCGAAAAAAAAATTGAAAAATGTCGGGAAGATGAAAAAAAAAAAAAATTCTGAAAATGTCCGAAAATGAAAAAAAAAGAAGAAAAAAAAAAAGAAAGAAATAAAAGTCTGAAAAATATAAATATAAAAAAAAAAATCTGAAAAAATGTCCCAAAAAATGTAAAAAAAAAAAAAGAAAGAAATTAAAGTCTGAAAAATGTCCGAAAATGTAAAAAAAAAAAAAAAAAATGTAAAAAAAAAAAATCTGAAAAAATTCCAAAAAATGTAAAAAAAAAAAAGAAAGAAATAAAAGTCTGAAAAATGTCCGAAAATGTATAAAAAAATGAAAGTGAATAATGTTGAAAAAAACATTGAAAAATGTCCGGAAGATGAAAAAAAATAAAAATAAATCTGAACAATGTCCCAAAAATTAAAAAAAAAAAAAAAAAATTGAATGTCGAAATTTGTTTTTGAAAAATGTAGAAAAAAGAGTTAAAAGTTTAAAAAAAAAGTCTGAAAAATTTCCATAAAATGTAAAAAAAAATAAAAGAAAGAAATAAAAGTCTGAAAAATGTACGAAAAATGAAAAAAAAAATATATAAATGTAAAAAAAAAAAATTTGAAAAATTTCCAAAAAATGTAAAAAAAAAAAAAAAAAGTCTGAAAAAGAAATTGAATAATGTCGAAAAAAAATTTGAAAAATGTCCGGAAGATGAAAAAAAAAAAAAAATTCTGAAAATGTCCGAAAAAATTAAATTAAAAAAAAAAAGAAAGAAATAAAAGTCTGAAAAATATAAATGTAAAAAAAAAAAAATCTGAAAAATTTCCAAAAAATGTAAAAAAAAAAAAAAGAAAGAAATTAAAGTCTGAAAAATGTCCGAAAATGTAAAAAAAAAAAAAAAAATGTAAAAAAAAAAAAATCTGAAAAAATTCCAAAAAATGTAAAAAAAAAAAAAGAAAGAAATAAAAGTGAATAATGTTGAAAAAAACACTGAAAAACGTCCCAAAAATTTAAAAAAAAAAAAAAAATTGAATGTCGAAAAATGAAGAAAAAAAAGTTAAAAGTTTAAAAAAAAAAAAGTCTGAAAAATTTCCAAAAAATGTAAAAAAAATAAAAGAAAGAAATAAAAGTCTGAAAAATGTCCGAAAATGTAAAAGAAAAAAGAATTGAATAATGTTGAAAAAAACATTGAAAAATGTCCGAAAAATGAAAAAAAAAATATATAAATGTAAAAAAGAAAATCTGAAAAATTTCCAAAAAATGTATAAAAAAAAATAAGAAAGAAATAAAAGTCTGAAAAAGGTAAAAAAAAAAAAAAAATGTCTGAAAAAGAAATTTAATAATGTCGAAAAAAACATTGAAAAAAAGTTAAAAGTTTAGAAAAAAAAGTCTGAAAAATTTCCAAAAAATGTAAAAAAAAAAAAAAGAAAGAAATAACAGTCTAAAAAATGTCCGAAAAAGTAAAAAAAAAAAAGAATTGAATAATGTTGAAAAAAAAATTGAAAAATGTCAAAAACAATGTCATAAAAAAAGTATGAAAAATGCAAAAAAAAAAAAAAAAAAAGTAAAGTTGGAAAAATGTAAAAAAAAGTCTGAAAAATGTAAAAAAAATAAAGGTTTGAATAATGTCGAAAAGAAATTGAAAAATGTAAAAAAAAAAAAAAATGGCCCAAAATAAGTCTGAAAAATGTAAAAAAAAAATGTCAAGAAAAATATTGTCCAGAAACCCTCACAGGTACTGTATACATTTAGCATAAAACAATACGCTCAAATCATAACGTGGCAAACTGCAGCCCAACAGGCAACAACAGCTGTCAGTGTGTCAGTGTGCTGACTTGACTATGACTTGCCCCAAACTTCATGTGATTATCATAAAGTGGGCATGTCTGTAAAGGGGAGACTCGTGGGTACCCATAGAACCCATTTATATTCACATATCTGGAGGTCAGAGGTCAAGGGACCCCTTTGAAAATGACAGACATGACAGTTTTTCCTCTCTAAAATTTAGCTTAACTTCATAGCGTTATTTAGCGTTCTTCCCGACATGCTAACATGACGTTAATATATTATAATAGTATGCATATTTATAATATCTTCATTGTTCAACACAGGACGTTTCACTAGAGACATTACATATGACAATAGAATAGAAATAATGTAGTTTTACTTTTGTAGGCGGACGTTTTACTGGCGTCTGGTCGTCTCTTTCAGTCCAAAATGGCAGAAGCGTAGCTCTGCTGCTGGGCGCTGATGTTGCAATGGAACGAACACTTGACCTTCACTTCTTAGATGATATACGTTCTTTATTATGACAGCTTAAGACTCATATTATCTACAGATGACCTTTGGAATACATTTTTTAAACACAACGAGGGTTTTGGATATTGTGGATAAACTTGTAATGGTTGTTTTAATGTCTATAAGAGCCTTAAAATATGAACCTATCTTTTAAAGGGTATTGAAGAGTTTGTGCATGAAAAGCAGAAGCGTGTCTTTGGAGTGTGGCGCCGCTTTAGTTTCACACTGTTGCAGCAAATATTGTTATTATCAGTATTTATTTGTACTTTTTGTTGCTGTGTTGTTGAAAGGATTTCTCTGAGTTTATCCGTCTAAAGAAATTCTTTAATCCAGAACATGCTGTTTGTAGTATCCACAGATGACGTGTGAGTAGACGCAAACAAATGAAACCACAAAGTATTCCTAAATGTGTGCATGTGAAGGAGCAGATGAGGTATCAAACAGCTTTTGAATTCCCTGAATGAATAAGCGTTGAATTCATGAAATAAATAAATACGTTGGATCATATTTAATAGATGAGTGTAAGAGAGGAGGAAGATGGAGGCTCTCTGTAAAGGTGCGTTTATGGAGAAAGTGGGTCAGGGCGGCCTCGGTGTGCCGCCGGCCTCAGGATACACGATGCAAACGCTCCGAGCGTCAGACTCACAGCCGACATGCACAACTGATGTGTGTACCGTATGAAAAGACGTCAAACACAAAAGCAGGATAATCAGTGTGAAGGTAAATGAGCCTGTTTAACAGCCGCTGATGGAACATCTGAACACCTCGGATCTGTTCCAGGTCAGCGTGGAAGAGACAGAATTACATAAATAGTAGTAGAAAAACTCATCAGAAACGTCTGTTAACTATTTTAAACTTCTCGGACTCAAACATGAGAAGATTTTTCTTCTGAGATTCTACAAGTATTGCGATTTATTGTGATTTTTGTTAACTTTTTAACACTAGACCATGAAGGGAAAAAGTTGAATCATACACTTCTAGGGACTTTTACTTTGGAAAATATCTAAATGAATCCAGTAAAAATGTTTGATTTTCAGCATGTATGTAGTCAGAGACGTCCTGAAGTCAAATATATCAGGATCATTGTCAGGAATTATTTATTATCCATCAACCCAAAAATCAAAGAATAAAGACATTTCCCTCACAGATTAGTAGTATTTTCTTTTTAATTTATAAAGGACATGTAATGTTTTATACTTCTGGTGAATATAATCCAATCAATCTTATTTCCATAGATGTATTTTTTATATACAGTTCCCTTTGTTAACACCTTATTTTGAAAAGCGGACGTAGTCCCACGTGTCTTCTTCCTCTAACTTCTCCAAGGCCGTCTCTAGCTCTCCCGTCAGCTCCGTTCTCTTTATCCATCCATGGTCAGCTCCATCGGGGCCGTTTCAATGCATTTAACATAAATGTCAGTATATGGGTGCTCTACAGTTGTAGCGTCGGCCCATTTGACCACGGAGATGAGAGTGACGGCCGGCTCGATCGCCACGTTACCGCGATACGATAACGTTTCCTGTCCGTGACAGAGTGAGCATGCAGCTTTAGCCGTGATGTCTAGCTCTGCTTTTCCTGCAATGTGTGAAACCCAAAGTGTTTCCATCCTTTACTGGATGTGTAGTGTTTACCACTTTGGATTTAACATGTGAGGGTGCAGGTCGTATCCACGACGACCCTCCAACGTTTTATACTTTCTGAGGTTTGTTTTGGTTGACGGATACGGAACGGATATGACGTCACGTTACTCAGACTACCACAATAAAAGCGGTGACTTCCTTCTACCTCCACATAGACTCAGATGAAGCAAATATTTCGATTCTGACATTAAAATATCTATTTCAAAATCATAGAAAATACATAGGTGAATCGATTTTTTTCTCCCACCTCTTCTAATATATACTTAATATATTTAATCTGATTTTAGATACAGTATAATGTTGTCTGGCTTCATGCTGTATTAAGTTGGTTTGTGTCTCCAAATCCTCTGAACCTAAGACAGAAGAGTGTGATGCTCTGGTAGATGCAGTGTATTGTGGTCATTTTGTGTAAAAATCTAACTTATTAGCTCATTAAGCGCGGCCTCTGAATCAGGACTCGCTGTCTTTACTCTGCAGGTCCGGTCGAGAGCTTCCTCTTCATTAGCAGATGATGTACGACCGGCTGCTCCAATCGGAGAGCTCGTAGCAATTACAGCGAGGGTCTCGGCTGTTTAGAGACATTAGCGAGCTGCTGGTTTGCGTGACCTGCTCCGTGCTAACGATGTTAGCATCTTCCTCTGTGTGAGTGTGTGTGTGTGTGTGTGTGTGTGTGTGTGTGTGTGAGTGAGGGTGTTCTGGAGGAAGCTTTAACACTGTCTGTGTGTTAACAATGAATTTGCAGTTAATTAGCCGGAGCCTGTTTTTTTCTTGCAATGCAATTTGTGTGTGTTCATGCACGTTCCAGGAGTAATTTCCTGGTGATGGGAGAGTCGGGGGGGCCGAGGGGCCATTGGTCCCATCATTGGTTGCATCCAGCCCGCTACAGTTTCATTAATGAACCCAAAATATTGTTACACTTCTCAACTGGTGGGCTGACTTTCAGCATTCATAACCAGACAACCTTTATGATTAAATTATTTACTAGAGCACCAAGTTCTTCAGAGATCTAGACTCCTGATTTTGCTCTCAAAGTGCTCCAGATTGATGCGTTTAACTTTAATACGTTTAATATTACTGTTAAAAAAGTTAACAAAAATCACAATTGATCTCAATATAAGTAGAATCGCTTAAAAATCACAATATATATCGAATCAGCACCCGAGTATCGTGATGGTATAGAATCAGGAGATAGGTGTATCGTCCCAGCACTAATTACCGTTATTATGACACACTTTCCTGAGCTCAACACACACCGTCTCCTCCAGCCTGTTCAGTAGCAGCAGCTTCCTGTCAGTGTGCGTGTGTGTGTGTGTGTGTGTGTGTGTGTGTGTGTGTGTGTGTGTGTGCGTTCCCTCCCTGGGATCCATTTTGGAAAGTGACATCCTGCGGTTTGGACCAGACGGTATTTAACCAGGCTGCGGCTCCCAGACTCGCTTTAAAAGCTTCCTCTGTCGACCTCCAGGCGAAAATTATCACCTCTTTTTTCTCTCTGTGTTTGTGGTAGACGAGGCTGATTGGAAGGGTTTTTTTGTTTTGTTTTTATACTTTAACGCCACATTAAGACATTTTTTATGTAGAAATGCAGCTCAGTCTGAATCACAGAGTGTGTCTGGAACACAGAAGAGCGTCTGGTGTCTGTGGTGTTTCCTCCATTCAAGAGGAAATGAATAAAAATTGAAAATCCAAAAGTGCCTCTTAATGAGGAACAAGCACTTGTTGTTTGTATCTTGTTATCTAATGCAGCAGCCAGCCAGAGTTTTAGAGAGTTTAAGTCGGGATGAGGGATGCTAATGTTGATAAAATCTTCTTAACCGATAACCGACCCTCGTTAACCGATTATTAACCGTTAACCGACAAGATTTGTGCTACGGTGCTGCGTTCACTGTCTGTTTCTCTGGTTGTTAGTACAGCCGTGAACAGCGCAACAAGGACCAGAACTCCACAAGGGCATTTTTGAAAATGCTAAAATCGTCCTGTCGGGGATTCTTTCACAACAATGACACGCTAGCTGTACATTATCCCGCTTATTACACGGCTACTTACTGACGAAATCAATATTTTGACACAAAAACGGTCCTCCAGAGTCCGACATCAGAGCTGCGCCCATAGCAACGGTCTGTTATACATAGCAACGGTCTGCTATACATAGCAACGGTCTGTTATACATAGCAACGGTCTGTTATACATAGCAACGGTCTGCTATACATAGCAACGGTCTGTTATATATAGCAACGGTCTGCTATACATAGCAACGGTCTGTTATACATAGCAACGGTCTGTTATACATAGCAACGGTCTGCTATACATAGCAACAGTCTGTTATACATAGCAACGGTCTGTTATACATAGCAACGGTCTGCTATACATATCAACGGTCTGTTATACATAGCAACGGTCTGCTATACATAGCAACGGTCTGTTATACATAGCAACGGTCTGCTATACATAGCAACAGTCTGTTATACATAGCAACGGTCTGTTATACATAGCAACGGTCTGTTATACATAGCAACGGTCTGCTATACATAGCAACGGTCTGTTATACATAGCAACGGTCTGTTATATATAGCAACGGTCTGCTATACATAGCAACGGTCTGTTATATATAGCAACGGTCTGCTATACATAGCAACGGTCTGTTATACATAGCAACGGTCTGTTATACATAGCAACGGTCTGCTATACATAGCAACAGTCTGTTATAGAGAAATTACAGACCGCAGAACGCCGTGATCGACCAATCAGTATTGAGTATTCAACACAGGCGTGTAATAACGTTAATTAAATATCTGTTCAAAATAAAGCAGGATTTGCTAAATTGAAGGCGAATTACTTTTCAAAAGAAGCACCGTTGGCGGTTAGCCACTATGGTTAGCCTATGGGACTAACTAGCTTACTGCTACTTCCGCTACCTCACCACAAGAGGTAGCGGAAGACTGATGCTGTAGCATCAGAATGCAGAGCTCCTCTCCAGCTGACAGAGCAGAGCACTTATCACCAGTGTGAACTACGCTCTCATCATTTATTCATGCTTTATTTTGCACCAGGAACCATTTGTTCTACCCTTCCGACCCCCCCGTCCACCTCTCTCTGCCCCCCCCTCCGCTCTCTCAGGGCCGTAATGGAGCATCGTTTCCAATTCCTCCGAGGCTCGTCCTGAGACACGACTCCCCTCCCCGTAATGCTTCCTGCTTCCTGAACGCCGGTGATTAAGCCTCAGGTGATTCTCTGGTGCCGCAGGGTTTTTTTTTCCTCTCGCTGTTTTTTGGGAAGTCTGTTTTGGCAGCGAGGAGATAAAAAAGGAGCTCTCTGTGTGTGCAGAGGAGTTTTGTTGTTTTTCCATGAGGCTTTTGGAGAGAGTCAACAGAGGGGAGCATCACTGCTTCCTGTGAAACTGGGACTCATGTAGATATGAAACGAGGAAGGCGTCCTGGTCTCTCTGCAGGCTGGTGACTCGTTCGGGTTGAATTTTTGTTTCTAATTATAAGATGACACCAGGAATCCTCATTTCTGATTGGTTTGCAGCTGTTAGCAGGTCAAAATTTTAATGTTCACACAGTCACGTGGGAAAGAACGACAGCCGATAGAGAACCAGGCTGACTGAAGGAGGAAGGACGAACACCGCCGTCATGGCGACCGCGGCTAACACATGAGCTAATGCTAAACGTGAAGCATAAAGTAGTAGTGAGATGGAGCTCAGAGATGGAGGAGCAACTTGTTGATTAGTGTGTATTTAACGTTTCTCCATGACTTCATCCATCCTTCGTCAAGTTTACAAAGTAAAAACTAACATCACTAATTCTTCCTGCCCGTCGTCGGCCATGTTTGTTTAAACTAAAGTCAAGTTTGATCGTGAGAGATGTCGCGAGATTTCCTGTTTTTTTAGTGGGGACTCTTGTTGCTGATGAATGAATCTGTTAGTGTGGTGTTCCTGTTTCTCTCCACACACTATAGGAACTAAACTGTTCAATGTAACATGTCGTTATGTGTGAGCTCTCTCACATTTTACACATCTGTTCAGATTTGATAAATCTTTCAGCGTGGGTCGGCCTTAAGGAGCCTTAAGGAGACTTAAGGAGTCTTAAGGAGACTTAAGGAGCTTGCTTTTGGTTTCACCTCAGCGAGGTGGGGAAGGTGAGCTGCAGGGCCGGGGTGGAGACGCAGGAGGTGTCATGTTAGCCTGGAAATGGGATGTTAACTGAATGAGCGGAGGCAGCGGAGGGTACGGTATATCCGGTAATGTTTAACACACACATTGAAGCCAAATCTCTGGCAAAGATGCCGGCCCACGTGTGGCGTTTGAAGGGCGGGAGAGGACACAGCGGGGGGGCCGATGGCACAGGGATTGGGAGGTGGGAGGTGGGGGGGGGGGTTACTGCTGACTTGACAAATTGGATTTTTTTCAATTCCAAACGTTGTAAAGGGCAGCAGCAGCTCCTGTTTGAGAGGACAATGACTTTTTACTGCGTCTTATTAGTTCACTTTCTCCTTCAGTTTACTGGACCTTCAGTGTTCTGTGTTCGCTGTTCAACCTCTCTCTGGTAAAAGATTTCATTATTTTCCACTTTCCACATCTTCGAGAACAAGCCAAGCTGTCAACTGTCAAACATGATGTGACATTACGTCAGAGATAATGTACAGCGAGCCGGTCATTGTTGTGTGAAATAAACCCCGACAGGTCTTCAATCACACCGAAGGGGTTTATTAACAATTAACAATGAGCCGCTAGCTGTACATTATCCAGCTTATTACACGGCTACTTACTGAAGAAATCAATATTTTGACACAACGGTCCTCCAGAGTCCGACGTCAGAGCTGCGCCCATAGCAACGGTCTGCTATACATAGCAACGGTCTGCTATACATAGCAACGGTCTGTTGTACATAGCAACGGTCTGTTGTACATAGCAACGGTCTGTTATACATAGCAACGGTCTGCTATACATAGCAACGGTCTGTTATACATAGCAACGGTCTGTTGTACATAGCAACAATCTGTTATACATAGCAACGGTCTGCTATACATAGCAACGGTCTGCTATACATAGCAACGGTCTGCTATACATAGCAACGGTCTGCTATACATGGTCAATAAAATGACAAATCACACGACCTGATCAAATTCGTTTTAACACCACTAATTTCTTTAACGCATTAACGCGATCGTTCTTTCAGAGGTTCTATCGGGCTCAGTCTTAAAGCTAGGTATCATATGAAACTATAAAACCTGATGAATCCATCGGTACCAACCATGTCATACTAGCTTGTCATGAAGGAGGCGCACTAGCGCTCCAAACTTGCACAAAATTTTGCTGAGGAAAAACTGTCATGGCCATTTTCAAAGGGGTCCCTTGACCTCTGACCTCCAGATATGTGAATGTAAATGGGTTCTATGGGTACCTACGAGTCTCCCCTTTACAGACATGCCCACTTTATGATAATCACTTGACGAATCTCCCTTTAAAGGTACATTTTGAACAGATAAAAAAAATATGCGTTTAATTCGCGATTAAATATTTTAATTGATTGACAGCTCTAATATTTACAATAGGAACGAGAGCGAAGAAGTATTAAACGGGAGCTTTTGGAGAATCACAGATGTTGCCTGTTTTTTGACGCATTGAGCTTTTTTTTGTGAGTATTGTTCATTTGGAGCGTGAAGCTCTCCGCGTCGGAAACATCACAACGTGTGACACAACACAACCTTCCCATTAAAGAAACACAGCCTCCTCCTCCTTCCTCCTTCCTCCTGATGTTTCGCTGCCGTCTCCTCGATGATGGATGAGGAGCTCCGGACGAGATGAGACGAGGCCGAGGTCTCCTCCCCGCTCCGTAGCCTTTAAGGGATAATTTAAGGGATAATTAGATCTGGAAAACATTCGGGCCCTGGGACGTGCGCATGTCTTTTTTCCTCGTGGCATAATGGAATCTGCAGAACAGATGGTGCTGAGCGTTTAGACAGCGGAGGACCGCACCCCGGAGCTGAAGGCCTCCACTACAATATGTTATCTTTATATTCATCTACTCTTAAACCAAATATCTTTATTCCACCGTGATCACTGGTTTGTTTCAGAGGAACACTGCTGATCAGACAGCTGCAGGATTAAACACCCTCCACCTGCTGCTGACCTCTGATTGGTTGATTAACAGCAAGGTGTCTTCCACCATCGGGCTCATGTCGTCACTCTGTACCTCCTGTAGTAATCTGATTATTCATGACTTTCAGATGTAATCTGATTACAGGAGGACGCCAAACCTGGTTTCAGGTTAAAGGAACCATTAGAACCTGGTTCATTTGGACCTCTAGCTGTGCTTTAAAAATATACCAGATAATAACATATACACTACGGGGGGGATAGATATAAGATATTTTGTGATATATTGCGATTTATTGCCTTTTTTTTTTCAACTGCAAATTATGCAGTTTGTCAACATCTGTTTTATGTAATAAGATACAGTTTTTGCTCACATATCTCAGGTCAGAGGTCAAGGAACTCCTGCTAGCTTTAAAACTGAGCCGCTACAACCTAAAAATCACAAGTTGCGTTAATGCATTAAAGAAATTAGTGCCGTTAAAACAAATTAACGTTAACGCGTTATTATCTTTAACAGCACGAGTTAAAATCATTGTTTTTTACTCTAACCAGCACAATTTTACACATTTTTGCCAAAAGTAATAGTGTGTGGACTCAGTTTTAAAGCTAGAGTGAAGATACTGGTATCATATGAAACTAGAAAACCTGATGAATCCATCGGTACCAACCAGGTCATACTAGCTTGTTGTGAAGGAGGTTAAATAACGCTCCAAACTTACACTAAATTTTGGCGAGGAAAAACTGTCATGTCCATTTTCAAAGGGGTCCCTTGACCTCTGACCTCCAGATATGTGAACGTAAATGGGTTCTATGGGTACCCACGAGTCTCCCCTTTACAGACATGCCCACTTTATGATAATAACAAGCAGTTTGGGTCAAGTCATAGTCAAGTCAGCACACTGACACACTGACAGCTGTTGTTGCCTGTTGGGCTGCAGTTTGACATGTTATGATTTGAGCATATTGTTTTATGCTAAATGCAGTACCTGTGAGGGTTTCTGGACAATATCTGTCATTGTTTTGTGTTGTTAATTGATTTACAATAATAAATATTTACCTACATTTTAATAAAGCAGCATATTTGTCCACTCCCATGTTGATAAGAGGATTAAATACTCGACAAATCTCCCTTTAAGGTGCATTTAGAACAGATAAAAAAGGTGAGATTAATTACGATTAAACATCTGAATCCATTGACAGCTATAGTTTAAACAGACATTCCTCAACAGTCAGTAATGATGCACAAAAGCATGACATCACCAGCTCCGTACCACGGGCAGTGATTCCTCCTGGACTCGGAGGGTTGATGCTCTGATGTGTGTGTGTTCGTAGCGGTGCGCTCTGAGCATGTGCAGTCTGCTGACATTTTGCAGGCTTGTGAATAATTGATCACAGGCCGCCTCACCTCTTTCAGTGTGTGTTCGCTGCTCTCAAACACTCACTCAGCTGTCCATCAAACTCCTCCTCTGGTCTGTCAATCACTCTCATTCTCTCTAAATGCCTTCTTCTCTCTGCCTGCACTCCTTTATTCAGTCATTCTAATTTCCTCCTCTGTACCTCCATGTTTTATTTTATCTGTCTGAACTATTCAGAGGCTGAGCTGAACCATTTATTTGTCGTTATTTGAGAAAATATTGATTAAAAAAAAAAGATTTTATTGATATAAAAATGATTTGATTGCTTCCGCTAGTAACATTAGTCCGTTTGACACGGTTGGAACTGAGTCCACCACGTAACTCTAGTTTTAGATTAACTTACTCGTTAGCAATAATTCACATTAAACTGATCATTTCCATTGACGGCGAAGGGAGACGAGGTGAATGAGACGTCTCTGGGAATATTAACGTTGACGTTTCTGTCCTCGTTCATCTGTTCGTGTCCTTCTTGTCGGACTAGATGCATGATATGAGCATCTGATTGAGGCTTTTCTGCCCCGTAACTGTCGAAGTCTGTTGACATTTTCTTTTCTATTAACCGGTCTTTAAATGCTGCCGTAGTCCGTTTAGTGTTTACTTCTGGTCCGTCTTTTGTCGATAGGGTTAGGGTTTTTCTTCTTCTTTAGTCTTTTGTCGATAGGGTTAGGGTTTTTCTTCTTCTCTCTTTCTTTTCTTCTTCTGCCGTTAGCCATGAATCTAAAGTTTCGTAAAGTCATAATATTACGAGAATAAACTCATAATATTACAAGAATAAAGTCATAATATTATAAAGTATAAATTTTATGTGTTATTTTCTTTTTTTCTCGTAAAGTTATGACTTTATTCTCGTAATATTACGACTTTTTTCTCGTAAAGGAATGACTTTATTCTCTTCATATTACGCCTTTTTTTTCTCGTAAAGTTATGACTTTATTCTCGGAATATTACGACTTTTTTCTCGTAAAGTTATGACTTTATTCTCGTAATATTCCAACTTTTTTTCTCGTAAAGTTATGACTGTATTCTCGTAATATTACAACTTTTTTCCTCATAAAGTTATGACTTTATTCTCGTAATATTACGACTTTTTTTTTCTCGTAAAGTTATGACTTTATTCTTGTAATATTACGCCTTTTTTTTCTCATAACGTAATGACTTTATTCTCGTAATATTACAATTTTTTTTTTCTCGTAAAGTTATGACTTTATTCTCTTAATATTACGACTTTTTCTCTCGTAAAGTTATGACTTTATTCTCGTAATATTACGACTTTTTTTCTCGTTAAGTTATGACTTTAGTCTGGAAATCTCAGATATTTTTCCCTCAATGTGACCCTAATACTCCGTAGTACATTTGCACTTTGGCCCTCACTGCATTAGACTTATATACTATATACTTAGACTATAAACTGTGTGTAAACTGTGTAAGCTGTATAATGTTTTGCAGCCTAAAATGTCTCTTTTGATAGTAAAGGTTTTTGACCCCAGTACTATACTATACTGAATTTATGGAGGAAGTTTTGAACTTGTACCAACAGTGAATTAAAACAGGAGCGGATCAGAAAACAGAGTAAAATAGAAATAAAGTCTTGTGTCTAATATCAGTCTGTTTCATATTAAAGGTTCTCTGCAGCTATCCGGTACATAAAGACCAGCGTATTCTCAGCGTCTCTCTTCTGCTCTTTTATCAGCGTCTTGTCGCCGCTCGCTCAGCTTCTGCCACCAGCTGTCAGTCGTCTCTTCTTCTCTTCTTTCCCTTCTCTCTGTTCATCCTTTCATTTCTGCCTCTCACCTCACTCCCATGTTGATAAGAGTATTAAATACTTGACAAATCTATCTTTTAAGGTACATTTTGAACAGATAATAAAATGTGTGATTAATCGCGATTAACTATTTTAATCGACTGACAGCCGCAGTTTAAACTGTTAGTAGGAATTAGAAGCTGGTTTCTTGTTTGTTCTCTTCCAGCTGCCTAAATTCTGTTTAATTTCAAACAAATTGAGCAGATTTTAATTTTGTTATTTTCCCCCCACATGACACCAGAGGAGCCTTGTTGTCTCCTGTTATCTGAAGCTTCTACACCCCACCCCCCCCTTTAAGCGCCCTACTGGCATCTGGACCAGTTGCACCGGTTACCAAGGGTAACCATGTGACTCGTTGCCACGGTAACCCCACTGGATGGGCACAGGCGGGGTGGAGGAGTTCGCTTCGTGGCGTTCAGTCTTTGTATTTGAAGTTTTGTGTCTACAGCGCTCTCCGTTGGCGACGCACTCGGAGGATGTTTAAACTGCTGCAGACAGTCCAACCGGAGGAACCGCGAGCTGTTCATACATGAAACACGGAGACGCAAACCCCCCCCCCTCCCCCCCCCCCCCAAGACAACACGAGTATGCTGACTCCATCCGTCTATATTTAGCGTGCGGTGGGCGTGCTTGTTCGGATTAGGAAGTGTGTGTTTGTCCGTTTTCTGTGTGCGTGTGTGTGTGTGCATTTGCTACAGCAGGATGACACAGACATGTACAACAAAGAGTCTCAGTTGCTAGGCAACCCCATCTAAAAACACTCGCTAACCAAAATATAGTATGTATGCAGCAGCAGCAGATTCTCAGCTGGAGGAGTTGGAGTGTTTCAGAGGATCAGACCTGAGAGCAGCTTCTCTCTGAGTACGACCCGCATCTCAAAACATGATGGTGGCTTGTGAGCGCTCAGTAAGAGATGGTCATCATAACATCAAGACATGAGCAGCCACAACCTGCAGCAGGTACAGATTGTTTCACATTTAAGTGCCAATTCTCTCTTATGCAATCGATATATTTGCTTCATCTGAGTCTATGTGGAGGTAGAAGGAAGTTACCGCTTTTATTGTGGTAGTCTGAGTAACGTGACGTCATATCCGTTCCGTATCCGTCAACCAAAACAAACCTCAGAAAGTATAAAACGTTGGAGGGTCGTCGTGGATACGACCTGCACCCTCACATGTTAGATCCAAAGTGGTAAACACTACACATCCAGTAAAGGATGGAAACACTTTGGGTTTCACACATTGCAGGAAAAGCAGAGCTAGAAATCACGGCTAAAGCTGCATGCTAACTCTGTCACGGACAGGAAACGTTATCGTATCGCGGTAACGTTGCGGTCGAGCTGGCCATCGCTCTCGTCTCCGTGGTCAAATGGGCCGACGCTACAACTGTAGAGCACCCATATACTGACATTTATGTTAAATGCATTGAAACGGCCCCGATGGAGCTGACCATGGATGGATAAAGAGAACGGAGCTGACGGGAGAGCTAGAGACGGACTTGGAGAAGTTAGAGGAAGTAGACACGTGGGACTACGTCCGCTTTTCAAAATAAGGTGTTAACAAAGGGAGCTGTATATACAAAATACATCTATGGAAATAAGATTGATTGGATTATATTCACCAGAAGTATAAAACATTACATGTCCCTTATAAATTAAAAAGAAAATACCACTAATCTGTGAGGGAAATGTCTTTATTCTTTAATTTTTGGGTTGCTGGAAAAAATTCAGGACATCTCTGACTATATACATGCTGAAAATCAAACATTCTTACTGTATTAATTTTGGGATTTTCCAAAGTAAAAGTCCCTAGAAGTTTATGATTCAATTTTTTCTTTCATGGCCTAGTGTTAAAAAAGTTAACAAAAATCACAATAAATTGTAATATCGAATCGCAATACTTAAAAATCGCATTACATATCGAATCCTGAGTGTGTCCCTGGTGTCGCATTGAAGTCTCCGAAGATGAAACTGTCCCTCGATGACCTCCAGAGCCCGGTGGCGGAGTCACTCTTTTCCACGGAAAACCTTCCAGTTCCTCTCCGTGCGCACTGCAGTTTGAGCCAAGTAGAGTAATTAGTGGGTGGAGGACGACCTTGGTTAATTACATCACTGAGAGCACAGAAAGTGTCTGTCCGGAGCTCCATAGTGCTGATCTGGTCTCTAAAGGAGCCCTTTTAGTTTAAAAAAAACGCCTCTGGGCTGAATTTTGATGGGCGTTTGACGACAGCAGAGAGGTCAGATATCCTCTGAATACTGACGAGTCAGGCTTTTCTTTTTTAAAAAAAACTGTTGGTTCAAAGAGTAAAGTTTTACATATTGAAGGAGTGGAAGCTTTTCTTAGTCCTGTCTGTAGTTTTTATATTTTTAGATGATACGCAGACAAATTAAATCGATGTTTTGAAGAGGCAGCTCAGTGGAAAAATGCAATAAAGTGGCTGGACGGAGGCCTGGGAACCAAAGAGTCCAGGTAAGCAGATTTGGACTCCAGGAAGCAGGTGGTGAGGAGGTGTGGAGGCCGAGCCAATAGGAAGAGAGCTGAATGGCAGGTGCGCTGGGAATAAGTTGTAGGATAAAGACCAGAGGGGATGGAAGAGGTTCGATACGAAGCGAGAGGATGATAGAGTGAGATGTGAGAGGGTGAAAGAACAGCAGAGAAAATGAACCATTAGAGAAAAGTCCCAAAACTGAAAACAGTTTTTCTTCTTCTCTCCCTTTAATCATCTGGAGACCCCTCAGATTTATCTGGTGACCCTTTGGAGGGGCCCGACCCTTAGGTTGGGAACCACGAGGGCTAGGACGATTCACCTATCTCCTGATTCAATACTATCACGATACTTGCCGATTCGATATGTATTGCAATTTTTAAGTATTGCGATTCGATATTGCGATTTATTGCGATTTTTGTTAACTTTTTTACCACTAGACCATGAAGGGAAAAAGTTGAATCATACACTTCTAGGGACTTTTACTTTGGAAAATCTCTAAATTAATCCAGTAAAAATGTTTGATTTTCAGCATGTATGTAGTCAGAGACGTCCTGAAGTCAAATATATCAGTTAGTGTCAGGAATTATTTATCATTTTATTTCTAGCAACCCAAAAATCAAAGAATAAAAACATTTTCCTCACAAATTAATGGTATTTTCTTCTTGTGCTACTGGGTTAGTCTTTTTGCTACTGGGTTAGTCTTTGTGCTACTGGGTTAGCCTTTGTGCTACTGGGTTAGTCTTTGTGCTACCGGGTTAGCCTTCCTCTCACACAGGCGCAGAACGTACGTGCTAACTAGCCGTTAGCTGTAGTCTTTACAGTGTGTTCAAATGCAACTTGTCGGCCAAGACAAAGACGACGTGAGGCGACGCAGCAGTCGGCCTCCATCGCTGCTAGTTCTTTGATGTCGGGTTGGTGTGTCTGGACCTTAACTTCAATACAACCATGGAGCATCGGCAGTTAAAGCCACGTGTTGTTGACCTAACGTTGAATTTGAATTAGTTTTCTTTACTGCAAAAAACAAAATGTTTCCACAGTTTGTGGAAAGTATTTGAGAGTTGTTTCAGGTCAGCAGTGCAGTAGCTGACAGCTGTACTGATCCGTGATCTGTCCCGAACGCTTTACACGTCACACTTTCCGCCTCTGGTGCAGGCTGAAACAAACGGCCCAGAATTCCTTGCAGCTGCTATTTCTGTCCGGCTCAGACCAGACGGCGGTTTCAGAGAGTCTCCAGAGGTCCAGAACTTGTGCAGCGTCTCAAACCCACGCAGGTGTCGACCTGCATGACACTATGTGATCTGCTCTGCTGCTCTAATGACTAACTGAACATCAACACATATTTCTCCTGTGAGACGGCGGCGTTCAGTCTGATCGGTGACAGACAACTTCCTGCATGACTCACTCTCTCTCTCTCTCTCTCTCTCTCTGTCTTATATTCAGATCAGACTCTACCTAATCTAATATACGTTCTGGTGGTAATTATTGAAAGTATATTCAGTCTTTGCCTTTACACCCTGAAGCAACATTGAGAAACTGAAACTGGAATAATACCTGGGTTAACCTTTGTGCTACTGGGTTAACCTTTGTGCTACTGGGTTAACCTTTGGGTTAACCTTTGTGCTACTGGGTTAACCTTTGTGCTACTGGGTTATTATATTGCAGGGAAGAAGAAACAATGAAAGTTATTTCATGAATGTTTCGGCAGATCTTTGCTTATATTTGGACATGAGAAGTGATCTCTGCTTTCTAATTAATCATTTGAGATGCCAATAATATTTTTTATAAACATTGCCCTGTGTGTGTGTGTGTGTGTGTGTGTGTGTGTGTGTGTGTGTGTGTGGCATTGCAGTAAATACAGAGTTTGGTTTCACACCCTGGTCACCAGATAGGACTGCTGCTCAACCATTTCAGTTTATGTTTCATGCTGATTGTATGAATGACTTCATTATGATGAATTCCTCTTTATGATGTTTAACTCACCGTGGTATTTTAAACAGCCTGTATCTCCTTCTCCCTGCCTCAGGCACACACACACACACACACACACACACACACACACACACACACACACACACACACACACACACACACACACACACACACACACACACTTTCTCAGTCTAACATCTCCACTTCAGTTGGACGGCGAGCAGCTCTGGTGATATTGGAACAGATTAACGCAGCGTACTGATAGCTGAGGAAACGCTGAGCGATCGCCTCGCCAGGAGAAAAAGAACAAGTGTTAAGCTGCTAACAGCGTCACGCTGACTCTTCCCCCGAGGGCTTCAACACTACAAAAAAAATGTCCCAGATAATGAATAATTTGATCTGATAGTGGCCTGAAATATTCTCCTTAAATAGCTGATAAAACCAGCTGTGTCATAACTGTCACTTTTATTAATATAATTCAAAAAGAAAATGAAGTAACCTGCCAGGAAAATTATGAAAGAAATGCATTTAAAACCGTTTTTAATTTCCAACTCGCAGCATCCTGGACACTATTTTCTGATCAGATGGTGACTGATGGTGTCCCAAAAAAAAGAAAGAGTTATGAATAAACATAGGTTATATGGATATATGTTCCAATGAGCTGTTACACTATGACACATCTTAAAACTGCACTATGAACTCAGGTATCTCAAGCAGGTACTGGGGGCTTTCAATGTCTGACAAAGTCTTTCAGCCTGTTGTTTGTTCACATTTTGTCAAAATAGCACCATTAAAAGTGTGCCGAATGATCTATTAGCAGCTCCTGTTTGTAGTGTAACCACAGATGTCCAGACAACTATCACTGGATTACTTTAATATGGAAGAGAACTTAAAAACATGATGATTCTCAGGCAAGTTCTGCAGTTATAAGGAGCGTCTTTTGTCCATGACTTCTAAGAAGATTTTCTGGATGTTTATTTGCATGAGAACGAGAAGCTTCATTTCCTCCAACCGTGTTGGTGAGCGGCCAAACTACATGAACTAACTTCCTGTTGTCTTTAGAACACCTGACCCGTCCCTTTCAACCTCTGTTACAGTGGTAAACTTGTGAGCACTTGAACGCACCATTAGGTTTATTCCCGGTGAGATCAGGAGCTGCTGCTCAGTATGAATCCTCCATAGACGGACGGTCTAATTTGGGGAGGAGGTCCAGGTTCTGCCTGCTGGTCCTCAGTGTCCTGAAGGACTCACCTTTTGTAGGATGTGTCCTTGGAGGGAGGAGACTCCTGAAATAGTAGAATTAACTTTCACTCTAACTGCTCGTTGCATGTTTCTATGGTGATGTCAGCAACATGTGCAGATAAAAGTCTGGTTGTGTCCCACTTGCCTGAAATATTTTTAAAATTGCCTGAATAAAACAAATTATTGGTTTCGACAATTTTGTAAGCTCATAGTTACAGTTTTTGGCAGAACTTCCCCCAATCAGGGACAGAGTGTGACACAATCTGTATATCTATATAGATAAATAAATAGATAAATTGATATTTTTGTTTTAATTTGCTTCTTTATTTTCTTTATCTTTGTTTTAATTCCCTTATTTATTTACTCTTCTGTTTAATTTTCCCTTTCATTTATTTATGTATATATTTTTATTAATTGTTAAATATATTTATTTATTTATTTTTGTTTATTTGTTTTTGCATGTATTATTTACATATTTTAAGATTTATTTTTTATTTATTTTTTATTTGATTTTTTTTTATATTTATTTTTAAATGTATGTATTGATTTATGTATCTATATCTATATCTATATCTATATAGATATAGATATAACTATTTGGGGAAATAAATAAGGGGTGAAATGCAAAGGGAAAATAGTGCAGAAATAAATAAATAAATACATAATTACATAAATCAATACATACATTTAAAAATAAATATAAAATTAATAAAAAAATCAATCTAAAAATATATGAATAATACATGCAAAAATATATAAACAAACAAAAAATAAAATAAATAAATACATTTAAAAATTAATAAAAATATATACATAAATAAATAAATAAAAGGTAAATTAAACAGAAGAGTAAATAAATAAGGGAATTAAAACAAAGATAAATAAATAAAGAAGCAAATTAAAACAGAAATATAAATTTATTTATTTATTATTAATATTATTTTTGCTACATTTAATGAGATATTAATCATTTATCGAGTCTTTTAATTTATTTATTATTTTATTTCTGGTTTTGGCAGCTTCCATATCGACCCTGTGATCCTCCACTTAAAGAGCGACTTCTCGAACCAGCTAACCCTCCCGTTCCTCCTGCGTCAATGTGAAAACTCTTTTACTCTGAGAATTAAAATGCAGCACGTGTCTGGATCTGCGTATAAGTAGGACGAGCACTCGCAGGTGTTTTTTGTGAAATCGTTGAACTTTGTTTCCTTGCTGCTGGCGGCTTGAAGAGCTTCGATAGAAAGGAGAGAGTAGAGAGATAATCTCAACATGTCCTTATATTCACACATATCTGTACGTACATGTAGTTGTAATATCTGCAGAGTCTCCTCTTCTACATGCTATATAAAGTTTATACCATCATCCCAACAGCTGCACAGTGTAACCTATTTAATACCATCCCCTTCCTCTGTGATCTACTTTGCAGCCATGATTATTTCTACCTGATATGCTGGCGTACTTTACTGTGCAGAGCGACGTGACTAAAGGGTTAGAGTCTGACTGAACACACGTAGTTTATAGCTGTCCTGTACCGCTGCTCCTGAAGGTGAGGTGAAAAGCCCTCCGTCATAGAGAGGAGAGAGACATGATGGATGACGGTGCACACTTTCAGTCCCGGTGTCTCCTTGAAGCTGGTCACGGTGCTGGTGCTCTTACAAAATTAAATGCACTTTTAGGTACTTTTAAACAGATTTAAACTAGAGCTGTCAATCGATTCAAATAGTTAATAGCAAATTAATCGCACATCTGTTCAAAATGTACCTTCAAGGGAGATTTGTCAAGTATTTAATCCTCTTATCAACATGGGAGTGGACAAATATGCTGCTTTATGCAAATGTATGTATATATTTATTATTGTAAATCAATTAACAACACAAAACAATGACAGATATTGTCCAGAAACCCTCACAGGTACTGCATTTAGCATAAAACAATATGCTCAAATCAAGGGTCAAGTTTGTAAATGACAGTTTTTCCTCGCCAAAATTTAGCGTAACTGTGGAGCGTTATTTAACCGCTTTCGTGACAAGCTAACATGACATGGTTGGTACTGATGGACTCATTAGGTTTTATAGTTTCATATGATACCAGTATCTTCATTCTAGCTTTAAAACTGAGCCGCTACAACCTCCGAAAGATCTATTGCATTGATGCGTTAAAGAAATTAATGGCAGCAGCGGCTGTTTTTTCCAATTTTCCAAACATTTTTCAGACTTTTTTTTCAACATTTTTTGGGACATTTTTTGACATTTTTTCAGACTTTTTGGGGAATTTTTTTTTTTACATTTTTTCTGACTTTTTTTTTGGACATTTTTCAGACTTTTTTCAGACATTTTTTTCAGACATTTTTCAGTCTTTTTTGGGACATTTTTCAGACCTTTTTTTCAGACTTTTTTTCAGACTTTTTTTCGGACATTTTCAGACATTTTTCAGACTTTTTTTCAGACTTTTTTGGGGACTTTTTCAGACATTTTTCAGACATTTTGTGAATAGATCAGGATCCCATAATATTAAAGGTACTATAAGTTTTTATCGGTATAAATGTTTTTTTAATCATTTTTTATTGCCAATGTGTGAACAGGTTGTGACCTAAAAAATTAGACCTTACGCGACTTTCTGTGTTTCCTCTCTCAGCATGTAGACTGCTTTTAATGTGAAGAATGTGGGATGTTTTTTTTCTGGGGAAATCCAACGGATGGGACGTCATGCACGCTCGCGAGTGCCGTTGCTCTCTTCAGATCCGCTACAGGGCTAACAGTGTGCAACATAACTAACGTTGGGTTAGAAATAGAGTCTGCTAACGGCAACAAAAAAACAGAGTTTCGTGTCTTTGCTTCTCTTTGTTCAGACTCTGTGACCTGAAAACAAAGTTTAAACAAACTGGATGAGCCGAAGCTAATCAATCCATCAGACAGCCCAGAACACGTAGGTCCTGAATGATGAATCTGTCGGCCGAGGTCCGACCTGGTTAGCGGTGTTCGGGGTCAAGGCGAGCTGACGGGAAGTCGATGGAACAAAGAGAACGTCCTGAGCTCTGCTACTGGAATCCGTTACTGTGACAATACTACTGCAGTTTATCTGGAGCTCTGGAATAAGACTAAAGAGATTCTCTAAACCAGACGATGAGATGAGATTTATTCCTGCTGTACTGTGGATGCAACATGTAAACTCATAGCATGAAATACACCCTGCAGAACGTATGGAATAACAACACTGTAAATAAGGAAGGTGACTGAGTCTCTGACAGGTTTAAAAGCCTCTCGCTGTCACGACGAGTCCCAGACTCCCTCAACAATGAGTCTGCAGTCTGAGCCGAAGCACAGCTGAGAGCTTTATGCTCCTCCAGGGTCGGGTTGGACTCGGCGAGAACGACCTTGAGAGCTTTTTTTGTCTCTCTGTGAATCAAGTGAAGCGTCGCGGTTTTACAGTCATAATGAGACAACATGCTGCAGAGAGGAGGAACACTTCACTTCTTCTTTCCTCTGCTCCCGTCATCTGTTTCCATCCACAGTTCGTAACCCGGGGTCTGATCTATAATAGCTTTTAAAGTCTGTGTAAAGCAAAAATAAATATGCATTCTGGGTTTGTCACACCACAGAAAAATGTGTTACTAACCACCCAGACAAATTTGAATGATTAAAAAAATCACCAAGCATATAAAATTATCTTTCAAAATCATGTAAAAATCATCAGTACTCTGCTCTGAGACGCTGAAACCTGAAATGTGGCGTACGGAAGACTGCTTGCCCGGTGTTGCAGAGTCCTTCTGATGGAGGCTTCGTGGCCGCGAGCTTTACAGCGCCCCCCCCGCCCGGACCTCGCTTCCCGCGGCCGTGGACAAAGTGCTTGCTTTTGTGGTCCTGGTAGTCTCAAAGACATTCGTGGCCCTGGTACTCCATACTCTGACACTTTGTCATTTTCTTTTTTTTTTTTTTTAAAGACTTTATTAATTTTTTTCAAGTTTACAAAAAAAGAATAAATATACATCGGACACGGGATGGATTACAATCATAAAAATACAAAACAAAAACAGTGATAAAGGCGAACCCACGACCCTGAGAGTATGAGTTTCTTGCTCTACCGACTGAGCTAGCTGAGATAACCCTTGATAAATTCATTAGTTTCTATTTTGACTTTCCAAAGCCAGGTTTGTGAAGAAGGAGGGGTTATGTTAAGGATGACTCGACTGTGTCATCAAGCCATGGTTTCAGCCCCGCCTAAAAAATCCTGAACACAAAACTGGCAAAAAACAGTTTAACGGTCTAACTCCACAATCCAGAACAATGTTCACAGTCTTTTCATATGTTTTCAGTCATTATTTTCCAACATTTCTAATGTGTTTAGAAACAAAACTCTGAATTTCCTTTACACGGACTTTATGCATCTTCCTGACGCCAGGGCTGCACAATTCATCGAATACTAACACGATTTTTAGCTTTAGCGTTCGTCGCTCTTAAAACGACTTAGTTAGGTTTAGGAAAAGATCGCGGTTTGGGTTAAAATAACACCAGAAATGGCGTAACTAATGTACAGAAGTTACGTGACAAAAACTACTTAGTTAGGTTTAGGAAAAAATCAAAGTTCGGGTTAAAATAACACCGGAAGCGGCGTAACTTAAGTACGGAAGTTAAGTGACAAAAACTACTTAGTTAGGTTTAGGAAAAGATCACAGTTTGGGTTAAAATAACACCGGAAGTGGCGTAACTTAAGTACGGAAGTTAAGTGACAAAAACTACTTAGTTAGGTTTAGGAAAAGATCGCAGTTTGTTTAAAATAACACAGGAAGTGGCGTAAGTTAACTACGGAAGTTACATGACAAAAACTATTTGGTTTGCTTTAGGAAAAAATGGCGGTTTGGGTTAAAATAACTCGAGCATTGGCGTAAATTAAGTACGGAAGTTACGTGACAAAAACTCCTTAGTTAGGTTTAGGAAAAGATTGCGCAAAATTCAACGAATACTAATCGCGATTTTTAGCTTTAGCGTTCGTCGCTCTTAAAACTATTTAGTTAGGTTTAGGAAAAGATTGCGGTTTGGGTTAAAATAACACCAGAAATGGCGTAACTAATGTACAGAAGTTATGTGACAAAAACTACTTAGTTAGGTTTAGGAAAAAATCAAAGTTCGGGTTAAAATAACACCGGAAGCGGCGTAACTTAAGTACGGAAGTTAAGTGACAAAAACTACTTAGTTAGGTTTAGGAAAAGATCACAGTTTGGGTTAAAATAACACCGGAAGTGGCGTAACTTAAGTACGGAAGTTAAGTGACAAAAACTACTTAGTTAGGTTTAGGAAAAGATCGCAGTTTGTTTAAAATAACACAGGAAGTGGCGTAAGTTAACTACGGAAGTTACATGACAAAAACTATTTGGTTTGCTTTAGGAAAAAATGGCGGTTTGGGTTAAAATAACTCGAGCATTGGCGTAAATTAAGTACGGAAGTTACGTGACAAAAACTCCTTAGTTAGGTTTAGGAAAAGATCGCGCACAATTCAACGAATACTAATCGCGATTTTTAGCTTTAGCGTTCGTCGCTCTTTATACTTCCTGGTTCACAATATTACGTGGATTACATACGAATTGATTTTGTGCTGACCATCACGAAAAAAAATGTGACATTCGTAAAGAGAAAGTTTACCAAAGTGGTAAAGAGAAAACCTCCCCTTTAACGGGTAGAAATCACGTCTCTTCTTAGTCGTCGATGCGTCTCTGCAGCACAGCGAGGAGCTCATCATCACGCTCTTTCTCTGCTTTACAGACGCTCTACACCGAGAGGCTTTCATCTCTGTGCAGATTTGCTCATCAGCTGGGACTTCAGCCTGCAGCGTCTAGGGGGGGGGGGGGGGGGGGGGGATAAAACCTGGCAATCATATTTAGAAATGACGGCAAATGAACACAACAAGGTTTAACTGAATATTGTGATCATCAAAAGACACGATGAACCATCTACAGGAACACAGATCAGTCACACCTTCAGAAGAAATGTTTTATTCATTCCACAAATAGAGATGCAGACGCAGGTTTTTGACGGTGCAGTCGTTGGTTTCCTTAAGAGATTCAGAGAGTTGAGTGATAACAGCAGCATTCTGCTTCCAGTCCAATAAAATCACTAATCACCATGTTTACTCTCCGCGTAGTGAGCCGCTCTCTGCTCCAACAGTGACTGCAGGGCGGGCAGATAATGGACAAAGTGTTTTGCTTTTTTTTTTTTTTTTTTTTCTCTCAGCCTGCCGTCTTTCATTCAGTCACCATGGAAACTAAAATGCCAAACGCAGCGGTGCTTCCATCCCATATATCATCATTTGATATTTTGGTGCTGCAGAGGAATGTGTCAGCGGGATGACTTTGCAGAATAACAGCACCGAGGAATCTGTGGTGTCAAAGCACACAACAACATACCTGGGACATTTATTCCCTCCGCTGTTACTCAGAGGCTGTATTCAATAGGTTGATTCATTACAGTCTCATCGTGAAATAGTCACGAAATTTAATCTTTTTGATTCGTGTACATAGACACAAATTTCCCTTTTTTTCGTGGCGCTCAGCACGACTTTCAACAACGTATTTTTAGTGTGTTTTCCATGTCCAGCAACACGTGACGCACATGTCAATTTCCACTTCCGTCTTTTCAAAATAAAACTACTAATTTAGGTTTAGGTATAGATCGACTTGGTTCGGCTTAGGCAACAAAACTACTTAGTTAGGTTTAAGAAAAGATAGCAGTTTGGGTTTAAATACCTTGGTAAATGCTGTAACTTAAGTTCGGAAGTCATGTGACAAAAAATACTCAGTTAGGTTTAGGAAAAGATCGCGGTTTGGGTTAAAATAACACCAGAAGTGGCGTAACTTAAGTATGGAAGTTACGTGACAAAAACTACTTAGTTAGGTTTAAGAAAAGATCGTAGTTTGGGTTAAAATAACACAGGAAGTGGCGTAAGTAAAATACGGAAGTTACGTGACCAAAAATACTTAGTTAGGTTTAGTTAAAGATCGCGGTTTGGCTTAATCGAGAAAATAATCGACAAATTAATAGACAATTACATTAATTGTTTGTTGCAGCCCTATAATAAAGTCATATTTAGAGGGGTCAGCTCACTAATTAAGATGTTCAATATGTCGTACGATATATTAAAAGTATTTAAGACATTTTATTTCAAAATAAAAGCACGTCCTTTTGCATATAAATCCTCTATCGTCTGCAAAACTGGATTTGATTTATTTCTTACATTTTAAAACTAACGTGAAATACAAAGTAGGTATTAAAGATGAATTTGGTTATTAATTCCCACTGATCTTTTCTTTATGTTGGGACTCCTCTTGTTGGTCTAGTTGGTACAAATTGACAAAAAAAAAGTACAAATAAATAAATAATCAATAAACATGAGTGAGAGGTAAACAACCTAAAGAATGAGATTCACATCACATGTTCACACAGTCAATCGCAGCTCTTGTTTCAGCATTTTAATCTGTGTTGTAGACGCAGCCTTAGCTTGATTGATGCTCTTCTTTTCCACTCCAGTTGTTCATTATTCCGTTTCTTCACGTGTTCATTGTGTTGTTGCTGCTACCAGGACGAGCTGCTGGCTGATTGATGCGTTTTGTTCCCGGCGGCGGCGGCGGACAAATTGCGAGGATTCAGTGTTTTTTAACGTTGCATCGTTTCTGTCAGGAGTGTTTACGAAGCTGCTGCTGCTGCTCTCACATGTTGATGAGCTGAAGTGATGAAACGTTCAACGTGAAGCTGAACTGCTGCTGAACTCGGATGTAAACACGTCTTTATATCAAGTTTTTGCTGTGTCTTCACTGAGGAGGAGGAGGAGGAGGAGGAGGAGGAGGAGGAGGAGGAGGAGGAGGAGGAGGAGGGGGAGGAGGAAGAGGAGGAGGAGGAGGGGAGGAGGAGGAGGAGGAGGAGGAGGAAGAGGAGGAAGAGGAGGAGGAGGAGGAGGAGGAGGAGGAGGAGGAAGAGGAGGAGGAGGAGGAGGAGGAGGAGGAGGAGGAGGAGGAGGAGGAGGAGGAGGAGGAGGAGGAGGAGGAGGGGAGGAGGAAGAGGAGGAGGAGGAGGAGGAGGAGGAGGAGGAGGAGGAGGAGGAGGAGGAGGAGGAGGAGGAGGAGGAAGAGGGGGAGGAGGAGGAGGAGGAGGAGGAGGAGGAGGAGGAGGAGGAGGGGGAGGAGGAAGAGGAGGAGGAGGAGGAGGAGGAGGAGGAGGGAGGAGGAGGAGGAGGAGGAGGAGGAGGAGGAGGAGGAGGAGGAGGAGGAGGAGGAGGAAGAGGGGGAGGAGGAAGAGGAGGAGGAGGAGGAGGAGGAGGAAGAGGAGGAAGAGGAGGAGGAGGAGGAGGAGGAGGAGGAGGAGGAGGAGGAAGAGGGGGAGGAGGAAGAGGAGGAGGAGGAGGAGGAGGAGGAGGAGGAGGAGGAGGAGGAGGAGGAGGAGGAGGAGGAGGAAGAGGGGGAGGAGGAAGAGGAGGAGGAGGAGGAGGAGGAGGAGGAGGAGGAGGAGGAGGAGGAGGAGGAGGAGGAGGAGGAGGAGGAGGAGGAGGAGGAGGAGGAGGAGGAGGAGGAGGAGGAGGAGGAGGAGGAGGGGGGTTATTTTGTATTCCCAGAATCAGACTTATTATCTTTAGTGACGCTCGGGGGCTCGTTGAATTTTTATCTATCGAGGTCAAACATTTTGCAGAAGCTCTTGATGTAAAAGCTCTCAGAGGATTTAGGTTGAATTCAGCCTGAGTGAGACTCTGGGATGATGTAATGATGACACCAGCAGATGGCGGCTATTAACAGTGGATCACCGCTGCTGGTGATTTACTAATAAACTGGGTCTAATACCAAATCAATTAACCCTTTAAACTCTGTCACTCACTCCATTTTCTCGTCAGGAAATAGTGAAACATGTGAAACCCAAGGTGTTCAGTTTACCATCAAGTACCTCAGTTTGTTGTGAATGAAAAATTGCCAAAACTATTATTTTGTATACATATAATATACATATTATTACATACATAAAGTTGTCAGTTATTGCAGTTTTGGCAACTTTAATGTTTCAAGGTTTTTTTTATTTGTTATTTGTCAGTTCCAGTAAAGCAGTAATTTGCAATGAAGATCTTTAGTCTCAGGTTTCTTCAACAATGCTCATAAAATATGTATATATAAAAGGGGAAATCATGCATGTAAATGTAAAAGCAAAATGATAATCTAAGGCATAAAATAGTGCAGTTAAAATATAAATCAGGGCTGTCAAAGTTAACGAGATGATAACGCAAATTTATTTTAGCACCACTAACACATTAACACAACTTATGATTTTTAGGTTGTAGCGGCTCAGTTTTAAAGCCAGAATGATAAAGCAGCATATTTGTCCACTCCCATGTTGATAAGAGTATTAAATATTTGACAAATCTCCCTTTAAGGTACATTTAGAACAGATAAAAAAATGTGAGATTAATTTGCGATTAAATATTTGAATCGATTGACAGCACTAGTTTTTATCTAATGAAATATTCTGCTTCCACTGGTCCACACTGAGGGACTCATCAGGCTGCTTCTCTACCACATTAATACAGGATCAACACAGGAACGACTTGTACAACACATTATAATCCCGTACTAATTAAAGGTACGTGAAATTAAAGCAGCAATCTCCAGCGTGCAGACGTTCACAGGAGGAGTTAATTGATTGTGAAAGACGTGTGTGTGTGTTTGTGTGTGTGTGTGTTAGAGCACGTTGTAGATTTCATGTTTCATCAGAGAAACAGGAAGCAGAAGTCAAAACAAAAGCGTCGGAAATTCGTTCAGGAGAAAAGACGCAGCTGGAAAACTTAAGAGCAGAAACCAATTAAAGAAGACAGCAAAGAGGGAAACACTCATTAGGTTGAAGCACAACACTGAGCTGCTGTGATTTGTCATTAAATATTGATTACGCTGCTATTCTGGTAAATCAAATGAATTACACGTCGTAGTATAAAAACATTTATTAAAGAAGAAACACAGCAGCTACACAGCGAGAATGACCAAGTATGCAATAAAATAGACTAAACAAAAAGAAACCTGATTAAACCCTCCCTACAATAGATCTAACCCAGTGCTTCTCAGTCTTTAAAGTGTGATCTGCAGCACATCCTCCGCTCCAGTAGAGAAAGACCCTCAGCGGGTATCAGTGGATGCAGAGGATGAACGGCATTAAGCAGAAGGTCAGAGTCGTAGTTTAAGGCTGCATGTGTATTAATATATAGTGGTGCATACATTGCATTTCCATAAGCGAGGCCACGTGTCACGCAGACAAGGTTATAAAGGACCGAACCAGTGGTTCTGCATGTTTTAGCTCATTTAACACAAATCACCGCTCAACATGATGCTGTGTTTTACACACGTTGATGTAGTTTATCTTGGTGGCTATTCCATATTATGATTTATGGTGATTTTTGTTAACTTTTTTAACATTAGACCATTAGAAGAAGTTGAATCATACACTTCTAGGGACTTTCACTTTGGAAAATATTTAAATTTATACAGTAAAATGTTTGATTTTCAGCATGTATGCAGTCAGAGATCGAAACGTCAAATATATCACTCATTGGCAGGAATTATTTATTACATTTTTTCCTAAAAATCAAAGAATAAAGACATTTCCCTCACAAATTAGTGGTATTTTCTTTTTAATTTATAAGGGACATGTAATGTTTTATACTTCTGGTGAGTATAATCCAATCAATCTTATTTCCATAGATGTATTTTGTATATACAGTTCCCTGATCCGTGATGTCTAGCTCTGCTTTTCCTGCAATGTGTGAAACCCAAAGTGTTTCCATCCTTTACTGGATGTGTAGTGTTTACCACTTTGGATTTAACATGTGAGGGTGCAGGTCGTATCCACGACGACCCTCCAACGTTTTATACTTTCTGAGGTTTGTTTTGGTTGACGGATACGGAACGGATATGACGTCACGTTACTCAGACTACAACAATAAAAGCTGTAACTTCCTTCTACCTCCACATAGACTCAGATGAAGCAAATATATCGATTCTGGCATTAAAAGATGCAAGTGAATGCAAAGCTATTAGAGAGAAGATAAGATGCAGGGACGCTGCATTTTTTTGAAATATGTGAAAAGCTAAAATCGGGGTCAATCTTCTTTATAAATCTTTTTGTTTTTGCCGTCATGGCTGATGGATCTATCTGGTGAAATCATTAAAGGATCAGAGCTTTGACCCGGGTTCACCTCAGTGTTAACCTCCAGAGATCAGCTCCAGCAGACGAGTGTTTCTATTAATCCAGACTTTAACTGATAGAAACCTGCAGCTTCTTCCTCTGTCGAGATTCTGCCGCGACTTGTGGAGCTGCTGTGTTTTATGGCGAACCGCGCTGCCTCCATTCACCCTAAAAACATCCAGATAGTGTTGCTCTCTTCACCCCGAGGACACACAACAAAATCTATCTTCTCCCTGTGATGCGGCGGCGGTAGCGGCGGCGGTGATGAATTGGCTCGGCGGCTGTGCCAAAACACCGTGACTCTGCAGCGCTGAGCCTGCAGGGACACCGCAGGGTCACCGACTGAGTCCCACTAACTCATGAGCTGCTCTGAGTCCCTGATATATGTGGGCTATAACTCATCAGGATCATACACTATAAAGCACCAGACATACAGATAAGATTACTGAACTGAATTCTGCTGCTGGGGTCTGAACTCTTCACTTTTAAGTGTCTCTAACTCTTTATAGTTACAGTCATTAAACTTTTATTATTAATAAATGCCTCATTAGTTATTTGGCACATTTTCAATCCATATCTAGACTTTTATATTCACAGTGAAGCCACAGCATTAAGACTAAGTTACTACTAAATACGAGATCTTTTGTTGAACTTCTTTTGTCCCTGAACACTCACTGGTATTAATAATGAGTTGGGTTGGCCTTGAGAAATCAGTCAGTGTGTAAGATATATAGATCCTTTCTGTGTCAACGTCATGATTACGTCACGTTGTTAACAGAGTTGCCAAGTATTGGTATTTTTTGGGGCTTGTTTCTAAAGTGTAGTTGCTTATTAGGGCTAACTCCTGTCCCTCTATACCGGTCTAGTTTGTCCTGTTGCAGGATCCGTACACAACCCCCCGCAACCGCCGCCACATTGTTGTTGTTGTTGTGAGACAAATCTTCGCGGGGTTGAGTTTAGCTAACAATGCCAGGTGCTAAAAAAGTACAACAAAGACGGGAAAAAGAGCGTTGAGTTAGGGGGGTAAAGGGCGCCTCCGTGCATCGCTCTCCGATGCCGAGGGGCGCTGACCAAACGGCGGTATTTGACGAGTTGGGACGGAGAACAGGTTGGCTAAACAGAGCCAAGACATCGGCTCATGATATGCATGTTAGCACAAGCAGCTTAGCATTTGTGAAGAAAAAGTGGTACTAGATGATTTCTAGTGTTTGCTAACATGTTGCTAGTGGCTGCTAACATCGTCAGCCTGTGAGTCGTTAGTATTGTCAGTCCCGTGAGTCACGTGAGTCGTTAGTATCGTGAGTGGTTAGTCGGTGAAGTTAACGTCAACCACGACCGTTTCCTGACCCTAACTAAGTGGTTGTGTTGCCTAAACCTTCCCGTGAAAATGGAAGTTTATTTTGAAAGGACACTGTGCATGTAACAACAGTATATTGACACGCCGTCCATCAGTCCTGTGAGTCGCTAGTCACAGTCTTTGCTAAATCTTCTAGTCTGTGACTAACAACTCTGAGACTTCAGACACTTTGTCTTTAGATGTGAGAGGCTGTCAGACTTCAGTCTTTAATTCTTTTCAAAGCGTAATTAAACTGTAATATGGAACAAGTTGTGTTGTAATTTCCATCTCTTTATAATCTGTTATTTGTGACACAACCTTATTTGCTCTTGTCAGCATTAACACACATTGATGTGATGATTGCGACCTGATTTCAGACGTGATCCATGTAGACGACATGTGAACAGACGGCGTGGAGACGACAGCAGGAGCTCGTTGCTCCGGTTGCTTTGGGGAGGAGGAGATGACGTGATGCACTTGCTGCCGTCATCATTGTTAAGAATTCCCTTTGAAGAATTTATAGAGGACTTCAAACACTTCTATCACACACAAGGCAATTAGGAATTAGTTTCGTTGCATATATAAAGATATCTGTAGCTTTCCAGTCTGTCTGTGCTCCAACTCTGCTGCCTCATATTGATGTTTTCTACCTATTCTGATGGGATGGTTGCAGATGTTTGCAGGATTTAAAAGTGCATCTGATTAGCCCAGTTTGAGAGGTTGAGATCTAATACAGGTCACAGATGACAGAATGATTCAAAGTCAGAACACAAACTGATCTTTATATCTCTTGTGTGCTTAGCTGGGTCAAACAAGGATGACATTTAAACAATTCACTTCTTGAGCTTTGACATTAAAGCAACCGGTGGTCCTGAATCTTGATGTTCACACAGGCGACAACCTCCGGGTCTAAGAAGTGAAGCCAACGCTGAAGTGTCTTAAACTTACATTCTCTCTAACAGCCAGCAGGGGGCGACTCCTCTGGCTGCTAAAAGAAGTCAGATTGTATAGAAGTCTATGAGAAAATTTGCCTACTTCTCACTTGATTTATTACCTCAGTAAAAATTGTAAACATGAGTTTATGGTCTCAATCAGTAGTTTCAAGTCTTCTTCAATACAGCATGATGTTCATTTAGTGAAAATAAGATGCCGACGGCCAAAAATAAAGAAGGCAACGGCCAAAAACCAAGATGATGACAGCCAAATATAAAAAAGGCAGCGGCCAAAAACCAAGATGGCGACGGACAAAAAACAAGATATTGATGCCAAAAACCAAGATGGCGACGGCCAAAAACTAAAATGGCGACTGCCAAAAAAACAAGATGGTGATGACCAAAGACAAAGATGGCGACGGCCAAAAACCAAGATATTGACGCCAAAAACCAAGATGGCGACGGCCAATAACCAAGATATTGACGCCAAAAACCAAGATGGCGACGGCCAAAAATCAAGATGGTGACGGCCAAAAAACAAGATGTGACGGCCAAAAAACAAGATATTGACGCCAAAAACCAAGATGGCGACGGCCAAAAACTAAGATGGCGACTGCGAAAAAACCAAGTTGGTGACGACCAAAGACCAAGATGGCGAAGGCCAAAAAACAAGATGGCGACGACCAAAAAACAAGATGGCGAAGGCCAAAAAACAAGATGGCGACGACCAAAAAACAAGATGGTGACGGCCAAAAACCAAGATGTCGAAGGCCAAAAAACAAGATTGCGACGACCAAAAAACAAATATTGACGCCAAAAACCAAGATGATGACGGCCAAAAACCAAGATGGCGACGGCCAAAAACCAAGACGGTGACGGCCAAAAACAAGACGGTGACGGCAAAAACCAAGATATTGACGCCAAAAACCAAGATGGCGACGGCCAAAAACAAGACGGTGACGGCAAAAACCAAGATATTGACGCCAAAAACCAAGGTGGCGATGGCCAAAAAACAAGATTTTTGCCAATCTGCCAATGAAAGGTGTGCCTGGTTCTCCCATCACAACAGGACCCTAAGTCGCTAGCTAGACTCGTCTCCCCAGAAGAGACGAGTCTAGCTTCTAGCTTCGGCTTCTGAAGCCGATGACTCAGTCCTGAACAGCAGTTTCTGGAGTCATTTAACAGAGTCAGAAGCACCTCAACTAGCACTCTCAGCTAGTGTTTACTGCCTGTCAGCTGTTCCATAATGGCTTCCTGTTTCCACACGGAGGCCATTGATTCATTTTAGGAACCTTTTACAGGAGACTAAACACACCCTGAGGACACACATGATGTCTAAATGGTCTAAACAGAGCAGCCGTCTACCATGACACGTGTCTCGCAGTGGAGATGACATTAGATAAGACGGGGATTTTAACCAGCAACCCTCACCTCAGTCTTCATCAGTCTTTCAGTGAGGGGCATTTAGTTTAGAGATTAAATGCTTGTTAGTCATCATAATTAATTTTCTGTGTGTTGGCTCGGTTAGAACAAGCTAAAAGATGCATGTTAAGTCCCGTTTCCACCGCAGGAACTTTCCCCCGGAACCAGGAACCTTTTGAGGAACCCCTTGTGTTTAGACTGCAGGGACCGGGGTCTAGATTAACTTCCGGGGACATTTTACCCCCCAAAAAGGCCCTGATCAGGGGGGTAGTACTACGATACGCCTGATTCTATATGTATTGCGATTCGATATTGCAATTTTTGTTAACTTTAACACTAGACCATGGAAAAAGGTTGAATCATACACTTCTAAGGACTTTTAATTTGAAAAAATATGTAATATTTATAAAAAAATTTTTCCAGCAACGATATTTCCCTCACAAATAAGTGGTATTTCCTTTTTAATTTATAAGGGACATGTAATGTTTTATACTTCTGGTGAATATAATCCAATCCATTTTACGTCTATATATGTATTTTGTATACACAGTTCCCTTTGTTTGAAACAATTTCCAGGTTACGTTGAACTATTTCATTAAGAAAAAGTTAATGTACGTACAATACAAAACAGGACTCACTATCCAGATCGCACAGCTTTAATAATCTATATTCCTGAATGTTTTTTAAAGCTCCCATATTGTAAAAAGTGAGATTTTCAGGTCTTTTACATTATAAAGTGCTTTATAAATACTGTTAAACTATCAAAACGCTCAATAAACGGAGAAATGTTAGGATTTCTGTCCATTTTGTGATGTCACAAATATACAATATTCAGATCATTACACGGTTTTAACGTAAACATTCTAAATGTGTCCCAGTTTATTTACTGTTGCCTAGCAACGGAATTCCATTGCAACTCCATTGAAAAGCACTAAAACGGAGTGTTTCAGACAGATGGTGAATACAGGTATATTCAGGCAGACAGTGTGAGGAAAATAAAGGTTTTTTTTAACATTACAGTATGTAAACATGTTCTAGTAGAAACACAAAATACAAGTATGAACCTGAAAACGAGCATAATATGGGACCTTTAAACAATAAACTAGAGGAAGTTCTTTGGCTTCTTGAGCCACATGCCGCTGCGTGGACTTACAGTAAGGACAGTAAAGTTTCCCTTTTCAGCTCTGCTTGAATTACTCGCGATATGACGCCGACTCCGAGCACGGCGCTGAATTTAGAATGGTTTAAACCCGTAAACAGTGTGTTCCCGTTTCCTCCGGGGACGGAATTAGTGAAATGAGGAACAGGATGTTCTTCACAGGTTACAGAAGGAGAAGAAAAAGAAGAAGAAGAAGAAAGGTCTTCTTGGGTGAAAATGAGATGAGATTAAATGGGGACAAAGATGAAAGCGGGTTCATATCTGATTTAAATGAATGCACTTGTACGAATAATTATAAGTCGACCATCCTCCTGTATGTTCTCAACGTTTTCACTTATGTAACCACGTCTGATATCGATGTTTCTGAGATAAACTTGTGCTGGTAAGGAGATGTCATTGACATAGTAAAAATATCTTGGCAGTAAAATGTGGTTGGTTTAAACTAGGGCTGTCAATTGATTAAAATATTTAATTTTATCCGTCAGTAAAAGGTCACATGTCCGTGCTGATCTCCTCAGTGAGAGTCAGTCAGGCCGGTTCTGGCCAGATGGATTCTGGGTGTAATCTCACATAAATAAACTCAACTGTTCCCGCCGTGCTGAGAGCTCAGCTGAGGACCCAGAGACGCCTTCGCCTTCGCCGCCGCCGTCTCGCTCACATTTATGACTCCACATCCAGTCTGTGAATATGCTATTTCCCATGATAACCACGAGCATATATATCACACCCGGCGAGCCGCGAGGGGGGGGGGTGTTAGAGTACGAGGGGGGGTCTCCTCTCCTGGTGATAGGAGGAATAGTCTGGACGGAAGTATGTTTGTGTACAGGTGGAGAAGGGAAAAAGGAGAAGATTCATTGAGAAGAAGAAGAGAGTGTGCTCATTATTTTTGCTTTGCATCACCAGTGTTAACGCAGCCATAGTTATCATCCTTTACTTAACAAAAAGCTGTTTTTAAGCCTAAAAAAAAGCTGTTATTTAGTTTTAATGTTTTTTCAGGTGAGAAAGTAACCATTTCGATTTACAATATGTGATCAGTTTAAACCAAATAAATTTGGAAATTTGTGCCGATGCTTTGGGAGCTGTGAGGAGCTGCTGGCTGTGTGAGAGCAGCCGGTCAGCGTACAGAAGCTCATGTCAACAGTGTTTTAGTGTTTTATTGTCACAGCTAGAAGGAGTAGACACAGCTCCACACTGCAGGGTTAACCACTGGGTGCTAAAAACTATAATAATAAAGTTAAATTAAATCAAGAACCACCAATTTAGCGACACATAGCTAGCAACTAGCGCTAGCCATAGCCATTTTTTGCCTGCAATTTTGCAATAGATAACTATCTAACTAGCTAGCGCTAGATAGATATTTATAGCTAGCAACTTGGCGATAGATAACATGCATGCTAGCTAGCTCAAAACAGGTGCTTCAGTTTGAGCATTGTTGTGGCCTGCAGTGACAACTCGGTACTTCTGTAGCTCCTCATAGCGGAGCCATCTAAACCATGAAACACTACAGATGTCCTCAAATGATGGCTGCTGGATGTGGTATTGTAAAACCGTCTCTGGTGAAACTGTCTCTGCTGCTGGCATTGAACTGGAAGAACTAACACAATCGCGTTTGAACCGGAAGTGAAAAAATGCAGCATAAGGTGAATAGTCCGACTTGTTTGCACAGGAGGGAAGTACTTCAGTACGTTTACTGCAGTACTGTATGTAACTCAATTTCCTCCACTACACCCTGGTTCAAAGTAGGAAGCTTTACCAGTTGACCTTATGAGTTCCTCTTTCTCTGTGTCAGCCCGATCGATGGTCATCCCATCGCCATAATGAAAGCATCGATATCAATAACACTATCACAACAGCACAGTTGCATTTCCTAATAGCCTTTTTTTTTTTTTTGCAAAATGATTTCCAGGTTTCTGCTGTTTTTCTTGATGGAGCGGCTGCTCATAATCCATCAGTCATCAATAATAATAATAATAATGTGTGTACAAGACTGACAGAAAATCAGGATCATATATATATATATAGTGCAGAGAGAGATCAGCACACATTTTGACACATCACGGTCGTACGAAAGGCGAAAGCGTGTAATAAGAACACTCTCGCTCTTGCTTTAAGCGTGTCATGTGTACGTCGTGTAGTCTGGCTGCAATGTGAATGCATCCGCGTGAATATGCTACGCTCAGAGCTAGTGAGGTGGAATAAAAAGGTGGATCGGTCCAACAAACACAGGACTTTAAACCAGGTGAGATGTTTTGGTTTTTAAACACAAAACTGTACGATTTTCTGCCCGTTTATTGTCCAAATTTTGAGTTTTTGGACTGAATTTCAGCTTCGTCTGGCGTCGTAAATGAACGTATATAGTTATTAGGACTGTCCAAGTAAACGTAAATTGGTTTTAACGCCACTAATTTCTTTAACGCATTAACACAACTTGCGATTTTTAATTAACCTCTTTAAAAAATCCGACGGACCGCGGATCTTTCGGAGGTTGTAGCGGGCTCAGTTTTTAAAGCTAGAGCTAAATTTTAGAGCGGAAAAACTGTCATGGCCATCTTCAAAGGGGTCCCTTGACCTCTGACCTCCAGATATGTGAATGTAAATGGGTTCTATGGGTACCCACGAGTCTCCCCTTTACAGTGATGCCCACTTTATGATAATCACATGCAGTTTGGGGCAAGTCATAGTCAAGTTTTTTGGTTTCTGGACAATATCTGTCATTGTTTTGTGTTGTTAATTGATTTCCAATAATAAATATATACATACATTTGCTTAAAGCAGCATATTTGTCCACTCCCACGTTGATAAGAGTATTATATACTTGACAAATCTCGCTTTAATGTACATTTTGGACAGATAAAAAAATGTGCGTTTAATTTGCAATTAATCACGATTAAATATTTTAATCATTTGACAGCCCTAATGTGTATTTACATTGTATACGGTTAAATATAATTACTGCTTTAACTATGACGATAAAGGCAAATCTATCCGTGTGACATAAATTTCATCAGTTGCTCAGCAAGCATCACTGCACGGATGCTAATGACCAACATCTGTTCACTTTTATTGTTTCTGTGTGATGTTTCCTGCACAGCTGGTCATTTATTTTTGTATTTCTAATGCAACTGCCTGTATTATTAATACGGCAGCACTGTGCCGGCGTCTCGGGATGTCCTGAGGGCAAACGGGCTTCACATGTTGCAAGACAACAGCGGCCTACTGGTTGGATCATCACACCTCCAGGACACATAATATGTGGCTTTAATGGCTTCTCTCTCTCTCAGGCTGAATATAAAAAGTGGGAATTTGTTTCGTGATAAAGTGGCATTTAGATTTTTTTTTTTTTAAATGAGAACAGGCAACAGTTCTGGTAGCATTCTGCTCCGTCACAGCCGAGGGAAGCGGTGTTATCCCAGGATGACCTCGGGGGGGGGGATGTGACTTCCCGGCAGCGAGCGCTCCATCGATGCAGGAAAACAGATCCCTGCTGGTCGCCTCGTCGTCTCGCCTTCAGGATACAAACTGTGGACTTAACATAAAGGAGAAATATACCAGGCTGTATCCTCTCACACAGCGGAGAGTACAGTATCCACAGTGTCTTTAGAGGGGAACAACGGACATTTTTAAAACATTGATATTATTCTGGAGGATATATAACATGATGGAAACAATACTGCAACTTGTTCATGTTGAGCGCACATTTCGAGGGAAAGCCGGGAAACCACACGGTGGCAGCGTCGATTTGCCTTTATCGTCACAGTTTAAGCAGTAATTATATTTAACTGTATACAATACAAATAAATATTAGGGCTGTCAATCGATTCAAATAGTTAATTTAATTACAATTACAATTTAATTGCAAATGAATCGCACATTTTTAATCTTTGCAAAATGTACCTTAAAGGGAGATTTGTCTAGTATTTAATCCTCTTATCAACATGGGAGAGGACAAATATGCTGCTTTATGCAAATGTATGTATATAATTATTATTGTAAATCAATTAACAACACAAAACAATGACAGATATTGTCCAGAAACCCTCACAAGTACTGCATTTAGCATAAAACAATATGCTCAAATGTGATATGACTTGCCCCAAACTGCATGTGATTATCATAAAGTGGGCATGTCTATAAAGGGGAGACTCGTGGGTACCCATAGAACCCATTTACATTCACATATCTGGAGGTCAGAGGTCAAGGGACCCCTATGAAAATCAAATTTTTTCCTCACCAAAATTTAGCGCAAGTTCAGAGCGTTATTTAACCTCCTTCATGATAAGCTAGTATGATAGGATTGGTACCGATGGATTCATTAGGTTTTAATTGTATAGTTTTTTTCTACCCGATCAATAATTAATAATATTAATAATTGACAGACCGTTAAAGGCTGACCATGTTGCAGACAACAGACTGTACATGTTGATGCCGTCAGTGAGGATTCTCTGTTCACCGTCTGCTGGGAACCTCAGAGGAAACAACCAGCCACGCCGCACCCTCCCGCTCCTAAAACCCAACCAATCACATCGCACCATACACCTTGAACCCGCTCACCCCGCGGCGGCGCGGCTGCTATCGAGCATCGCCATGGAAACGCACATAGTCGAGGTACGACTGGCGATCCCTGACAGCGCTGCCGGCAGAGAGGGAGGGAGGGAAGCGAGCAGGTGTCGCCATGGTGATTTGGAGACTGAGGGATACTCCAGCGAGAGTGGAGTGAGCAGCTGTTGCCATGGAGACGCTCAATGCATGTCATCCGAGGCTTAGCGCAATGAAGAAGGGGGGTTTGCAATGATACAGCACCTCAGTGTGCTGCATTTGATTATTCTGCAAGATAACGATTTACACGGGCGTCGCTTCAGTTTATTATATTTCTACAGGTCGTTATAAATCCACCCAAAGGTGGAGTTAAATGTGGAATGTTGCATCTCAGGTTGGCTGATTTCACTCTGCTAGTTTCAATATGTTTTTTGAAATACGTGTCACATCAACATAGTACACAGCAGTCATGTGATATGTTAATATGTTATATGTTAATATGGTGTTACAACAGCCTCCAGTTCAGCCAAAAGCAGTCAATACTGGCGTCTCAGTAGGTGCGTGGAAAGATTGCTCGTGTTGCCGTTGTATTTTATCTGCATATTCTGCAAACAGCGAGTTATCAAGGACATCTCCCTTTTTGCAAAAAGCCAAAATGTTTCCACACACTGGACCTCAAACACGGCTTGAAAATATCTCGCTCGTCCGACTCTTCCTCGCCATGCTTCGTTTTGTTGTCGTATTTCTGAGATTGGCGCATGTTGATGACGTCATACACATGGAGAGTGAACCAGAGTAACGTTTAACATTTCTTTACTAATAAAAGTGCTAAAAAAATACATCCATATAACGTTTGTCGTGCTTAAATACAAGGTGCAAATTCTAAATATCGATACAATCGATTATTTACCTTATAAATCTATTTTATACCGATATACGTCTCCCGTGAAGGACAACTTACTGAGTGCCTATTGATGTAGTTGGATCGTAGGAATGTAAATCCATACATCGATGTAGTAGATGAATCGTTACACCCCTAGTAAATAGTTATAATAGTATGCATATTTATAATATTTTTATTGTTCAACACAGGACGTTTCAGTAGAGACATTGAATATGACAATAGAATAGAAATAATGTAGTTTTACTTTTGTACGGCACTTTGTTTTACTGGCGTCCGGTAGTCGCTTTCAGTCCAAAATGGCAGCTGGGCGATCAACTGACTTTCACTTCTTATCAATATACGTTTTTCGTCGCAACGGCAGGTCTGAAAGCACGTTAACGGAAGTTGGTGATCAGGTCTGGCTCGCAGTCGGCGTTTCAGTTCATCCCAAAGGTGTTGGATGGAGCTGAGGTCAAAGCTCTGAGCAGACCGGTCTAGTTCTTCCACACCAAACTGGGAAAAACATTTCTTTATGGAGCTGCTTTTTTTGTCGTGTTGAAACTGTTGACACAAAGTTGGAAATATTTCACAAAAAGCTGATTTGACAGATAGTAAGAAATCGTGTGAATCGCAGCGCGTACGGCCTCAGCATCAATGTGCTGAGTGACCACTGCTGCCGAGGTCATGTTCAGAGTGTCGGACAGTTGTAAAGACGTGTGAGCTGTAATGTCACAGTCCGTCATGTTAAACAACAGAAGATGTCAAGCTTCATTTATCCCAGTTAGATTTGCTGAGTTTGCCTGTTTTCATGGTTTTCCGTGCATATAAAAATGGAGCCAACGAGGGTTTGATGAAGAGGTTTTATGTTTTTAGCTGTACCAATTAATCAGTTTTATTATCATCTCCGGGTCTGTTAAATATACCAGCCTCCTTTGAGTCCTGCTGCTTCCCGTCCCGTCTGCGTCATCCGTCTCTACTGTTCTCTACTGGGACAGAACTGCATGTCCACCATGTTCCCGGATTAATGAGTGTGCCTCCCGGCGTCAACACCCTGACCGGCCAAGGTCGCAGCGCGGTGATTTTCCAGCACTGTCAGGTGGACTCGAGGCTTCTTTCCCTCTGTAATGAGCCTCTGCTTTGCCAGAGAAAAGGCCCAGAGTCTGAGTGACGGCGGCCACCGCCGGCAGAAGGTCAGACCGCAGTGAAACTGTCCGTTAACGAACCAATATGTGACTGCAGAATAACCTCACACCCTTCGTAGGAACTGTGCTCGCTGCTCTATGGTTACCTGACTGTTAATTGTTGCCTAAACCTACTTAAGTAGTTTTGTTCTGAGCTGAAAGGATGTGATAAACTCAGACAGTATCTTATCGGGACCTCACGACTGGCTGCGGTTGGTTTTATCCAGCAACAAACACTTTGTTTACATGAATGTTCAATCAGAAGCTAACGAAGTGAGACGAGACTCTGATTTATCTTTGTAGGTCAAAGAAATCAATATTTAGTAGAAAACAGATCATCGTCTGTTCTGCTGCAGCTGATCTGCTGTTCCTGGAAGTAAAAGCAGCCTGACTCATTCTCCAGCTCTCCACATCTGTCCGTCAGGAAGGAGGTTAGATAACGCTCCAAACATAGGCTAAAGTTTGGTGAGGAAAAACTGATAATCACATGCAGTTTGGGTCAAGTCATAGTCAAGTCAGCACACTGACACACTGACAGCTGTTGTTGCCTGTTAGGCTGCAGTTTGCCATGTTAGGATTTGAGCATATTGTTTTATGCTAAATGTAGTACCTGTGAGATATCTGTCATTGTTTTGTGTTGTTAATTGATTAAGAATAATACATATATACATACATTTGCATAAAGCAGCATAAATGTCCACTCCAATGATGATAAGAGGATTAAATACTTACGTTTTTGTACATTTTGAACAGATAAAAAATGTGTGATTAATTTGCGATTAATCGTGGACTATCATCCGATTAATCGCGATTGAATATTTTAATTGATTGACAGCCATATCGGTCACGTAAGGTTGAATAAGAAAGTCTGCTAACGGCGGTTGTTATTGTTTACGGTAGTTACGTTGCTTCGTTACGCTGTTACGTTACGCTGTTACGTTACGCTGTTACGTTACGCTGTTACGTTACGCTGTTACGTTACGCTGTTACGTTACGCTGTTACGTTACGCTGTAACGTTACGCTGTTACGTTACGCTGTTACAATATATATTAATATAATACGTAATATAACACAATATATTATGTTATATTACGTTATGTTACGCCGTTACATTACGTTGTTACATTATGTAATGTTACATTGTTATGTTACGTTGCGTTACATTACGTTGCGTTACATTACGTTGCGTTACATTACATTACATTGTGTTACATTGCGTTGCCTTACGTTACGTTACGTTACATTACGTTACTTTAAGTTACGTTATTTTAAGTTACGTTATTTTAAGTTACGTTATGTTTCCTAACGTTACTTTACGTTACTTTAAGTTATGTTATTTTAAGTTACGTTACATTTCGTTACGTTACATTGTTATCTTAAGCTACGTTGTAACGCTACGTTGTAACGCTACATTGTAACGCTACATTGTAACGCTACATTGTAACGCTACATTGTAACGCTACGTTGTAATGCTACGTTGTAATGCTACGTTGTAATGCTACGTTGTAACGCTACGTTGTAACGCTACGTTGTAACGCTACGTTGTAACGCTACGTTGTAACGCTACGTTGTAACGCTACGTTGTAACGCTACGTTGTTACGTTTTATGTTGTTACGTTACGTTAACACAAACCATGATGGTTTTTCTAACCTTAAGTCGTTTTGTTGCCTAAACTTAACCAATCATTTCACAACGTTAACCACGTGTCATTGTGCGTCTCTGCCAGCTCGATAAGAGGCTGATATGAAACTTATTTATGAAACTTATTTTTGGTTCAGAAACATTGACATTAAACGTAATTCTGTTGTTTGCAGAAACATACAATGCCAACATTTTTCTAGAGACCATGTTGGGTTTTCAAACGGTGACTTTTTATCCATTTCTATATCTTGTGGGCGTCTGATTGCACCGCGCTGTTCATGAAAGCGTTTCCGTTGCTCTGCCATACGCTGGACTGTGATTGTACACAGTTTCCCTTCACTCCAGACTGACAGATGGACAAAGGGCCAGTCAGGTATCAGAGTTAGCGAGCCGAGGTGTATTTGTAATACTGACACTGATTGCTCACACCTCCTCTTGCCAAGCCAGTAATGGCTTCCCCGGCCTCAAGGGCACTCAGGTGACAAATTACAGCCTTTGGCAGGCGAAACCCTCGGAGACCCGGTCAGGCTCTCTGCTGATCACATGTGTTCAGTGAAAAGGTTCTGGCTCATTGGAGGCCCTGCTGAATTACACAGCTGTGGACTGTATGCACTGTATGTAGTGTCTCATCCCAACATCTGATCACCAACATCAGACAAAGAAGACACTGAAGGCCAGATGCAGAATTACGAGGGCTGATGGGTCCTCAGCAGGATTTGATTTGACCCCGCCCCGGTGGGTGTTATGAGACAACACTACTGTCACAGACAGATAAATAAAGAGGAAACACTTTATCCAGAGCCAAACTCCCAACTCTCTGCTAGCTAGCTCTGTTGCTTTTGTTAACAGAGCGTTTTTTCATAGATGGTTTATTTCACCGATCTTTCTGTTAAAATAAAACATACAGAAGTTCTCTGTCTGTAAAGTATTAGAATATATACCCTTTTGGTGTCAGCGTCATGATGAGGTCACGGTGTTAGCTGGAGGCTAAACAAAGGAAAGACTGGAGGCTAACTAACACTAGCAGTGGGCTAAAGCTAAGCATCTAAAATGTCATCTTGCTGTGCTGTTGGTGCCAGAATCCAGATATCACAAACATTTGAGATAACAAACTGTGATTGGAGGCTCTAGAGAGCTACAATATGAGAGAAACGTTTCAGAGATGGAGAGTAAATGTTGATCATATTTAGCCTTCTGCTAACAGCAGCCGTGAGCCGTTGGCTGCTGTTAGCAGAAGGCTAAACTATTAGCAACCCTTTCTCTCCATCTCTGAAACTCTTCTCCGATATTGTCCGACTCTCTTTCTGACTGACTTTACTGAAGGATAGTTAACTATAGACATCCAAAGATTTATACGCCCTCAGTTTATCTTAACAGCGCTGCCGTTGGCCACCAGCCCGCTGGTCGGACGGCTGGCTACTTAGCTAGCTTAGCTTGCTAATTCCGCCATGCTGTCATGAAACACAGAACATGAGGTGAACAAAGTTGTCCCTCATCTGGTGATAGCACTGAGCTTTCCTACGCTGTGATAAGAGTGTGTGGATGAAGCATTAAGTTCTTAAATTTTACTCATTTAGCGACTGGCTAGTTAGCTAGCTACCTTGCTAATTCCACCATGCTACAGAAAATGAGTCCAACAGCGGACAGCGCTGGGTCACGGTCCCTCTGCCTCACTCCTCACCGCGAGGAAACTACTTCACCGGGCGTTAGCTAGCTAGCTTGTCAGTCTCCGGACAAGCTAGCTAGCTAACTAACTATCGTTAGCTAGCCGTCTACATCTCCTGAAGTAGTCTCCAGCGGTGTTGGGGTCGGCTAATCTAGTCCCATTGGTTAATGTTAACTTGCTAGCCAGCGTTAGCCAGCCTCTTGTGTCTGGTTCCAAATAACCAAGATGGCGACGGCCAAAATGCTGAACTCGAGGCTTCAAAACGGCAGTCCACAAACCAATTGGTGATTGGTGACTATGTCCACTTCTTATATATGTCTATGGTTGATATTGAACCTCAGCGTTTTAACTGAAATGTTTCCATCGCACTAAGTATCAAAACTACAAAGGGCTGAGCTTTGGTATCAAATATCTGTTCAGATTCAATTAATTATTCTTAATTTAAATCAAACTTTAGACAATTTTAGACTGTATTTTATTAAAGTTCTTGTACGGACTTCGGCTTCTTTAGTTAAATACTGTATGAATAAGATGGATTATAGTAAGTAAGGTAGTGAAAAACTATCCTTATTACAGTGAACCTGCCATTACTGATATGAACTAATACTCTACATGAGCAGCGTGACAGTAAGTCTCATTGAAGCGGACTAAATAAATGGATATATAGTCCCCTTCACCCCATGTGAGCAGTCTCCCCTCATCTTTTACGTATCGGGATGAAGCCCGATCGGCTTCCACATTTGTTTTCATTTCCCTCTCATCCACTCAGAGACAGCTGGTCGTAGTGACGCTCGCTCCCTGCGGACGCCGAAATGATAATTCATGGCTTTGGAATTGGTTCAATAAATCTGGTTTCATAACTCCGGTAAACAAACTCAAATGGCTGCTCATTAAAACGCCCGTATGAATGAGCGAGAGCCTCTTTCTCTCCTTGGCTTCCCCTCCGGGATGCTTAACAGTGTGATTTTTCATCATCATTCCATTTTGCCGTTAATAACTTCAAAACAGGCCACGAGTGTGACAGCAAGCCGTGGCTGATTGATGAATGATGCCAGTGTCAGTAGATCGGTATTGATTGATGAGTGAGCGATGCCCTTTAGAAACAATGGATCAAACACATGAAGCTCATAACACCACAGGTGGAAGTAACTTTCTATGGCACATAGAAAGATTATTATTTGTCCGCTGCAAGATCGCATTTTTGAGGCGCTTAGGATGCACGAAAACTCCCGAAAATTGAAACATGCATCAGAACTGCCGAAAAAGTTCTGTAGTGATTGGGCTCGGGCGAGAAAAATTCGCAATTATAAATCTGTCTGTTACTTCAGCACCACGGACAGCGCCATGGATTTATCAAAACACAGCACAGTTAGGCTATGGATATTTCAGAGCCATGGTCGGGGCCATAGATTCTAACTTACTGATATTTCAGAGTCATGGTCGGGGCCATAGATTCTAACTTACTGATATTTCAGAGCCATGGTCGGGGCCATAGATTCTAATTTACTGATATTTCAGAGTCATGGTCGGGGCCATAGATTGTAACTTACTGATATTTCAGAGCCGTGGTCGGGGCCATAGATTCTAACTTCTCTTTGGTACTTCTGTTCTTTATTTCATTATTTCTTTATATCTTGATCTTTTTTCCTTGCTTCTGAAATTCTTTCCTCCTTCCTTTCCTTCACCATTTCTGTCCTTCCTTCTTCCTTTCAGCACTTCTTTTCCTCTGCGTTTCAGGCCTTCTCTCACTCTCTCTCTCTTCTTATTTGCCGCCTCCAGCATTATTCCTTTCCTTTTCCTTTTGTTACTTCTTTATTTGTCTCCTTTGTCCTTTCTGTCCCCTTTTCCCTCTGCTGTTATGTCTTACTTTCCTTCATTCCTTCCTCTTAATCTGTCCTTCCTTCCTTTGCTTTCTCACATGATCTTGAAACATTGAAAGGTTATCACAGTGAAACTAAACTCTACTTCTCTTTGATATTACCACCGGTTTAAATAAGTTAAACGATTCCTTCCAACACAGTAATTGGTTATTAAAGTAAAGGTTGAGAATTCCTCCTTCTCTGTATCTGGTCCGAACCATTCTACAGATTTCTCGTGTCCTCCTTCTGCTTCAGTTCAGAAACATTTAGATTTTACTGAAGAGTGACTTTGGTTGGACATATTTGTCTTCCAGTCATCTTTCCGTCCATTACCGAGGGGGCAGCGAGGCGTTACTGAACCTCATTTCCTTTGGAATGACCCTAATTATACGGTCAGGAAATCTAAGATAATTAGCACTCAGGATTTGAGATTTGGTCCTTAACTCCCCAAAGATGAGGTCAACCAAGTGCGTCCGTTTTCCCCCGTTGAGGACAGAAAGAGTTGATCGACCTGCATCACTTTACCTGCTGAAGACATCAGCTCGTCGTGTTGTCTGAAAGCTCGGCTTAATGACAGTGAACTGTTTCCTTCGCTTTAACGAGGAGCTGATCTATGAAACGTTTGGTGTAGCTGCTTTCCTCCGACCTGCTGTGAGTTGTGTTCTCCTACAATAGAAGAATAGAATAGAAAATACTTTATTGTCTTCTTTTCGTGTACAAAAGGCGGACATTTTTTCTTTGGTTCGCATGTGCAAAAACTAATAAAGAGTACATTAAGACAACATATCACATCCAGACAGATCACATAAAAACACAATAGAAGCTACGTTAAAAAAACCTTCATTTATTTAGGTATCACCAATGCTCAGGTTCAGGCAAGATCGCAAAATAATTATTAGACATGTGTATATAACACAAGAGATGGATGCATACAAACTTGTCAAAATTACAATCCAAACATACGTCAAATTACATTCTGTTTTCTATCCTCCAAAACGGGGCGCGGCCTTGACTTTTTTGCGAAAATACCCGTATGTGCCGGTCTGATGTGTTGGAGTAACGGTGCTCTGCTGTGTCCAGTTTTATGTTTTATTTCACAACAGCAACATATGTGTACAGATGGAGGATGACGCTGCAGTGCATTCTGGTCTGTTTCCAGCACCTGAGTCTGTTGAGACTGGCGTCCTCTCAGATCTGATGTAGGGACGCTACGGTGAGGAAATTTTCCCACCGGTTACTAAACTTGTGACAGCTCCGGTGCTACCGATCACACCGGACATATTGCAAGAAAAGATGCGGTCGATATGTGTAGAGCGAGCGATCTTTACACTGGCTGTGACCGCTCCGTCCTCCGCACGGCGATTTCCTCAATAACGTTATGGTTGCCTTATAGCGTTGGCTTTAAATCCGAAATATTGCCAAATAGTTGCACATGAACAAGTACGTTCTGCGCCTGCGTGAGAGGAAATAACTCTCCACACCAGCAGGCGGCGGTATTCTGTATTAGTCATTTAAAAAGGGAAACAGGAAGACCGAGGACGGCGGATATACAAGCTGTTGTTATGATACGGACATGAAACAAAGCAGCGTCTGAGGACCACTTTCACACCGCTCTCACTCACCACTTAGCTTCATTAGAATAGAAATAACTTACTTTTATTCGTCTCTTTATAGGCGGACGTTTTACTGGCGTCCGGTAGTCGCTTTCAGTCCAAGATGGCGGAGGCGTAGCTCTGCTGCTGGGCGCTGACGTTGCAATGGAACGAATATCTGCCTTTCACTTCTTAGCGATATACGTTATTTGCCGCCGGTCTATGAAGGTTCCTTTCTCCTCTGTTGTTGTTGTTGTTGTTGTTGTTGTTGTCCGGCTCTTGTAGCTACATGTAGGATGTGATGGTTGGTGTTGGTGGAGTTTTACTCAAAGTTGAACATTTTGTGGATCGTTCAGTGCAGAATAGACGCTCAGCGCGTCGTCACGTTGTTGAGGTTTTTTTGCAAAGTGTAAAAATGTGGCGCTACCGTTGCAAAGAAAACGTGAACGTGGCGGTTTGTGGCGGTTGGATTGTCAATATGGCGGTTATTGTGACAGCCCTTCATCTAACTGAGTTTAGATCTGTGACGTGTTGATGTCACTGATTTGAACTTAGGTTGTCTTTAATATGATTCCTGTTGGCAATTATATTCTTAGTAATAGTAATCTCTTAATCTTGGAAAAACATTTTTAATTTCAATGAGGCTCGTTTGCTTAAATAGACGTTAAATCAGAGCTCCTGTCGATGATGTAATGACCCTGTTTGACCTCACAGTTCATCTCATCAAAACAGAAAAACACAAACAGCATGAAAACTTTAATCTGCCGCTAAAAACAAGCGGCTGAATGACGTCCTCGTTGACATCACAGAGAACTCCCACAAATCTTTATTGAGCACACACACAGAAGGAGAGCTTAAAAGAGAGCTGCATTGATCTCTTCCAACTGCTGAGTTTGGTCCCGTGAGGCCGCGGGGGGGGGGGGGGGGGGGGGCACAGATGACTTCACGGCGGGCCTGTGAGAGACATTCTGATTGGCTCCTTCCAAAGACCGTCGCAGCAGCTGCTGAAACCACCACCAGGTAGACGTCTTTAGAGAGAAACCGACCTCTGAAGCTGCTCTCTGAGGTGGATGCTTGCAGCTGTGGCTTGAATTAACAAATGTTCCCTAATTGGCTCTAATGAATCAGATGAGTTCGACTAATTATCTCGTTTGTACATCCGTCAGGGCGTAAACACACAAAGAGCCCGTGTTTACTGTCTCCTAGCCAAGACAGCAGACATTCGTTTGTTTTTACTAGAGCTATCAATCGATGGTCATCTCACTTCCTGTTGTCTTCTGTCAGCTACAGTCCTCCAACCACAAAGAAGACGTCCTCCTCTGCTGCCCTCACACTGGCCCATTACCTCTTAACCTGCATAGACGACTTGACAGTTGGATTATTTACTGATTAATTAATTTAGGACAGAGTGCAGCCTTGTAAACTCACCTCCCACCTCCATTATCAGCACCGTGAGCTTCCTTAACGTGTGGAGTCGTGCTGCTGAGCTGCTGATCAGAATGAAGAAGAGTTCAGTTATAATTAATATATCATCTTTTAGAGGCGGGAAAATAAACCAATCCAGTTATGATATTTTTTATTTGGCAATTTTAGATCACTGCAACGTTCCTGAGTGTAACTCTTGGTATTTTTTTACATGTTCTGTCAACACGATCTCACCCCGAACTCGTCAAATACCGCCGCTTGGTCAGTGCCCCTCGCCATCAGAGACCGTTACATGCATAGTGTCCTTTCAAAATAAACTTCACAGGAAGTTAGGTTTAGGCAACACAACCACTTGAGTTAGGGTTAGGAAACGGTCGTGGTTTATGTTAACACTGATTAGCAACTCACGCGACTCACAGGACTGACGATACTAATGACTCACATGACTAATGACTCCAGGGACTAACGATACTAACGACTGACGTAACTAACGACTCACTGGATTAATGACTCACGGGAGTGACGATACTAACGACTCAAGTGACTAACGACTCCAGGGACTAACGATACTAACTAGTGACTCACTGGACTGACTATACTAACGACTCACGGGACTACCGACTCACGTCACTGACGATACTAATGACTCACGTGACTAAAGACTGATGTGACAAAATAAGTCAACGTTACTTTTACTTTCACACGGGACACGAACAGCGGCCTCCTGGTTGAAAGTCTAGTGTTTGTTTGTTATTTGTCGCTCTTTATACTTCCTGGTTCACGATTACGTGGACTACATACACATAGATTTTGTGGGATGAATACCAGTGTATTACTTTTCTCAGGTGTAGCAACAAACGATGTTTGAGAACAGCCTTTATTTACTTGATATTCAGAAGCTATAAAGTTCTTCCACCTCTGCTCTCATAAAAACTCTCTGTCACACATCAGTGAATCAGAAAAGTGCAGCTGTCAAACTGTAGCTGTCGTTTAGTGCCTGTTCAGCTTCATTCCAACATGTCAGAGATGTGACTGCAGCAGGTGGAACTTTCTGTCATCGCGGTGTGAAACTTCTTCTCAAAGATCGCCGTCTCTCATCTCGTCCTTGTGACTCCGCTGCAGTCATTAACGCCGCCGTCCTTTTTCCCACCGCTGTTTGCATATCGCCGAGCAAATTAACTGTCAGAATTGCATCGTCTGCACTCTCCTTTATTGAATCTCGCACGGCAAATTGGTTGTTAGGAATCCTCAGGGGTGGCATCAGCTCCGGGGAGCCCGGCGGGGCCGAGCCTACGCTGGGCCGATGGATATAAAGTGGATTAATGGAGAGAGAGAGAGAGAGAGAGAGAGAGAGAGAGAGAGAGGCTGTACGGGAGGGCTGCTCTCATCGTTACCAACACATGACCTTTAATAACAAATAAAAACATCCACCCAGAGCCGGAGGAACTGATTGAAGCATCAGATCTGACGTCCCGCTTGGATCCACATGTCTCACTGCGCTCCCTGACCTCTGACCTCTGTTGGGCTGCAGTTTGCCATGTTATGATAAACTCACAGTCAGGAGGACGTGGTTGGACTTGTCTCGAATGACTTTGACTTGCCAGAGAACAGTTCTGGCTGTATTGGTCTACAGTAGTATGAGTTCAGCTGTGAAGCTCTGTCTAGTTTTCATAGAAACATAATGATGATGTTGACCAGACCATGCAGCTCTGTTTTTTATTGATTTATAGAACCTAGAAATTAACTTCCTGTTAAAGCTAAGAAATTGAAATGAGTACCACTTGTACTCATTATTTTTTTTACAGTTTTCTGACTGATACCGTTCCACCGTTTGACTCCCGCCCCGCTCCTGTTGATGTGTCGGGTCTGACGGGCATCGCCGCCGCTCCGTGTGCCTTATTGAACAAACTATTTGAAGCTGAATAGGAAGCCGCCTGTGTTGCAGATCAGTATCTGTTGGATGGTATCGAGTTAACATCGATCTCCTCCGCTCGCTCCAGGATTATCTCTGTCCTCTGGATAACTTTGAGGAGTAAAATGCTACCGTTTAGTTCAGGAAGACAGGAAGTGTGAAAAAAACCAAACCGCGTGACGACGACGACAACAAAACGCCGCGCGTCGAGTCGAGAGGCTCTCAGCTATCGTTTCCTTCTGGTGAATTATGTAAAACTCTCTGTAAAATATTCATGTTGTTATGGTTGTGCAGCACTTCACAAACTTCTCAGAGATGTCAACACACCGCCTAATGGCAGCACAACAGGCCATGAATGATTTAGAGACGGGATGAGAGGAGGAGGCTCGTCAACAGGTGCAGTTTGGGAGATACTGACGGCTCGCTGAGCCTCAAACTGACAAAGCAAACAAGACAATGTGAAGTGAGGTGTTTCAGTACAAGTCTGTTGTCACTTTACAAGTGTAGCAAGTCATTAGTCAAGTTTCCAAAGGAAGCACTCTGTCTGCATCTAAAAAGACATCAAAGGGCCAGTGAAACTTGGTAGTTGGAGTGTTTTTATGCTGCATTCCAGACAACTTGGAGGTCTAAATTTTCCCGGTTTGAATTTCTGACCTTCCGACCTCCAAATCGTTCCAGATGCACAACGCCAAATGTAAACAAAAACCATGGCTGACTGTGACAAACTGATGTTTCTTTGCCAAGTATACACTCTATTGATCTCTCAGCAGTGCAGCCTCCACGTTATATATCAGCCTTTTCTTTCTACATAGAGTTTGCCTTTCATAATTGCCATTTCATTTCATTATAAATATAATTTATATTTATTTTAGACAGAGAAAGGTTAAGAAACGTGTGGTTATTTGTAAATAATAGTAATAATACACAATTAAAACCCCGTACTTTATTCATTCATGGAGCTCTCCAAGTCACTGCATGTTCTACAACACTGTCCGGCAAATATTTCAGAAAAAAAGCCTCGTGTTAACAAATGAAGGAATTCTGTCCACAGAAAAAAAAACGGTTGAGGGCTTTTATTTTGAAATGAAAGCAGGAAGTGTTGATTAGAACCCCGTACTTTATTCATTCATGGAGCTGTCTGTCAGAAATGAGTCGATTCATGAAGTGGAAGTTAGTTGGCTGTTTTGCAGCAAACAGTAACATGTATTTATATGAAAATATGATGGATTATTTTGGTAGGATTCAATACTAAATTGACAGCTTTCAGCATTCTTTGCCCTGCAGGTTAACACAGTGAAATAAACACATTGTAAAGTGTTCACTGTTGTGGATGAGCATCAGTTACAGACCCTCTCACCCTCCATAAACTTTCCCAGAGTGCACCGGTGTGTTCTCCTGGAGGAGTCCGCTGGAAAAACGAGCTGGAAAAGAACAAAATAACATCTTCTTTGTTTTTCCCCACGGAGGTGATGGTGGAGGGTATTGGACACGCAGCGCTGGATAAATGTTAACTGGCGGTGTTGCTGTGCAGTTCTGCAGCTGGTTGAGTTTATTTAGTGCAGTTCAGCATCATATATCATAGCAGGGTGGTTAACTGTAGACTATCTGACTGGAACAAAGCCAGGTTGTGCTCCGGTGTGCAGAGGACATTTAAATAGACATTTGTATGTGTGTATCCAATTAATTTCAGCTCTGAAAGGGGCTAAATTTAGATGTAAAGAAAGACGGCTTTAGTAGCTCATTCATCATTTTTTCAATACTGAGGATTAAACTGTGTGAAACTGAATATTTGGGTCGGTGGAGCACAGGAGGAGAATACGGGAATTGGTGTCGTGAAAATAACCATACCTATACCTAGCTGTGAGTGAGGAATATTCACATTTTGGTTTGTTCATGGAAAACAACAACAAACAATTTATTCTGTAACAAGATCCCGGACGAGCCCCCATTTGTTACGTTTCCCCCAAGCTGGCAACGGATTGTGTGCAAAACAATTGTACAATTTATTAACAAAAAATAATGAAAAGTGTACAAACACCAACTGAAAACTACTTTCTAACAGAAAGCGTGAGGTAATTATACAATTAATGTAATTAATGTAAGTATGTCAACATATACTGTACATGATATAACAGAAAGTATGTGGACAACACTGGTACATAAACACATGTGAGCTGTACTCTGTCTAGAATCTAACTTCAGCAGAAGAAGCTTGTTGTGTTTGACGTGTGTTGCTAAATAATAATAATAATAATAATAATAATAATAATAATAATTAGGGCTGTCAAAGTTAGTTAACGCTTTATTAACACAAAATAATTTTTCCAATTTTTTTTTTTATACATACTTAATTTTTTTCCCCTTTTTTTCGAGGTTGTTTTCATATATGCAATCTACAGTTTGTAATTACAACAGTTTATAAACCATTTTGTAAGTAATTGAGCTTAGAAACAAACAAAATAAGTACACAAGAGAAAACAACATCAACATTCGGAATTTAAATAAATAAAAAAAAAAGAATAATAATAATACAAAGAGAGAAAAAAGAAATAATAAAAAATTATTTTAATGCGACTAATTTCTTTAACGCATTAACGCTATAGGACAGAGAGAAAAGTGTGGGGTGGGGGAAAAAATTGATTCGTAATATTGAATCAAAATACATATTGAATCGGCATCCAGCTATCGTGATAGTATCGAATCAGGAGATAGGTGTATCGTCCCGGCCCTATTAAAAGGCCACTTCACCACAATCTGATATATTATATAGAAATAAATTCAACTATCTTTGTTTTATATTTGGCTGAAATCTTCTGGCTCTGACATCCCTCCTGTGTTTCACATTCTTTTTTTATGAAATCTGATAAATGTTTTTTAATTTGATCCTCTGATACACTATCCTTCAGGGAGTTAAACATAGTTCATACAAAATAAATGATATTTAATATAACACTGATAAATGATTGATTCCCTCAGCTGCTCTGATCTGAAACACTTTATAAATTAAGCTTTTCTGTTGGTTTCAAAGACCCAAATATGTGTTTAACAAATCAGCTGGCAATTCATAAATGTGTGATTATTCAGAGAAAAAAAAGTGCTTTTACTCTAATTCATGCGAGCTAATGCAATAATAATAGATTTCCCCAGAGGAGAGGGGGGAAGCTTGATGTTGTTATTGTGCTGCAGCTGCATGTTTGTCGTTACCAGCAGAGATGTAGCTCCCTCTAGTGGTCACATACAGTAACACACTGCTCATGTACTCTACTGTGTTCATGTCCTGCTGATTGTTGCTGAACCGTCTTTTGTGTTGTGTCTCTGCAGGTTTTTAATTGTTCTGGGCTGTTTGATTCTGGCCATACTGACGACATTCAAGGAGCACGAGAATGTGTCTGCAAACTGGCTGGTCGTAGTGGTAAGAGGATTTTCTAAAGTTTGTTGCCTTGTACAGAACTTTAATCCTTCAACAGTTTCCAGGTAATCACACATTTTTTATCTGTTCTAAATGTACCTTAAAGGGAGATTTTGTCAAGTATTTAATACTCTTATCAACATGGGAGTTGACAAATATGCTGCTTTATGTAAAATGTATGTATATATTTATTATTGGAAATCAATTAACAACACAAAACAATGACAGATATTGTCCAGAAACCCTCACAGGTACTTATGTATAATGTGTATGTATATGTACTTACTTATGTATAACACAATTTATAAATATATAAATAAATATAAAAAATTAAGATGAATAAATAAATAAATATTAAAAAATGGAAAAAATACAAAATAAATAATAAAAATACATATAAAAAATAACAATGGAAAATAAAAAATAGATAAATAAATATAATGTAAAAAAAAAATGAAAATGGAAAAGAAAAAATAGAGAATTAGACAGCTATTGGTAAATAGTGGAATATAATTATTAAATCATGCTCATAATAAAGGTAAATATATGGGTAATTTGGCAGTAATTCCAAAGAAATTTCAAATAGGTTACTTGCTAATTATCACCTAATTACCATGAAATTTAAGGACCTGTAAAATGAAGTGTTACCACTTTTTTTCTTGTTATTCTGGGAACATAAACTGTATAAAACCTTTAGACAAACAAATTAAAATGTGGCTGGTACAAACATGGTAGAATAATGAAAAAAAAAATTAAATAAAAACATTCTACTCTGTGAATTTGATGCCTTCCAATGTCCTTTTTTGATTTTCCCCACACAGGAAACCTTCGCCATCTTCATCTTCGGAGCAGAGTTTGCACTGAGGGTCTGGGCGGCGGGATGCTGCTGTCGCTACAAAGGATGGAGGGGGAGGCTGAAGTTCGCTCGCAAACCTCTCTGTATTCTAGGTAAACATTACTGTTATAAGACAACTGTTATAATGCCGTATTGACATTATTAACATGTATTAAACACAGAGTGGGATTGAAAACATCAGTACATGTCATCATATTTACTGATAAAAAGTGCAGCTGTGAAGCACTTTGATGGAAACACCCACAAACCTGCTCCTGTTCCAACTCAATCTTATTAACAGCTTTTCAACGTCGTCTTTTATGTTCAATCAGCTCTTATTAGGAGCTAATTCCTCCTCAGAATGCATTCATCAACCCACAAAGAAGACTTAATAACTGTGTCGGGTCAGACTCATTAAAGATTTGACAAAAGCCTCACGTGGAGAATCTTCTATGACTCCTGCTGTGCTGTGTCTCTCAGACATCTTTGTGCTGATTGCCTCGGTGCCGGTGGTGGCGGTGCGTAACCAGGGTAACGTGTTGGCCACGTCCCTGCGCAGCCTGCGCTTCCTGCAGATCCTGCGGATGCTGCGCATGGACCGGAGAGGAGGAACGTGGAAGCTGCTGGGGTCCGCCATCTACGCTCACAGTAAGGTAGGAATGGACCCGACTAGGCTACTGTTTCTAAGTAACTGGAGGATGCACTGCTGTTAGAATCTATGGCCCCGACCATGGCTCTGAAATATCAGTAAGTTAGAATCTATGGCCCCGACCATGGCTCTGAAATATCAGTAAGTTAGAATCTATGACCCCGACCACGGCTCTGAAATATCAGTAAGTTAGAATCTATTGCCCCGACCATGGCTCTGAAATATCAGTACGTTAGAATCTATGGCCCCGACCACGGCTCTGAAATATCAGTAAGTTAGAATCTATGGCCCTGACCATGGCTCTGAAATATCAGTAAGTTAGAATCTATGGCCCCGACCATGGCTCTGAAATATCAGTAAGTTAGAATCTATGGCCCCGACCACGGCTCTGAAATATCAGTAAGTTAGAATCTATGGCCCCGACCATGGCTCTGAAATATCAGTAAGTTAGAATCTATGGCCCCGACCACGGCTCTGAAATATCAGTAAGTTAGAATCTATGGCCCCGACCATGGCTCTGAAATATCAGTAAGTTAGAATCTATGGCCCTGACCATGGCTCTGAAATATCAGTAAGTTAGAATCTATGGCCCCAACCACGGCTCTGAAATATCAGTAGGTTAGAATCTATGGCCCCGACCATGGCTCTGAAATATCAGTAAGTTAGAATCTATGGCCCCGACCATGGCTCTGAAATATCAGTAAGTTAGAATCTATGGCCCTGACCATGGCTCTGAAATATCAGTAAGTTAGAATCTATGGCCCCGACCATGGCTCTGAAATATCAGTAAGTTAGAATCTATGGCCCTGACCATGGCTCTGAAATATCAGTAAGTTAGAATCTATTGCCCCGACCACGGCTCTGAAATATCAGTAGGTTAGAATCTATGGCCCCGACCATGGCTCTGAAATATCAGTAAGTTAGAATCTATGGCCCCGACCATGGCTCTGAAATATCAGTAAGTTAGAATCTATGGCCCTGACCATGGCTCTGAAATATCAGTAAGTTACAATCTATGGCCCCGACCATGGCTCTGAAATATCAGTAGGTTAGAATCTAAGGCCCCGACCACGGCTCTGAAATATCAGTAAGTTAGAATCTATGGCCCCGACCACGGCTCTGAAATATCAGTAAGTTAGAATCTATGGCCCCGACCATGGCTCTGAAATATCAGTAAGTTAGAATCTATGGCCCCGACCATGGCTCTGAAATATCAGTACGTTAGAATCTAAGGCCCCGACCATGGCTCTGAAATATCAGTACTTTAGAATCTATGGCCCCGACCATGGCTCTGAAATATCAGTAAGTTAGAATCTATGGCCCCGACCATGGCTCTGAAATATCAGTAAGTTAGAATCTATGGCCCCGACCATGGCTCTGAAATATCAGTAAGTTAGACTCTATGGCCCTGACCATGGCTCTGAAATATCAGTAAATTAGAATCTATGGCCCCGACCATGGCTCTGAAATATCAGTACTTTAGAATCTATGGCCCCGACCATGGCTCTGAAATATCAGTAAGTTAGAATCTATGGCCCCGACCACGGCTCTGAAATATCAGTAAGTTATAATCTGTGGCCCCGAACATGGCTCTGAAATATCAGTACTTTAGAATCTATGGCCCCGACCATGGCTCTGAAATATCAGTAAGTTAGAATCTATGGCCCCGACCACGGCTCTGAAATATCAGTAAGTTATAATCTGTGGCCCCGAACATGGCTCTGAAATATCAGTAAGTTATAATCTATGGCCCCGACCATGGCTCTGAAATATCAGTAAGTTAGAATCTATGGCCCCGACCACGGCTCTGAAATATCAGTAAGTTAGAATCTATGGCCCCGACCATGGCTCTGAAGTATTAGTAAGTTATAATCTATGGCCCCGACCACGGCTCTGGTCAACATGTAATCAATCATGCGTGTGTTTGTGTAGGAGCTGATCACAGCCTGGTACATCGGCTTCCTGTCTCTGATCCTGGCGTCTTTCCTCGTCTACCTGGTGGAGAAGGACGACAACTCCATGGACGTGTCCAACCACGACAACCCCACCATTCAGCCCAATTCGCAGGATTTCGACACCTACGCCGACGCACTTTGGTGGGGGTTGGTACGTACAGACATTATGTCTCTTCATACTAATAATTATTTTGCGACCTTGCCTGAACCTGAGCGTTCGCGATACCTTAATAAATGAAGGTTGATCGCCGCCATGTCCCTTCAGTCTCCCCCCCGTCCAACACAGTGGAGGATATTACTGATCCAGACATCTCTACATATCTGATTAAATCCCGTTAGGCTATTTGAGTCAGTATAGCTGCGATATCTGATCCGGTATCGGTGCATCCCTATGAAGAAGTAGTGAAAGTCTCATATGTTAAATGTGAGATTAAATTACTTGTTAAATGGATGTTTTTTTTGCTATGAGGTCGTTTTTCCTTCTGCCAGCTGGATGTCTTCAGAGTTTGCTGTGGATTTGGCTGCAGCCTGCATTCAGCCAAATTATCAGCCGATAGCATTTGAGCTGTGATCCAAACGTGGGATTTCTGCCAAAAAAAAATATAATATAATAATAATATTCTGCTGCATTCAGGTGTCGTCGGGAAGCTTTAACCTCAGAGCCAGCTGCCGAACAACTTGATATTTTGTAGGAAAATCAAAGACAATAAATAAGAGTGAGCTGGTAGCTTGTTGTGGAGCTTCGTGCCTTCCAGTCAGAAGCAGTTTTTTCCAGCAGCATGGCCTCATTAAGGAGACCGTCCTTCAACCCGGGAGACCAGAGTTCAAGTTCTATGACAGCGAGCATCTGCCCCGCTGAAGTGTCCTTGAGCAAGATGCTCCGTCGTCAACAGCTAGATGATGTTGTGACCCTCTGAAACGCCGAACTGCCCTCCGGTGGGTCGATACCGAGGTCACAGAGCAAAGGTCACAGAGCAGACTCTCAACAGAACTTCTGTGTATTTCTGCGGAGAGACTGGAACACTGACATTAATGTGTGTAAATATCTCCTGTTGCATTTAAAAGCTCTTAGTTGGTGACAAATCTCATTAAACAGTAACTTTAAAAAGTGTAATCTTTATTTATTTATTTTTATTGGTGAAGTAATGTGACAAAATAATCTGGCGTGTGGCACTCGGGGTCCGCCAAAATAATTTGCTATAAATTAAATAATTGTGCTGTATCATTAATTAAAAAGTGCATATCTACAGATGGATTGATTGGATAGATTTTAAACTCAAAATTGAATTAATAGTGGGCTTTTTTAAAAACATTTTTAGGCAAATATTAAGTGATATTTTTACACCAACGCTGAATAAAATTATTGAGATGGTGATTCATGGTGCTGATCCCGCTGAGAAACAACACCAAATCTGCAGCTCTGTGCAGCTTTTAGCCTCTTTTAGCTCCTAGTTTTGGTTCTCCGGCTGCACAAAGACTTTACGATTGAATCCCTCAGGATCTCATCTAGGTCTATAAAAGACAATAAAAGCAATTTAAATAAAACAAGCTCTGATAAACCCGCTGTACGCTACCTAAAAAAAATAGGTAAAGAAAGTCAAGCAGATATTTTAGCTGCCTGGTCAGCTTTTGTGGACTACATGTAAACAAACAACTTGTATTATTTCCGTTGAATATTTGGCTTGTCAGTGTCAAAACTCCTAAAATCTTTACTATTCTCACCTTTAGAATAACTATGATCACCTACGAGAACTTAAGTATTATTGTCATGTTTGTTATTAATAGTGAAGCACAGTGAGAATGACCAAGTGATGATGTAATGTCACTTCATATTAGTATTAAGTACTTGACAAATCTCCCTTTAAGGTACATTTTGAACAGATAAAAAAATGCAATTAATTAAATATTTTAATCAATTTGACAGCTCTATTATTATTATTATAATGATAGTGTCATCTTCTCTCTTGCAGATCACGCTGACCACCATCGGTTACGGGGACAAGACCCCAAAGACCTGGGCAGGGAGACTGTTAGCCGGCACTTTTGCTCTGATCGGAGTGTCCTTCTTCGCTTTGCCTGCAGTGGGTTCACCCTCCTGTGTAGTACATATTCACTGTTAGTAGTTGCTGTGTATAGGCAAGAGTCTGGAGATGCAATACCTACCCTGATCCAGGGGTTACGATTCAGTATATCGTGATATATTGCGATTTTTTTAAATCTAATTTTAGAAAACCTGTTTGAAGAAATGTGCATAAAATCGGAGTAAAAAATTTTACTTTTTTTATGCAGTCAGAAGAGAAGATCTGCATTTATATTTATCACAGTCCCTGTTAGTGCAGCACGATTACGGCCAAAAAGATAATCAACTGACACCTTGAACCTCGACAAGATGAGACCATAAAGCAGTTTAATTTAAGGTGATTGTGTGTACGCGGCTGACTGTTGTTTTGTGGCTGCAGGGGATCCTGGGTTCAGGCTTGGCTCTGAAGGTCCAGGAGCAGCACAGACAGAAGCACTTTGAGAAGCGCAGACATCCAGCCGCCGGGCTCATCCAGGTGAGGCTCTGACATCATCAGCGAGCTTCTCACGTGATCGGTGCAGATGTTTACTGAGTCACATCATTGTGAGACTATTTGCTGTTTTGTCTTCTTATCTCAAGTCTGCCTGGCGATATTATTCCACCAATCCAATCAGGGAAGACCTTATTGCCACGTGGAGATTTTACGAAACCATCATCTCTCTTCCCTGTTTCAGGCAAGTAAATTCACATTCTGTTCAAACTTTGCATGCTTCCCAGCACATACACCAAGCCAATTGGAAGTTCAGGGGGCGTAGGAGAGTGGAGCATTCCCAGTAAATACACCGAGCCAATTGGAAGTTCAGGGGATCCCCCTTGGAGATGAGATTCAAAATCTAAATGTGATTATCCTGGCTAAATAAAGGTTAAATAAATATATATACAGTGTACATAAATAAATAATAGATATAATACAAATATGTGTATTTTAGGACAAAAGTACAAATTTTGAAACCAGACGTCAAACAGATAAAAGTAGTGATTTGTAGCGTGTTTATATTCATCTTCTGAGTCTTAGAGGAAGATATTTAAGCTCCTCTCCGTTCTCAGTTATTAACTTTTATACTTTTCTCTCTGTCCATCCAAAGGAAGGATCACTTGGAGGTCATGGCGAGGTAGGTGACTGTTATTTAATCTCCATACTGTAAATCACACAGAGCTGTGTCCAGGCTTTCTCATGGTGCTTTAATTAGCCTCTTCATGGTGGAAAGACTAATGAAGGTTTCCTAGAATATCCCCCCCGTCCACCTTTAAATAGCTTCCGTTATTAATTCACAAGTCGAATAAATCTCTGAGCTAATGTGGTAAATATGTGAATGGTGATATAAAACTCCCACTCGTCCCGCTCTTTAACGGCGCCGCCTTCTACATCAGCTATACTCTGATGACATTTAGGCTGAGAGGTTTTTTTTAAAAGCCTATTACTGAGTCCATTAATTACGTTTCAATTATGAATGACAGTTTAGATCGAGTAATTAGGACCCGAGATGGGGTCTCTGGGTTTGATGATTTTCTTTTGGAGGGACGTTAATGATGAAAAATATGCCATGAAAGTCTCACTGAGGAGGTTTGATTTGTGAAAGAAATGTATCTGGTCTTCATAAGCTGCTGAAATAATGTTGTGAGTCTATTGCAGCAATCAATACTCCTCAGTATAACTACAAGACTGTACATCTACCTACATATTTCACACAGTTAGCAGACGATCTTCTCCAGAGGAACTTTAAATACAGTCTGAAGCAGTGATAGGACATTTTGTTGGGTGTCGTGGGGATCAAACCTGTGACCTGAGAGCTGTACTGTTGAAATTAAAAGTTAATACACAGCTACTAGGTAGTAGACAATTTGAGGGGGGATGCCGTCCAGTAAGTTAGAATCTATGGCCCCGACCACGGCTCTGAAATAACGGTAAGTTAGAATCTATGGCCCCGACCATGGCTCTGAAATATCAGTAAGTTAGAATCTATGGCCCCGACCATGGCTCTGAAATATCAGTAAGTTAGACTTTATGGCCCCGACCATAAGGGGAAGAGGAGGAGGAGTGCCGTAATGGCTCTGACAACAGTCTAATCGGCTGCTTTGGCAGGCCGGTTCTGGCCCTCGGGCCGTAGGTTTGACACCCCCATTCAGAGGCCATAAAAGTGCTTATCTAGTTATATGTACCATTAAGCACAGAGACAATGGAGAAAACAATGAGGGGAAATGGGAAAGAACAATGGATGAATAGAGAGGTGGGGAAAGACGAGAAAGAAAAAAGGAGGGGACAAAGATGTCGAGAGGGAGAAACAGGAAATAAAGACGGAGGTCCGTGTAGAGAGAGATTTAACTCCCTCGTAGGGTCAGCGTCTGGGAAATTATCAGTATGACATTATCTTGTTGCTCTGAGCGAAGAAGTGGACGGCGGCCAGAAACTACTACAGAGCTGCCAGCTCCGACCAGAGGGCGATAAGCCACTTACTGTGTGCTTCGCTGAAAGATATTAGACCTTTTATCGGAGCGATCCGGTGGCATTGTGTGGTCTATTCAACACAGCGCTGAGAGAAAATTATATCCCATCTGAGAGTCAGTTTTCTGTCTGTGTGATGTTTTGATATCGTTGTGAGTATTACCAGTCAGTCGGCCCTCTTACACTTAGTTTAAGAGGTTTTTTACAGTGCAGAATCTATCAGAAACATAGGGACACAACACACAAACTGTATGAAGTTTATAATGTTCAAGTTTGTGGTCATTTTAGAGTTTGTATGTTTATTATTTTCTTATTGTCAACAAATGTCATCACTGCAAAAATGCAAAATCTCACCGAGTATATTTGTCTAATAAAATAATTCTTAATATAAGACACAATCACCCAACAAGTCACATTTCTAGTTTTTAGACAATGCATCTTGAATATCTTTTTATGTGAAAAATTGCTACTTTTGTAGCGTTACAGGCTTATTATGACACACAACACTTTCTAATACTAGTGCTCAAAAAGTACCGGACCTTCACCCAGGAGACCACTGTTTGTGTCCCGTGTGAAACGTTGATTTATTTATCAAGTAAGTTACGTACTTTAGTATCACCACTTCAGAGTTATTTTAAGCAAAACCACGATCTTATCCTTAACCTAACTAAGTAGTTTTGTCACCTAAACTTAACTAAGTAGTTTTGTTACCTGAACCCAAGTAGTTTTGTTACCTAATCCTAACTAAGTAGTTTTGTTACCTAAACACAACTAAGTAGTTTTGTTACCTAAACCCAACTAAGTAGTTTTGTTACCTTATTCTAACTAAGTAGTTTTGTTACGTAATCCTAACTAAGTAGTTTTGTTGCCTAAATCTAAGTAGTTTTGTTACCTAAACCTAACTAAGTAGTTTTGTTGCCTAAACCTAACTAGGTAGTTTTGTTACCTAAACCTAACTAAGTAGTTTGTTACCTGAACCCAAGTAGTTTTGTTACCTAAACTCAATTAAGTAGTTGTGTTGCCTAAATCTTAGTAGTTTTGTTACCTAAACCTAACTAAGTTGGTTGTTGCCTAAACCTAACTAAGTAGTTTTGTTTCCTAATCCTAACTAAGTAGTTTTGCTACCTAAACCTAACGAAGAAGTTTGGTTACCTAATCCTAACTAAGTAGTTTGTAGCCTTAACCTAACTAAGTAGTTTGTTTCCTTAACCTAACTAAGTGGTTTTGTTGCCTAAACCTAACTAAGTAGTTGTGTTGCCTAAACCTAAGTAAGTAGTTTGTTCCCTTAACCTAACTAAATAGTTTTGTTGCCTAAACCTAACTAAGTAGTTTTGTTACCTAAACCTAACCAAGTAGTTTTGTTACCTAAACCTAACTAAGTAGTGTTGTTGCCTAAACCTAACTAAGTACTTGTGTTGCCTAAACCTATCTAAGAAGGTTTGTTGCCTAAACCCAACTAAGTAGTTTGCTACCTAATCCTAACTACGTGGTTTTGTTGCCTAAACCTAACTAAGTAGTTTTGCTACCTAAACCTAACTAAGAAGTTGGGTTACCTAATCGTAACTAAGTAGTTTGTTGCCTAACCTTACTTAGTTTGTTTCCTTAACCTAACTAAGTAGTTTTGTTGCCTAAACCTAACAAAGTAGTTTTGTTGCCTAAACCTAACTAAGTAGATTTGTTGCCTAAACCTAACTAAGTAGTTTTGTTGCCTAAACCTAACTAAGTAGTTTGTTCCCGTAACGTAACTAAGTAGTTTGTTCCCGTAACGTAACTTAGTAGTTTTGTTGCCTAAACCTAACTAAACAGTTTTGTTGCCTAAACCTAACTAAGTAGTTTTGTTGCCTAAACCTAACTAAGTAGTTTTGTTGCCTAAACCTAAGTAAGTAGTTTTGTTACCTAAACCTAACTAAGTAGTTTTGTTGCCTAAACCTAACTAAGTAGTTTTGTTACCTAAACCTAACCAAGTAGTTTTGTTACCTAAACCTAACTAAGTAGTGTTGTTGCCTAAACCTAACTAAGTTGTTTTGTTGCCTAAATCTATCTAAGTAGTTTTGTTGCCTAAACCCAACTAGGTAGTTTGCTACCTAATCCTAACTACATGGTTTTGTTGCCTAAACCTAACTAAGTAGTTTTGCTACCTAAACCTAACTAAGAAGTTTGGTTACCTAATCGTTACTAAGTAGTTTGTTGCCTAACCTTACTAAGTAGTTTGTTTCCTTAACCTAACTAAATAGTTTTGTTGCCTAAATCTAACTAAGTAGTTTTGTTGCCTAAACCTAACTAAGTAGTTTGTTCCCTTAACGTAACTAAGTAGTTTTGTTGCCTAAACCTAACTAAACAGTTTTGTTGCCTAAACCTAACTAAGTAGTTTTTTTGCCTAAACCTAACTAAGTGGTTTTGTTGCCTAAACCTAACTAAGTAGTTGTGTTGCCTAAACCTAACTAAGTAGTTATGTTGCCTAAACCTAACTAAGTAGTTTTGTTGCCTGAACCTAACTAAGTAGTTTTGTTGCCTAAACCTAACTATGTGGTTTTGTTGCCTTAAACCTAACTAAGTTGTTTTGCTACCTAAACCTAAATAAGAAGTTTGGTTACCTAATCGTAACTAAGTAGTTTGTTGCCTAACCTTACTAAGTAGTTTTGTTGCCTAAACCTAACAAAGTAGTTTTGTTGCCTAAACCTAACAAAGTAGTTTTTTTGCCTAAACCTAACTAAGTAGTTTTGTTGCCTAAACATAACTAAGTAGTTTGTTCCCTTAATGCAACTAAGTAGTTTTGTTGCCTAAACCTAACTAAACAGTTGTGTTGCCTAAACCTCACTAAGTGGTTTTGTTGCCTAAACCTCACTAAGTAGTTTTGTTGCCTAAACCTTACTAAGTAGTTATGTTGACTAAACCTAACTAAGTAGTTTTGTTGCCTGAACCTAAGTAAGTAGTTTTGTTGCCTAAACCTCACTAAGTAGTTTTGTTGCCTAAACCTTACTAAGTAGTTATGTTGCCAAAACCTAACTAAGTAGTTTTGTTGCTTGAACCTAAGGAAGTAGTTTTGTTGCCTAAACCTAACTAAGTAGTTTTGTTGCCTAAACCTAACTAAGTAGTTTTGTTACCTAAACCTAAAAAAAGAGAAAAGATAGTTGTAATAAAGTGATTTAATATTAATATCCTGTAATATTGTCACTGCAGGTTTGTGCAGGTATAGTAAACCAATATGTGTGTATGTGTCTCGGGAAGTCAGCGCTGTGTGGGAGATAAGGAGCGTTATTTTTTTCCCGTTGTGTTGCCTCGTCTACAGAGAGCCGCGGGATAATCACATGTAATTTTCTTCTCTTTATTCGGTGGAGAAGCAGCCAGAAAGAGATTCTCTCTTCCTTTAAAGCTTCCTATTCTGCAGCCTCTCAGCGCCGTAATCTGCCGTCCCTATTCTGCCCCGAGGCCACATAGAGACTCATATTGTGTGTCCGCTGTGGGAGCAAAGTCGCTGAGAACGCTCCACGTTTCAGAGGGCCCCGTTCAGGCCCATGTCGGCTCCGGTTACCCCCCCTCTTTGCCTCTTCCAAGGCACACAGGAGTCTTATTTTACCCAGGGAGCTCTTTGTCTTTGTGCTGCCAAATATTGTCAGCTATTGGACAATAAAGGAGACCAAACTCTCGCAGCTCTTTGAGGCTTCCTTCTGCCAGGAGAGCGGCGGTGTTACGTTGAGGCAGCGGACCACGAAGACTTTTAACTCCTCCGTGAGAGGGAAGTCAGATTCAGGGGAAGCTGTAGCCGAGACTTAGAAGAGAGAGATTCCTTTAGACCAGGGGTTAGCAACCTTTACTATAATATTATAATAATATTATAATCTGTCTGGAGCCGCAACACATTTGATCATTGTGATGAAGGTAACAAAGTTTATAGTCTAAGTATATAGTATATAAGTCTAATGCAGTGAGGGCCCAAGTTCAAATGTACTACGGAGTATTAGGGTCACATTGAGGGAAAAAAATCAGAGTTTTCCAGAATAAAAACATAATACTACGATAAAAAGACGTAATGTTACGAGAATAAAGTCATAACTTTATGAGAAAAAAAGTCATAATATTACAAGAATAAAGTCATACCTTTACGAGAAAGAAAGTCAAAATATTACGAGAACAAAGTCATAACTTTAAGGAAAAAAAGTCGTAATATTACGAGAATAAAGTCATAATTTTATAAGAAAAAGAGTCGTAATATTACAAGAATAAAGTCATAAGTTTACGAGAAAAAAGTCGTAATATTACGAGAATAAAGTCATAACTTTACGAGAAAAAAAGTCGTAATATTATAATAAAGTCAGAATATTACGATAAAAAAGTCGCAATGTTACGAGATTAAGTCATAACTTTGCGAGAAAAAAAGTCGTAATATTACGAGAATAAAGTCATAACTTTACGAGAAAAAAAGTCGTAATAATACGAGAATAAAGTAATAACTTTACGAGAAAAAAAAAGTCGTAATATTATGAGAATAAAGTCATAACTTTGCGAGAAAAAAAAGAAAATAAACGTAAAATGACTACTTTATAATATTATGACTTTATTCTCTTAAACTTAGAACTTTATTCTCATAATATAACGACTTTTTTTCCCGTAAATTTATGACTTTATTTTCATAATAATACGACTTATTTTTCTTGTAAACTTCTGACTTTATTATCATAATATTATGACTTTTTTTTCTTGTAAACTTCTGACTTTATTATCATAATATTACGACTTTTTTTCTTGTAAACTTATGACTTTATTCTTGTAATATTATGACTTTTTTTCTCGTAAACTTATGACTTTATTATAATATTACGACTTTTTTTTCTCTCAAACTTATGACTTTATTATCATGATATTACGACTTTTTTTTCTCTTAAACGTATGACTTTATTCTCGTAATATTATGACTTTATTCTCAAAATCTCAGATTTATTTTTTTTCCTCAACGTGGCCCTAATACTCCGTCGTACCATAGACCTACAACAATGATAAATAAAATTGAAAATGTAAACAAAAAACAGTTATTCATTTCCATTTTAAAAAATCCACATGGAGCCACTGGAGAGGAGCTAAAGAGCCGCAGGTTGCTGACTCCTGATTTAGAAGATGCTGGTGTCAACTTGCAGGGTTCATTTGGTAGAAATTGTTTTTAACTTTTTTTTGGGGGGGGGGATGTCTACAGTAGGTGGTTGCAGCAGGATTTCAATGACTACATTTCACATGTTGAAACAGTCCCTGAAAAGCTGTCCAAAAGCTTAGAAGCCTAAAGAACTGGTCGACCTACGTTAGTCTAACTTTAACCCTCTGAGATCCACAATAGACATTAACTATCGGGGCCATAAGAACCGTGTCAGACTACTTTGAGCGTCCAGTCTTGCTGGTTGTTATAGTTCTGCATATCACGACTTCCTCATCCTCCAAACTGTATCTCTACTCTCTTTTCTTTTTTTTCCCCCATTTCAGTCAAAAGCTGAGTTTACTCGAGCGTGTTCGCCTTCCCAACTCGCGGCCGTCGGCTGGGACGGGCAAGAGGCTCACGGGTCACGCCGACTCCATCGAGGAAAGTCCGTCCAAGGAGGCGAAACCTGCCGGCTTCAGTAACCGGGAACGCTTCCGCACCGCCTTCCGCATGAAGGCCTACACACTCCGCCAGAGCTCCGAAGGTAGGAAAATAAACGCCACCACGGTCTGTAAGATTTCAGTTTCCAAAGTGTGGGACTCGTGGTCATCATCGTGTTAACTGTTCGTCAGATGCCGGAGCCCTGGCAGAACAAGCCTTAGAGGAGCGGGGGTTTCCCCCCGACATCCTCATGGAGGAGATGATCCCCACGCTGAAACTGGTCATCAGGGCAGTCAGGTCAGGAACTTTAAATGTTCATTTCATGATGGTGTGTGTTCCTGCAAAGTCACATTGAAACAGCATTTACAGCTTTTTCCATCCATGAATGTTTATCGTTGGAAAATTTAATGTGATATTGTTTTATAAGAGAAAAAGTTTTATGTGACTGGATGGGTTGAAGGGTATGATTCTTATAAGAACTGGTATTCTTTTATTTTAATTAATTATTGTGTTTACCACTTGTAATTTGCCACTTTAATCTCAGAGAATATTCAAGTTTTTTCTCCTAAATTTACCACTTTAATCTCAGATAATATCCACGTTTTTTTCTCCTAAATTTACCACTTTAATCTCAGAGAATATCCTATTTGTTTTCCAGTAAATTTACGACTTTAATCTCGGAGAATAAACAAGTTTTTTTCTTGTAAATTTACGACTTTAATCTCAGAAAATATCCTATTTTTTTCTCGTAAATTTACGACTTTAATCTCAGAGAATATCCTATTTTTTTCCGTAAATTTACCACTTTAATCTCAGATAATATCCACATTGTTTTTCTTGTAAATTTACGACTTTAATCTCAGAAAATATCCACGTTTTTTTCTCGTAAATTTACCACTTTAATCTCGGAGAATATCCGAAGAAATTTACCACTTTAATCTCGGAGAATATCCTGTTCTGTATAGAGTCTGCTATTTTACAATCTTTGAAGCCCCATATCTCTGAAGCATAATTTAATTTGGGGGAGACACATAAAGTTGTGAATAAGTAAAGTACCCAACATCTTTTCATATTCTGAACTTGTTGACAACAGACCCTAACGCTCTCCCAGCTTTTAATTCCACCTTGATAGTTTAAAATGCTGCAGACACAATAAGAAAAGCATATAAAAGCATGGATGTTGGCTGCAGCGTCAGTCATTACATCAGTAGTTCGAGGGTGAGCAGTGTAGGCAGAACTCACTCATGCTTACAGTGTGTTGGTAAACCTATAGGCCACACAGCTGACATAATGCAGGAATCCAATCTAGTGTGAGGTTCCCGTGAGATGAGTGATTAACCCTGTGAAAGCGCTGCTTCCTTCCACACCATTATTTCGGGGCTGAATGGGTCTGAATGGGGGTTGCTCAGAACTGGCAGGGTTCTAGTTTCAGGACTTTTAGAGAAACTTTCTGCCAAACGCTGAACAACTCGTGCAGCAGCCGCTGGCTCCGGGAAGAGTCGGGTTCAAGTCAAAGTGGGAGTTGTTCCGGGACAAAGGAAAGGAGCTCGGTGGGTGGCAGCGGGGTGGACTCAAGGTTTGGACAGGACTTCAAAAGAACTGAAACCTGTTGGGTTTGATCCAAGCAAGAGTTGGTGAGTGCACACCAAAGACTTGTAGCTGGTCTTTGATCCTAGTGTGAACTACTTACCCTTTAATAATCGCTGACTCTGGTTGATAAGTCGTTATAGCGAAATGAACCCGAACTCAACGTGAAACGACCCTGAAGGTGATTCTAATAAAAAGTGTGCAAGCTACTGCTGAATGCTGACATGATGAAGACCTAATGTCCTAACTGTTTGTGTCACAGGATCATGCAATTCCTCTTGAACAAGAAGCGGTTTAAGGAAACTCTGAGGCCTTACGACGTCAAAGACGTGATTGAGCAGTACTCTGCCGGACACCTGGACATGCTCTGTAGAATTAAATACCTCCAGACAAGGTCAGCAAAACGCACCACACACCATGCATTTACTGTATCTCCTCTTCCTCTTCCTCAAGCTCATCCCTGTTCCTCTTTCTTTAAGGATCGACATGATTCTCGCCCCTGGACCCCCCCTAACCCCCAAACAAAAGAAAACTCAGAAAACGCCCTTTACCTACCCGCCCAATCAGTCACCCAGGTACGGTCACTCAAACACGACGACTACAAGTCAATGTTATAGGAGGTTATTTCAATATTATATGTTGTATTTACTTTACTGCATGTACTTTATGTACATTATTAAGGCTAGTATTTATTTCAAAAATGTATCTGTATTTACGTGTAAAGTTTCCAGATTCATTCATTTAAATTATCATATCATCATTTTTGTTGACAAAAGGCTTCATAGTACAATATAATCAGCTCAGTTGCCAGGAAAAAAAATGTTGGACGTGTACGTTTCTGCAAACCACGGATACGTAGAATGTGGACGTTTTTCTATTTTTACGTAACGTTGTTTTGCGTAATGTTGTTTTGCGTAATGTTGTTTTGCGTAACGTTGTTTTGCGTAACGTTGTTTTGCGTAACGTTGTTTTGCGTAACGTCGTTTTGCCTAACGTCGTTTTGCGTAACGTCGTTTTGCGTAGCGCCGTTTTGCGTAACGTCATTTTGCGTAAAGTCGTTTTGCGTAACGCCGTTTTGCGTAACGCCGTTTTGCGTAACGCCGTTTTGCGTAAAGTAGTTTTGCGTAACGTTGTTTTGCGTAACGTCGTTTTGCGTAACGTCGTTTTGCGTAACGTCGTTTTGCGTAACGTCGTTTTGCGTAACGTTTTGCATAATGTTTTGCATAACGTTGCTTTGCGTAATGTTTTTTGTAACGTTTTGCGTAAAGTTTTGCGTAACGTTTTGCGTAACGTTTTGCGTAACGTTTGCGTAACGTTTTACGTAGCGTTGTTTTAGTGTTGGTTTACATAGAGTTGTTTCACATAGAGTTGTTTTAAGTAGAGTTTTTTGCGTAACGTTGTTTTACGTAGATTTGTTTTTTGCGTAACGTTGTTTTGCATAATGTTGTTTTGTGTAATGTTGTTTTGTGTAACATTTTGCGTAATGTTTTACGTAGAGTTGATTTACGTAGAGTTGTTTTACGTAGAGTTGTTTTACGTAACGTTGTTTTGCGTAACGTTTTATGTAGCGTTTTTTTACATAGAGTTGTTTAACCTAGATTTGTTTTACATAACGTATTTATGAAGCGTTGTTTTGCGTAGAATTGTTTTACGTAGAATTGTTTTACGTAGCGTTGTTTTATGTAGCACTGTTTAACGTAACGTTTTAGGTAGGGTTGCTTTGCTTTAAAATGGTGAAACAATTTGGATCAGTGTTTCCCAAAGCCCAAGACGACGTCCTCAAATGTGTCAAAGATATTCAGTTTACTGTCACAGAGGAGGAAAAAAAACAGAAAATATTCACATTTAAGAAGCTGGAATCAGCCGATTAATCGATTATCAAAGTAGTTGGTGATAAATCGGTTAATCATTGCAGCTCTAGGTGAACCTCTTGTCTATTTCCTAACAAATGTCTGTGCAGTCCACGTCTACTCAGTGTCCCTGTGTTCCAGGCAGGAGTCCGACCTAGCCAAAGCCGCCTCCATGCCAGATGCCGAAGACCAAAGCATGATGGGTAGATTTGTCAGGGTGGAGAGACAGGTAAAGGATGACGACATTTCAGATGTTCTTATACTGTACAAAATGGACTGTAGGCATATCAGCTAAAGGCTGACCCGCACCAACAGATGTTTTAAATCTTACCAGATGTGTAAAATGTGAGAGCCCACACATAACGACATGTTCTGTTAAATTTAACAGTTTTATTATAATTTTGGGGGTAAAAGGCCCCATAAAATGTCCCTGGAATTTAATTTAGACCCTGGTCCCTGCAGTCGAAACACAATGAGTTCTTCAAAAGGTTCCTAATTCCGGGGGAAAGTTCCAGTACTTTCAAAACGTACTACCCCCAGATCAGGGCCTTTTTGGGGGGGGTAAAAAGGCCCGTAAAATGTCCCCAGAACTTAATTTAGACCCTGGTTCCTGCAGTCGAAACACAATGAGTTCCTCAAAAGGTTCTTAGTTCTCGGAGAAAGTTCCTGTTCTTTCAGAACATACAACCCCCCGACCAGGGCCTTTTTTGGGGAGTGAAAAGGCCCCATAAAATCACCCCGGAACCTAATATAGACCCTGGTTCCTGCAGTCGAAACGCAATGAGTTCCTCAAAAGGTTCTTAGTTCCAGGGGAAAGTTCCTGTACTTTCAGAACGTGCTACCCCTCGATCAGGGCCTTTTTTGGGGGGTAAAAAAAGCCCCGTAAAATGTCCCCAGAACTTAATTTAGACCCTGGTCCCTGCAGTCGAAACACAATGAGTTCCTCAAAAGGTTCTTAGTTCCGGGGGAAAGTTCCTGTACTTTCAGAACGTGCTACCCCTCGATCAGGGCCTTTTTTGGGGGGTAAAAAGGCCCTGGAAAATGTCCCTGGAACTTAAATTAGACCCTGGTCCCTGCGGTTGAAACGCAATGAGTTCCTCAAAAGGTTCTTAGTTCCAGGGGAAAGTTCCTGTTCTTTCAGAACATACTACCCCCCGATCAGGGCCTTTTTTGGGGGGTAAAAAAAGCCCCGTAAAATGTCCCCAGAACTTAATTTAGACCCTGGTCCCTGCAGTCGAAACGCAATGAGTTCCTCAAAAGGTTCTTAGTTCCGGAGGAAAGTTCCTGCAGTGGAAACGGGGCTTTAGCGTTCTAGCAGTTCTCACTCATCCTGACCCAGTTGATCATCCGTCTGTGCTGCTGGTGTAATGTGTCTCAGGTGGAGGACATGGAGAAGAAGTTGGACTTCCTGGTGGACATGCACATCCAGCACACTGAGCACCTGCAGGTGGACTCTGCCGGCGCCGCCCACATGACCCTGGAGGCCTGCGACCCCACGGGGAACGGTGAGATCCGGCGGGTTTTCTTCAACTACGCCGAGGCGTTCCCGCACATGTCGTACCAGATGCCCGTCAGCAAGGTGAGTCCGTACTGTGGCCGAGGACGAGGAGGCGGAGAGGGGACCGGGTCTGCTGGGGGGCGCCGCGTACCTCCAGACCACCAACCCCCGCCGTCACACCTCCACCAACGCCACCCTGCAGCTGCCATCCCCACCTACACCGAGCGTCCCACAGTGTTGCCCATCAGCTCCCTGCAGGACTTGTCAGCGGGGCCGGGCAGGACCACAGGGGGGCGGGGGGCCGACTCGCCGCTCTCCCTGCTATCAGTGAACCACGAGGAGCTGGAGCGCTCGCCGAGCGGGTTCAGCATCTCTGGGGAGCGGGAGGAAGGGGAGGACTTGTCAAAGGGGGCCGGGGTGGCGACCGGGGACGCCAGCTGGACGAGACCCAGACCGTGCTACCTGGCGGAGGGGGAGACGGACTCGGACACGGACCCTTTTACACCCAGCGGGGGGTTCCTGCCACTCTCCTCCACGGGGGAGGGATTCGGCGACGCCGTGTGGAACACGCCACCCTGAGCGGTGGTCATGTGACCTCACAGAAACCCACAACTCTGAGACCTTAAATCCAACCCACGCCTCTAAACCCAAAGGGTCAAAGCCACACCTTCGGACCAAACCATTATGAGGAAAGGGTGGTGTCTAATCCGCCTTGATGCTGCGCGGTCGTGAGCGAGGTCATCGACCTTCAGAGGCCGATCTCATCGACCGACCGCCGTCCAGACAGAGAGAGCCATGGCATCGAGACTGCCCAGAACAAACAAAACAAAGGGAAAACAGACAGTTTGTAAAGTAAAGCTCTGTACAGCGCACTCAAAAAAGAACATTAATATACATACTATATACACCCAAAAGCTTTATCGCTGCAAAGCCAACCGCACTGCATGTAACGCATGCGATTTTTAGTGTAGACACTGCAAAGTTCAGGATATCAGGAAACGGAAAAAAGCGATTGAATGGATACGTATACTTGCTATGCCATTTTGTAACACTTATTTTTTTATATGAATACATTTTCATGGTTTTTTTGCATGGTTTGCATGATAATGCACCATTCTAGGGGTGACGGTCGGAGGGAGATAACGGAACCAAAAGTTTGTTTTTGTATGTTTGTTTGACGAGTGTGTTTCTGAGTGAATGAGAGAGAACGAGGAGGACTTGGGTAACAAAACACTGGTTTAGTTGCTTTCACCATTTTTTTTTTTTTTTGCTTTTTCCTCACGTCATGCGTTGAATCCTTCGAGGGTCGGCTCTGATCCCGTCACTTTTGTTTCCACACCACCGTGCTCTTGAGTTGTATGTCGCCACTTTATATGCATACAAACTTTCCAGTTGAAAAAAAGTTTTTAAAAAATAATTCGAGAGAATTTGAAACACTAAATCTCTGCTGCTTTGTTGGCACATGAATTCAGGGATATAAACCACCTGTATGTCTTTAATTTACGAAGGTTAATGAGCGTCCTGACTGCCGAGTTCACTTACCGATTAAAATAGTAGCTAAAATAACACAAACTAGATGCCGCCATTAAAAAATAAACATTTTAAACAAAGCATTTTAGGGAATTTTAACTACAAAGATACAGCAAATTCAGTAAAGCACCTTCTAATTATTATTTTTTTAAACAGATCTGATGTTTTTTAACAATAAATTCTGCACAGAGCTGCTTTTTTCCTCTTTAAACCTTGACCACATGGACATGTGCTTCGTACAAACACAGTATAAATCTTGTCAGATTAAGACTTTTTACAGCCCTGTTTGCACTTGACGATAAATACCTCCAGGGATTATTAATAATAGTAGAGACCATTTGTGTTTTTAATCCCCCCCACAACACATCTGAAATCTCTAAAATACAAATTCTGACCAGAGTTTTTCATTTTTTTTTCTGTGTAGGAAATTCTGACGACTGCAATGAAAATTACGCTGATTTATTATGTTTCAGGAGGCTCATTTACAGTATATAATCCTCTGATTTGAAGAAGGAAATCCTAAATCACTCCAGGTAATTATAATCCTGATGAAGTTGGGTACAAAATGATGAAATTAAAAGAGCTTTTACCCACAAATCGCTCACCTGAGTGTTCGTAACACCACCGCTCAATATCAACGTCACACGTACGTTATAAAAGTTAAATTCTAATCAGAATCTGTGTGTAAATTGACTGTTTACAAAACTGAATTTCTTAAACTTCTTCACAGTAACACAACTTTAAAAAAGATGGAACTTCATAACATGCTTTTTTTTTTTTTAATCAAAACTTCTTCTCAACAAACACAAATTTACTGTATCGTCCACCGCTGCGCTGCGAGCGACTCGAATGTCCGGTTCTGAACACAAACTCACGCTGTAAGCAACAAACACCACATACTGCAGAGACTTGGAGGGACGTGTAGAAACGCTAGCGAGCGATTGGCTGCAAAAAGGTCGAGTGTTTCTGATGGTACAGACGTTGAGACGAGACGAGTCTGAGCACCACGTACTGCAACAAAAAGAGCTTTACACAAGATCACATATAGGCCTGAACAGCATTTACTACTTTAGATTTAGGGCCACGATGATACTGAATGTAATATTTGACAACCAACTATATCTACACACATGGATTATTACACAGTTATAGCATGTTAAAGCACCTTCAGAGACGGGCGGATTTTATAGAGGGGCTTCCACACCAGGCTTCAACGGGTTCAGATGCTTTTACGGTTTACTGTAACCGGCAATCACACCTGCTGTTTGTTTAGTTCACTCAGCAGGAAAATGGAGATTTGTACTCCTTTTTGTAATTGGTTTGTTTAATTTAAAGCCAACAATTATTCAGCCAACAACAACCAGACAAATATTCAAGTTGCAAGTTTAATTTTGTGGCGATACAGGCGGTTTTAGGGTCTAGAAAAGTTCTTTTAATGCAGACAATAACAAAACTTAACTTCTAAAAACTTCCTAAACAAAAACTGACAACATTTCGTGCACAAACAACAAACTCAGAGACAATTTAGGGAGGCTAAGTAAGTAATTTACTGTCTTCTACAAAACAAGCGCTCCCATACGACGGCATATCAGGGCCTTTGTAGGTTAAAAAAAATAATAATAATAATTATAGAGCCGGTAATCTCACAAATTTGTGAGATTATAGAGTCATAAATGTACAAGAAAAAAACTTAGATATTCTCTGAGATTAAATTTGGCAAATTTACGAGAAAAAACTCACAAATTTGCAAGATTATAAAGTCATACATTTTTGAGAAAAAAACTTGGGTATTCTCTGAGATTTAATTGGCAAATTAAGGAGAAAAACTCACAAATTTATGAGATTATAGTCGTAAATGTACGAGAAAAAAACTTGAATATTCTCTGAGATTAAAGTGGTAAATTTACAAGAAAAAACTCACAAATTTGCGAGATTATAAAGTCGTAAATTTACAAGAAGAAAACTTGGATATTCTCTAAGATTAAATTGGCAAATTTACGAGAAAAACCTCACAAATTTGTGAGATTATAGCGTCGTAAATTTACGAGAAAAAAAACTTGGATATTCTCTAAAATTAAATTGGCAAATTTATGAGAAACATTTTTTAAATTTGCGAGATTATAAAGGTGTAAATTTTCATGAAAAAAAATGTGGATATTCTCTGAGATTAAATTGGCAAATTTACGAGAAAAAAATCACATTTTTTTGAGATTATAGAGTTGTAAATTTAAGAGAAAAAAACTTGGATATTCCCTGAGATTAAAGTGGCAAATTTACGAGAAAAAAATCATAAATTTGTGAGATTATAAAGTTGTAAATTTACGAGAAAAAAACTCCTGAAAATAATGGAGTGCAAAACTTTCTCGTAAATTTGCCACTTTAATCTCAGCGAATATCCAAGTTTTTTTCTCGTACATTTACGACTTTAATCTCATAAATTTGTGAGTTTTTCTCGTAAATTTGCCAATTTAATCTCAGAGAATCTCTAATCTCGGAAATTCCGTTTTTTTTTTCCTCAGAATATTACCCTCCTCTGTGGGCTTTTTTTTTTTACCTACAATGGCCATAATACATCTAAAATAGCGGTGTAAGAAAAATATCGATACACTTGCGATATTAAGTATTGTGATACTTTATCAGTTTTTAATCATGCAAAGACTCGTGACAGACGGAGGCTCAGATTGCACAAAAAGTGACTGTAATACATGCAGATCTCACTGTTCTGATTGCCGAAAATAAGATTTTATGCACATAGTGGTGTGTTCTTTATACTATGACAGTTTTCCTATTATTAGATTTAAAAAAAAAAAAATCACAATACATCGCCTTGCTTACAGTATCGCAGTATATTGAACCGTAACCTCTGTATCATGATATCGTATCGCCAGATTCTTGCATGTTAAATGATTTTAACGGGATACTTCAGCGTATGTGCATCGCCCTTTAGAGGTGTTGAGTGGGTTCCACCACATGCAGAGAATTTAATAATATTTCCTGACTTAATCTGAGTTGTTTGAATGTGGCAGACTCCATCCGCCTGGTGCACCAAGCAGGTTAAAACAAGCACTACGACGCTGTTTTGCAGCTCAGATTGAAGCCTGGTGTAGACGCAGCTACAGGCTGTGAATTAAAAAAAGGTGAACCAAACACTTATTATTATTATTATTATCTATTTATCTTATTGTATTACAGTTACTATTACATCTGCTACTACTGAAGCCCATTTATAGGAATAAATAATCTTGCAATGCGGACACAAATTGTCACCACATAATAGATATAATAAACAAGACGATATATCCCTGTAGACGGTCATTCATTGTGCCTCTGAAGCAAGAATCACCACTGAGAATGACTTCCACATCGTCATTCTGTATTTAGTGTTTCAGTGCCACCTCATCTCACCACACACACACACACACACACACACACACCAAACACAGGATTTATGAATGTCAACTCTGTTTCCTTCTGTAGTGATTTGATGTTTGGTTTGTTTTGAACTAGCACACGGTGCAGTCCTGCTTTTGTAAAATGGCGTTTTGTAGCTTCGTGATGCTTTTTTGGCTCAATTCAGACTCAACATGATTTCAGCTGCACAGAAATGTAAAGGTTGTAATGTTTCACTTCTTTCTTTCTTTCTTTTTTATATCAACTTAGAGTCTAACTGATGTCACAGACTGTGGAGTTTATTCTGTTTTGTTGATTGTTTAACGTCAAACTCCAGATTCATTTGAACCACCAGTGTTTTTGTTGCCTCGCACATCCGAGTTCCATTTACAGAACAACGTTACGTCGCTTCCATTCAGTAATTTTAAACTCTTTATTAATGTTTCCTTTCTAAATTTACAGGCAACGTAAGAACATCACTGGGAATAGCTATACAGCCGAATCGGTAAATTTGTGTTTTTACACGGCAAATTACTGTTAAACATTTTTGTGAATTGTTAAAACTGAATAAATTGTCTTCCAAGACACGAAGATGCACTGGGAGAAAAAAAAAAAAAGTGATGCTAGCAAAGACAGTTGACAATGAAATATATTTGCAGATTATAATTTATTACTTAAACCTGAAGTTGTTCTTCTCAGGAATTCAAAAGCTATTGATTAATTCATGTACAGAGAACAACAGCACAATAAGGATGCAACACATACCGGGTCTCTATTATAACAAGTCATTTTTTTCTCAAAAAGATGTGAAAATAATCTGCCAATGGTTTCAATTAACTCATTTAATTGATTTTCAAGAATCTTATTTTCTTGATCTGATGTCTGGAAATTTCTTCCAATAATGGAGTCGGGGAATCATGAAATTATCTGACATTTTTTGGGGGGGAAAAAAGTTGGAAAATGGGAATAAATGACTTGTTAATTAGTTGTTTTATTTGCAGTTTGAAATGTGCACAAACAAATTTTCTCAACATGTCAAATGGAGTGCTAGCATTACTTTTTACAGTGTAAAAAAATGATTCCAGTTGCATGTAATTTCCTGTCTACATGGGTTTTGTGAATGCAATTACATTTTGTGTGTTATGAGCATAATTCCCGACATCATACTGTATTATTTTCTTGTGAAGAGTTTGTACTATTTGTGATCACGTGTTACTCCAAACTCTGTTTTTGCAAACATCCTCCAGTGACGTCCTCACATCAAACCTCTCCACTACAAAGCTGAAAAAACAGTTCAAAACATGTGACAGAAATTCACTTCTTTTATGCAGAATTGTGCAACTTTGACTCGTGTCCAATGCAAACAAGTTTGTTATAAGAAAAGAAAAAAGTTAAATTACATCACCACTTCTCACTGTGCTTCACCATTAATAACAAACATGACAATAATGCTTTTGGCTTTTTGTGCAGTTGGTCGGTCACATTGTGAAAATCTGAAGTTAATCTCCGTTTGTCTGGTCTCAACAAACATTTAAACATACAGTATATTAAGTTCTCGTAGGTGATCATAGTTACTCTAAAAGTGAGAATATGAAAGATTTGAGTAATTCTGCCAAATATTCAATGGAAATAATACAAGTTTTTTTTGTTTAGTCCACAAAAGCTGACCGGGCAGCTAAAATATCTGCTTGACTTTCATTACCTAGTTTTTTAGGCAGTATACAGTGAGTTTATCAGAGCTTGTTTTATTGAAATTGCTGCCGATGGTTTTTATAGACATTCTGAGAGATTCAATCGTAAAGTCTTTGTGCAGCCGGAGAACCAAAACTAGGAGCTAAACGAGGCTAAAAGCTGCACACAGCTGCAGATTTGGTGTTGATATATATATATATATAAATAAACCACTATTAATTAAATTTTGAGTTTAAAAGGTTTTAAATAGGGCTGTCAATCGATTAAAATATTTAATAGTGATTAATCGCATCTGATGATTGTCCAAAGTTAATCGCGATTAGTCGCACATTAATCGCACATTTGACTATGACTTGAAATTTAGCGTAAGTTTGGAGCGTTATTTAACCTCCTTCACGACACGCTAGTATGACATGGTTGGTACCGATGGATTCATCAGGTTTTCTAGTCTCATATGATACCAGTATCTTCACTCTAGCTTTAAATAATGCGATGTAAAACAACGTTACGTTAAACAACGTTACGTAAAAAAGCATAAAGTCTATGTTTACTTTTGATTTCAAGCAGGACACAAACAGATGTCTCCCGGATGAAAGTCTTGCCCCATCCACCTCCTTTTCTTGCATAATGCTACGTAACAATGTTACGTAAAATAATATTACATAAAATTATGTTACATCAAACAACGCTATGTAACAATGTTACGTAAAATACTGTCGCGTAAAACAACGTTACGTAAAACATTACATAAAACATCGCTACGTAAAACATCGCTTTTAAACCCATCGAATACAAGACGAGTGATTGCTGCTTGTCATAATAATTTAGTTCAGATAGGTGACCAATGGATAAAACTTTTACAAAGTCAGTTTAAATCCACTTTGCCTTGTCAATCAATGCTTCAATTCCCAGAGGTTTTAATCAGCCGATGAGGTCACTGGAGGATTTAAACATTCACCATCCTGCTCCAGTAATTCCTGTTCCGATCGCTCTGTCGTATTATTTTTTTCCCGAATCATGAATTTTCCGTTGAAGAGTAACTCAAACTTTTTTCAGTGACATCCATCCCAACCAGAGTTGATGACTTGTGAGTAATCAATGTGTGTACACAACATGTAGGAAACAGATCCCACAGAGAATACTCTACAAACAGGACTGACACTTCAGAGATGCATTCTTGTTTGACCCTTCAAAATCACCTCCGCTTTCAGTCAGTAGCGCAGAATTCAGTTTTATTTATTGGGACGAACCCTTTAAATGTTAATTTGACAATCAATTGCTGTTTTTCTTTTCTTTTCAATGTCTTTGGTTAGTTTAAACTCCTCTAGCCACCCATTCACTGGTGAATTCAAGAATTTGGTATCCTTTTGAACCTTAAAAGGTGCTACAGTAACTGGAGAAAGATTATTATTTTTGGAATTGAATAACAGTATAGAGTGCTCCAGTGATGACGTGTTTTTGTAGTCCAAACAGGAAGTTAGCATCGCCCTGGTTCCCTCCACTAAAGCCAATGAGATTGTTCCATCGGGTTTTGGATTATTGCAGAAAATAAACTCTGTGGATAACAAACATTTATGATACTTACATGTTTTATTCGGCAAGATAATCTGTGATAAAGTGTGAATGCAATCATCAGAAGTAAAAAAGCTAACGTTAAACAAACTACATCACGTTTAGTATTTTATGTTGTAGAACAAAACGTTAAAATCTCTTCAGCTTGTGTTAACCACAGACCTTATTTCAGACATCTAAATAAATTGACTTCCAGACGAGGGAACAGGAAGTGATAAAACTCATTTAAGACTCATCCCTGTAGCTCTCTATTGTCCCCGGTGGTGTTTCATCTCCTTGTTTTGCAGCAGTAGCTGTTTTTATTAACATTGCTGTAAAAGTCTCCCATGATTTGGTGAATTTTTTTTATTCTTGTCACGGTTACGGCACTAAACCTTTTTTTTAATACTTATTTTAAGGCACCGTTTTTAAGAGTACACTCCCTAATTAGGTTATAGCATCCAAAAGAGCCCCTTAATAACCAATTTTTCTATTTGTTTAGTGTTTGAAACACAAATATAAGCTGCATTGAGTTTCAATGAATTGTTGGTGTTCTGGGGCGTTTTTTTTATTTTTTTTTTTTTTACTTTGGTTTATCAGAGCTTGTTTTAATGAAATTGCTGCCGATTTTATAGACACAGATGGGATCCTGAGGGATTCAATCGTAAAGTCTTTTTTGCAGCCGGAGAACCAAAACTAGGAGCTAAAAGAGGCTAAAAGCTGCAAACAGCTGCAGATTTGGTGTTGATTCTCAGTGGGATTGGCACTATGAATCACCATTTCAGTAATTTTACTCAGTGTTGATTTAATCGCGATTAATCGCATGATTGTCCATAGTTAATTGTGATTAATCACATATTTTTTTATCTGTTCAAAATGTACCTTAAAGGGAGATTTGTCAAGTATTTAACACTCTTATCAACATGGGAGCTTTATGCAAATGTTATGTTGGACGCTACATTAAAATTAGGGAGTGTATCTTTAATTTCTGGTGCCAGTGTTTGTTGACTTGGACAAAATGTTTAACAAAATGACAATATTTAGTTAATTTCACTAAAAAGAGGAAACACTGGTTCAAAGTTGCAGTTGTAGCAGCCGTTCACCCTTTTTTTTTTTTTTTTTTATCTTTCAGCAAAATCTCTTCTGAATGTAGAAACAACAACTCGAGAAGCAAACGCAGCACTTATTCAGTGAGAAAAATAATTTACAATTGATGGATTAATTCGTAATCTGGTCCTCAATGTGACGCATGTTGAAACAAGCATTTTTCAACACATTTGTGCCCTCTTATATCTTATATGTGAACTTCCATGTGTGTTATTATTTATGTTCTTCGACTCTCTGCGTGACCTCGTCTGTATGAGCATCGATTCTGAATGACCAGGAGCACTTTAAGGCACCCCGTGTAGTGCTTGCTGTGATTGTTCTGTTTTAACTTTATGGTTTGTACTCACTGTAACTGCATACCAACCAATGCACTGATCCACACATTCTACATAACCTGTAATTTTATGGACATCTTAATTGCTACGAATTATTTGTGCCTTGGCCTTTTACAGTACAGTTCTTTTTCAATGTATTATTTGTTTTTTTAATATTTTGGTTGTGCTTTACTTGCTATGGCTGTCAAAATGCAGCACAAAGCTGTTGTGATATCTATGTGGAAGGCTGCATTTACACAAGAATAACCATTTGAAATGTTTACATTTACTAACATGATCATTAGACTCATCACCAGAGAGAAAAAAACATGCTTTCTGGTTCTCTTTTGATGGAGCTAGGCTAGCTGTTTCCCTTAGCTTCCAGTCTTTGTGCTAAGCTAGGCTAATAACCTCCGAGACTCACAGATAACTATGTTTTTATTTGTGTAAAATCACCTGAAAATAAGAATCGTTGTGTTTTCGTTAGCTTAGAATGAGTCCTTCATATCTACATAGATATGGCGGACCTCTTCACGGAGTCCTCCATGTTTCTACTAACGTTATTTACGTTACCCGAAGGCCACCGTAGTTCTCCGACCCGCTGTGAAACTGCGGTTACGTGAGCTGCAGAGTGCAAAACCGTGGTACTGCCATTCTCCCTCTGACTTCCTAAAGTAGTGTTATTATGGTATGGATGGCCTCTGAGCGAGGCCAACGGTGTTGCCACCAGGGTGGTACTCAGCTGGTTGCAATCTGCAACCACACCACTAGATGCCGCCAAATCCTGCACACTGTACCTTTAAGATAAATGTCTATTTTAGCACTTCAATTGTAACTAGGGCTGTTAATCGACTACAATATTTAATCACTATTAATCTCATGATTGTCCACAGTTAATTGTGATTAATCGCAAATTAATTTTGAAATTTTTTATCTGTTCAAAATGTTAGTCCAAGTTTGTTGTAATCTTCTAAAAAAAAAAATACATCTCCCAGTCCATTTACATAGCTATCAATTTGATTTTGTCAAAACCCCCAATTCTATTTGATTATTATTTTTAAAAATGTTTCCTATCCCTCTCTAGACTTATGGAGTTAACCACATGACATGCTGTTGAGTGAGGTAATGTTGTAGGTTGATTTTTAGTAATTTGCATTATCACAGACGTCATTTTGAACGAGGTTTTCTCACCTCTGGAACAAAGCACATCTCTCTGTACTGTAGGAAGCTCCTTGAAAAATGTGCCAAAAAAACGTTAAACTGAAGACAGCGTGTAACCGTAACTGAAACCAGACAGATACTGTGATTTCTAATTAACCTGTACAACATCAAAAATAGCACAAAATTAATTGCACCGTTTCTATAATATTTCGTTGATGGCTCAGTACAGTCGGACCTCCTCTACGGCCTCCGAGAGGACGGGGTTGTTTTCACGGGAAAATATGGAGAACGCAATGTTCAAGATCAACGCTGCTGTTCTTGTGTAAATGCAGCCGTCACGCGTTGAGAAAGAAAATAAAAATGTCTTTCTATTCGTAGATATTACAGACGGCTTTGTGTGAGTTAACTGACAGCAGCTTTTTTTTGGGTCAGAAAAAGAAGTTTTTAGGTTTTATTTAAGGGAAGTTTGGACAACTTTACACTAGTGGCCTTCAGAGCTGTGCATCATTTTTCTCATTCCAGTTTGAACAACAAAAAAATAAAAACTTGCCATTTCTATTCTGTATTAGACCACTTTGAATATTTTTGTTTTGATGATATAATATGCAAATGTATTCTTACTTGATTTTTTTATTTTTTGTCTTTTCAATTGCACCAGTTATTAATAAAGTATTGAATTTAAAATGGTATGAGTGTGCATTGTATAAAGGTGAGTGAATATGAGATGAACTGAATGACCTGTATACTTTATAATTGCATAATGCGATGTAAAACAATGGTACGTAAAACAACGTTACGTAAAACAACGTTACGTAAAACAACGTTACGTAAAACAACGTTACGTAAAACAACGTTACGTAAAAAGCATAAAGTCTAAGTTTACTTTTGATTTCACGCGGGACACAAACAGCGGTCTCCCGGGTTAAAGTCTTGCCCCATCTACCTCCTTTTCTTGTGTAATGCTATGTAACAATGTTACATCAAACAATGTTACATAAAACAATGTTACGTAAAACAATGTTACGTAAAATAATGTTACATAAAATTATGCTACATCAAACAACTTTAAGTAAAATAATGTTACATAAAATAATATTACATCAAATTATGTTACATCAAACAACGCCACTTAACAATGTTACGTAAAACATTACATAAAACAACGCTACGTAAAACAACACTATGAAAAACAACGCTACAAAAAACAACGCTACGAAAAACAAAGCTACGAAAAACGCTACATAAAACAACGCTACGTAAAACAACGTAAGGTAAAACAACGCTACATAAAACAACATCACGTGAAACAACGTCACGTAAAACGTCACGTAAAACGTCACGTAAAACGTCACGTAAAACACGTTACGTAAAACACCGTTACGTAAAACACCGTTACGTAAAACACCGTTACGTAAAGCAACGCTACGTAAAGCAACGCTACGTAAAGCTACGCTACGTAAAGCTACGCTACGTAAAGCTACGCTACGTAAAGCAACGCTACGTAAAGCAACGCTACGTAAAGCAACGCTACGTAAAGCAACGCTACGTAAAGCAACGCTACGTAAAGCTACGCTACGTAAAGCTACGCTAAGTAAAGCATCGCTACGTAAAGCAACACTACGTAAAGCAACGCTACGTAAAGCAACGCTACTTAAAGCAACGCTACTTAAAGCAACGCTACGTAAAGTAAGTTAACTTGTGTTTACATGGCTTTGTATGTCTAAAACATACTTATTTTATATATATTTTTTATGCTTGTTGATTTAGTATCACCAGCAGAAAGTGTGTAAATCCTGTTTCTCCATGAGAGGTCCACAGTGGGAACGCCCCCGCCAGTTATTTCCTGACTCCTTAATTGATTTAAGGTCCTTGTTGTGATGATTGTTAGCCTATAAAGTGGGTGTGTGTTGTCCCGGGGGACAGCTGTTCCCAGGCCCTCAGCAGCCTGTTTCCTCCTCTGCCACTTACTGCTGTGTGTGCCTCAATGTGTCCGAGTGTGAATGCCAAGGCGACCAAAGTGCCCAGCAATCCCCCCGTCATTAAAGACTCGCATTCACTCCTCTTATTCACTGATCTTCCCCACGGCTCCGATGTCACTCCGGCGGCTTATTACGGCCGTTTACCTACACTGCAAAAAATGTCCCTCTGAATAGGACAGGTAGCACTGAGTTCTGACTAAAATTATTCCCTATAATAAATAAAAAGCTTTGCCAACAGTAGAGACGTGTCCACATGAATCTGTTAATGTTGATATTTAAAATAAATAAAACAGGCCAGTTGATATCAGGCTAAATAATAAGTGTAAGGTTGGTAGGTAGGGAGGGAGGGAGGGAGGGAGGGAGGATGGGAGGGAGGGAAGGAAGGAGGTAGATAGGTAGGTAGGTAGGTAGGTAGGTAGGTAGGTAGGGATGGAGGGAGGTAGGGAGGGAGGGAGGGAGGTATAGGGAGGGAGGGACGGAGGTAGGTAGGTAGATAGATAGGTAGGGAGGGAAGGAGGGAGGGAAGGAGGTAGGTAGGGAGGTAGGGATGGAGGGAGGTAGGGAGGGAGGGAGGTAGATAGGTAGGTAGGGAGGGAGGGAGGGAGGGAGGGAGGTAGGGAGGGAGGGAGGGAGGTAGGTAGGTAGATAGATAGGTAGGGAGGGAGGGAGGTAGATAGGTAGGTAGGGAGGGAGGGAGGGAGGGAGGTAGGGAGGGAGGGAGGGAGGTAGGTAGGTAGATAGATAGGTAGGGAGGGAGGGAGGTAGATAGGTAGGTAGGTAGGGAGGGAGGGAGGGAGGGAGGGAGGTATAGGGAGGGAGGGACGGAGGTAGGTAGGTAGATAGATAGGTAGGGAGGGAAGGAGGGAGGGAAGGAGGTAGGTAGGGAGGTAGGGATGGAGGGAGGTAGGGAGGGAGGGAGGTAGATAGGTAGGTAGGGAGGGAGGGAGGGAGGGAGGGAGGTAGGGAGGGAGGGAGGGAGGTAGGTAGGTAGATAGATAGGTAGGGAGGGAGGGAGGTAGATAGGTAGGTAGGGAGGGAGGGAGGGAGGGAGGTAGGGAGGGAGGGAGGGAGGTAGGTAGGTAGATAGATAGGTAGGGAGGGAGGGAGGTAGATAGGTAGGTAGGTAGGGAGGGAGGGAGGGAGGGAGGGAGGGAGGGAGGTAGGGAGGGATGGAGGGAGGGAGGTAGGTAAATAGATGGATAGATAGATAGATAGATAGATAGATAGATAGATAGATATATAGATGGATGGATAGATAGATAGTTAGATAGATAGATAGATAGATAGGTAGATAGATAGATAGATAGATAGATAGATAGGTAGGGAGGCAGACGGACAGAGAGATAAAAGATAAAATTTAAATTACATTTAACATTTTTGAAAAAAACCCAAATCATTCATACTTCATTGATATGATATTTGCCCAGTGATTTAAATCTGTTCTGTTATTTCATGTTCTATGGGGTGAAGTCTATCTTTATTATTATTATTATGTCTTTGTAATGTTATTTATTTTTTTGTGGAGTCTGAAAATCATTAGTAAACATTACATAATGTGACGCTGTAAATATAGAATAGGCCTAATGCTGTTACAACAGATAAAGACTCTTTAAATGTATTGGTGAATTTAAAAAGCAGGAATCAGGTGAGGACACACCTCTGTGCTGGTTACTGGTTGGAGAGAGACGGGGGGGGCGGGGCCTTCTGGTTTTGGTCAGGTGTCACTCGGAGCTGATTGGACGGCAGCTGATTGGAGCAGCTGATTGGACGGCAGCTTCCCGGAACACGGAACCAGACCGACAGACAAACAACGTGGCGGCAGAATCCTCCAACAAACTCCTGTAAAACTAAACGAGCAGCAGCTTCGAGTTACAATGTGTGAGTGCTGTGGACTCCAGTGGAAAGGTAAAGATAAACCCCCGCCACCAGGTGAGAAGGGGGGGGGGACAGGTAAACTCTGAAACGGTGGGTTTGCTCCACACTGTGTTAAACTAACAAGTTAAAGCCCTCAATGTTCAGCTAACAAGCTGCTGGGAGCTGCAGTGTTTTGTCCTTTTTATGTCTTCGTTACTTTAATTCTACTGATCCAGTTCACCTCCTCAGAGACCAGGAGTCATGCCAATGGCACAAATTAGCATGTCTAATAAAAATCGAAAATTTATGATTTGTGATTTTTTTTTTTTTTTTTTTTTTTTTTTTTTTTTTTTTTTTTTGGGCTATACAAATAAATTGATTTGATTTAATATATTAATAGATAAAAAAAAGGCAGACAAGCAGGACATCTACATGTAGATAGAAGCAACAAAAAGAGAGTTTAGTGCTTGTTTAGGTGTTATAATAATAATAATATTCAGTTTGTAGCGTTATTTAACCTCCTTCTCAACAAGCTAGTATGACATGTTTGGTACCGATGGATTCATCAGGTTTTCTAGTTTTATATGATACCATTATCTTCACTCTAGCTTTAAAACAACCTCTCAACCGCTGGAACAACCTTCCAGAGGAGCTGAAAATATTGATATTTTTTTTTAACTAAAAACCCATCTATTTAATTAGATCATAATTTTATAAATTTTCTTGTGGTGGTTGTCATTTTTTTTATTTTTATTATTAGTATTATTTAATTTTACTTGGGGTTGGTATGTTTGTTTGTCTGCCTGTAGATGTTATTTTTTATTTTTTTTGTTTGTTTGTTTGTTTGTTTGTTTGTTTGTTTGTTTGTGATGAAAATTAAAAAAAAAAAAAAAAATAATAATAATTTTATAATTTTATGTTTTTTATTTTTAACACTTATTTTATTTTTCATCATCATTATAGCGTTTATTTTACTCAATTTTATTTTATTTAATCAACATTTTATTGCTGATAATAATCAGCTCTTTTATTCTATTTTATTGTATTCAAATTCTATTATTTTATTAAAATTTTATTATTTTAATACAATCTGGATATTTTGTGTAGTTTCATAATTTTGTATTTATATTCTTATTTTTATTTCCATGTATTTTATTAGCTTAAATTCCATCTTTTATTGCTTTCTTATTCATTGAACTTTAAATTGGTTGTTTTGGTGTTCATTAGTCTCTAAATCCATTTTTAACACTCACACCGTCTGTACAGCACTTTGAATTTGCATTTGCCTTGTTTGAAAGGTGTTATATAAATTGATTATATAGATTGATTGATTGATTGATTGGGTGGTGGGCTGGCGGACTCTAAATCCAAATTTTCGCCTAGGGCACCAAAAGAGCTCGAGCCGGCCCTGAGTCCGGCGCAGGAACACCACAACAACACAGATTAACTCCTTAAATCCGAGTCCTCATAAAGGCAGAGGAGTCGGTGGTATTCAGTGTGTTATTTCTTGCAGTGGAGCCGGTGGAGTGGGTTAGGGATCAGTGCCCAGCCTGCAGCCAGACACCGTGTTTTGTTGTTCCTGGTTTTTTTTTTGTACAGAGTTCAGTGAGCTGCCAGCGTCTGCTGTTCAGAGGAAGGGCGGGGGGGAAACAGGCATTGCTTCATCCTTATCTGACCGTAGGAGTGTGAAACACGGGGCCGGGTTGGATGCTGCTGCTGCTGGGCGATCGTCAGCGCTGCAAAGTCTACGGGAGGATTCAAGGAGCTGGTGAGTTGTTGGTTTTCCTCCAGGAGATCACAGGGTTTAAAAAAGAATAGTAGTTTCACATTTAAAAACTGTTCCACTAGTAATGTCTCGCAGAGTCTGATTCCTTCATGTTTTTGCACTTGATGCAGCTCTTTGATTCCATCATCATGTAGTAATGTATAACTCTTGAGCTGCAACACGGTTCGTGATTCGTAGTCATGAAATTTAATCTATTTGATTCGTGTTCATAGACATACATTTTTTTTCTTGTGATGCTCAGCACGACTTTCAACAACGTGTTTTTTTTTTCTACGAATGTCCAGCAACACGTTACGCACCAACTACTTAGTTAGGTTTAGGAAAAGATCGCAGTTTGGGTTTAAATATCACCGGGAGTTACGTGACAAATAACTCCACTTTGACCTCTGGTTTCACACGGGATTATGAACAGCGGTCTCCTGGGTGAAAGTCCGGTGTTTTTTTGACCCGCCCATCCACCCCAACCTCCTTCCTACGCGGCGTTCACTGCTCGTTATAGTCCATGGTTCACAATTAAATAGAAATTGATAGTTGATTGAACGGAGTAGTTTTATTTTGAAATGACTGGAGCGGAAATTGACAAGTGCGTCACCTGTTGCTGGACATTTTGTAGGAAAACGCACGATAAATACGTCGTTGAAAGTCGTGCTGAGCTTCACGGAGAAAAAACACAAATCAAATTGATTCAATTTTATGACTACGAATCACAAACTGCTGTGATACTCGGCTGTGAATTAATACCTTTCCTCTGATTAATATTAAGACATCACCATCAAATCTGTGTTGCTGCAAATTGACAAATTGCTTTGCTCGTTGAAATGTTGATAATTCTACAAATGGATGAACAGATGATTCGGTGTTTCACTGCAGCAAGACAGAGGAAGTATTATAAACTGATGTATAGTTTGGCTGCACAATTTAATAATTTAAAAGCATTTTATTTGGAGGGAATTCAGTCACTAATGTCCTGACACCTCAGAATCTCAGTATTTTTTAGTAAGTCAGATCCTGATGGAAGTAGTAGTTTGTTTAGTATTTGTTATAAGAAGTTTTCCCTGCAGACCACCAGGGAGCTCAGTGGTTGATGACATCATTGTGTGTGTAGAGCGCAGAAAAATGCTTTTCACTCAACACTCTTCTATGAAGGTCATTTACCTGAGACATCAGGATGAGTTTGCAGGTCTCAAACGTTGGAGAAGTTGATCCAGTTTGTGTGTTTTTTTTTATGGTTGCAGCGGCGCTTCAGCGAAGTCATGGCCAGATTACAGCGTCCACGCCTCTGTTCTTTCATCTGTGTCTCCACCGTCTTACTCCTCATCCTCTTCAGCCAAGGTGGGTCTGCATAACACTTCACACTCTTCTTTAGGGGGGTCCAGGGGGTCTTTAGGGGGGGATAGCAGGTCAACAGTAGATGTCACATAGAAGTGGTGTACATCATCTGAAAGCTGAGAACCTGGAGATTAATTTGAGATGCTGCTCAGCACTGTGTGTCAAGTTGTTCTAGTGTTTCAGGGTTTAGAACATTATAATAGAAATATATGATGTCCATCTCCATGCTGTATTATGTCTCATAAGTTGTTGCAGCAATTTTTGGGTTGATACCAGATTTGGTGCTAAATTTAACCATCTTTTACCACTGGAGAATTGATAAAAACTGATCAATAATCCCTCCAAAATACCACATTAAGACACCAAGACCTTGAGGAACACCAGAGAAAAAGACATGCTGTGATTTGGGATCAAATCACCAGTTTCTGTTTCACACAAAAAGAAAAGCAAGACTTGTTTCTGTAGTAAGAATCCTAATAACATTACTGAATGTGCTCCTTAAAAGACAAGTGGTCATCAATTAAGAATCCTAGATATTTAAAAGTACAATTTGTTGACCATTTCTCGTTACAGTGTTCTCAGATAGTGCAGTTTTTGAAGTGGTAAAGAACATAAATGTTGTTTTGTCTGCATTAAGAACAAGTTGCAGATGATAAAGCTGTTCTTGTACCACATCAAAAGCATGTTGTAGATACTCAAAGGCCTTAGCAGGAGTGGGTGCAGAGCAGTAGTAGAATAAATGAGCATGTAAAAGATATTTTTTTTTAGTTTTAAAATCTAATAATAATGTTTGATTTCCCCTCAGCATTAAGAGACAGACGACGGGAAGAGAGACACAGAAGAGACGTCCTGGACTCCACAGGTCATTCTCATTTCATCCTCCTGCTTGTTTGTCAGCATGTTTATTGCTTCACCTGCTAACAGTGAAAGGGAAACGTGAACGATTCACAGCCCAACACACTCAGTTTGCCTGAACTGCAGCTTGTTGTTGATGTTAAACTGCATCAGTCTGTGTTTGTTAACGTGCTGTTTCTTTATTATTAATAATGTGAGATGGAGCTGTGGAGTTGCATACAGTATAGTCAAAGATCGTACATTGATAAGAAGTGAAAGTCAATTATTCGTTCCATTGTAACGCAGAGCTACACTTCCGCCATTTTGGACTGAAAGCGACTACCAGACGCTGGTAAAACGTCCGTCTACAAAGAGACGTGCAAAAGTAAAACTAAATTATTTCTATTCTGTTGTCATATTCTACCGAAATGTCCTACGTTGAACAATAAGAATATTATCAATATGCATAATATTATAATTATTTACTTATTAAACTTTATTGATTCCCAGAGGAGCAGAAAGTGAGAGATGGACACAAACGGAAGTTAGACAAAAAACCAACACACAGATTTAGAGAGAAATGTCAAACTTTTTCATGTCAAGGATCCAGAAACTCATGGGTTTTACATGGGTTTAACATGGGTTTTACATGGGTTTTATTTGGGTTTTACATGGGTTTTACTTGGGTTTTACTTGGGTTTTACTTGGGTTTTACATGGGTTTTACATGGGTTTTACATGGGTTTTACATGGGTTTTACTTGGGTTTTACTTGGGTTTTACATGGGTTTTGCTTGGGTTTTACATGGGTTTTACATGGGTTTAACATGGTTTTTACATGGGTTTTACTTGGGTTTTACTTGGGTTTTACTTGGGATTTGCATGGGTTTTACTTGGGTTTTACTTGGGTTTTACTTGGGTTTTACTTGGGTTTTACATGGGTTTTACATGGGTTTTACTTGGGTTTTACTTGGGTTTTACATGGGTTTTACTTGGGTTTTACTTGGGTTTTACATGGGTTTTACTTGGGTTTACATGGGTTTTACATGGGTTTTACTTGGGTTTTGCTTGGGTTTTGCTTGGGTTTTGCTTGGGTTTTACATGGGTTTTACATGGGTTTTGCTTGGGTTTTACATGGGTTTTGCTCGGGTTTTGCTTGGGTTTTACTTGGGTTTTACATGGGTTTTACTTGGGTTTTACCTGGGTTTTACATGGGTTTTACATGGGTTTTACTTGGGTTTTACTTGGGTTTTACATGGGTTTTACTTGGGTTTTACTTGGGTTTTACATGGGTTTTACTTGGGTTTACATGGGTTTTACATGGGTTTTACTTGGGTTTTACATGGGTTTTGCTTGGGTTTTGCTTGGGTTTTGCTTGGGTTTTACATGGGTTTTGCTTGGGTTTTGCTTGGGTTTTACATGGGTTTTACATGGGTTTTACATGGGTTTTGCTCGGGTTTTGCTCGGGTTTTACATGGGTTTTACATGGGTTTTACTTGGGTTTTACTTCGGTTTTACATGGGTTTTACATGGGTTTTACATGGGTTTTACATGGGTTTTACATGGGTTTCTGGCTGAGTTGGACTGTTTTTTATCGAATTGGGTTTTAAGTTTGGCAGGAAACTGTCAATCTGATCTGGCAGCATACTGCTGACGAAATACATTTGAATAAAAAAACAATTACCCAAGAAACTAGAAAGCAAACACAGTCCGCTGAGGCAAAACAGTCCTCAGATCTTTATTGAATCTGTTAATTTAATAAAAGAAAATTTGCATCAAAATACAAAGAAATAAAGATAACTGTGACATATTTTTTCTTTTTCATATTTTAAGAAAGTACAAGAAGAGAAGAAATGTTAACAAATCCTTTCAATTTATTCCTGATGTCAGTCTAATTATCCAGCAAATATAATTCTAAATCTAGCAGCTGACGAGCACATGTGACCGTAAACTGAACGTCCTCTAGATCTAAATGATAAAATATCTAAATAATATTTAATAAAAAGCCAGAATGAACTCACTAAATGAGAGCGACCCCTTCACTGACCTCCTGTTATTTCGATAACTACCACCACAGGGACTAATTCCTCTGAGTAACTGTTATTTCTTTATGTCATTTAAGTGCATCATTATACAGACACATTCTGCTGACTCTGCTAATCCCATAATAGAGATTAAAACCAGAATAAGCTCACGTTGACTTTCCTGTCTTTTATTTCCTCAGAAATCCCAGCGGAGCACATCGATCCGGCCGCCATCGACCTCACTCCCCTGGTCAATACTTTAATAAATAACAGCCAATCGGGTACGTTGTCATAATATCGTTGGTGTGGAGATCAATAGTTTAGCTGTTAAATCTTTCATGTATGTTCGTCGTGATTAAACCACAGCGGAGGTCAAACAGAAGGCGGCTCAGCTTTCAGAAGACTTTCTCACCTCACGTCCAGCGGTGTCTGTCAGATACTTCTGATACTACAATATACTACAATACTATGCAAAAATAGTGTCTGTATTACTCTTTATAATCTGCAAAACATGGTGTCACAGGGTTTTGATTATTTCTTTGTAGATAAAAAAACGACTGTCAATCAATTAAAATATTTATTCTGCTTTTTTTTTTTTTTTTTTTTCTGTTCTAAATGTACCTTAAAGGGAGATTTGTCAAGTATTTAATAATCAGCATGGGAGTTTACAAATGTGCTGCTTTATGCAAATGTATGTATATATTTATTAGGGCTGTCAAAGTTAACACGATAATAACGCAAATTTTTTTTAACGCCACTAAGTTCTTTAACGCAACTTGTGATTTTTAGGTTGTAGCGGCTCAGTTTTAAAGCTAGAGTGAAGATACTGGTATCATATGAAACTAGAAAACCTGATGAGTCCATCGGTACCAACCAGGTCATACTAGCTTGTCAGGAAAGAGGTTAAATAACGCTCCAAACTTACGCTAAATTTTGGCGATTTTGGCCATTTTTAAAGGGGTCCCTTGACCTCTGACCTCCAGATAATGTGAATGTAAATGGGTTCTATGGTTACCCACGAGTTGTTAATTGATTTCCAATAATAAATATATACATATATTTTGCATAAAGCAGAATATTTGTCCACTCCCATGTTGATAAGAGTATTAAATACTTGACAAATCTCCCTTTAAGATTAATTTAGTGATTAAATATTTTAATGGATTGACAGCCCTGCTTTAATTGCCTCCTTTTATTAATGAAATGTAAATGTGCAACATATTAAACTGTTAGATTTAAGCATAGAAATGTGACGTGACCCATCTTGACCTCTGTGGTCTCCTGTGAATCACAGCTGCAGTTATGCACAGGTCTTCTGTGATATTTTTATAACTGAACCATGATAACCACAACATTGTTCTTGTCTTAAACTTAAATAATCTGCAGTTTAAACCTACTTTGATGCATGATAACATTTCCCATGTCTGTTGTGGTCCTCCAGGCTCGCGGCAGCTCTTCTCCCTCCTCAGCGTGACGTCCTACAGCTCTCTGGCTCTCCATAAACTCACCCTGCTGCTCTACAACAGTAAATATATTCACTCTTTTTTTCAAGTATATAAACAGTTATACCGAACTTTATACTGGATCTCAATACGTTAGTTAGTGTGAGCATTACTGGGTCCGTTTCTATGATAAATATAAGTCAGTGGTGCCATCTAGTGGTTTGGATGTGTAACTATAATTTAATGAACTGGGGTAGTATTATACTGTAGCACCACACATGTCTGGACTGATTGAAATAAGGTGTACAGTTTGAACACAGCGTAACTGTGGACTAACATGACATTGATATGGGTTTATACTAGGGCTGTCAATCGGTTAAGATATTTAATCGCAATATTGTCCACGATTATCTGTTCAAAATGTACCTTAAAGGGAGATTTGTCAAGTATTTAATCCTCTTATCAACATGGGAGTGGACAAATATGCTGCTTTATGCAAATGTATGTATATATTTATTATTGGAAATCAGTTAACAACACAAAACAATGACAGATATTGTCCAGAAACCCTCACAGGTACTTATGTATAATGTATATGTACTTACTTATGTATAATACAATATACAAATAGATAAATAAATAGAAAAAATAGATAAACAGATAAATAAATAAATAGAAAAAATAGAAAATCAAAAATACATATAAAAAATAAAATAATGGAAAATAAAAAGTACATAAATAAATGTAAAAAAAAATGGAAATGGAAAAGAAAAGAGAATAGAAAAAAAAAAATATATATATATAGAAAATGGAAATCAATGAACAACACAAAACAATGACAGATATTGTCCAGAAACCCTCACGGGTACTGCATTTAGCATAAAACAATATGCTCAAATCATAACATGGCAAACTGCAGCCCAACAGGCAACAACAGCTGTCAGTGTGTCAGTGTGCTGACTTGACTATGACTTGCCCCCAAAACTGCATGTGATTATCATAAAGTGGGCATGTCTGTAAAGGGGAGACTCGTGGGTACCCATAGAACCCATTTACATTCACATATCTGGAGGTCAGAGGTCAACGGACCCCTTTGAAAATGGCCATGACAGTTTTCTCGACAAAATGTAGAGTAAGTTTGGAGCGATGTTTTAGTTCAGTTTTAAGCTCCATCACTGCCTCTAAACACTAAAAAGTTTACATAATATGTATTCAATATTTACATCAGGTCAAAACACACAGAAGCTGTTTATTTGTGTCTGCTGTTTGTAAAATATTGTCTCTGAACTGTTTTCTCCTCCTGTAACGTCGTCGTGTGTTTTTCAGTTTCCAGCATCAGAAGCGTAGAAAGCAACAAGTTCAGGAGACGGTTCTGTTACTGCGTCACTAATGAGACCAACGATCTGACAGGTGATGCAACTTTAAATATTTTATTTTGATTTGTAAATGTTTCAGTTAAAAAATCTGTCTCACTTTGTTTTCCATCAGACTTCACGGCCATACTGTTGGATGTGATGGGAAACTCGACCAGTTACCTGCATGAGCTCTTTAAATCTGCCTCCATATTATCAGGTGGGCTTTTTGAACTTCTTTTGATTTATGTTCCATTATGTAGAGATGAATAATATTTATTGTCCATAGGCCCAGAGAATACATAAATGTACAGGGAGGGAAAATAACATGTTTGTTTATACTTATATTAGGAGAGAAGAGAAGATAAATATAGAAAAGGAATTGAAAAAGAATAAATAAGAGATAGATAAATAAATAAAAATAAAAATGAGAGATAATGTTAGAAAATAGAAATAAAATAATAATAAAAAATAGAATAGGAATAATAATAAATAAAAACTAAATAGGGAAAAAAATAATAAAAAAATAAAATAAAAATGAGAGATAAAGCTAGAAAATAGAAAGAAAATAAAATAAAAAATAGAATAGGTATAATAATAAATTAAAACTAAATAGAGAAAACTAAATAGGGAAAAAATAATACTAAAAAATAAAATTAAATAAAAATAAGAGATAAAGTTAGAAAATGGAAATAAAAAAATGGAATAGGAATAATAATAGATAAAACTAAATAGAGAAAACTAAATAAGGAAAAAAATAATAATAAAAAAAAATTAAATAAAAATAAGAGATAAAGTTAGAAAATGGAAATAAAAAAATGGAATAGGAATAATAATAGATAAAAACTAAATAGGGAAAAAAATAATAATAAAATAAAATAAAAATGAGAGATAAAGTTAGAAAATGGAAATAAAAAAATGGAATAGGAATAATAATAGATAAAAACTAAATAGGGAAAAAAATAATAATAAAATAAAATAAAAATGAGAGATAAAGTTAGAAAAAAAAAGTAAAATAATAAAAAAAAATTGAATAGGAATAATAATAAATAAAAACTAAATAGAGAAAACTAAATAGGGAAAAAAATTATAAGAAAAAAAGAAAAAAATATATATATAAAGTTAGAAAATGAAAAAAAAAAAAAAATGGAATAGGAATAATAATAAATAAAAACTAAATAGGGAAAATAATAATAATAAAAAAATAAAATAAAAATTAAAGAGAAACAAAGTAAATAGTGATAATAAATCACAACAAAAAAAAAATAAGTTATTGGGGACCACTTAGTTAAGAATACATCTGTCCTTAGTTGTAACGTGATACGATGTGTTTTCTTTTTGTGTCTCAGTGAGCCAGAGGAACAACTCAGACTGTATCTACATCTGTGTGATGGCCGGTAAGATGGGTAAGTAGAGCTCACCGGATCCGTTTCTACTGAGTTCTAGTTCAAACAAGATGGACTGTGTGTTTTAATGTGCAGCATCATTCTCATCAGCGCTGTTTTTAAGTTTAAATCCAGATGGTTTTATTCTGCAAAAGTCACATTGTGCTCATAACAATCAGTGATGAACGTGTGAATGTGATGTGTGTGTTTTGTCCAGGCAGAGACGTGCCGGAGCTGTGGGAGGTCGGCTCCATCACGCCGCTCTTCAACCAGACCATCGTGGAGGGACCACACAGAGGTCAGTTCACGCTACACACTGGGTGCATCTCGTTTCCTCGCTCCTCGTTTTAACCGGAAGTTGTTCTAGTTCGCCAATTTGAAGACTTCCCAAAGCTCTTATTTCTGCACGGAGGAGCGAGGAGACACGAGAGCAGCCTTCACGGAAGTCTTTATACCGACCAACACGCGTCCAATCAGTAACTGATGTCGGTAAAAAAGACTTCCGTGGAGGATTACATCGGTGTTCCCTCGCTTATAGCTCTTCCAGCAAGCCTCCTCGCTCCTCGAGATGCATTTTAGGAATTGGGATGTCCTTCAAAGTAGAACGCTGAGATCGATTTCCGGGTCACAAGCCGGAGGATCGAGGAGACGAGGAGACGAGGACGCACAAAATCGGGAAATGGGAGATAGTTCTTTGCGTCTCTCCATGCGTCCCCCGGTGGGAGGGACTAAGACGCAAGTGAGGGGAAACGTGGATGCAATTAAGAGACTTGAGATGCACCCACTGATGCACTGGTTTGGTCACTGGTAGCATGCAACACAACCACCAGGTGGCAGCATCGACTCAAACCTGAACTCGTAAGCATCAGACGTCTTCTGATGCCACATTTATGGAGATTGAGCCATAAAATGCAATAATACTGCAAACTTTTTTAAATAAAATAACACTACGCAGTGTACCTGAGATATTACATTTCCCAGCAGGCAGCAGAGTTTTGGATACGGAGGGTTCAAATCACTGCTCACGGTTGAGGCCGGTTTTCCAGACTTGTGTTAAAAGAACCTTAAATTTATGAAAGTTAACATCAAGCGGAGACGAGACTTTTGGGCTCCAGACTTCTGCTCTTATAGGTTGTTGTGAAGGAAAAGAAGACTTTAGAGATACGATTATCTCGGTGTGGCAGAAAGAGCTGCAGGAAAGTCCTCAGGTTCTGGGTTAAAGTCTGAGGACGGGGATGAGTTTCAGAAGTCAGCATTACAAGAAAAGACTGAAAAACACTTTCCAAAAGTTTTATCTGGTTGCTCAAAGTCAGAGTGAATTAAAGGTGAATCCTGAGTAGGTTGATGGATTTTAAAGACACGAAGTGTGTCTCTAATGTGTGTTTAATAATTTAGCCCTGCTGGCTTGATTTCTTCTTCTTCTTCTTTTAATGAAACGACTCAAACGTTTTAAATCAAACCGTGAGAAGATATTTAGCCTTTAGAAATCACGTCTGTGAGACTTGAAACTTTTCTTTTCAACTAATCTCGTTGTAACTTCTAACAATAAGACAATATGAGTTGAAGACATCCATCCTCATACCTACATTCACAAAGGGTTGTCAGTTAAATTTAATATAATGTTTGGCTTAATAAAACTGTTTTTGGAAGATTTTTAACTTCCAAAAATAACAGTTAAGCTTGTTGACTATTAACTGAAGAGTAATTAACTATCAATTTACCATTTATTAATGATGGTTGTTATAAAGTGTTACATACTCTCCCTGTTTACATGATTAAACGTTGCTACAGATGTTTACGGTCAACCTATTTATACATTAATAAAGTCACTCGCTAAGACATTTCTTAAGTTTTAATAGTGCTGATTTATTTCATCACTAGTTTGAAACTAGTTAGCTAGTTACTAAAGAATTTAGTGAGTTTACAAATAACTGGTGCAACACAATCCTGTTTTGGAAAATTTGATTTAAGACCTCTAATTCCAAGGTGTTCATCCCTTTACTGAACCTTTTCTTCTTCCTGTTAAAGTAGGTAACATCTCCTCCTTCAGGCTGCCTGTCGGTGAGTAACACAGTCAGCACCTTTTTAAAAAAAAAAAAAAAAAGCTCATTCAAGCATCTGTTGTCCTCATTTAATTCATGTTTCCATTAATCATCTATTTTAAACCCCAGCATGGCACCAACTGCCCACCAATCTGAGTCACATCTCTCCGTCTGGGATGAGCTCCATGTTAACCAGCAGAGTCCATTCTACCGCACATGGTGAGTCTCTGCAGGAGGCCGGTGTTCATGGTTAGACTCAGTCTGTTAAACCTGCAGACTGGGAATCAGCGTCTAATATTATCCAGAACAGCTTTTTAAAGCTGTTAACAGGAAGAAGCTCCTGGTTTATTAGAACGACAGGCTAGGATTCTGACTTGCTGATATTTCAGAGCCGTGGTCGGGGCCATAGATTCTGACTTACTGATATTTCAGAGCCGTGGTCGGGGCCATAGATTCTTACTTACTGATATTTCAGAGCCGTGGTCGGGGCCGTAGATTCTGACTTACTGATATTTCAGAGCCGTGGTCGGGGCCATAGATTCTGACTTACTGATATTTCAGAGCCGTGGTCGGGGCCGTAGATTCTGACTTACTGATATTTCAGAGCCGTGGTCGGGGCCATAGATTCTGACTTACTGATATCTCAGAGCCGTGGTCGGGGCCATAGATTCTAACTTACTGATATCTCAGAGCCGTGGTCGGGGCCATAGATTCTAACTTACTGATATTTCAGAGCCGTGGTCGGGGCCATAGATTCTAACTTACTGATATTTCAGAGCCATGGTCGGGGCCATAGATTCTAACTTACTGATATTTCAGAGCCATGGTCGGGGCCATAGATTATAACTTACTGATATTTCAGAGCCATGGTCGGGGCCATAGATTCTAACTTACTGGTATTTCAGAGCCGTGGTCTGGGCCATAGATTCTAACTTACTGGTATTTCAGAGCCGTGGTAGGGGCCATAGATTGTAACTTACTGATATGTCAGAGCCGTGGTCGGGGCCATTGATTCAAACTTACTGATATTTCAGAGCCACAGATTCTGACTTACTGATATTTTTGAGCCGTGGTCGGTGCTATAGATTCTAACTTAATGATATTTCAGAGCCTTGGTCGGGGCCATATATTCTAATTTACTGATATTTCAGAGCTATGGTGGGGGCCATAGATTCTCACTTAGTGATATGTCAGAGCCATGGTCGGGGCCATAAATTCTGACTTACTGATATTTCAGAGCCATGGTCTGACATTCTCTCCTCGTCTGTGTTTGATTCATTAGTTTCACCAACAACTATGGATGAAACAGCTGCTACAGCAGCAAAGATGGCCACCGCCCAGCCGCTTGCACCAGTTCGACAACCTGCAACTGTCATACCACAAAGTCAGACTACAGCGGAGACGACACAAAGAGGGACGACACAGAAAGTAACAACGCAAGCAGTGGCGACGGCACTGACAACAGCTACAATTTCACAACCAATAGCGTCAACGCAACTAACCACCGCGCTGCAAGTCACAACTGTTACAACAGCTGCAGCCCCAACCACAGTAAGAGCACCATCAACCACAGTTAGAGCACCATCAACCACAGTAGGAGCTCCATCAACCACAGTAAGGGCTCCATCAACTACAGTAGGAGCTCCATCAACCACAGTAAGGGCTCCATCAACCACAGTAGGAGCTCCATCAACCACAGTAAGGGCTCCATCAACCCCATCAACCACAGTAGGAGTTCCATCAACCCCATCAACCACAGTAGGAGCTCCATCAACCACAGTAAGGGCTCCATCAACCACAGTAGGAGCTCCATCAACCACAGTAAGGGCTCCATCAACTACAGTAGGAGCTCCATCAACTACAGTAGGAGTTCCATCAACCACAGTAAGAGCACCATCAACCACAGTTAGAGCACCATCAACCACAGTAGGAGCTCCATCAACCACAGTAGGAGCTCCATCAACCACAGTAGGAGCTCCATCAACTACAGTAGGAGTTCCATCAACCACAGTAAGAGCACCATCAACCACAGTTAGAGCACCATCAACCACAGTAGGAGCTCCATCAACCAAAGTAGGAGCTCCATCAACCCCATCAACCACAGTAGGAGCTCCATCAACCACAGTAAGGGCTGCATCAACCACAGTAGGAGCTCCATCAACTACAGTAGGAGTTCCATCAACCACAGTAAGAGCTGCATCAACCACAGTAGGAGCTCCATCAACCACAGTAGGAGCTCCATCAACCACAGTAGGAGCTCCATCAACCACATCAACCACAGTAAGAGCTCCATCAACCACAGTAGGAGCTCCATCAACCACAGTAGGAGCTCAGTCAACCACAGTAGGAGCTCCGTCAACCACAGTAGGAGCTCCATCAACCATGGTAGGAGCCCCGTTGACGACCACGGTAGGAGTGCCATTGACCATTAGAGCTCTATCAACTACAATTCGAGCACCATCAACCATTAGAGCTCCATCAACCACAGTTAGAGCCCCTTCGACCACAGTAGGAGCACCATCAACCACAGTAAGAGCACCATCAACCACAGTAGGAGCACCATCAGCCACAGAAGGAGCTCCATCAACCACAGTAGGAGCACCATCAACCACAGCTAGAGCATCATCAGCCACAGAAGGAGCTCCATCAACCACAGTAGGAGCACCATCAACCACAGAAGGAGCTCCATCAACCACAGTAGGAGCACCATCAACCACAGTAAGAGCACCATCAACCATCAGAGCTCCATCAACCACAGTAAGAGAACCATCAACCACAGTAGGAGCACCATCAACCACAGTTAGAGCACCATCAACCATTACAGCGCCACCAACCACAGTAAGAGCACCACCAACCATTAGAGCTCCGTCAACCACATTTAGAGCACCACCAATCATTAGAGCTCCGTCAACCACATTTAGAGCACCACCAACCATTAGAGCTCCATCAACCACAGTTGGAGCTCCATCAACCACAGTTGGAGCTCCATCAACCACAGTTGGAGCTCCATCAACCACAGTAAGAGCTCCATCAACCATTAGAGCTCCATCAACCACAGGAAGAGCTCCATCAACCATTGGAGCTCCAACAAACACATTAAGAGCACCATCAACCATTAGAGCTCCATCAACCACAGTAAAAGCTCCATCAACCATTAGAGCTCCATCAACCACAGTAAGAGCTCCATCAACCATTAGAGCTCCATCAACCACAGTTGGAGCTCCATCAACCATTAGCGCTCCATCAACCACAGTTGGAGCTCCATCAACCACAGTTAGAGCTCCATCAACCACAGTAGGAGCTCCGTCAACCACAGTAAGAGCTCCATCAACCATTAGAGCTCCATCAACCACAGTAAGAGCTCCATCAACCATTAGAGCTCCATCAACCACAGTAGGAGCTCCATCAACCACAGGAAGAGCTCCATCAACCATTGGAGCTCCAACAAACACATTAAGAGCACCATCAACCATTAGAGCTCCATCAACCACAGTAGGAGCTCCATCAACCATTAGAGCTCCATCAACCATAGTAAGAGCTCCATCAACCATTAGAGCTCCATCAACCACAGTAAGAGCTCCATCAACCATTAGAGCTCCATCAACCACAGTAAGAGCTCCATCAACCATAAGAGCTCCATCAACCACAGTTAGAGCACCATCAACCATTAGAGCTCCATCAACCACAAGTACAACCCAACCGGCCACAGCATCAACCAAACCCACGACGTTCTCACCAGTTGTTAGTCTGACCCGGCTAATCACAGCGACACACCAGCCAAGTACAACCAGCCAGCACACGACTTCCACAGTTCAGCCCACAAGACTTTCAGCTGTCCGACCCACAGCAGGACCTACGGTGGCTAGAAGGACTACAGGGCCCCTTAGCAGGAGAACTACAACACCCAGCAAGTCTGTGGAGACAGAAAAACCAGGTAAAGATTTCTTCAGTTCAGTGGGTTTCATATGAATGGGCCATAGATTCTAACTTACTGATATTTCAGAGCCGTGGTCCGGGCCATAGATTGTAACTTACTGATATTTCAGAGCCGTGGTCGGGGCCATAGATTCTAACTTACTGATATTTCAGAGCCGTGGTCGGAGCCATAGATTCTAACTTACTGATATTTCAGAGCCGTGGTCGGAGCCATAGATCCTAACCTACTGATATTTCAGAGCCGCGGTCGGGGCCATAGATTCTAACTTACTGATATTTCAGAGCCGTGGTCGGGGCCATAGATTCTAACTTACTGATATTTCAGAGCCGTGGTCGGGACCATAGATTCTAACTTACTGATATTTCAGAGCCGTGGTCGGGGCCATAGATTGTAACTTACTGATATTTCAGAGCCGTGGTCGGAGCCATAGATCCTAACCTACTGATATTTCAGAGCCGCGGTCGGGGCCATAGATTCTGACTTACTGATATTTCAGAGCCATGGTCGGAGCCATAGATTCTAACTTACTGATATTTCAGAGCCGTGGTCGGAGCCATAGATTCTAACTTACTGATATTTCAGAGCCGTGGTCGGAGCCATAGATCCTAACCTACTGATATTTCAGAGCCGCGGTCGGGGCCATAGATTCTAACTTACTGATATTTCAGAGCCGTGGTCGGGGCCATAGATTCTAACTTACTGATATTTCAGAGCCGTGGTCGGGGCCATAGATTCTAACTTACTGATATTTCAGAGCCGTGGTTGGGGCCATAGATTCTAACTTACTCTGAAGACTCTGAAGGTATAAAAAAAAGCCATCAAACGCAGGTTTAAGTATTCCTGACCAATAATAGGAGCTGTTTTTTTGAACAGCCTGTTAGCTGTTCTGCTCTGCTGTGCAGGAACAGTTTGACTCCGACTGCTGACCTGCTCTCAGACAACAACTCTAATCACATCACATCCATTCGCTGTCATTTCTGGACACACCGGCGGGTACTGATTCAATTTCAGCCTGACGAAAGGTGTGCATTATGTGTGTGTTAGAGCGCGGTGAGGAAGAGAGGGGGAGCCGTGCAGGAGGCTAAGATAGTCACTATGGTAACCCAGGCGCTGCCCCCCCTTTATGCAGAAGCTTTGATGGGTTTTAAGCCGCAAAGGTTAAAAGCAAATTAAGGCCAAAATATTCAACGTTTCTGTCTGCTATATGATCAGTGAGCATGTTAGGAGGAAAAAGAGACTCCTCTTGGTGAGAAGGAACTGAGGAACAAAAAACAAACAATATAAGCTGTATGGTTCACAACCAAAGAGATAAAATTAATTCTAAAATTATATAACAATTCAAATTAAGAGCAGTATGAACCTAAGGATGGACAATAAAATAAATCGACTAATCGGCTGAAGAAATCTAATACCAAAACGACCGATTACTTGACTAAGCATTACTACGTAAATAGTCCTACTTTTGATAACTTAAATGAGTTAATTCTAGGGCTGTCTGTTTTAAAGCTAGTTGTTAATTCATTTCCAATAATAAATATATGCATACATTTGCATAAAGCAGCATATTTGTCCACTCCCATGTTCATAAGAGTATGAAATACTTGACAAATCTCCCTTTAAGGTAGAACAGATAAAAAACTTATGACTTAATTCTCATAATATTAAAAAAAAAAAATTCTCTTAAATTTATGACTTTATTCAAATAATATTACGACTTTTTTTCTCTTAAATTTATGACTTTATTCTCATAATATTACGACTTCTTTTCTCTTAAATTTATGACTTTATTCTCATAATATTATGACTTTATTTCTCTTAAACTTATGACTTTATTCTCATAATAGTAAAAAAACATTTTCTCTTAAATTTATGAGTTTATTCTCATAATAATACAATTTTTTTCTCGTAAACATGACTTTATTCTCATAATATTACGACTTTCTTTCTCTTAAACTTATGTCTTTATTCTAATAATATTACGACTTTATTTCTCATAAAACTTATGACTTTATTCTCATAATATACAAATCTTTTCTCGTAAATTTATGACTTAATCCTCATAATAATAAAAAAAAATTCTCGTAAAGTTATGACTTTATTCTCATAATATTACAACTTTTTTTCTCTTAAATTTATGTCTTTATTCTCATAATAATACAATTTTTTTCTCGTAAATTTATGACTTTATTCTCATAATAATACACATTTTTTCTCGTAATTTATGACTTTATTCTCATAATATTATGACTTTATTCTGAAAATCTCAGATTATTTTTTTTTTTTTCCTCAATGTGGCCCTAATACTCAATATTCACATTAGTCACCAGTAAACACTGAAGGTACTCTGACTCTTTAATATTTACCCACAGTTCCCATCAGCACCACTAGATGGCAGTATGATGTCACTTTAGAGACAGCAGCTGCTCCCCCACTGAGTTCTGCCTAGCAACAAGCAGAAGGCCGGAGCATCCTGTGCAATTTGTCACCGAGTCATTAGTGTGCAGTAAAATGAGCATTTGTGGCCCAGCTGCACGTCTCTGCAGCCCCGTGTGTTCAGTCTGTGCACGTTTCATAGGAGACGATGCACACACACACACACACACACACCAGTGATAAGAAGCTTTGGCTCATAAATGGCTGATCTGTGTCAAGGTTTTGCTGCCGTTGTGTGGTTAAAAAAAAAGTAAATGGCTGCAGATTTTCAAGGTGACTTGAGGTGAAACACAGCATATGACATATTCAGTGAAAATGTAATAAATAACATATATAAAAGTAATAATGATAGAAACAAAAATATACATATATGAAACAGTATAGGCTATATAAACAACACACATAGAACCTATTTTCATTCACATATCTGGAGGTCAGAGGTCAAGGGGACCCCTTTTGAAAATGGCCATGACAGTATTTTCCTCGAAGTTTGGAGCGTTATTTAACCTCCTTCACGACAAGCTAGTATGACATAGTTGGTACCGATGGATTCTTCAGGTTTTTTAGTTTCAGATGATACCAGTACTTTTACTCTTCACTCTAGCTTTAAAACTGAGCCGCTACAACCTGAAAATCACAAGTTGTGTTAATGTGTTAAAGAAATTAGCGGCTTTAAAATTAATTCCTTTACCTTTTATTTATATATACTGTGTATATATATATATATATATACATTTGCATAAAGCAGCATATTTGTCCACTCCAATGTTGATAAGAGTATTAAATACTTGATAAATGTCCCTTTAAGGTACATTTTGAACTGATAAAAAATGTGATTAATCGCGAAGTAACTATTTTAATCAATTGTCAGCCTTTGTTAAAATTAGTTTCACCTGTTGTTTCTTGTCAGGGACAAACATTTAACGTTTAAATTTAATTTAATTGTCACCCATTTTATATGCATACATGTTGAATTTGCGTCTCCACTTGTGAAATGTTACAAAATCAAATGTACTACGTGCTGTTTGTTTATAAGTGAGCTGATTATGGAAACAGAAAGAATTAAAACACAAGGGGGATGAAGACGAACTTCTTACAAACCCGGCATCAATAATCTCTTTTTGTCTTTAGCTCGATTTTATAAACCGTCGCTGCTGCTCTGGACGTCGCTCTGCATTGCAAAGTGAGCAAGTAACCGCAGAATGTGAAGAAGAATCTAATTAAAATCCACATTTGAATATGTATTTTTATGGTAATTAGGAGCCCTGTGTACCTGCAAATGCATTAATTATGATTAGAACGCATCGACACCAGTGATTCCTGTAATGGGACTTTAAGTACTGAAACGACATTATGCAGAATGAATACAATGAGAGAATTTGGTGTGAGGATGATTTATTCTGTAAATAAAACCTCTTAAATCACCACTGTGGGCTTTCAGAGGTTAATTATACCGTCTCTGTTTTATTATTTTACCCGTGTGATCATCTTTTATCGTTGTAATTAACTTCTTAATTTGTTTAGTCAGAGCAGACGAACAGGTTGTGAGCAGAAAACAGAGATGTTCTAGTGACTGACGTGACCTCTCACTCTGTCTGTTGAGAGGTTGTCCTTGGAGGAGGCCGGGGCGGACCGACGTCTCGCCGGCCGGCGGCACGACGACCGTCGGCGCTCACAAGCTGCAGCCGTGCGTCCTCGAGCTCTGCAAGTTCTTCTCTCAGTGCCTCTGCAGACCCTTCAGCCACAAGACGCGCATGAAAAGGTGTTTTTTTTTCACTCTTTGAACACTGAGATTTAAATTATATAGATGATGAAGAGCCAGAATACTGAAGAGAGAACGAAGAAGCTGATTCACAGACAAAATAGAAAACATCCAAAAAAACATCTACATGCTGGAATTTAAGGGGGGAAATAGACAAACAATTATATTATTATAACAGTTCCCTGTAGTGTTGAACCAGCGTTGTGTTGATGTGAAGCTGCTCACAGTAATCTCTCTCTCTCTCTCTCTCTCTCTCTCTCTCTCTCTCTCTCTCTCTCTCTCTCTCTCTCTCTCTCTCTCTCTCTCTCTCTCTCTCTCTCTCTCTCTCTCTCTCTCTCTCTCTCTCTCTCTCTCTCTCTCTCTCTCTCTCTCTCTCTCTCTCTCACAGATACTGTGACGACAGCCACCTCTGGTACGAGAAACACACGTCTGAGGTGTGTCGGCGGGTCAGGAGGGTCTCCTTCTCCAGAAGTAAGTGGACTGTAGAGGAAGGTACGGTCGATCGATAGGTGACGAACTTAGAGCCTCTGAAAGCACTTGCAACCTGCCGGGCTGTGATTACGCTGCGAGTCGCTCGCTTCGTTTTGTGAAGTGAAGCTTTATTAAGACTTCACAGATCGATGAGCTGCAAGTCAGAAAATATCTCTATACACACTGTACGTTTATTACTGTAGGTGCCAAAACAACTCTAGTAGGTTCAGTTTTAAAGCTAGAGTGAAGATACTGGTATCATATGAAACTATAAAACCTGATGAATCCATCGGTACCAACCATGTCAGACTAGCTTGTAGTGAAGGAGGTTAAATAACGCTGCAAACTTGCACAAAATTTTGGCGAGGAAAAACTGTCATGTCCATTTTCAAACGGGGTCCCTTGACCTCTGACCTCCAGATCAGTGAATGTAAATGGGTTCTATGGGTACCCACGAGTCTCCCCTTTACAGACATGCCCACTTTATGATAATCACATGCAGTTTAGGGCAAGTCATAGTCAAGTCAGCACAATGACACATTGTTTTATGTTGTTAATTGATTTCCAATTTTTATATTTATTTATTTATCTATCTATTTATCTATTCCAATTTATTTATTTTTTTTGCATTTATTTATCTATTTTTTTTTTATTTTCCGTTCTTTTTTTTTTATATGTATTTTTGATTTTCCATTTTTTATATTTATTAATTTTTCCTTCCAATTTTTTTTTTTTTGTATTTATTTATCTATTTATTTATTTTTTATATTTATTTATAAATACATTAAACATAAGTACCTGTGAGGGTTTCTGGACAATATCTGTCATTGTTTTGTGTTGTTAATTGATTTCCATTTTTTATATTTATTTATTTATTTATCTGTCTATTTATTTATTTTTTATCTATTCCATTTACATTTTTTTTACGTTTATTTATTTTTTTTATTTTCCATTCTTATTTTTTATATGTATTTTTGATTTTCCTTTTTTTATATTTATTAATTTTTCCTTCCAAATCTTTTTTTTTTAAATTTATTTATCTATTTTTTTTTTTTTTTATATTATATACATACATTATACATAAGTACCTGTGAGGGTTTCTGAACAATATCTGTCTTTGTTTTGTGTTGTTAATTGATTTACAATAATAAATATATACATATATTTGCATAAAGAAGCATATTTGTCCACTCCCATGTTGATAAGAGTATTAAATACTTGATAAATCTCCCTTTAAGGTACATTTTGAACAGATAAAAAATGCGATTAATTTGCGATTAAATATTTTAATCGATTGACAGCCCTAATAATATATTCCATTCCTAAATGTTACACACTGTTCCTTTAAAAGGTGAAATAGAATAGTTATGTGTTTAAAACTGCGACTGATTCACGATGTGAACGGTCATATACGTTGTTTAGGGAGTCACTGGCTCACAACTTATTCTGTTATTTAGGTAAGAGGACGAAATTTTACACAAAACACTCCTCGTATAAAACCTAGTATTCTCTGGTTTGTATCTCGTGTATCTTTGATGCAGATCCAGATGAAGCTCTGCAACACAAAAGCAGCTCTTGTGAGGGTGATATCTGATCTCTGACTGCTTCACTTCACTCACTATTTCATGTCAATTTCAAATCAAAGCCTGGTAAAAAAAACCCAGAGTCTAAAAATACACACAGTGAGGACTAATTAGAGCCGGAGGGTGGACCGATAGGACACCGTGTGTGAGGCCTCGCTCTCTCCGGCCCGGCGGCGGGATCAGCTCTGGATGATCGGCGTTGTCAGAAGCCGTGAGAGCGGCGACCTCTTGAGCCCATTAGCTCAGAAGGATTCGTGGCTGCGGCTCGGAGGCTTCCTGCAGAGCTGCTGCTGCTCTAATGAGCTCCGATACTGACTCCCGGTAACACGGCCGACACATCAGCACCAGGTGAAGGAGGAAGTGGGCTCCCCAATTATCTCTGATTCACACACTCCACTTTGTTTTTTAAAAGCACCAACATGACTTCCACTTTAAAAAACTGACATCACTTCAATTACATATTTTTCAATTAGATCCTCTTCTATATGAGTATCTCTGAGGAGGTTTCTGTCCCATTTATTTGTGCGTTAATTTGCAGAATATCTCCAAAACCAATTAATATTATCAGCCGATTGAACGGGCGTTATCAGTGGTTAACGCTACTAGTCTTTGTTTTTTACCTAATAATTTATTGGGAGTAACATCACGTGTACCTACAAATCGAGCATAAATGTAATCGATTGTTCCTCCATATTTTGGTATTTTTCCCCTAAAGCCACCTCCAGACTCAACTATTGCCGATGCAAAAAGGATAAAGAACAAAGTTAAATTAAATTAAAAAAAATTAATAAATAAAAAATATGGCTGTCAATCGATTCAAATACTTAATCACAATTAATTGCACGATTCACGGTTGAAATTAGCACCAGCTACCAGCCAAATGCTGATAAAATATGCAAGTGGCTGCTAGATTTGCTTCACTCAACAGCCAAAAAAACAATATAATCTATTAAATCGCTGGTAGATTCTTTTAATCCACTAGTCAAAGTGGCAGGTGGACAAAAAAAAAGTTAATATCCAACACTGATTAATCACAAATTAATTGCACATTTATTTATCTGTTCTAAATGTACCTTAAAGGGAGATTTGTCAAGTATTTAATACTCTTATCAACATGGGAGTGGACAAATATGCTGCTTTATGCAAATGTATATATATATATTTATTATCGGAAACAGGCAAAATTATTTAACCTCCTTCACAACAAGCTAGTATGACATGGTTGGCACCGATGGATTCATCAGGTTTTTCTAGTTTCATATGATACCAGTATCTTCACTTTAGTTTTAAAACTGAACCTCTGACAGACAAAATAGCGACGGGTTTTAAGGGGTTAATCCTAAGAGACCCGGGGGCGATCCCGACCGACTTTACTGTCTTTCAGAGGCTCTAGTAGGTTTAGTTTTAGAGCTGGAGTGAAGCTACAGATATTATATGAAACTTATATGAAAACCTGATGAATCCATTACTACCAACCATGTCATGCCACCATGTCGGGAAGGAGGCTAAATAACGCTCCAAAGTTGGGCTAAATTTTAGCGAGGAAAAACTGGCACGGCCATTTTCAAAGGGGTCCCTTGACCTCTGACCTCCAGATATGTGGATGAATATCTTGCTGTGAATCTTAATGTGATACTTTGGAGGGATTATTGATCATTTTTATCAATTCTCCAGTGGTAAAAAATGGTTAAATTTAGCACCAAATCTGTGTAACAAATGGTATCAACCCAAAAACTGCTGCAACAAGTGATGAGACATATCAGAGCAAACCCTTATACACTTTCACATGTTTATTTCTGGGTTAACAACTTGACACACAGTGCTGAGCAGCATCTCAAACTAATCTCCAGGTTCCCAGCTTTCAGATGATGTACACCACTTCTATGTGACATCTACTGTTGACCTGCTATCTCCCTCTAAAGACCCCCTGGACCCCCTAAAGAAGAGACTAAAACAGCTCTATTGTGGGTCTCAGAGGGTTAAAACACCAACATGTTTCCACCACTTTGTTCAGTATCGGCCTGATACCCGACCCGGTATCGGTATCGGTGCATCCCCTAATTTTGAAGATGAGCTCATTAAAGCACAGCTGACAGATGAACCTGTCTCCAGTTACCCGGTCTGTAAACCGTCCTCTCCTCCCTCCTCAGATCTGAAGCAGAGATGCCTGACGAAGATGTGCAGTAAACTGTGACCAGAGAGGAAGCAGAGGGGGAAACAAAGAGCCGTTCATCGTCACAGGAAGTCACCGAAACTACAAAAACTACAGCTGAGTACACTTCAGGAGCATCTTGAGAATGTATGGAAAACAGAATCTGGTGATTTTCTAAACCTGGATGTGTTTTGGAAAACTGGAAACACACCTTTTCATTTCTCACTATAATCTACACAGTGATGTGATTTTAGTTGTTAGGGGCCAAGAGGACTAAATGTGTGACTCATACCGGACACCGAAATCCTGAGACTGTCCTGCATTATTTATATAAAAAAAGAAGATCGTATTTAAAACCAAGCTCTTCAAATCTACTGAAGATTTTAACGTTCGGAAAAAAACAGTCTAAAGAAACCGATTTGGATTTTTATTCTTGTGTCAGTTTAATAAAAGTCTGACTAATTTTCCCAGCTGCCCCTGCTCCTCCATCTCTCTGATGCTCATTTTCAATCACATCCACTCAATAGGGGGTCTTCAGGAGACCAAGGTCCAGTTCCAATCCGGTCCCTCCATCCTCCCACTCCGAAGCTCCTTCTTTAAGGTGGAGGCTAGAAATACCGCGGCTACTTTGGGAGGAACTTCCCTCTCTCCAGCTAGGAAATAAATAAATATAAAAATCTGAAATAATTTATAGATCCCCAGGTGGAAATTTAGTTATGTTTTGCTCCCAATCTAGTTAGTCCTGTTCTTGGTTTTTGGCCGTCGCCATATTGGTTTTAAGACATCGTCATCTTGGTTATAAACCGTCGCCATGTTTGATTTTGACCGTCGCCATCTTGATTATAAGCCGTCGCCATGTTGGTTTTTGGACGTCGCCATCTTGATAATAAGCCGTCGCCATTTTGGTTTTTGGCCGTAGCCATCTTTTTTTTTGACCGTCGCCATCTTGATTATAAGTCGTCGCCATGTTGGTTTTTGGACGTCGCCATCTTGTTTTTTGGAGGTCGCCATCTTTGTTTTTGATCGTCGCCATCTTGATAATAAGCCGTCGCCATTTTGGTTTTTGGCCGTCGCCATATTGGTTTTAAGACATCGTCATCTTGGTTATAAACCGTCGCCATGTTTGATTTTGACCGTCGCCATCTTGATTATAAGCCGTCGCCATGTTGGTTTTTGGACGTCGCCATCTTGATTATAAGCCGTCGCCATGTTGGTTTTTGGACGTCGCCATCTTGATTATAAGCCGTCGCCATTTTGGTTTTCGGCCGTCGCCATCTTGTTTTTTGACCGTCGCCATCTTGATTATAAGTCGTCGCCATGTTGGTTTTTGGACGTCGCCATCTTGTTTTTTGGGCGTCGCCATCTTTCTTTTTGATCGTCGCCATCTTGGTTATAAGCCGCCACCATCTTGGTTTTTGAATTATTGAACTGTTAAGTCAATATTGCACAGTTGAAGATGTAATAAATGATGGGGTTATAGCTGCTGATAGGGGTAACAAATAATAAATATATGTTGTGTGTATATATATATATATATATATATATATATATGTATGTATATATACAACACTTTACAATCAAATGAACATGTCTACTGTTTTCTAGACGAGACATTTGATCCTAAATACAATCTGTTTACTTTAAGTTGACAACGTCTGTATGACGATAAATTAAATGTCTATCTTAGTCTGAGCAGTTTACAGTAATGTTTGTACCGGTAGTCACACGGAACTGATATTGGAGCGTGTTTCATGACGAACACTAAACGGCGTTGCACGTGGTCAGTGAGAACAGCTGGTTCAGTCGACAGTCAAATCAACACCTGTAGCAGCTTTAAAACCAAACTGGTCAGTACTTGTGTTCCTGTGATTTTATCCTCTTGCCGTATGTAACATCTGACATAAACATCTGTACCGCCCCCCCCCCCACCTGACCCACACAGTGCCCCACTATCACCCTGTTATTAAACCTCCTCTGCTTCACTGACCCCCCCATCCCTGCAGGTAGTCATTGATCTGAACTCCTGGGAGGATCAGATAAGACCAGGTCGACCCCTGGGTCACAAATCCAGCCCCCCCCCCCCTTGCGGGACAAAGACCACTCTGTGGGTCCCTCCGTCAGGACCCCACCTCCGTTAAAGCTTCAAATACCTGCAGGAACCTAACCATGATAAGCTCCTGCTCAGGTGTCACCTGATAGCCAATAAGACCCGAACTGAAGGGGCTCGCCTCCTCAGTCCGACTGATAAACAGTTAGCAGAGCTGAGAGTTTATTCTATCGGGGAAAACGAGGCACTAAAACAGGCTTCCACCTTCTCTGTTGGCTGCTAACGTCCATCAGAGCTCAGTGTGCTTCCTTACAATGAGTCCGGGTTTAACGCTCGTCTTTATTCGATGAAGAGACCACAACTTCTGCAGCCGCCGCCTCACTAACAAGGTAAGATGTTCTTTGGTTTTTGAAGTTTTGTTTGGTTGGTTGCTCTCAGTGTTTGGAGGCTTGTTAATTCATGATTACAGGTCTTAGTTTGTGGTGTTGTTGCTCTGTAATTTTTTATAATGCAGTATTTGATTTAAGTGAAAGTGGATGGAGTTTTGCAGCACATTCAACAATGGGGACGGGTGATACCAGACTTTTTAAATTTGATTCAAACCAATACTTTTTTCTTCCAATTTAACAGATACTGATCATCTCTTAAATTGGTATTTTTTTTTTTAAATAATGGTACAAACAGCGGTGCTAACTGTACCTGGATATGCTTTGCCTCTCTCAAAACTCTTTTGCAACGTCTTCTGTTGTGCAGAAGACGTTGACTTATGGGCATCTTCTTGTTTTTGTTCCGCCTCCTTGTAACTTTCAGGGTGTTTTTAAATGTTTGAAGAGTTTACTTGTGTTGCTGCTGTGTGCCACTTTTGGTATAAACATTATATTGAAAAGTTTGGTTTTTGGCCGTCGCCATCTTGGTTTTTGACCATCACCATCTTGGTTTCCAGCTGCCGCCATGTTGGTTTTTGGCCTTAGCCATCTTGGTTTTTGGCCTTCGCCATCTTGGTTTTTGGCCTTAACCATCTTGGTTTTTGGCCTTCGCCATCTTGGTTTTTGGCCATCGCCATCTTGGTTTTTGCCCTTAGCCATCTTGGTTTTTGGCCTTCGCCATCTTGGTTTTTGGCCATCGCCATCTTGGTTTTTGGCGTTCGCCGTCTTGGTTTTTGGCCATCGCCATCTTGGTTTTTGGCGTTCGCCATCTTGGTTTTTGACCGTCACCATCTTGGTTTTTCACCTTCGCCATCTTGGTTTTTGGCCATCGCCATCTTGGTTTTTGACCGTCCCCATGTTGGTTTTTGACCCCCACCATCTTGGTTTTTGACCGTCACCATCTTGGTTTCCAGCTGCCGCCATGTTGGTTTTTGGCCTTAGCCATCTTGGTTTTTGGCCGTCGCCATCTTGGTTTTTGGCCTTAGCCTTCTTGGTTTTTGACCGTCACCATCTTGGTTTCCAGCTGCCGCCATGTTGGTTTTTGGCCTTAGCCATCTTGGTTTTTGGCCTTCGCCATCTTGGTTTCCAGCTGCCGCCGTCTTGGTTTTCGGCCGTCACTATCTTGGTTTCCAGCTGCCGACGTCTTGGTTTTTGGCCTTAGCCATCTTGGTTTTTGGCCTTAGCCATCTTGGTTTTTGGCCTTAGCCATCTTGGTTTTTGGCCATAGCCATCTTGGTTTTTGGCCATCGCCATCTTGGTTTTTGGCCGTCACCATCTTGGTTTCCAGCTGCCGCCATGTTGGCTTTTGGCCTTAGCCATCTTGTTTATAGCCATGACCATCTAGGTTTTTGCCCGTCGCCACTGTGGTCTTTGGCCATCACCGACTTGGTTTTTGTCTGTCGCCATGTTGGTTTTTGGCCATCATCATCTTGGTTATAAGCCATCGCCATCTTGGTTTTTAACCGTCGCCATCTTGGTTTTTGGTCATCGCCATCTAGGTTTTTGGCCGTCGCCATCTTGTTTTTCTGCAAACAGAAGTGACACCAGAGTGTTATGAGGAGTGCATCCCTCCTCATCTCATAACTACCCTCCATTCAGCCACCACACAGCAACAACTGGTGGCTCCTTCCATTTCTCCGCTCCACTATAAGCCAGACAGTGATGTACACATTCTTATAGACAGATATTCAGTATAATAATATGCCTCTACGGTGCTCCTTTTGATAAGAACCTCCATAGATGGTATACTCGTACACTCTACTCGACTCTTTGTTGTCATTTGGGTGCATTAACGTGCAGAGTTTACCACTTCAGCTTTGAGGTGACATTAAAGATTAAATACATAAATATATATAACTGCATTAAGGAGACGGCTGACCTCCTCTGCGCTGCGTCGACACCAGAAGAGCTGATAACTCTGCTCTTAATGAAACGTGCTCGGGGGGGCCTTAATAACCGTAATGATACACTTCGTCACCTCGCCGAGCGGAGCGGAGCCACAGGTGGGCCGAGCCGTTTGAAGCCATTAAAGACGCTGAACCGGCGAGCGGAGAGAAGGTCGTCCGTCTCGTCTGGCGCGGCAGTAATCAGTCGCTGTAATGACGGGGGTAATTTATGGAGCTGGGTGGGTAGATGTTGGGGTGAATTCAGGTCTCTATTACGCCGTGAAAAAATAAATTAAACGGTGACATTTGTGGCCCCCTGTGATGAGCACGTATGTTCGTTTCATTTTCCGAGCTTTTGCAGCCGTGACAACGTGGAGCTCTTTTGTACCTTCTGTGCTGTTATTTTACACCTGTTATTGAAAAGCTCATAGCATTTCAGGTATTTAGCATTCATACAAAGGTTTTCAATTAATCGCACATTTATTTTATCCGTTCTAAATGTACCTTAAAGGGAGATTTGTCAAGTATTTAATACTCTTATCAACATGGGAGTGGGCAAATATGCTGCTTTATGCAAATGTAGTATATATTTATTATGGGAAATCAGTTAACAACACAAAACAATGACAGATATTGTCCAGCAAACTCCTCAGTTTTAAAACTAGAGTAAAAATACTGGTATCACATGAAACTAGAAAACCTGATGAATCCATTGGTACCAACCATGTCATACTAGCTTGTTGTGAAGGAGGTTAAATAACGCTCCAAACTTGCGCTAAATTTTGTCGAGGAAAAACTGTCATGGGCATTTTCAAAGGGGTCTCTTGACCTCTGACCTCCAGATATGTGAATGTAAATGGCTTCTATGGGTACCCACGAGTCTCCCCTTTACAGACATGCCCACTTTATGATAATCACATGCAGTTTGGGGCAAGTCATAGTCAAGTCAGCACACTGACACACTGACAGCTGTTGTTGCCTGTTGGGCTGCAGTTTGCCATGTTATGATTTGAGCATATTTTTTATGCTAAATGCAGTACCTGTGAGGGTTTCTGGACTATATCTCTCATTTTTTCGTGTTGTTAATTGATTCACATTTTTTATATTTATTTGTTTATTTATTTATTTTTTTATCTATTCCATTTTCATTTTTTTTTTTTTACATTTATTTATCTATTTTTTATTTTACATTCTTATTTTTTATACGTATTTTTTCTTATTTTTTTTATATGTATTTTGGATTTTCCATTTTTTTATATTTCTTAATTTTTCCTTTCAATTTTTATTTTTTGAATTCTTTATTTTATTTATCCATTTATTTATTTTGTATCTATTCAATTTTCTGTTTTTTTTTTTTTACATTTATTTATCTATTTTTATTTTACATTCTTATTTTTTATATGTATTTTTTGATTTTCCATATTTTTATATTTATTTATTTTCCCTTTCAATCATTATTTTTTGTATCTATATATTTCTTTCTTTCTTATTGTTTCCATTTTTTCTTTCCCAGTTTTTTTTTTTTTTTTTATTTATCAATTTTTTTATTTTACATTCTTATTTTTCATATGTATTTTGGATTTTACATTTTTTTTATATTTATTCATTTTTCCTTTCAATTTTAATTTTTTTATTTATCTATTTAGTTATTTTTTATATTTATTTATTTATTTATTTATTTATGTATTTATATATTGTATTATACATAAGTAAGTACTTATACTACATATACATTATACATAAGTACCTGTGAGGGTTTCTGGACAATATATGTCATTGTTTTGTGTTGTTAATTGATTTACAATAATAAATATATACATACATTTGCACAAAGCAGCATATTTGTCCACTCCCATGTTGATAAGAGGATTAAATACTTGACAAATCTCCCTTTAAGGTTAATTTTGAACAGATACAAAATGTGCGATTAATTAATTAATCTGTGTCTTTTCCTCTGATATGATGGGAGATTTTTTTCCCTTTTGCTCCTAACTGAAAGTCCATCATTAAACACAACTCTTCTCCCTCTGAATGCAGGTACAAGTCATGTTTCTGATATGGATTTTCATGCTATCTGCTGCTCCAGACGGTGAGTTCACGTCTCCGTTCCCATAAACCTTCTGTATGTGCCACCACTGGTTTAAGGGCATCCGGACAAACATCCATTTATTTCGATCTCACCAACATGCTTCAGTTTTTAAATAAAATAAATATTTTTTTTCCTGTATTTTTATGTAATTATACTAATGTGGCATGATGTAATGTGATGGATTACTGATGGGTTAAATCAAATCACTATTATTATAATAATGACTCATCTTTGTCTTCAGCGCTCTCTGCTCCGGGCTCCATCTTCTGCCCCGACCCGGAGGCCGGCGACCAAAACACGGATCACATGACTGGTGAGGGAAGAATAAACGTTACGTAGAGAGCAATACGACACACAGAGAGACGCATACTGTAGCTCTGCTTAATGATAATTAATGAATCAGCTAATCAAAGTGGGAGATTCGTTGGTTGACTGAGTTCAAACCATCAGTCACGCAGCGTTTCATGTGAGAAAGGTCAGCGTGCTGACGGAGGTTCAGTGTTATATGCAGCTAAATATACCCGGGACAACCATCAGTATTTATTAACAATTATGTTTAACATATGCTAATCTGAAGGTTCTTTTGTTATACAAAAAAGTAATATTAATGTATGTAGGTAAAATATGAGAGGCGTCTATTTCTCATTAAACTAATCCTACTTTCTTTAGAAATACATCTTATATATATAATCATTTGTTAAATGAGCCTCATCATAAACAAGATGATAAATCTCAGATCCTGTAAATTGGTTCAGTTTTTATTTCCAAAACACAAGATGTATTAAAAAATGATGGATGTTATGTGAGATGCTGCTGATATTTGAAGTTTAATGCAAAATATGATTAACGAATGAAAGTAAGTAATCTTGGTTATTAGCCATCGCCATCTTGGTTTTTGGTTTTTGGCCATCGCCATCTTGGTTTTTGACCGTCGCTATCTTGGTTTTTGACCGTAGCCATCTTGGTTTTTGACCGTAGCCATCTTGGTTTTTGACCGTCACCATCTTGGTTTTTGACCGTCGCCATCTTGGTTATTAGCCATCGCCATCTTGGTTTTTGACCGTCGCCATCTTGGTTTTTGACCGTAGCCATCTTGGTTTTTGACCGTCACCATCTTGGTTTTTGACCGTCGCCATCTTGGTTTTTGGCCGTCGCCATCTTGGTTTTTAACCGTCACCATCTTGGTTTTTAACCGTCACCATCTTGGTTTTTAACCGTAGCCATCTTGGTTTTTAACCGTCGCCATCTTGGTTTTTGGCCGTCGCCATCTTGGTTTTTGACCGTCGCCATCTTGGTTTTTGACCGACGCCATCTTGGTTTTTGACCGTCGCCATCTTGGTTTTTAACCGTCACCATCTTGGTTTTTAACCGTAGCCATCTTGGTTTTTAACCGTCGCCATCTTGGTTTTTGGCCGTCGCCATCTTGGTTTTTGACCGTCGCCATCTTGGTTTTTGACCGACGCCATCTTGGTTTTTGACCGTCGCCATCTTGGTTTTTAACCGTCACCATCTTGGTTTTTAACCGTCACCATCTTGGTTTTTAACCGTCGCCATCTTGGTTTTTGACCGTAGCCATCTTGGTTTTTGACCGTCGCCATCTTGGTTTTTGACCGTCGCCATCTTGGTTTTTGACCGTCGCCATCTTGGTTTTTGGCCGTCGCCATCTTGGTTTTTGACCGTCGCCATCTTGGTTTTTGACCGTCGCCATCTTGGTTTTTGGCCTGTGTAACAAATGGTATCAACCCAAAAATTGCTGCAACAACTTATGAGACATAATAGAGCGTGGGGATGACCATCATATACTTCTATCATAATGTGCTGAGCAGCATCTCAAATTAATCTTCAGGTTCTCAGCTTTCAGATGATGTACACCACTTCTATGTGACATCTACTGTTGAGCTGCTATCTCCCCCTAAAGACACCCTAAAAAAAGACAAAAACGGCTCTACTGTGGGTCTTGGAGGGTTAACGCCGCCTGACTTTATGTGATATTTTCTGATGTTGTTAAACATCAAGGTCGACTGATCACAAGCTGTGATGTTCTGGGACACCTCTGGTCCTAATCAGCACCGCGGGCTCACCTGGCATGTGGAGCGCTGGCGGCCTAAATAATGTTCAGCCCCGCTTGCTTCTCTGGACTCAGGTTATTGGAACCTGCCAACAGGATTATCTATGATTAAATCGCTCTGCTCTCCACCTGCAACCGTGGAAGGAAATCGAGTCTCTGTGTGTGTTTGTCTCTCCTTCGTACAGATTGTCTCGGCCTTCGCTTCACCTGGCTCCACTCGCTCTTCGATAATTTCCCCTCGCTGCTGAGTTTTGCTGTGAAGCTGCGCTGTGCGACGGGGCTTTGTCCGCGCGACCTGGAAGATTACGGCTGCTCCTGCAGATACGCGGCCGCCGGGAACCCCGTGGATGCTCTGGACATGTGAGTAAGACTGCTGCTGCTGAATTTAAAATACAGCATGGTGGCTTAATTGAATTCAGAGGCCGGAGGCGGGAATGTGCAAAGTGAAACTCAGACGAGCAGAAAGATTTTTGACTACCGGCTGGACACGGAGGCTTCAAAACACGGGAGCGTTATCGGTACTGACAAACAAACTGTCCGATCCCCCCAATGAGATATATTTTATTCCTTTAATAAGGTGAGGGAGTACAAATATTACCTGTTGTTGTTGTTGTGGACCAGCAGTCCTCAATGGACCCCAGGAGTTCACCAGATAAAGACGTGGTAACAAGATAAATAACAGGATTTTTTTACTAAATAAAAAAAGATGTTCTACTGGTGTCCGGTAGTCGCTTTCAGTCCAAAATGGCGGAAGCGTAGATCTGCTGCTGGGCGCTGATGTTGCAATGGAACGACCAATTAGCTTCCACTTCTTAGCGATATATGTTCTTTGGTACCATGCATTAGCTAACTTATGTCTCATTCCTTCTTTGCTGCAGATGCTGTGAGACTCACAGGCTGTGTTATCAGAACGCCGCCCCCTGCAGGCCGGAGATGCCTCTCCTCCCCAACAACTTCACCTGTTCAGCAGCAAACACCAGCTGTGGTAAGACTTTAAGGACATTTTGGGAAATACGCTTATTTGCGTTCTTGCTGAAAGGTTAGATAAGAAAATCATCTGTACTGTAAATATGAGGCTGCAAATTCAGACAGAGCCAGAGTAGCTGTTTCCCCCCCTTTTTCCAGTCTTTATGTTAAGCTAAGATAAGCTAAGCAGCTACTGACTGTAGCTTCATATTTAGCGTACAGACATGAGGGTGGTATCACGGTACGTGTCCAAAGCCTTCGTCCTTTCCACGCTTCCCATTCATTGTATATGTAAGCAGCCGTGCAATGCATTCTGGGAGCGTGGCGGCGTGATAGTAATTTTACCTGAACTGTGTCCTGCCACACGAACAAACAATAAATGTGACACTAGTGTCTTTACATGTCTTTATGTTTGTTAGATAACAGTACTGTCTGGACATTAATTAATGTTTTTTTCTTTGTCTCGGAGATGCTGCTGATTGGTGTCAGCAGAGGTTTTGTGAATGTGACCAGGCCGCCATCGACTGCGTGGCTCAGAGCTCCTACAACTCAACCCTGAGAGGCCTCAACGAGTCGTCCTGCTCTGCTACTAATCAGACAGGTAACTTCCTCACAGTGGGACATTCAACACAAAAATACTGTTAGTGCAGGTAAAGCTAAACTAACATTTTCTATTGATATTTTTGCTTCCAGATATACATTAGTACGAGTATTAAGGCTACATTTAGGGAAAAACAAAATTGGAGATTTCGAGAATTAAGTCATAATATTATAAAGTAGTAATTTAATGTGTTATTTTAGAGTGGAAATAGAGCAGCTTAATATTCCGACTTTTGTTCTTGTAAAGTTATGACTTTTTTCTCGTAAAATTCCGACTTTTTTCTTGTAAAGGTATGACTTTATTCTCGTAATATTCCGACTTTTTTCTTGTAAATTTATGACTTTATTCTCGTAATATTCCGACTTTTTTCTTGTAAATTTATGACTTTATTCTCGTAATATTCCGGCTTTTTTCTTGTAAAGGTATGACTTTATTCTCGTAATATTACGACTTTTTTTCTCATAACGTAATGACTTTATTCTCGTAATATTACAACTTTTTTTCTCGTAAAGTTATGACTTTATTCTCGTAATATCACGACTTTTTTCTCATAAAGTTATGACTTTATTCTCGTAATATTCCGACTTTTTTTCTCGTAAAGTTATGAGTTTATTCTCGTAATATTCCGATTTTTTTCCTGTAAAGTTATGACTTTATTCTCGTAATTTTCCGACTTTTTTTCTCGTAAAGTTATGACTTTATTTTCGTAATATTTCGACTTTTTTTCTCGTTAAGTTTATTCTCGTGATATTACGACTTTTTTTTCTCGTAATATTATGACTTCATTCTCGAAATCTCAGATTTATTTATTTATTTTTCCTGGCCCTAATACTAAGGAGAATATGACCGTTAAACATAATATTTTTTCACTCAGCTACAGTCACATTAATTAAAAAAAATACTTTTCATCAGAATATTACAATAACCAAAATACTTGGCAAATTTTAATGTATTTCAAATGTTTTTATTGTGACCACTCTTCAAAGAATGAATAATTACATGCATAATTTGCATAATTACAAAAGGAAAATAAATAAAAACTGAATAATAAAATATAAATACATAAAAAAGTAAAATGAAAAAAAAATAAAACAAATATAAAGTAAAAAAATATTATATATATATCTATAACTATTTTTTGTTATTACTTATCAAGACCTTCAACCCAAAACCAGCTTCACACTGGCAACTTTTTTAATCTTATAAACATGATAGAATATTATCATTACTTTATTAAATCAATAAACCACTCAGCTCTAAATGTACGTTGTGTTTGACGTCGTTGTGGAAGGATTAAAATGAATCAACAGGTTTTTTTCTCCACGCTGTCTGACGGAGCAGAGACCCGACAGCAGTCTCTCATCATTAGTGTGATTCTGTGTCTTCAGATGTGTCGGGCAGCACCGGGGAGTCCAGCGAGGCCTTCAGAGGAGCAGGTGAGTCTCTCACTGACGTCCGCTGATCCAATGACGCAGAGTCAGAGAGCTTACACAGGACACGACCACCAAAAAAAGGTCCGCGTCAGCTTTCTCCAGACGGTGCGTCAGTCGGGGGGGGGGGGTTGCGTCAGTTTGCGAGCGGGGTCAGCGATGTCGGGATCAGAGGGAGCGATTGATTAGGCAGGAACGCAGACGGCTGAGTCACACCTCTGCGTCTCTCTCAGCCAATTAAAACGATGACCTCTGGACGTTTTAATCCTGCAGCTTCCTGCTGCCCACGCACAGCTGGAGAACCGAAAAAAAAAAAAAAAACAAGTTTCTTTTGATCTGTCTCTCAGTCTGAGAGGAGCGGGAGGAGTTTATTAAACTTCAGAGGGAAAGTGATGTAAAGCCTGCCGGTCGAGTTTTTCTGTGTGAATAAATATTTTACAGTTTGAACTAGACATCAACTTGTGTTGGTGATTTCATGAAGTACTGATGAAAAGCAGGTATAACATGCATATATATATTCTAGGTGTGTAAATGCCAAATAATCGTAGATCTAAACAGAAGCTAAAAAGTCTCTTTGAAGAACCGAATTGGGCCAATTGAGGATTAAACTGGATCTCGTAGAGGTCTACATCAGACCTGCATCATGTCATCCAGAGTAGGCTCACATGACCACGCCCCCTTTTGGGGGAAACCAATCCCGTGTCCCTCATAGACGGTAACGGTTCGTAGCGTTATTTTGTTATTTCGTGTTTTTTCCGACAAGCTAGTATGACATGGTTGGTACCGATGGATTCATCAGGTTTTCTAGTTTCATATGATACCAGTATCTTCACTCTAGCTTCAAAACTGAGCCGCTACAACCTAAAAATCACAAGTTGTGTTAATGCGTTAAAGAAATTAGTGACGTTAAAACAAATTTGCGTTAACATTGACAGCCCTACTATCAATATATACAGAGAGACTTAATCCCTCCGGTCTCTGCTGGTCTCATCCCGTCCTTCCACTTCTCTCCAGATGTTCTCTCAGCTGTAAACGGCTCTGTGATCCACCAGCTCTCCAACTCTTCCTTCCCGTCAGCAGGTAAAAACCCACTTTTTATGTGGTCGAGTTCACTTTGTGAAACCCAATAGTTAGACATCTTCTTCAGAGTGGAATTAGATTGATAAATACTGTAGATTTATTTGTGTCTTCAGAATGTGTTTAAACTGGCTTCGTACAAAGACTCGAAGACTAGACTCCATCAGAAGTTGTTTTAAAAATCCATAACAGGCTGATTGATAACGTACGACGGAGTATCAGGGCCATAATGAGGAGAAAAAAATAAATCTGAGATTTCGCGAAAAAAGTCGTAATATTATGAGAATAAAGTCATAAGATTAAGAGAATAAAGTCATAATATTATGAGAATAGTCATAAATTTACGAGAAAAAAGTCATAATATTATGAGAATAAAGTCATAAATTTACGAGAAAAAAAGTTGTAATATTATGAGAATAAATTCATAAAGTTACGAGAAAAAAGTCGTAATATTATGCGAATAAAGTCAGAAGTTTAAGAGAAAAAAAGTCAATATTATGAGAATAAAGTCATAAATTTACGAGAAAAAAGTTGTAATATTATGAGAATAAAGTCAGAAGCTTACGAGAAAAAGTTGTAATATTATGAGAATAAAGTCATAAGTTAACGAGAAAAAAGTCGTAATATTATGAGAATAAAGTCAGAAGCTTACGAGAAAAAGTTGTAATATTATGAGAATAAAGTCATAAATTTACGAGAAAAAAATCGTAATATTATGAGAATAAAGTCATACGTTTATGAGTAAAAAGTCGTAATATTATGAGAATAAAGTCATAAATTTACGAAAAAAAGTCGTAATATTATGAGAATAAAGTCATAAGTTTATGAGAAAAAAGTCGTAATATTATGAGAATAAGGTCATATGTTTACGAGAAAAAAAGTCGTAATATTATGAGAATAAACTCATAAGTTTATGAGAAATCTCAGATTTTTTTCCCTCGATTTGACCCTAATACTCCATCGTAATAACGTGCGAGTCATCCTTTTTAAACGTTCCTCCGCTGACTAACCAGCGTTCTAAACCTCAGACAGTTAGATGATCGGTACGTTCTGGGTTTGACCCGGTTCTGACCTGATCTTGTGTTCTGGCCAGCAGAGATGGACCCGCTAATGATCAGCAGGCTGGATAACCAGAATGACACCGCGTGGTTGGACGGCGACCTCATCACCCCAACGCCCCCCCCGCCCCCCCCGCTGAGGTCTGCAGGTACGCTCTCTAATTGGCCCGAAGGTCACAGGTGTAACACGGAGGGCAAAAAGCTGGATGGTTTAAAGATAGAAGGATCTTCTACACACACACACACACACTGCATGTCGGTGCTGGAACAGATACAGCTGTCATGTATGGTAAATATTACAGTTTATTATTATTAGAGATATATGACTCTACCACGGCTAAACTATCATCAGAATGGATTAATTTAATGTTTTTAATCTAAATCAAAATTATGATCGTGTTGATTTTTATATTTGTATTTAGGCATGTTGGATGAATTCTAATGACTTTAGTTCCTCTAGAGCCAACATGAGGTGGACATTTTTGTCTTTTTAGGTTGTAGCGGCTGAGTTTTAAAGCTAGAGTGAAGATATCATGTGAAACTAGAGAACCTGATGAATCCATCGGTACCAACCATGTCATACTAGCTGGTCATGAAGGAGGTTAAATAACGCTCCAAACTTCAGACTTTTTTTCTCGTAATATTATGACTTCTTTTCTCGGAAAGTTCTGACTTTATTCTCGTAATATTCTGACATTTTTTCTCATAATATTATTTCTTTTCTCGTAAATTTCTGATTTCATTCTCGTAATATTCCAAGTTTTTTTCTCGTAATATTTTGACTTCTTTTTCTCGTAAAGTTATGACTTTATTCTCGTAATATTCCGACTTTTTTTCTCGTAATATTGTGACTTCTTTTCTCGTAAAGTTATGACTTTATTCTCGTAATATTATGACTTTTTTTCTCGTAGTTATGAATTTATTCTCGTAATATTCCAAGTTTTTTTCTCGTAATATTGCGACTTTTTTTCCGTTAAGTTATGACTTTATCCTCGTAATATTCAGACTTTTTTTCTCGTAAAATTATAACTTCTTTCTCGTAAAGTTATGACTTTATTCTCGTAATATTACGACTTTTTTTCTCGTAACGTTATGACGTTATTCTTCTAATATTACGACTTTTTTTCTCGTAAAGTTATGACTTTATTCTCGTAATATTACAACTTTTTTTCTCGTAAAGTTATGACGTTATTCTTTTGATATTATTACTTTTTTTCTTGTAAAGTTATGACTTTATTCTCGTAATATTACGACCTTCTTTCTTGTAAAGTTATAACTTTATTCTCGTAATATTACATTTTTTTTCTCGTAATGTTACGACTTTTTTCTCGTAATATTACGACTTTTTTTCTTGTAAAGTTCTAACTTTATTCTTCTAATATTACGACTTTTTTTCTCGTTAAGTTATGACTTTATTCTTCTAATATTACGACTTTTTTTATCGTAAATTTATGACTTTATTCTCGTAATATTACGACTTTTTTTCCTTGAAATAGCTTGACATTTTGAGCATGCTAATGTTAGCAATCATCTCAAATCGCAGCTGCTCCCAAGTGAGAGTGAAGTGAAAGTATACAGAGTAGTATTGAAATCCACCCGTGTGTGTTAAATGTGATTTTTGTTTGTCTTTTCAGAGGAGTTAGAGGAGGGTGAAGAGGAGGAAACAACGAGTTTCATCTCTAAAGGTAAAACAGTTCTCTCGTTTCCATCCTTACGTACTTCCTGCGATCTTCCTCCCTCAAGTACTTTTCTGGCAAACGTTTGTCTTTCCAAGCTGTCTCATAATTACATTTGGCTCGAGCTGACCATCCCGCAGCTTCCAAAACACCAGAAATAATAATTTCCCCGCTGCTCGCACTCCTGCTGCTCGGTGACTCACTTGGCTCAGACGTTTCCTGTCGCCGTCTAACGTGTCGCCGCTTTTTACAGATTTGAACGAGGCCGTGGCAAAGCAGGAAGCGCTCGAGCGGGAAGAGATAAATAAGGATGAGACGACCCACAATCCTCCAGCGATCAGCCGCGGTGAGCAAATAATACAGTCTGTCTTCATCTCGATTGACAACAGTCTTCGTTTTTTATATAAAAGAGCAGTTGGTGGTGTTTTTTAAAAATGTATTTCAATGATTTACATGATTCCTTTAACTGAGCAGTGATTCACCGGATGTCTAATTCATAAACAAGTTTTCAGAAAGTGATGAATTTTATCTGCTTTGTTTGGAATTAAAAATAAAAATAATAAAATACACTTAACATGAGTATTTTAGGGCTGCAACTACTGATTATTTCATTGCCGATTAATCTAATTATTTTCTCAATTAATCAATAATAGTTGTTTGGTCAATAAAATGTCAGAAAAAGTTGAAAAATGTCATTCAGTGTTTACCCAAAGCCCAAGATGACGTCCTCAAATGTCTCAAAAATATTCAGTTAACTGTCATAGAGGAGGACAGAAACCAGAAAATATTCACATTTAAGAAGCTGGTAAAACAATAACTCAAACCGATTATCAAAATAGTTGGCGATCCATTAATCGTTGAGGCTCTAAACTATTTTAAAAACTAGATTTAAAGCAAGACTGTGTAATGTTTGAAAGAAGAAATTACACAATCTTATGGAAGCCCATAGGGGACTTTATTAAAATGATCATATAAACTTGAAATGTAGTTCCACAATAGCATTATGGTTTCCCACATATGTGTGTGTTAATTGAGAGAAAATTAAAATGGAAACACAATAATCCAATTTTTATTTTCATTTTCATTTTCACTAGTGCTGTCAATTGATTAAAATGTTTAAAATTAAATTGAAAATGAATAATCCATTTTTTATCTGTTTAAAATGTACCTTAAAGGGAGATTAGTCAAGTAGTGGGGAAATATGCTTGCTTTGAGAATTAAATGTCAAATTTATTTATTTTCTTTTAAGTATTTTATTATGGTCATAGAACGGCCATACTGTATGAATATGTAAAAAATGAAAAATGCAAATTGGATTATTGCGTTTTCATTTAAATTTTTACCAGGGCTGTCAAAGTTAACACAATAATAACGTGTTAACGCAAATTTGTTTTAACGCCACTAATTTCTTTAACGCATTAACGCAACTTGCTATTTTTAAGTTGTAGCGGCTCAGTTTTAAAGCTAGAGTGAAGATACTGGTATCATATGAAACTAGAAAAAAACCTAAAGAATCCATCGATACCAACAATGTCATACTAGCCTGTTGTGAAGGAGATTAAATAACGCTCCAAATTTACGCTAAATCTTACGCTTGTGTTGAAAAATTATAATGCTATTGTGGATTTACATTTTCAAGTTTAAAAAAAAAAAATCATTGTAGTAAGGTCGCCTTTGGGCTTCCGTACAAACAAATTCCAATTTACAATAGCGGCCTGGCCATCTTACTTGCTAGCTTATTGGTGGCTAATGTTAGCAGCATTAGATACAGTAACAGATTACTCAGTGTGATGACTTTCTGACAAGACGACATGATTTTATTTTAGTCTGTGAATGATTTCAAAGCTTTATTTGTAATTTCATATAATCGCTCACATTAAAACACACTCGGACAACATGTTAAATACTGTTCACTTTCTCTGTTGCAGATTCAGTTCTGTTCGTGAGCGAAGCAGAATCAGAGGAGAGCAAATTCTCTCCACTCAGCTTTGGAGACGAAAGCGCGGAGACGTCTTCAACACGCTGACATCACGACTTCCTATCGGACTACAACTCTTCTGAGGACTACAACTCCCAGAGAGCCGACGCCCGCTGGCCTGGAGGAGTCATCTGAGGAAGGTGATTAAGAAATGAGGGTGATCTCTCTCTTTTGTAAAGTTTCTCGTTGGCTGGTTTTGATTTTCTTTTAATTATTCTTTTTACATGAAACATTATTATTTTTATTATTTAAATATAAACAAGATGCAAAACATGGAAAGACAACTCTTTAGAAAATGTTTGTAGGACTTAAGTTGCAATGTACATCTTCAATGTATCTGTAGTAGTAGCTGTGAATTAATTAAGATATTGAATCACGTGATTGTCCATAATTAATCGCGATTAATCGTAAATTAATGACACATTTTTTTATCTGTTCAAAATGTACCTTAAAGAGAGATTTGTCAAGTATTTAATATTCTTATCATGACTCAAACCGATGAATCGATTATCAAAATAGTTGGCGATCGATTAATCGTTGAGGCTCTAAACTATTTTAAAAATTTAATTTAATTCGAGACTGTGTAAAATCACAATCTTATGGAAGCCCATAGGCGACTTAATTAAAATGATAATGTAAACTTAAACTCCAACAGCATGAAATCATTAGGTTTTCTAGTTTCGTATGGTACCATTATCTTCACTCTAGGTTTAAAACTGAGCTGCTACATCCTAAAAATCACAAATTGCGTTAATGCGTTAAAGACATTAGTGTTATTATCTTTATTAACTTTGACAGCTCTAATCTGTGGATACGTTTTAGTGATACATTTTGTTAAAAAAATTGACATTTATTGTGAGTTATTATTAAATATATCTGACGTCTCTGCAGGTTCAGTCATCGTCACAACTCCATCACAGACATCGGCAAAACCACAAATCAGTCCGTCTGAGAAAATAAAGTCATCTGAAGAAGAGGAAGACAGCGAAGAGGATGATGATGATGATGATGATGAAGGGGAGCAGGAAACCTCAGATGAGCATGGTGAGTTTAACTAAAGAAACCTCCTCTTGGTATCACAGGATCTTCTAATTCCAAAATTATTCAAGTCTAATTTTATTAGAGTATAATTTTAAAGATTTTAAGAGCTGTCGACTTAAAGAAGTATTTCACCGCTGGAAAGATGGTCTTGTCATAAAACTGAGACATTAGAGAGTTTACGTGTTAAAAATGGTTGATAATCTAATTCATTTTTATTGCTGTTGTTCTTCCTCAGTCAAAGATTTGCTCACGACTGTGTTAACGACCACAACTGCCAAAACAGCAACAACAGCAACAACCGGGACTGAAACCACAGAAGAGTCCAACGAGGTGAGAGGAAGCTCCACGCCGTCTGCAGAGAAAACATCAGACTCACCAACAGGTCAGCGGATAAATCATCTGTAGATTTTATTTTATATGGTGACATATACAGTATGTGTATCTATGCATATATGTGTATATGTATGAATGTGTGTGTATACAGTATATATGCTCTCCCTTTTTTCGACATACTATACTATAACTTTTTTTTTTCTCAATAATATACTGACTTTTTTTTTCGACATACTATACTATGACTTTTTTTTTCGACATACTACACTATGACTTTTTTTTTTCACATTTTCGACTGACTTTTTTTTCACGAAATTTTCGACATACTATAGAATGACTTTTTTTCACAAAATTTTATGACATACTATAGTATGACTTTTTTCACGAAATTTTCAACATATACTATGACTTTTTTTTCAAGAAATTTTCTACATACTATAGAATGACTTTTTTTTCACAAAATTTTCAACATTCTATACTATGACTTTTTTCACAAAATTTTCGAGATACTATAGAATGACTTTTTTCACAAAATTTTCGACATACTATAGAATGATTTTTTTTCACAAAATTTTCGAAATACTATAGAATGACTTTTTTTCACAAAATTTTCGACATACTATAGTATGACTTTTTTTCATCAAATTTTCGACATACTATAGTATGACTTTTTCACAAAATTTTCGAAATACTATAGAATGACTTTTTTTCACAAAATTTTCGACATATATAGAATGTTTTTCACGAAAATTAAATACTATGAATTTTTTTTACAAAATTTTCATGAAAAACATATATATATGACTTTTCATGAAAATTTACGAATTTATATATGACTTTTTTTCACAAATTATCGACAACTAACTATGCTTTTTTCAAAAATTTTCGACATACTATATATGACTTTTTTTACGAAATTTTCGACTATATACTTTTTTTACAAATCAATTTATAGATGATCAAAATATTTGTATAAAAATATGTTCATAGTATAAATTTTTCGACAAATTTTCGACTTTCGAAATAAAAGATATATAGCTGTCATTATTTTACAATATAAAACTCTTTAAAATTTCGAAATTTTCATGAAAAAAGTCATACTATAGAATTTTCATGAAAATTTCGAAAATTTAATACTGAGTTTTTTTCCACAAATTAATCGACAGACTATACTATGCTTTTCATAAATTTTGACATTACTATACTATGACATTTTTAAATTTCGAAATTTTCATGAAAAAAGTCATACTATAGTATGACTTTTCATGAAAATACGAAAATTTAAACTGCCACAGTTTAATCCACAAATTTTTATGAAAAGCTATATATAGCTGTTCATAAATTTTGAATATATCAGAATTTTAAAAATATTTTCGAAAATTTCATGAAAAAAGTCATACTATAGCATGTCGAAAATTTCGTAAAAAAAGGCATAGTATAGTTGTCGATAAATTTAATGAAAAAAGCTATATATGTCTGTTCATGAAAATTAGCGTCTATAATAACTTTTAAAATTTCGAAAATTTTCATGAAAAAGTCATACTATAGTATGACTTTTCATGAAAATTGACGAAAATTTTAAACTGAGTTTTTTTTCCACCAAATTAATCGACAGACTATACTATGCCTGTTTTCATGAAAATTTTCGACATTCTATACTATGACATTTTTTACGAATATTTTCAAAATTTTCATGAAAAAAGTAGCTATAGCTGTCGAAATATTCGTAAAAAAATGTCATAGTATAAATGTCGAATTTTAATGAAAAAAGGCATATGTATAAGTCTGTCGATTATTTGGTGGAAAAAAACTAGTTAAAATTGTCGAATTTCATGAAAAAAGTCATAGAAAGTAGACTTTTCATGAAATTGACGAAAATTAAACTATTTTTTTCCAAAATTAATCGACGACATAATGCTTTTTTGAAAATTTTGACATTCTATAATGAATTTTTTTAGAATATTTTCGAAAATGTCAAAAAAAGTCATATATCTGTCGAAAATTTCGTAAAAAAATGTCATATTAGAATGTCGAAAATTTTCAAAAAAAGGCATAGTATATGTTTTCTATTTTGGAAAAAATCATTAAAATTTTGACATTTTGAAAAAAGTCATATATAGTATGTTTTATGAAAATTAAAATTTATAAATGAGTTTTTTTTCGAAATTTAATTACAGATATAATATGCCTGTTTAAAATTTTCGACATATTCTATAATGACATTTTTATAGAATTTTCGAAAATTTTCAAAAAAAATAGTTAGTTGTCGAAAATATTCGTAAAAAAATTCATTATAGAATGTCGAAATTTATGAAAAATATAGTATGACTTTAAATTGTCGAAAATTATGATTTTTCAAATTGAAGATTTACTGTTATAAAATTCGAATTTTAATGAGATATTCGAAATTTGAAAAAACTATTAATTCGAATTCTAAAAATTATAAAATGTCGAAAATTTATGAAAAAAGTCATACTAGCATGTCGAAAATATTGTAAAAAAATCATTTAAATGTCGAAAATTTTAATAAAAAAGCATAGTATAGTTTTTCAAATTTGGTGAAAAAAAATCAGTTTAAAATTTCGACAATTTATGAAAAAAGTCATAGTATGATGTTTTTAAAATTTTCACAATTTAAATGCTTTTTTTTCGACATTAATCGACAGAAAAATCTTAATTCGAAAATTTTCGAAAATTCTAGATAGATGACATTTTTTTACGAAATTTTGAAGATTTTCATATTTGTAAAAAAACTGTTTAAAATTCGAATTATAAAAAGCATTTGTCGAAATTCTAAAAATCAATTAAATGTCGAATTTATGAAAAAATGCATAGTATGCTGTCGATAATTTTAAAAGAGTTTTTTTTCCCCCAATTTATCGAAGAAACATGCCTTTTATGAAAATTTTCAATTAACAAATTTTATTGATATTTTCGAAAATTTATGACAAAATCATACTAGCATGTCGAAAAATTGTAAAAAATGTCATAGTATAGAATGTCGAAAATTTTAATGAAAAAAGGCATAGTATAGTCTGTCGATTCATTTGGTGGAAAAAAAACTCAGTTTAAAATTTCGACATTTTCATGAAAAAAGTCATAGTATAGTATGACTTTTCATGAAAATTGACGAAAATTTAAACTGAGTTTTTTTTCCACCAAATTAATCGACAGACTATACTATGCCTGTTTTCATGAAAATTTTCGACATTCTATACTATGACATTTTTTACGAATATTTTCGAAAATTTTCATGAAAAAAGTCATACTATAGCATGTCGAAAATATTCGTAAAAAAATGTCATAGTATAGAATGTCGAAAATTTTAATGAAAAAAGGCATAGTAGTAGTCTGTCGATTCATTTGGTGGAAAAAAAACTCAGTTTAAAATTTCGACATTTTCATGAAAAAAGTCATACTATAGTATGACTTTTCATGAAAATTGATGAAAATTTAAACTGAGTTTTTTTCCACCAAATTAAGCGACAGACTATACTATGCCTGTTTTCATGAAAATTTTCGACATTCTATACTATGACATTTTTTTACGAATATTTTCGAAAATTTTCATGAAAAAAGTCATACTATAGCATGTCGAAAATATTCGTAAAAAAATGTCATAGTATAGAATGTCGAAAATGTTCATGAAAAAAGGCATAGTATAGTCTGTCGATTGATTTGGTGGAAAAAAAACTCAGTTTAAAATGTCGAAAATGTTCATGAAAAAAGTCATACTATAGCATGTCGAAAATATTCGTAAAAAAATGTCATAGTATAGAATGTCGAAAATTTTAATGAAAAAAGGCATAGTATAGTCTGTCGATTAATTTTGTGGAAAAAAAACTCAGTTTAAAATTTCGACATTTTCATGAAAAAAGTCATAGTATAGTATGACTTTTCATGAAAATTGACGAAAATTTAAACTGAGTTTTTTTTCCACCAAATTAATCGACAGACTATACTATGCCTGTTTTCATGAACATTTTCGACATTCTATACTATGACATTTTTTTACGAATATTTTCGAAAATTTTCATGAAAAAAGTCATGCTATAGCATGTCGAAAATATTCGTAAAAAAATGTCATAGTATAGAATGTCGAAAATTTTAATGAAAAAAGGCATAGTATAGTCTGTCGATAATTTGGTGGAAAAAAACTCAGTTTAAAATTTCGACATTTTCATGAAAAAAGTCATAGTATAGTATGACTTTTCATGAAAATTGACGAAAATTTAAACTGAGTTTTTTTTTCCACCAAATTAATCGACAGACTATTTGTTTTTGAAAAGTTTATTTTCATAATTTTTGAAAAATTCAGTTTAAAATTTCGAAAATCATATATAGCATGTGAAATATTATAAAAAAAATGAGAAATTAGAATTTTATGAAAAAGATGAGTTCATCCATTTTGAAAAAAATCATTTAAATTTATTTCATGAAAAAATTTAAAATTTTTTTAAAATATGCAAATTAAAATATTTTTTACAAAATTTATCAAATGAATTTTTTTAAAATTTTACATTTATAAAATTTTTTAAATTTTCGAAAATTTCATGAAAAAAGTCAAAAGATGTCGAAAATTTAAAAAAATGTCATAGTATGATGTCGAATTTCTGAAAAAAGAAGATAGTCTTCATGTTTGGTGGAAAAAAATCATTAAAATGCTGAAATTTTAAAAATTCAATTTTCATGTAAAAATCTATAAATGTATGAAAATGTCGAAAATTTTAATGAAAAGTATAGTATTCACAAATTTTGATGAAAAAAGCTAGTTTAATTTCGACATTTTCATGAAAAAAGAATAACTGACTTTTCAGAAAATTTACGAAAATTTAATGATTTTTTTACAAATTATACATACTATACTATTTGTTTTCAGAAAATTTTCGAATTTATAAAATATTTTAAATATTTTCGAAATTTTCATGAAAAAATCATGCTATAGCATGTCGAAAATTTTAAAAAAATGTCATATATAGATGTCGAAAATGTTCATGAAAAAAGGCATAGTATAATTGTCGATAATTTGGAAAAAAAAATTCAATTTTAAAAAACGAAAATGTAATGATTATTTGTGAAAATTAAAATCATTTAAAATTAATTTTCATGAAAAAAGTCATACTATAGTATGACTTTCATGAAAATTGTCGAAAATTTAAACTGAGTTTTTTTCACAAATTAATCGAAAAAGTATACTATAGCTGTCGAAAATTTAATGAAAATTTTTGACAATATCTATAAACTATTACATTTTATTTTACATAAAAATTTTTTATTCGAAAATTTTCATGAAAAAAGTCATGCTATAGCATGTCGAAAATATTCGTAAAAAAATGTCATAGTATAGAATGTCGAAAATTTTAATGAAAAAGGCATAGTATAGTCTGTCGATTCATTTGGTGGAAAAAAAACTCAGTTTAAAATTTCGACATTTTCATGAAAAAAGTCATAGTATAGTATGACTTTTCATGAAAATTGACGAAAATTTAAACTGAGTTTTTTTTCCACCAAATTAATCGACAGACTATACTATGCCTGTTTTCATGAAAATTTTCGACATTCTATACTATGACATTTTTTTACGAATATTTTCGAAAATTTTCATGAAAAAAGTCATGCTATAGCATGTCGAAAATATTCGTAAAAAAATGTCATTGTATAGAATGTCGAAAATTTTAATGAAAAAAGGCATAGTATAGTCTGTCGATTAATTTGGTGGAAAAAAATCTCAGTTTAAAATTTCGACATTTTCATGAAAAAAGTCATAGTATAGTATGACTTTTCATGAAAATTGACGAAAATTTAAACTGAGTTTTTTTTCCACCAAATTAATCGACAGACTATACTATGCCTGTTTTCATGAAAATTTTCGACATTCTATACTATGACATTTTTTACGAATATTTTCGAAAATTTCCATGAAAAAAGTCATACTATAGCATGTCGAAAATATTCGTAAAAAAATGTCATAGTATAGAATGTCGAAAATTTTAATGAAAAAAGGCATAGTATAGTCTGTCGATTAATTTGGTGGAAAAAAAACTCAGTTTAAAATTTCGACATTTTCATGAAAAAAGTCATAGTATAGTATGACTTTTCATGAAAATTGACGAAAATTTAAACTGAGTTTTTTTTCCACCAAATTAATCGACAGACTATACTATGCCTGTTTTCATGAAAATTTTCGACATTCTATACTATGACATTTTTTTACGAATATTTTCGAAAATTTCATGAAAAAAGTCATACTATAGCATGTCGAAAATATTCGTAAAAAAATGTCATAGTATAGAATGTCGAAAATTTTAATGAAAAAAGGCATAGTATAGTCTGTCGATTCATTTGGTGGAAAAAAAACTCAGTTTAAAATTTCGACATTTTCATGAAAAAAGTCATAGTATAGTATGACTTCATGAAAATTGACGAAAATTTAAACTGAGTTTTTTTCACCAAATAATCGACAGCTATACTATCCTGTTTTCATGAAAATTTTCGACATTCTATACTATGACATTTTTTTACGAATATTTCAATTTTCATGAAAAAAGTCATGCTATAGCATGTCGAAAATATTCGTAAAAAAATGTCATAGTATAGAATGTCGAAAATTTTAATGAAAAAAGGCATAGTATAGTCTGTCGATTCATTTGGTGGAAAAAAAACTCAGTTTAAAATTTTGACATTTTCATGAAAAAAGTCATAGTATAGTATGACTTTTCATGAAAATTGACGAAAATTTAAACTGAGTTTTTTTTCCACCAAATTAATCGACAGACTATACTATGCCTGTTTCATGAAAATTTTCGACATTCTATACTATGACATTTTTTTACGAATATTTTCGAAAATTTCATGAAAAAAGTCATGCTATAGCATGTCGAAAATATTCGTAAAAAAATGTCAAGTATAGAATGTCGAAAATTTTAATGAAAAAAGGCATAGTATAGTCTGTCGATTAATTTGGTGGAAAAAAAACTCAGTTTAAAATTTCGACATTTTCATGAAAAAAGTCATAGTATAGTATGACTTTTCATGAAAATTGACGAAAATTTAAACTGAGTTTTTTTTCACCAAATAATGAAGCTTCATCCTTTTATGAAAATTTTCATTAATATTGACATTTTTAAAAATATTTGAAATTTTCATGAAAAATAACAAATTAAATATTTTAACAAATTATGAAGATAATTTATGAAAAGTTTTATAATTTCGATTATTTGTAAAAAATTTTAAAATTTCGAATTTTCATGAAAAAAGTCATAGTATAGATGTCAAAAATTGAAAAAAATTTAAACTAGTTTTTTTTCACAAATTAAAAAGGCTATATATGCCTGTTTTGAAAATTTTAATTCTAATATGACTTTTTTTAAAATTTTTTCAAAAATTTTTATAAAAAAGTTTTCACAAAATATTCGAAAAAAATGCTTATAAATTCAAAAATTTTAATAAAAAAATAGATATTTCGAATTTTAAAAAAAAATCTTTTTAAAAATTTTTGAATTTTCAAAAAAAAAGTCATAGTATAGATGTTCGAAAATTAGAAAATTTAAACTGGTTTTTTTTAAAAAACCAGTAATTGCCTTTTTCATAAAAAATTTTCAATTTTTATATATGATTTTTTTAAAAATTTTTTCAAAAATTTTTATAAAAAAGTTTTTTCAAAAAAATATTCGAAAAAATGCTTATAAATTCAAAATTTTCATAAAAAAAATAGATATTTCGAATTTTAAAAAAAAACTATTTTAAAATTTCGAAATTTCTAAAAAAGTCATATTGATGTCGAAAATTTTAAAAAAGCATAGTATAGTGTCAAAATTTTTGAAAAAACTAGTTATTTCGAAATTTTAAAAAAAAACTATTTTAAAAATTTTGACTTTTCAAAAAAAATAATAAGTTTTCAAAAATTACAAAATTTTTAAACTTTTTTTTTTTTCCCAAAATTTCGAAAACTATACTATGCCTTTTTAGAAAATTTTCGAATTTTCATGAATTTTTTACAAATTTTTTCAAAAATTTTTCTAAAAAAGTCATATATAGATGTCGAAAATTTTAAAAAAAGCATAGTATAGTGTCAAAAATTTTTAATGAAAAAACTAGTTATTTGACTTTTTAAAAAAAAAACTATTTTAAAAATTTTAAAATTTTCATAAAAAAAGCAATTAATGATTTTTAAAATTACAAAATTTTTAAACTAGTTTTTTTAAAAACCCAAAT